>CM074781.1:26881823-27593487 GCA_037355745.1 Pseudo-nitzschia multiseries
ATGATTGGAACAAGCAGAAGAGGAACTGGACTGCTTTTCGTGGAACAATCCTGAGATTTGAAAAGAACCACAATGAAAGAAGATTTGTCTGGGATTTTATCAATTCAATCAGTGATGAGCGGCTTGATGCTGCAAAAGCAGATGCAATTGATGAGAGCAAAGATTACCGTGACAACTTCAATGAATGCCTAATCCTATTCACCAATCGCCTTGGATTGAAGAAGCTTGCAAACGGGAAGCATAAAAGAGCTTCCAGAAGTGTGTATTCTGTGGGCACGACCAGCAATAAAAAGCAGAAGACAACTGGAACGTTCACAGGAAAAGTTGAATGCAAGCCCTATCCAACAAGTGTCTATAAAATAATGTCAAAAGAACAGCGTCAGGAGCTTTACCAGATGAGACAGGCAAAGAAGAAACAAAATCTCAAGGCTGCTGAGACCAAAAAGGCAAAAGATGCTGAAAAGGAAGGAGCAGGTGATAGCTTTGGATCAAAATCTAAGAAATGACATCATAACCGGACACTAGAAAACAAATTGTTAAAAATGGTGAGCCGGTCATTATACAAGATGAATATCCCACTAGATTTTGATGATGGAGAAAATGAAGAAGGATATTGTGAGTTAGACTCACATGCAGACACCACTGCGGCAGGAAGCAATATGGTATTGCTCAATCCTGATCAGATCACAACGCACGTTGATGTGGCCCCTTTTTCTGAAGAATACAAGCCAATCAAAAAGATCCCAATTGGAAGTTGTGCTACTGCTTGGACAAATCCAACATCAGGTCAAGTATACATCATAGTGTTCCACCAAGCGCTGTACTTTGGGAACAAATTGAAGAACAGCTTGATATGCCCAAATCAAGTGAGGGACTGCAATTTCAATTCTGTTGAAGAGACACCTTGTCAGTTTGACCCAAGATACAAGCATGGAATCACAATCCAAACACCAATGGAGGAGGATGATCCGAAGAAAGTTTTTATAAAACTGAGTATGAGAAATGTGATTTCATATTTCCCCACAAGGAAGCCAACAAGGATGGAGCTTGATGAATGTCAACATTTGATAGCAACAAATGACACCCCATGGGACCCACATTCACTGAAGTTCAGGATGGCTGAGTTAGCAATCGACAATGGTGATCCAATTTCAGGGGACCAGTTTAGTGTTCAAGCCATGTCAACTGAGGATGCAAGCTCGGTTGTAACGGAACCTACAAGTAATGTTACAGACATGCTCTCCAAGACTAGCTTAGAGACCAGGCATCCAAGTCTCATGCAGCAATGCAAACTTATGAGATTGCATCAGGTATCAACAAGAAGAATGCTAACCAAATGCCAAATTGCAACAGATGGCAATATTGCTCATCGGATTTCTTCAGTAACAAATATTTCAAGCGCGCGAAGGGTAGACCAATTTTTGTTTGATGACACAGAATTTGATTTCATGGAAGCTCCTGAAGATGAATCAAAACAAGCCCCTAGCTTGCAAGAAATTGACAATACACTTGAGAGGAGGTCTCTTGATAGAAGAAATCAATGGGGGCCATCAGTGATAACTATTGAAGGTCCAAACAAAGTTGACTGTGAACGATTAGCCAAGACTTGGAATATTAGTTTCAAGAAAGCTGAGCAGACATTGAAAGTCACAACGCAGAAGGCACTCAGGAATTTGCAACTACCATTGATGAAGAGGCTGCCTACACAGCGCTTTAGAAACAAGAGAATTGCACAAGGAACCTGGTACACTGATACGTGGCATGCTAGAACCACCAGTATTATGAGGCAAGAAAAATGCGCGCAGACTTTTACAAATGGAAATGGATTTGAAGTATTTATACCAATACAGGACAAATCGCAAGCGCATCAAGGGTTGAAAATATTCATTCATGAAGTTGGAATCCCTGAACATTTAATCTCTGATGGTGCTCCAGAACAAGGATCTCCAAGAACATACAAGTTTCACTGGAATTCAATTATAAAGCGCAATCATATTCATCAGACATTCATTCAACCGCATTGCCCATTTCAAAATCGAGCAGAACAAGCGATTGGACATCTTGGTGGTGCAATCACAATCAAGTCAGCAAAGACGAAATCACCGAGGAGATTATGGTGATTTTGTGGTGAACTATGTGCTAATATCAGGCAGAGAACAGCATCAAGTAACCCTTCTTCAATGGGGAGAACTCCATTTGAATTGGTCCATGGCTATAGGCCCTATATCGCGCTATACATTCATCAGAATGGTATGATTTTGTGTTTTTACTTTGATAAAGGTGATTCTTCCACTCGCGGTGTTGAAAGATTGGGTCGATGGTTGGGCCCATGTGGCAATAAAATAGGTGGAGGTGATTGTTTTTGGCTCCTGACTGAATCAGCAATACCAATATCTACAAATTCAATAAGGCCTGTCAAAGAATTTGAATGGAGGGATAGAGATATCCTCAGAAGAATGGAAGCAATCGACAAATCAATCAAATCCAAGATTGGTGATGAAGTGAAAGACAGCGCGTCTTTCTTCCAGGAAAACTACCCTGAGCCTCAGATGGAGCTATTTGAGGATCAACCAGTGAAATCATCTGATCTGAAACTCGAAATGGCTGAGCCAGAGGCGTCAGTGGAAGATATAGATGAACCAGATGAGTATCTGGGGAATGAAGTAATCATTGAAAGAAATGATGAAAGGCTCAGGTGCATTGTCAAGGATAGGGTGCGAGATTTGCAAAACAGACCAATTGGAGTAAGGAATGAGAATCCCATACTAGACACGAGGCTGTACAAATTGCAACTACCTGATGGCACCATTGAGGAATACACGGCAAATATTGTTGCAGAGAGTTTGTACAGTTCTGTTGATGACAATGGAAGGATGTTCACTCTACTAGATGAACTGATTGATCATGAATGCGACAACACTGCTCTAACTGATGAGGAAGCCACGACTATAGCCAAAAATGGCAGGAAAACCCATAAGCCGACAACTAGGGGTTGGAGGATTCTCGCCAGTTGGAAAGATGGGTCAGAATCTTGGTGTAAGCTAAGCGATGTCAAAGAATCATTCCCAGTGCAACTAGCTGAATATGCTGTCAACAATAATCTTGAGAAGACACCAGCATTCAGATGGTGGGTGCACAAAATTTTGAGAAGAAAGGAGCGAATCTTAAGGCAGCCAAAACAGCAAAGTATTGGTTGAAGACTCACAAATATGGCGTTGAATTGCCACATTCAATCACACAAGCGCTGGCAATTGATAAGAAAACAGGCACTGATCACTGGGAAAGAGCAATTCATAAAGAAATGACCAACAATATGGCAGCGTTCCAATTTTCTGATGATGATGTTATTCCAGTCGGTCACAAGGAAATAACCACCCATATGATTTTTGACATCAAGCTTGGATCCCTAACAAGGAAGGCTAGGTTGGTAGGGGACGGTCATAAAGTTCCTGCAGTGGCAAAAGAAAATACCTACTCATCGGTTCCCAGTTGGGATTCAGTGAGGATATTCTTCTTGCTGGCAGCGCTGAATGATTTGAAGGTTCTCTCAGCAGATATCCAAAATGCATATTTGACAGCCCCGATTAAAGAAAAATACTTTCTAAAAGCGAGAGCTGAAGATGGCTTTCCTCCAGACCTTGCAGGAAGACCTTGCAAGATAGTTCGCGCATTGTATGGACCGCCGGTAGCAGGTGCATCTTTCAGATCATACCTCACACAGCATTTGAGGGATCTTGGATATTCCCCATGCAAAGCAGATCCGGATGTGCACTTACGAATTGAAACCAGGAAAGATGGATCCAGATACTGGGCAATGTTGATTGCTTATGTTGATGATATCTTATGTTCTGGTGAAGATCCAAAGTTCCAGCTTGAAAACATTGAACGAAAGTTCAAATTGAAGGATGATACGATTGACGAGCCAACTCTGTATTTGGGAGCTGATATTGGAAAATTCTACTTTGAAGGTGATTCAAAACCAAGATGGTCATTATCAAGCACCAAGTATACGGCGAAAGCTGTTGCAGCAGTCGAACAAGAGCTAGGAACTGAAAAATATGGCTACAAGTATCTACCAAAATCAGCATCCAGTCCACTGTCACATGATTATTGACCGAAAATTGATATATCAGAGGAATTGAATCCTGAATTGCAAAATTACTATCAAGGTTTGATTGGAGTCCTCAGGTGGATTTGTGAATTAGGAAGGCTAGACATTGTAATGCCAGTCTCGCTGATGTCAAGGTATTTGGCTCAAGCAAGAAAGGGACATCTAAATCAGTTATTTCATATATTTGCATATTTGAAAAAGTACAACAGGTCAAAACTGGTTTTTGATGATACAGTACCAAGCATTGATGAGAGTAAATTCCAAAAATGTGACTGGTCTGAATTTTATCCTGGTGCTGCTGAAGTCATACCAGCGGATATGCCTGAAGCCTTGGGAAAACATGTGACGATGAGTTGTTTTGTTGATGCTGATCATGCCGGATGCAAGGCAACAAGGAGGTCCCATACCGGTGTAATTATCTTCATTAATAATGCACCAATCATTTGGTTTTCCAAAAGACAAACAACAGTTGAGACATCAACTTTTGGATCTGAAATCATTGCTTTGAAAATTGCAATCGAATTAGTTGAAGGTCTAAGGTACAAGTTGAGAATGATGGGTGTTCCAATTGATGGAAGCACAAATGTGTATTGTGATAATGATTCTGTTGTCACTAATGTTACACAACCTGAAAGCCCATGTAAGAAGAAGCATAACAGCATTGCATACCACAAAGCACGTGAATCTATTGCAGCAGGAATTATCAGAGTTGCAAAGGAACCAGGTTCAACAAATATTGCTGATTTGTTTACAAAGCTAATGAGTGGCGCTGTTTTCCACGAACATTGTTCTCGTTGCATGTGGTAAGAGATTTAATAAAAGGAAAATCAATCGTTCGATGGAATGTTCAATCGATCGTTCGATCGAAGTAACAAGTTGATTTTATGTTCGATCTGCAACGAGCATTTCGAAGATGGATAATTTGATCCATGAATACAATATATCAAACCGGCAAGAATCAGGGCAAAACGTCATGATACAAGCCAGAATGAATGGCAAAATGCCTCCCCATTTTTTGATAGGGCCTCTGATGGTAGACTGGATACAGTTTGGTATTCAACACACGAATGACTCACGATGAATAGATTAAGTCAAAAGATCCAAACGCTTAACGATTTGATTTACGACTGAGGGGGACTGAAAAGAATTCACCGTGTAACGCGTATTCGCACTGCGTACTAAGCGGGCATATCTCACGAAAAGTCATAAGGGTAAATAACCTTATTCTTAAGGTTATTCCTGAGTGAATGATCATCGACAATTTTCATGTGGATTGCCTCTTAGCGGGAGTTTTGGTTTTCCCATCAGCTCACTCTTCGAAGAATTAACAACTCTAAAACGCTATCATGCCCTAAAATCTATGTACAACCTAGTACTAATTCTACACAATAAGGTACAATACTGTGATATTCCAATGAGAATATCACGGTGAATTATACGGTAATACGATAACACGAAAGACCGATCAAAGATGGTTTTGCATGTGTTTTGTGTCTTAAGATTACATGTGTTTTGTATGCTCGAAATTACACGATACGACGAGTAATTTACCGACGAGTAATTAACCTGCCGATCGTCAAAGACAATCAAACTGTAACAATGAAATGATTGTTCTACTCACTAAATCAATCGACCGGAAAGAAGATCGCGTATTGTTTTATTACTGTTACGACACACTTTCTTTAATAATTTCTAATATTCTCAAAATTAAGTTCAAGATTATTAGTAGGTTTGTATTATGTATGTACTGTTATTTTCTACATTCCCTTTTTTAAATGTAGATTCTATTATGCTTTATTTATTCCTATTGCAACGTATTACGAATCCTCCATAATTTCTAATATTCTCAAAATTAAGTTCAAGATTATTAGTAGGTTTGTATTATGTATGTACTGTTATTTTCTACATTAGTTCACCAATAGATAAACTTTCATTCATTGATGCTGTTATTGCCGGATCAATATAGATGTTTCTTTTCTTTTTCTTTTTTGGTCCACTACAATTAGTGGAGCTGCTACTAGTAATATTTGCATCGCCATGCTTATTGTTGGTGTAATCTGTTGAACTTTCGTTCCTAAATCTGTCCCTCATCATTTCTTCCAATTTCCTTCCTGTTTCTGGGTGTTTTCGCATCTCGCCAATTTTGTCGCACAAGTCACTGAACAACTCGTGTCCTTCCTCCATTCATCCATTTCTGCTTCCACTGTCTGAATCGCAGAATTTTTTTTGTCGCGGAATCGTGGCATCACCCTTTCGCCGCTGCTGGTTCACCCATACATGATGCTCATTGTAGATCAGTATCAATGCAAATGCTTCATCTGCTATAGTAAATATATCACTCAGCAAGTGCCTCTCCTTCCGTTGTTTGAAATTGGAATTTGTCGGATTGATTGCCGACATGATTCTTGTAACAAAATAATAAAAATCTTCATTTTCCACGTCTTTGTATGTTCTGTATTGAGGGTTTAAAATACCTGTGTCCTTATATTCTGTGTCTTCAATAACTGCAACAGTACCAGGGAATGTGATAGGGACTCAACCTTTTCTGTAATCGTCTGTACGGAAGTATCATCAGTATCAATGGGCAGCATGTGAGTGTTGTCGGACCAAAAATAGATTCCAAAATTCCTAATTTCAACAACCAATTCTCCCACCTGTATTTACCTATCCAGTTTTTTCTTGCTAATGTTTGTGAGTTGTGCCTCAATGCAGTCAGTACTGTCCCTACTCGTTTCCTGTAAAAGGAACAGAATGACGCAAGTGGAATATTTGGTGGCTTCATAACCGCACTTGATTGAACAGCTCTTTGTATTACATGCGCCGTTACCTTGTCATTGATAGGGAACTTCATGTTGTGGTACCAATGTTTTTTGACGTAATCCCTTAGCTGCTTGTCCACTGTTTCAGTCATATCACTCAAAGCCTTAAGCATATCGTTGTCTGTTATAAGCCCATATTCGTCTGTAATTGTACTTACTGCTCGTTCTCTTGTGCCTCCGGCATTGAATGTATTCATGGCTTGGACCAGATATTGTTGTAGTCATTACCCAATAAGTTAGTTTGTGCCCTAGAATTGCACCAAAAATACCCTCATGTTTGCCATTTCGAGAGTCAAACCACAACATTTCCAGCATTCTGTGTGACAAAGTTGTTCCCAATATGCATTAGATGAGTCATGAGGAATGTATTCATTGCTTGGATCGGATGCTTTTTGAGTCATTACCCAATAAGTTAGTTTGTGCCCTGGAATTGCACCAAAAATACCATCATGATTGCCATTTGGAGAGTCAAACCACAACATTTTGGGCATTCTGTGAGACAAAGTTGTTTCCAATATGCATTTGATGAGTCATGATGATTGTATTCATGGCTTTGACCAGATACTTTTGGAGTCCTTACCCAGCAATAAGTTAGTTTGTGCCCTGGAATTGCACCAAAAATACCATCATGTTTGCCATTTGTAGAGTCAAACCACAACATTTTGGGCATTCTGTGTGACAAAGTTGCTCCCAATATGAATTTGATGAGTCATGATGAATGTATTCATGGCTTGGACCAGATACTTTTTGAGTCCTCACCCAATAAGTTAGTTTGTGCCCTGGAATTGCACCAAAAATACCACCATGTTTGCCATTTGTAAAGTCAAACCTTAAGATTTTGGGCATTCTGTGTGACAAAGTTGTTCCCAATATGCATCGGACGAGTCATGAGGAATGTATTCATGGCTTGGACCGGATACTTTTGGAGTCATTACCCAATAAGTTAGTTTCTGCCCTGGAATTGCACCAAAAATACCCCCATGATTGCCATTTGGGGAGTCAAACCACAAAAGTTTGGGCATTCTGTGTGACAAAGTTGTTCCCAATATGCATTGGATGAGTCATGATGAATTTATTCATAGTTTGGACCTGATACTTTTGGAGTCATTACTATCCAATAAGTTAGTTTCTGCCCTGGAATTGCACCAAAAATACCCTCATGTTTGCCATTTGGAGAGTCAAACCACAACATTTTGGGCATTCTGTGTGACAAAGCTGCTCCCAATATGCATTTGATGAGTCATGATGAATGTATTCATGGCTTGGACCAGATACTTTTTGTGTCCTTACCCAATAAGTTAGTTTGTGCCCTGGAATTGCATCAAAACTACCCCCATGTTTGCCATTTGTAGAGTCAAACCTTAAGATTTTGGGCATTCTATGTGACAAAGTTGTTTCCAATATGCATTGGATGAGTCATGATCAATGTATTCATGGCTTGGGCCGGATACTTTTTGAGTCATTACCCAATAAGTTAGTTTGTGCCCTGGAATTGCACCAAAAATACCCCCATGTTTGCCATTTGTCGAGTCAAACCACAACATTTTGGGCATTCTGTGTGACAAAGTTGTTCCCAATATGCATTTGATGAGTCATGATGAATGTATTCATCGGTTGGACCAGATACTTTTTGAGTCCTTACCCAATAAGTTAGTTTGTGCCCTGGAATTGCACCAAAAATACCCCCATGTTTGCCATTTGGGGAGTCAAACCACAACATTTTGGGCATTCTGTGTGACAAAGTTGTTCCCAATATGAATTTGATGAGTCATGATGAATGTATTCATGGCTTGGACCCTATACTTTTTGAGTCATTACCCAATAAGTTAGTTTGTGCCCTGGAATTGCACCAAAAATACCCCCATGTTTGCCATTTGGAGAGTCAAACCACAACATTTTGGGCATTTTGTGTGACAAAGTTGTTCCCAATATGCATTTGATGAGTCATGATGAATGTATTCATTGCTTGGACCGGATACTTTTGGAGTCATTACTATCCAATAAGTTAGTTTGTGCCCTGGAATTGCACCAAAAATACCCCCAAGCGTGTAGAAAGCTACTGGAGTAGAAACCTACACAAATTCAATACCAGGAATTTACTTGTACAAAAAACGTGTAGAAATCTACTTAAGTTGAAGTATGGAGTCTTTTTCGAACGTACGTACGAGATTCTTTTTCGAACGTACATACGTACCGTACATACGAGATTCTTTTTGAACGTACGTACGAGATTTTTTCGTACGTACGAGATTCTTTTTCGAACGTACGTACGAGATTCTTTTTCGACGTAGAAACCTACACGGATTCAATACTAATATGTATCCAGTACAAAAAGCGTGTAGGAATCTACACTATTTACAAAATCGTGTAGAATTCTACAGGAGTTGAAGTATCCTTGTACGATCGATCGACGAATTTTTTTCTACCTCGCGACCAAAAAAATGTCTCCCACACACACACAGTAATTTTCTTTTCTACCTCGCGACAAAAAAAATCACTTTTTCTAGCCTACTACCTTTCTATCATAATCTTACCCAACTTATTTGAGTAGAGTTGCTATTTGGCACTCCGTCTGTGAACGTGGGATTCCACTTAATCCAATGATCCCTTGATCGTTGATCAGCATTAGGCAGGTAATCCGTGCTCGAATATTTTAGTCTGAAATAACAGCCTTGTACAGGAAAAAGAATTAGCTTGCATTGGACAAGAGGTGGTTTGCTGGATAGATATTGTTTGAATTGGCCCCCAAACATATATGTCTTGAAAGCAATAAATCTGCATCCATTGCTTCTATATCAACAGGCTCTTGGTATTGTTTTTCGTGACAGAGGGTAAGAAGGCTGCAAATCAACGGCATTGGATTGCAACGGATTGGAAACGTCGGCATCAACGAATCACACTGAAGGTGAGGCGTTGGATTGCAACAGATTGGAAACGTCGGCATCAACGGATCACACTGAAGGTGCAGCATTGGATCGCAACGGATTGGAAACGTCGGCATCAACGAATCACACTGAAGGTGCGGCGTTGATCGAATCAACGTCAGCATCGAATTGATTGGCATGTAGATTGTATTATTCTGTTTTTATTACTTACTCTATGTACTACAACATCAATAGATACTCACCCATTTTGTTCATTCATCATATATTATTTCAATAGGATCGTCGGCAAAGCCACTGGGAATCCACCAACGCGATCCACGCTCTTCCTCATCCATCGGCGCTCCACCAACGCTAACGGCAACGACTCGTCCTCCACCGGCGATTGGCAACGAATCGTCGGCATCAAAAGCAAACCATTGAACCTACCGGGAACCATAGAATAAACCGGGAACCATCGAAGCGCAACCGGGAACCATTGAATCAACCAGGAACCATCAAAGCGCAACCGGGAACGATCGAAGCGCAAGCAAGCCGGAACGATCAAAGAAAGCGGGAACCATCGAACCAACCGGGAACCATCAAAGCAACCGGGAATCAACCGGGAACCATCAAAGGAACCAGCAACCGGGAACGATCAAAGCAAGCGGGAACGATCGAAGCAAGCGGGAACGATCAAACCAACCGGGAACAATCGAACCAACCGGGAATCAACCGGGAATCAACCGGGAACGATCAAAGCAACCAGCAACCGGGAACGATCGAAGCAAGCGGGAACGATCGAACCAACCGGGAATCAACCGGGAAAGATCGAAGCAACCAGCAACCGGGAACGATCGAAGCAACCAGCAACCGGAAACGATCGAAGCAACCAGCAACCGGAAACGATCGAATAGAAGCAAGCGGGAACAATCCAATAGAAGCAAGCGGGAACGATCGAAGCAAGCGGGAACGATCAAAGCAACCAGCAACCCCAATCGATCCAACACCAATCAATCCAACATCAATCGATCCAACAACACCAATCGATCCAACACCAATCAATCCAACACCAATCGATCCAACACCAATCGATTTGCAAAACGAGTCAAACCAACAACACCAAGCGATCCAACACCAATTGATCCAACACAAATCGATTTGCAAAACGAGTCGATCCAACAACACCAATCGATCCAACACAAATCGATCCAACACAAATTGATCTGCAAAACGAATCGATCCAACAACACCAATCGATCCAACACGGCAACGGCAATTCGTCCCGGCAACAACAATGGGATTCAAAACAACAACAAAGCAATTGCCAGCAAAAGCAATGAAGCAAAAATCAAAGAGGAAACGTGGGAAGACTGAGAGAAAGAAAATGACTCCAAATTTTCTCCAAAATGCAGCACCATCATCAATCCACCAGACTTACAAACACTTGTCGGAGATAAAACCTAACAAGACAGCAGAAGGGGACAGGAATCGGCGCCGAGATCCAAATGCAATTTTCAAACATGTCGCGGAAATAGCATTGAAAACAGTTCACAAAAATGGGTTTCAAGGAAAATTCATGGCTACAAATTGGGGCCGGACAACAGTTGGAGAGAAGAAATATTCTTTGGCACAGGCTGTGTCTATCGACAGTTTCAAAACAGTGGATAGTACCGGCAAGAAGTTTGTTCTAGCGTTCGCCGAATCAGAACCATCATTGAGACTCTTTGCTAAAGCTTCCAGACAATTCGCAAAACAACGTTTGGGTACCCCCAAAAATATAGAAATCACAAGAACATTCGCTGGGCAGATTGTTCAATCTAAACCCAAAATAGGCCGAGGAACCAAATGTGACAGTGTAAACAGTGGATATGCTATTGTTGGGATGAGACCAAATCGATTGAAATCAGGAAATGGTGTGTACGTTTTCAAAAACAATGTGGACTCGACAACAAAAGCCAACCTTGAACAAAAAGCCCTACACATTGTGAAGGAAATGCAGCTTTGTTTAACTCCAATGTCCAAATTTGTCAACCTTGAAACGACTGTGATGAATGAGGTTGTTAATTGTACAACGCTGAATGCAATTGGCCATCACGCAACGGCCTTTTCTATTGGAAAGGATTATCACTCAAAAAGCCATACCGATGCCGATATGTTCTATACAAGGCTGACGGTTATTGCTCCAAAACATGTAAGTGATGACGAGGTGATTTATTACTTTGTGTTCCCAATGTATAAAGTGAAAGTTCCATTGAGGTCAGGCGATACTCTATTGTTCAATCCATTAGTATTACATAGCTGTTCGAATCCGAAATTCGAAGGGTGTTATATTATGAGTGCATATGTATCTCGCAAAACTGTGCTTAGAGCTAACCCTCTATAGTAATATTAAACAATAATTGAAAGTTAGCCGTTACATTCACCCTTGCTACTCAATTGGAACTGCTGTCCAAGCTTTCGCTGTCTGAACTGGATACATAATCACTGGATTTGTTATCATTCAATGCTATCTCAAATGGTTCCAACTGGATGTCGTCCTGTAGTGTGCATGCCTTGTACAAACATTCGTAAAACGGTGGTGTAGCAGCATTTTTGCTTTCAAACAAATTTAGCCATGAGATCCGATTTGATATCACTAGCCAATCGCAATTGGTTATGGAGCCATCAAGTCCTTGCTCTGGAACAACTGCCAGCTTGGAATGGATAGTGTTGACATGAAATAGGTACAGTGAATTCATGAGGCTCCCACGTTGGACAAATTCAGAAGCTGTTTTCTTTGGCTCATCTTGAAAATGACGAGCCACAGCATACATTCCGTTTGTATCAATTGGATAGCCACCAATACTACTGTATGGCTGCTTCAAACTCTGTACAGTTAAAAAGCATAGCAGATGGCACGGTATGAGCTTGGGATTGTTATTCAGATCAAAGTCCAATTTCATCAAACACCAATCCATCCAGACGGAGTTGAGCAGAGAACTGTCCGATCTATATGAAGGATGCGAGCAAAATATAAAATTAGAACCACAAGCAACATCGAAACGATTGTGCTCTGTAACTCCACAAATGTGCAAAGGATTCTCCAATAAAGGTAGCACAGAATCACAAACAAAGTCAAGTATGTCAGAAGGAAAAAATGGTTTGCTTTTGTTCGTAGAACGAAGCCACTTCATTGTTGATTCCCCATTTTCGGTTCTCATTATTTGAAAATGAGAACCGCCACCATCAGGGCGTTCAATTGGAGGAGGATCAGGTGGATTCAAGTTGAAGTGATATGTTGCCTGGCTTAGCATCATTTTCTCGGACTTCCGATTGGCTGTTTGATTGATTAGTGATGCAGCATTACCTTGCGTGTTCTTGGAAGGAGCTTTAATCCCTGTTTTATGGTGAGATTCATTGGGAGCACTATCCCACCCTGCAGGGCTTCCCCATAAAGAGATATAATCTGGTACGTGAAAGTACAGGTGATTCTTGATTAGTTTTGTTCCCATCCCTTTCCTGTGACATGTTGAGTTTATACAATTGATAAAGTGAACAATTGTTTTTGGGAGATTCTTTAAGGAACCATATTTCATTCGACCGTGTTTAAGAAATTCTTCCATTGATAGAATTAGCTGAATTACCTCTATCTGTTTCTTTACAAAACAATGGTCACCAATAATGTCAGATCCATGTTTGGAAACCATAGCGATCAGAAGAGAAATAAGCATTCCAGAGAAATCATGCCCTTCTTTCTTCATGGTTGATAAAAGCTGAGTCCCAAATTTGGTGCGAGGAAAATCTCTATCAGACTGGCATGATAACAAACCACCGTACCGTTGTGCTAAATGGCCAATACTGTTAGCAACAGCCACACCGTGCTTCAAATTGGGGGCATAAACACATGGAACACTTCCGCGGAGCAACAATTCAATTGACTCGATGGCCCGTTTGGCAGTACCAAGCTGGTGCATGTGCAAACATTCACCGGGAGTTGAAAAATGAATGTTGTTCTGATTAGTACCAAAGCATAAATCATGAAATACATTCCTTATATTGTGATGAGAGTTGTTTTTGAAGTTCTTATTGATATCGTTTAGATCAGTGCCGGGAAAACAATGAAAATCGTCAGGTGACCACTTCTTTGTTGCAGGTTGAACAGAAGGAATGTTTACGTTCGGAGAATAACAGTTGCAGTGACGGCACATCCGCATGACACCCTTATTGAAGGAGCCATATTTTCCACACAATTTATTGTGAAGTTCTGTGTCGCCAATAACATAGGCAATGGCAAATTTCATTTTTACCTTCCACTGTTGATTTGCGTACGGAAGATAATTCCATTCGATACCACCGTCTTCGTTACACGCGGCTTTGAAGGAACAAAACGCTACTTCCAAACCATTGTGAAGATTCTGAATTTTTTCCTTCAAAGTGGCAGGACGAGAGTGTCTGGTTGACTCCCATTCAGGGCCGGGATGGAAGTAAATAGTTGTCCATGCTTCAGGTCGAGAACGAGTCTCCACATTAAAGATACCGAGTGTCATGTTCAATGGTGTTAACGTAAGTCGTCAGTGCGCATCCAAAGATATGCCGTCCATGTAAAATATAATAGGAACAAGAATTTCTTGCGAATTGGGATTGCAAATTTCTTTCCAAGAAGATTTCCACCACCAGCCGTGATGCAATTCTGAGATTACAGAATTAGGATTCAACTCAGGATTATTGTCGGGAGATAGAGGGGTGGAATAGTTGGGAAATGAGAGGTTTTCTTCTATCATTAGCTGCTGGTCAGAAAGAAGAGAATAAATGGCATCCTTAAAAGAACGGACATACACCTGAGTGGGCTTATTATCAGGTAACCAATTCAGTATATGAGGATGAAATTTCATATCGGAGAGACCAAGATTGGATTGGAGATTGTCAAAAATTGTTTTCCGAGATCTAATTTTGGCATCGCAAAAATCAAAACCCGGTCTCATTTGACTTTTCTTTGCCCACTGGAAAATGGATTTGAATGTGTTCAGTGGCAATTTATGTCAGGCCATTAAATTCATGAGTTCCAATTCAGCAAGAAGATGAGGGGGCGGCGGTAGTTTTGTGTGGCTTTGAAATGCATCCTCTCTTTTGTTCAAATTAATGCTTTCATGAAAAGATGGTGGTGGAGGGGCTTGCTGAGCAGTAGCGAGGTTAACATCAGAACGATTAGTGTGATCTTCTTCGTTGTCTCCACAATCAATGTTGTTGGTAAAATTGTTGTCGTTATTTTCATTTACGTCATCGTCTTTGTCAACCTCGTCATCGGAATTGTCAATATCATTATTCAGCGGGAATGCATCTTCATCTTGAACAGCGGAAACAGCCATGTAAGATTCAATGGCGTTCCGATCCATTGGCGGTAAAAAGACATCATGGACAATCTGTTGGTTTAGAACGGAATGAAGACCTGTGGCTGATTGATTTGTGACGGCGTGGTGCGGGGAGAGATGGGAAGGGGGAACAGATGGACCGTTTTGTGTCATAGTCATCCCAAAATCAGACGGAGAATGTTGAACAGACGGCAAGGTAGGCTGCACTTTGACAGAGGTGGAGAAGTTAGAGATCTTGCGTTTAATTAGACCATCACTTTTGTATAAGTTGTAGCATTGAATATTGTAGGTGAGATGTTTTCTTAGGCCGTACGAGACATATTTCAAGGTATTGCACTCTTTTGACCCAGATTTGTATCCTTTAAAACTCTTGGATTTTTTCCCTTTCTTATCCCAGCAACCACGGCAGTAGAATAGAAGAGGGGTTTTGATAACAGGAGGCATGATGTTGCGGAGTTGTTTGAAGGAAAATATCAGTAGAATGGGTCACAAAGAACGGAGGTCGGAAAGATGAATCGTTGAAAGGATAAAATTAAATGTATTATTTTGTGTGTGATGTGTTTTCGTGTACGGTAGATTTCCTTACTACCATACTTCGATTGCAAAAATGGTCCGTAAAGTAAATGCATTACTACTTAGTGATGATTGCAACATTCCTCGTACAATATGTTTAGTAGTGAACAGTACGTACAATCAACTCATTAAGAGGGTTAATACACAGCGCCGGACGGGTCAATCCCATCAGTTCTTCCAAACATTCGTTGGCAGGCAAAACAGTTCTTCCATAAGGTGCACGGAAATGTGAATCGAAATGGAAATCGTGGACAATTGCGTTGTTGATTATCGAAATGGAAATCGTGGACAATTGTGTTGTTGATTACCATCGAGTTGATTCCGACTTTCATGTACCCGTAAAACCAACTAGTTCTCTATTTTGCATGAGTTATTACTAGTAGATACTACTAGTACATTATTTTCACTAGTACTTCTTCATTATAATTCATTATTTCATTTTCTTTCCGACAAGCAAAACAAAACCCAATGTGTTAGGTGTTACTACTAACTTTTCTTTGAATCGATAATCTACTCTACTGATACTACTAATACTAATCTTCCAATCAACAGTCGAACCAACCATGGAGGGAATTTACAAAATACAAAAGGTGGTTCAGGAACACCCAGCCGATCTCGAACAAGAACTCCGGAAAATGATGGTTTATCACAAGAAAGAGACTGCTCGACTCCAAAAAATGATTCGTAAGATTCGTGCAGGTAAAAGCAATCATCCAAATGTTAAAAATGAAATCGTCGATCCTACTAGCAATCATCAAGTCGTTCCGAATGTAACCATCAATCCTCCTTGCGGGTTATTCAAGAACAAATCAGATTTTGGTGGCGATTCCGACAGTGTAGCTTCTGAAAATACAACGGATCTTCCTGCCATTAAACAGGAACCAAACCCTTGAGTGCAATAGCCCGCCTGGGGTGGATTCGACTTGGAGTTGGAGTTGGGATTTGAGTTGGAGTTGGAGGATTTGGGTCGGAGCCCATTATACCGGTATGGTGGCAACATGTTGAGAAAATGAAATAAGTCATTCGTGCACAAGTTGTACACAAAATAGTGCTTGTCACAAAACGAATATGATATCCTTAACCCTAAAATAGTTATTTTATTTGAGGAGTGACGAGATATTGTCTCGAAAGTAAAGGTGTGCGACGCGCGAGGTTTTTTAGTAGACACGCGACCTAAAAAGATAGGAAATTTAAAAAATAGGGTCGAGAATTGTAAAAATACCGCGCGATAGCCCGCGGGGGGTAGAGAAACAGTTCTCGGACGTATGATTCAATTCAATGATTCAAGTCTATGATTCAAGTTTCTGATTCCATTCTCTGACTCAAACCTACAATTCATTTCTATGATTAGTTTCTATGATTACATTCTACGGAGTATTACTTATCATTCTATGACTCCATTCTATGATTCAATTCTTTGACTCACTTCCATGATTCAATTCTACGATTCAATTCTATGATTCAAGTCTATGACTCAAGTTTATGATTCAATTCTATGATTCAAGTCTATGATTCACTTCCATGATTCAAGTCAATGGTTCAAGTCCATGACTCAAATCTACAATTCAACTCTGTGACTCAATTTCATGATTTAAGTCCATGATTCAATTTTTTGATTCAATTCTATAATTCAAGTAAATAATTCGATTCTATAATTCAAGTCTACGATTCAATTCTTTGACTCCAGCCTATGATTCAATTCTATGATTCAAGTCTATGATTCAAGTTTATGATTCCATTCTCTGAATCAAACCTACAATTCATTTCTATGATTAATTTCTATGATTCCATTCTATTGCTTATCATTCTATGATTCAATTCCATGATTCAATTCCATGATTCAATTCTATGATTCAATTCCATGATTCAATTCCATCACTCAAGTTTATGATTCAGGTCTATGATTCATTTCTATAATTCAAGTCTATGATTCATTTGTATGACTCAATTCTACGATTCAATTCTATGATTCAAGCCTATGATTCAATTCTGATTCACTTCCATGTTTCAAGTCTATGATTCCAGTCCATGACTCAAATCTACAATTCAATTCTGTGACTCAATTCCATGATTCAATTCTATGATTCCTCTCTTTGACTCAAATCTACAATTCAAAACCATAATTCAATTCCATGACTCGCGTCAATGATTCAATTCTATGATTTAAGTCTATGACTCACGTTAATGATTCAATTCTATGATTCAAGTTTATGATTCAATTCTGTGGCTTGATTCTATGATTAAAGTATATGATTAAAGTATACGATTCATTTCAATGATTCAGTTTTATTACTATTATTCACTTCAAGGATTCATGATTCAATTCCATGATTCAAGTCTATGACTGAATTCAATTCCATGATTGAATTCTTTTATTCAAATTTATCATTCAATTATGTGGTTCAATTATTTGATTCCGTTCTTTGATTCAAACCTTTGACTCAATTCAATGATTCAATTCGATGGCTGCAAGTACATCAAGTCCGACTCATTCATGTACAAATTGTACCAATTCTAAAAAGTCCGATTGTATTTCTTGTCACCAACTCTCTCATTACTTGTTAAAAACAGATTTTTTAAAATATTTCTACGTTTCCCCCCCCCCCCCCCCCAAAACCCCCCAGTACACTCCGTCTAGAAGGTTAGGTTGTCAACTTTCTTAGGGTTAGCGTTAAACGTTCAACTAACAACTCCACCAATTTAATATGTGCTATCACTCACTACGTTCCTACGTTTGTGATAGCCTCAGTAGCCTACCTACTTGTAGTACTGGATGTGCAGTGTTTTTAGTTCATAGGTGTGTTGGTGGGTTAAGCAATGCTAGAGGGGGATCCGGGAAGTGCCAGCCTGTGGCTAGTTTTTGCAGGCTGGTCCTGTCCCGTGTTGCTTTGCCCACACACCGGCGCACAGCTTTGGCTGTTAAGCCTTTTCTGCGGGCGGGCGTGGTGGGCCTTTATTCTACTACTAATCGTTATAGGAGCAAAAGAGTGAGCTGTAGGCTTGGTTCTTGCTGGAGGGAAACTTTACCTGCTTGTTGGTGCTTTGGCTGTAATTTGCTGCTTACAGTTCGGTTGCTGCATGCAGTGAGGAGTGATCATAGTAGAGTTTGTACGTACGTTGGTGATACATAGAGATCTTGCATACTCAAGGGTGTTCTTTGGTTCGTACGTCGTACGTTCCACGTGGCACTACCATTCCTTACATTCGGTTCACTACATCAACTATCACTCACTATGTTCCTACGTTTGTGATAGCCTCAGTAGCCTACCTACTTGTAGTACTGGATGTGCGGTGTTTTTAGTTCATAGGTGTGTTGGTGGGTTAAGCAATGCTAGAGGGGGATCCGAGAAGTGCCAGCCTGTGGCTAGTTTTTGCAGGCTGGTCCGGTCCCGTGTTGCTTTGCCCACACACCGGCGCACAGCTTTGACTGTTAAGCCCTTTTCTGCCAGTAGGCCATAGGCCACGTCCGAGAACTGTTTCGCGGGGTTCAAATTTACTTCTCGCGCACAAATTTTGTGCGTGATTTTAACACGGCAATATTTCTGGACACCCTGAAATTCGCGACGATCGTATAAGGGTATATGTAAACTCAGCACTATTTCTGTGCGTGTGATGCACATTACTCTACTCTTGAATAAAAATAATTTATTTCAGTCTCTAGCAGAACCGAATTATTATTCTGTACGAACAACACTTACTTCTATTCACGAATAAAAAAGAAATCTTGAGTCAGTATTAATTCCAAAATATTAATCTTCCAAACAACAATTCGATTCTGCTCTCCTAATTGTGAATTATTTCTCGACTACAATATTCCCTTTTTTAAATGTAGATTCTATTATGCTTTATTTATTCCTATTGCAACGTATTACGAATCCTCCATAATTTCTAATATTCTCAAAATTAAGTTCAAGATTATTAGTAGGTTTGTATTATGTATGTACTGTTATTTTCTACATTAGTTCACCAATAGATAAACTTTCATTCATCGATGCTGTTATTGCCGGATCAATATAGATGTTTCTTTTCTTTTTCTTTTTTGGTCCACTACAATTAGTGGAGCTGCTACTAGTAATATTTGCATCGCCATGCTTATTGTTGGTGTAATCTGTTGAACTTTCGTTCCTAAATCTGTCCCTCATCATTTCTTCCAATTTCCTTCCTGTTTCTGGGTGTTTTCACATCTCGCCAATTTTGTCGCACAAGTCACTGAACAACTCGTGTCCTTCCTCCATTCATCCATTTCTGCTTCCACTGTCTGAATCGCAGAATTTTTTTTGTCGCGGAATCGTGGCATCACCCTTTCGCCGCTGCTGGTTCACCCATACATGATGCTCATTGTAGATCAGTATCAATGCAAATGCTTCATCTGCTATAGTAAATATATCACTCAGCAAGTGCCTCTCCTTCCGTTGTTTGAAATTGGAATTTGTCGGATTGATTGCCGACATGATTCTTGTAACAAAATAATAAAAATCTTCATTTTCCGCGTCTTTGTATGTTCTGTATTGAGGGTTTAAAATACCTGTGTCCTCATATTCTGTGTCTTCAATAACTGCAACAGTACCAGGGAATGTGATAGGGACTCAACCTTTTCTGTAATCGTCTGTACGGAAGTATCATCAGTATCAACGGGCAGCATGTTAGTGTTGTCGGACCAAAAACAGATTCCAAAATTCCTAATTTCAACAACCAATTCTCCCACCTGTATTTACCTATCCAGTTTTTTCTTGCTAATGTTTGTGAGTTGTGCCTCAATGCAGTCAGTACTGTCCCTACTCGTTTCCTGTAAAAGGAACAGAATGACGCAAGTGGAATATTTGGTGGCTTCATAACCGCACTTGATTGAACAGCTCTTTGTATTACATGCGCCGTTACCTTGTCATTGATAGGGAACTTCATGTTGTGGTACCAATGTTTTTTGACGTAATCCCTTAGCTGCTTGTCCACTGTTTCAGTCATATCACTCAAAGCCTTAAGCATATCGTTGTCTATTATAAGCCCATATTCGTCTGTAATTGTACTTACTGCTCGTTCTCTTGTGTCGCCGGCATTATCAGTCCCCTCTCCCTGCATGGTTGCCTCCGTTTGTTTAGGTACCATTACTACCTTTCCCACCCCTATATGTGGTTCTCTCTCTTGTTGCTGTAAGTGTTTTGCCACTTCCTGTGCCAATTTGTCATATTGGATTTTTTTCATGACAAGTTCCGCAACATCCTCTAAATCGTAGCATTCTCCATTAGATGTTTTCTCTACCACATTGGTTTTTGTTCCTTCTTTCTGTTGGTTCGTTACTGTAGTGGTGGTTGTGTTGGTAATGCTCAGTGCTGGTTCGTTACTCTGGTTGATGGTGTTTTGTTCTTCCGTGTTTGTAGTAGTAGAAATTGTGTTGTCGGTACCATTTTTTTACTGTTGCCCTTTGATGCGTTCATAGTTGTGGTATTACTGTTACACACTTTGTTAGTAATTGCGGTGTTTGTTTTCACTCTTTTTTTCTTACCGTTGTTGTCCCCTGTATTTTGATGATCACCGGGCCGGATGGTTTTGTTGTTCCGAAGGGTCTTGCCCTCGGATTTTTTGCTTCGTCATGTCTTTCCGATAGCATTCATATTTTTTATTTCATTTTCTGAATACGGTGCCGATCAAGAATCATGTGTTTCTTTTTGTGTGGTTTTGTGTGTGTACTAATAATTTTGTCGGGTTGTGTACGGTGTTTTGTGTTTTGTGTGTCGTGTGTGTGTGTGTGTGTACGGTGTTTCGTGTAGTATGTGTACGATGTTTTGTGTGTAGAGTTTCTCCGTGGGTTCTGTACTATGTTGTTTGCCCTAACTTCTTCTGTGTGTTGTCTGGCTTGGGTGCGCTGTTATATATTTGTAGAAGTAGATCACGTACCTGTGCCAGCCAGCCCTCCCGCGCCATAAATTTTTCAGAAGGGAAACTTTTGATCACACTAAGGTTATGTATTTCAATCCTCTCGTCACATGTAGAATCTTGTAGACTGCACCTAACATACCGTATTGTCTTGTGTGCCATTTGTATCTACAAACCACAACATTGTCTGTACTGTGTGTGGCAAAGTTATTCCCAATATGCATTTAAAAGTTGTTCCCAACATGCATTTCGTAATTCATGTGATATGCATTGATGGCCTGGTACGAAAACTTTGGTAGTCATTACCAAATGACGAGACTGTTTGTGCCCTGGAATTGCACCAAAAATACCCTCATGTTTGCCATATGGATAGTCAAACCAGAACATTTTGGTCATTCTGAGTGACAAAGTTGTTCCCAATATGCATTTGATGACTCGTGATGAATGTATTCATAGTTTGGACCGGATACTTTTGGAGTCATTACCCAAAAACTCAGTTTGTGCCCTAGAATTGCACGAAAAATACCCTCATCATGTTTGCCATTTTGAGCGTCAAACCACAACATTTCCAGCATTCTGTGTGACAAAGTTGTTCCCAATATGCATTTGATGAGTCATGATGAATTTATTCATGGCTTGGACCGGATACTTTTTGAGTCATTACCCAGCAATAATTTAGTTTGTGCCCTGGAATTGCATCAAAAATACCCTCATGTTTGCCAGTTGGAGAGTCAAACCACAACATTTTGGGCATTCTATGTGACAAAGTTGTTCCCAATATGCATTGGATGAGTCATGATGAATGTATTTTTGGCTTGGACCAGATACTTTTTGAGTCATTACCCAATAAGTTAGTTTGTGCCCTGGAATTGCACCAAAAATACCCCCATGTTTGTATTAAATTCCTTTCGTGACCAGAAGTACCAAAGCTACCAGAGGGTAGATTTCCTATTCGTACGAATCAATGAGTCCCGTATCCATCTAACAAGTCGATTCCCATGGCATATTGATTCCCACGGCGCATCGATTCCCATCGCGCATCAACAGTGAGCAATCCCTGTTTTACAATATTGCCATTGTTCTTCGGTGAGCAAACTCTGATTTCATAAAATATCACACGAGCTACGGGAGCAATTCCTGACCTTAATGATAAACATATCATGGAGTCTTCCTAACGGAACAAGAGAAGAAAACCGTTGGCGTGTGATTCTCACACAATACATATACATGCATACAGATATATATGATCAACGACTAATACATGTACGGAAATAATCAGCGAGTAATCTCAGCACTACGCAACAGCAGTTGCAACGTATTCATCTCAATAAAAGAGATATCTTGCATTTTGGCAAGATTTCACTTTATCTCATACTTTTAACATTCAACTGATTTATATCCCAAAATTCACACTAGTTGCTACCAACTACTTGTAATCTATATACTAAGGTCTGTCTCGCTGCAATCTGAATAAGTCACAGCAAGAAGAGGTCTGGCGTTTCCCTAGTCTCGCCTGTAGTCCGATTATCCGTTGCCGAAAGTATCCAACCACAATTGTCACGCGTAGAGTACAATCGTTCGTCTACTAACACACTAACGCAGCGTTGCTGTTCGTCAGAAGCCTTTGAATCAGACTCTCAACGAATCGGATTCAGAAGGAAAATAATAGATTAACAGTCGCAAGCTCTAAGAAGGCTTGCACACAAAGGAACAGGAACGGAATTGAGTACAATCCCTACGCTGGCATATGCACATTGCACATCTCAGTCACCGCGCAATTCTTTCCAAGGCTCGGAACCACCACAGATGCCGAACATACCGTTGATGCCCGGCAATGCACTCGGAGGCGAAGAGAAGAATGATGCCGAAGTCGACACTATCAACTGCTTTCCCAGCTTCGATACTGATATGAAAAAGATACTCGTATCCCTACTCAACGTAACAAGTGAGACTACTAGCAAGTTGTGTCTAGCTCTCAAGGAAGGCGGATTATGCGAGTGGAAGTCGTTCCTCGACGCACTTATCGAACCGGATTTTGCACGCAAACTTACCTATACGGAGGGAGGACTGCCAACGCATATCCCTCGATCCATTCAAAGGAGCATAGAAGCACTTGCGGATTTCGCTATCGATCTACAAGAAGACGATGGCGCTCTAGCAGAACACTTGAGAACCTGGAAGGATGTGAACTCATATACATACAGGGAATTCCAGTCATTCCGCGAAGAACGTGCCCAACGCTTGCGTAACGAATCTGCTCTGAACCCACCACCTCCTCCGGCGGGAAGTAACAAAAAGTCACCTCAGCAGGTAAAGTACGAATCATGGTGCCGAAAAGCACGGGATGAAAAGTCCTTTACACCCCTCATGAATGACTCGAGATTCGAACACTGGCTCGTCGGTTTCAAAGCTAAACTCGAGGCATACGACATCAATACAGAGACATTCCTCGATGAAACTTGGCCTCCAGCTACGCTTCTGGGTTATACCCGTGATCTCTTCGTCAAACAATGTGCCTTCTTCTGGGTACTAATGTTGGAAGTCTTCAAAAGTGACCTTTCTGCATCATGTGTACACAGTCATTCTACCACTCGTGATGGACGCAAGGCCTACTTCGATTTTGTAAACCTTCATAGCAAATCAAAAGCAAAGGTATACGACAACTTGACTCAGCTACAAGCGTTGCTCAAGTTGAATCTCAACAATTGGAAGGAATCCAAAGTGAAATTCATCACACATTGGTTTGATGAATTAAATCACCTCAACAAGCTCCGTCCTCCCAACAAGCCCCTTGAGTACCATACTGTTAAATCAGCATTGTGCCAGGCATGCTATTCCAGCTTCCAGCTAAGCGAACAGTTTGCCAAAGTCAAGGATCCAGGTGGGACGAATAGCACCGTGACGGATGCGGTTGCCGAGGCCGCTGCTATCCACGATCTTAAAATCACGCTCTTACTCAAAGCAACTCGACTTGATTCCCAGTCCGCGATGTCTGCTCCTCGGTCGACCGTACGTGCACACGTTCATGATTTTTCTTCTGAACCGAGCCAAAACCATGATGACTATGCTCTCCCCATCGAATTTGAAGGAGACTATCAGGATTATGCTGTGTTCAAGGCTGGACGTACCCCTGACCCTACCACAAGGTTGCCTACAAACATATGGAAGGCCTTGTCACGTCAGGACATGAAGAGTTGGCTCAGTTTTTCTCCAGAAGGCAAGAAAATTGTGGTTGCCTCATTGCGACACGACTTACTTAACACGGACCAACCTGACCCCAACAGTGTCAAACCCATTACCCGGAAGGCATACCAACATGAACACTTGGTATCATTTCGAGAAGACGATACTTCGACCAAAGATGAGCATGCCAATTCTGCAGCAGACCTTCATCCTGCTGTAGAGAATGATCGTAGAGGTGTTTTCCATGCATCCCTAGGTGTATACAAATCAACGACCTCTCCGTCTAAGGACCAGCGACCTCTCAAGTCTTCCGTGTCACCCGCGCATCCCGCTCGATTCCTTTCAGACAACCCTGACATTCAGTACAAAAAGGACGGTGACACCCAAATACCTGTGGGAACACCATCATATTCCGCCAATTTTCACCAATGGTATACTCCCGAGGATGATCTCACCTTTCCTAACGGTAGTCCAGTAACGTCATACACATACCGTATACACAAAACTACGGTTACTAGCCCTGGTTTTGCCATGGTCGATCGCGGCGCAAATGGCTGCATCATCGGCAATGATGCGTGTCTCATCTCCAAGGATATCCCACCGCGATATGTTAACGTCACCGGCATTAACAATCATCAGGTACAGAATATTCCCATTGCTACATGCGGAGCATATTCCATGTCAAACAGAGGCCCCGTCATCCTCATTTTCAATGAATGTGCCTATACAGGATGACATCCTTCTATATTGTCCTCCGGCCAGATGGAAGCATATTTTTCCACTGTCGACGACACATCCATCAAAGCAGGCGGCAGACAGGTCATCACCACCTCCGATGGCTATGCACTGCCTCTTAGCATACGACACGGTTTACCATACCTTGCGATGCGAAAGTATACGACTGTTGAGTTTGACACGCTCCCACATGTTATCATGACATCCGATAAGCATTGGGACCCATCTGTTCTCGATACCACGATCAGTGCGAAGGATGAACAATCCCTCCAGAAATATCCTCCCCAACCACAGCAACTCCCTTATGCCGATTACGACGAATATGGGAACCCACGTTGTCTTGAAGGATTAGATATCTCTGTTTCCCCTGGGTCCTCCACGGTCACATCCCTCAGCTCGTATTCCAGCCATTCCACCCGATCTCCCTTCCCTTCTATTGATGATCATAAGGCCAACGATCGCTCCTTTTGGCTTACTTCCACCGACTACGCTCATCAAGAACGTCTCGCATGCTGCGCGTTACCCGCGGCCTCTGGAACAGTCACTGCGTTTCCGACGGATTGTACTGCCAGTGACACTACACGTATTGCAGCTACGCCCCGCGAAAGATACCCCAACGAACATGACTACTTATCCCTGAAACCTTTCTTTTGTTGGGTTTCCACCGATCGCATCAAAGCTACTTTTGAAAACTCAACCCAATATGGTTCGTTAGCGGTTAGCCCTGATGGAAACATTTTCAAACGGTTTCATTCCCCTCAACTGACCATGAACGTTCGCCCCTTCAATGACGATGTTATGTCCGATGCTGTCTATTCAGATGTCCCAGCAATTGATGGTGGCTCCAAGATTGCTCAGATCTTCTTTGGCCGCAAATCACATATTATACACGTTGAGGAAATGCGTACCACCGGCGATTTCCTATCCTGCTTCCAGAACTTTGTTCGAAAATGGGGCAGGCCCATTTGCCTCCTTTGCGACCACGGTAACTATCAATCCAGTAAGAAAGTCATCGATTACCTCAAAATGTTATGGATTGGACTCTGGCAAAGTGAACCGTATCACCAACACCAGAATCAATTTGAACGACGATACCAAACGTTCAAGCGCATTGTCAATCGCGTCATGGATCGTACAGGCACACCACCACACCTATGGCTACTGTGCATGACATACGTCGCGGGTCTACTCAATGTTGTTTCTGATCCCTCGCTGTCCGATAAACAGCCGATCTTCATTGCCACCGGTACACTTGGCGACATCAGCGCATACACCAGTTTCTTCTGGTTTGAACCTGTGTATTTCAAAACCAATGACTCTCCTTTCGGTACCCAGTCTACCGAATGCCTAGGTCATTTCGTCGGCATCGCCGAACATGTTGGCAATGGACTCTGCTTCCGAATCTGGGATCCAGTTACCAACAAGTTACTTGACCGGTCCGGTGTCCGATCTGCTCTTACGCCTGAGTCACGTAACAAACGCGCGGGCCTATTTACTGATGATGGTTTCATCAAATGGCGTAACGCAAAGGATTCCTTGCCCTGTTTATACGCCACTGGAGAAGCTCCAGCATTCAAACATGGGGAGCATACCAATCAGAGTAAACCCATTGACGAGTCTACGAAACCAAACAACTCAGTTCCCCCTAGCGTTTCACCCGCTGATTCTGACACTGCCGATGACACCGTTCCATCTGTACCCAACAAACAACCAGATACTACGCCCCACGCATCTGGCACTCAACCAATTCTTAAACCACCCGCCCACCCCTCGTTACCGAGCTTTCTTTATAAGAAGGTCGATGACAGCCCCAGCTGGTCACCTTCTCCACTCCCTAACAACTATGGGGAGAGTCTTGATGGTCCTCCTACGACACACATCTTCAGCAAGCCATCCGATGGCGTTCTCCTTACTGAAGATGATTTTGACCCACCGGAATTAGCATACTTTGATGTTAGTGACGTCACAACTCCACACACCAACCCCGCTACTCCTTCAGTAGACCCATCACAGGTAGTTGTTACCGACGAAGAAGGTAACGCACAATTTGACGATGACGGTAAACCCATTACCATTCCTGCGATCCCGATTGCCGATCTACAAGGACGTTCCTTCCTTGTAACCAATCCGGATGGCACCCGGAAACGTCTTACCATCGTCGATGTTGAAGACAGTCTTGAACGCAACAACGACTTCATCAAGTTCAAGTGCAAACACTCCGATGACAAACTTGATGATATCATTGCATACAATGATGTCATGAATTACATACATCGTGATTCAACACAAGAAGACGGCAAACTCTGGTCGTTTCGCCGCATCCTAGGACACCAAGGTCCACTGGATAACAAGCATCCTCAATACAAAGGTTCCAAGTATAACATTTGGATTGAATGGGAAAATATGGAACGCACATATGAACCTCTGGCCAACATTGCGGCTGATGACCCTGTCACCATTGCAAAATATGGGAAAGACAACAACTTGCTTGACCTCCCGGGTTGGAAACGCCTCAAGCGAATCACCAACCTAGCGCGACGAACCAAGAAACTTGATCGACTCGTGCACCAAGCCAAACTACGTTCTTTCCGTACCACTCCGCAGTATCAATATGGATTCAAAGTGCCTCGTAACCACGAAGAAGCCCTCCGATTTGATCAAGCCAACGGAAACACCAAATGGGAAGATGCCACCACTCTGGAAATGGCACAACTCAATGAGTACAATACATTCATTGATAAAGGCGTGTACAAGACGAGCTCCATTCCCCCGGGATTCCAACAGATCAAGGTACACATGATATACGCTGTCAAGCACGATGGTAGACACAAGGCTCGCCTCGTTGCTAATGGTAACCTCACTGAGGCCCCTATCCACAGTGTTTACGCAGGCGTCGTATCTCTCCGCGGCCTACGTATGTGCCTATTCCTAGCTGAACTCAACGACCTAGAAGCATGGGGCACCGACATAGGTAACGCCTACTTAGAAGCAGTCACCTGCGAGAAAGTATGCATCAAGGCAGGTCCCGAATTCGGATCGCTGGAGGGTCACCTGCTGATCATTTACAAAGCCTTATACGGTCTCAGGTCTTCAGGCAAGTGCTTTGGAGACTTACTCGCGGCATATCTCATCGAACTCGGCTTCGAAAGATCCCGCGCAGAACCGGAAATATTCCTCAAACCTGGAACGAACAAGCATGGTGAACGTGTATATGAACTTATATGCACATATGTCGATGACCTATGTCTCTGCATGGCAGATCCCAATTCCTTCTTGAAGATATTGCAGTTGTCACCATATAACTTCAAACTGAAGGGATCCGGACCTATGAACTTTCACTTAGGTTGTGGATTTGAGCGCGACGAACATGGTGTTCTATGCATGAATCCCATAAAGTTCATCGAAAAGATGGAAGCATCTTACGAACAAATGTTCGGATGCAAACCTAACACTAGGTTCCAATCACCCATTGCAGAAAACGACCATCCCGAATTGGACTCCTCAGCCTTTCTCGAAGAAACCGGTATACAGAAATACCAAAGTATGATCGGTTCACTACAATGGATCATCGCTATTGGCCGTTTCGATGTACAAACAGCCGTGATGACGCTCTCAAGTTTCAGAGCTCAGCCACGAGATGGGCATCTCGAACGTGCAAAACGTATCTATGGATATATCTCCAAGTTTAGACATTTTAAAATCAGATTCCGCGTGGAACCCCCAGATTTTATATTGACTAAACCCGACACCATCGATTGGTCCAACACCGTCTATGGGGAGCATTCTGAAGAGCTACCCGACGACGCTCCTGCACCTCTTGGAAAGACAGTAGTGTTGACACATTTCTATGATGCCAACCTCATGCATGATATTCTCAGTGGAAAGGCTGTAACCGGCATTCTTCACTTCGCGAACAAGACTCCCATGATGTGGTTCTCGAAGAAGCAGTCTACTACGAAGACAGCCACCTTTGGAGCCGACTTTGTTGCAGGAAGGACTTGCATCGAACAGATCGTCGATTTACGCCACTCATTCCGATACCTCGGAACACGAGTCCATGATGTCTCATACTCTTGGGGTGACAACGAAAAGATGATCCAAACGTCAACCTTCCCTTACGCAAGGTTGCACAAGCGTCATAATATTCTGTCGTTTCACTACGTGCGAAGCATGATAGCGAGAGGTTTCATTTTAATGATGCACATCCCAGGTAAGGATAACTGTGCAGACATTCCCACCAAGCATTGGAGTCACTCAGTTGTGTATCCACTGCTCAGGCCCATCTTCCACTTCTGTGGTAATACCGGCGACCTTCTCCAAGATGATGGAAGCATCATGTAGAGCGTGATGACCCTTCACAAGGAGACATGGGGAGTATTAAATTCCTTTCGTGACCAGAAGTACCAAAGCTACCAGAGGGTAGATTTCCTATTCGTACGAATCAATGAGTCCCATATCCATCTAACAAGTCGATTCCCATGGCATATTGATTCCCACGGCGCATCGATTCCCATCGCGCATCAACGGTGAGCAATCTCTGTTTTACAATATTGCCATTGTTCTTTGGTGAGCAAACTCTGATTTCATAAAATATCACACGAGCTACGGGAGCAATTCCTGACCTTAATGATAAACATATCATGGAGTCTTCCTAACGGAACAAGAGAAGAAAACCGTTGGCGTGTGATTCTCACACAATACATATACATGCATACAGATATATATGGTCAACGACTAATACATGTACGGAAATAATCAGCGAGTAATCTCAGCACTACGCAACAGCAGTTGCAACGTATTCATCTCAATAAAAGAGATATCTTGCATTTCGGCAAGATTTCACTTTATCTCATACTTTTAACATTCAACTGATTTATATCCCAAAATTCACACTAGTTGCTACCAACTACTTGTAATCTATATACTAAGGTCTGTCTCGCTGCAATCTGAATAAGTCACAGCAAGAAGAGGTCTGGCGTTTCCCTAGTCTCGCCTGTAGTCCGATTATCCGTTGCCGAAAGTATCCAACCACAATTGTCACGCGTAGAGTACAATCGTTCGTCTACTAACACACTAACGCAGCGTTGTTGTTCGTCAGAAGCCTTTGAATCAGACTCTCAACGAATCGGATTCAGAAGGAAAATAATAGTTTGCCATTTGTAGAGTCAAACCACAAAATTTTGGGAATTCTATGTGACAAAGTTCTTGTTTCCAATATGCATTGGATGAGTCATGATGAATGTATTCATGGCTTGGACCCGATACTATTTGAGTCATTACCCAATAAGTTAGTTTGTGCCCAGAAATTCCACCAAAAATACCCCCATGATTGCCATTTGTAGAGTCAAACCACAAAATTTTGGGCATTCTGTGTGACAAAGTTGTTCCCAATATGCATTTGATGAGTCATGATGAATTCATTGATGGTTTGGACCAGATACTTTTTGAGTCCTTACCCAATAAGTTAGTTTGTGCCCTGGAATTGCACCAAAAATACCCCCATGTTTGCCAGTTGGAGAGTCAAACCACAACATTTTGGGCATTCTATGTGACAAAGTTGTTCCCAATATGCATTGGATGAGTCATGATGATTGTATTCATGGCTTGGACCAGATACTTTTTGTGTCATTACCCAATAAGTTAGTTTGTGCCCTGGAATTGCACCAAAAATACCCCCATGATTGCCATTTGTAGAGTCAAACCACAAAATTTTGGGCATTCTGTGTGACAAAGTTGTTCCAAATATGCATTTGATGAGTCATGATGATTGTATTCATGGCTTGGACCAGATACTATTTGAGTCATTACCCAATAAGTTAGTTTGTGTCCTGGAATTGCATCAAAAATACCCCCATGTTTGCCATTTGTAGAGTCAAACCACAAAATTTTGGGCATTCTATGTGACAAAGTTGTTCCCAATATGTATTTGATGAGTCATGATGAATGTATTCATGGCTTGGACCAGATACTATTTGAGTCATTACCCAATAAGTTAGTTTGTGTCCTGGAATTGCACCAAAAATACCCCCATGTTTTCCATTTGGAGAGTCAAACCACAACATTTTGGGCATTCTGAATGACAAAGTTGTTCCCAATATGCATTGGATGAGTCATGATGATTGTATTCATGGCTTGGACCAGATACTTTTTGAGTCCTTACCCACTAAGTTAGTTTGTGCCCTGGAATTGCATCAAAAATACCCCCATGTTTGCCATTTGTAGAGTCAAACCACAACATTTCCAGCATTCTGTGTGACAAAGTTGTTCCCAATATGCATTTGATGAGTCATGATGAATGTATTCATGGCTTGGACCAGATACTATTTGAGTCATTACCCAATAAGTTAGTTTGTGCCCTGGAATTGCACCAAAAATACCCCCATGTTTGCCATTTGTAGAGTCAAACCACAACATTTCCAGCATTCTGTGTGACAAAGTTGTTCCCAATATGAATTTGATGAGTCATGATGAATGTATTCATCGGTTGGAGCAGATACTTTTTGAGTGATTACCCAATAATTTAGTTTGTGCGCTGGAATTGCACCAAAAATACCCTCATCTTTTCCATTTGGAGAGTCAACCCACAACATTTCCAGCATTCTGTGTGACAAAGCTGTTCCCAATATTTATTTGATGAGTCATGATGAATATATTCATGGCTTGGACCAGATATTGTTGTAGTCATTACCCAATAACTCAGTTTGGGCCCTAGAATTGCACGAAAAATACCCTCATGTTTGCCATTTGGAGAGTCAAACCACAACATTTCCAGCATTCTGTGTGACAAAGTTGTTCCCAATATGCATTTGATGAGTCATGATGAATGTATTCATTGCTTGGACCGGATACTTTTGGAGTCATTACTATCCAATAAGTTAGTTTGTGCCCTGTAATTGCACCAAAAATACCCTCATGTTTGCCATTTAGAGAGTCAAACCACATCATTTTGGGCATTCTGTGTGGCAAAGTTTTTCCCAATATGGTTAGAGTTACATCCGGTTCGCAAATTCAGTAATTATTTGTTCTTATATGTGGACTTGTCGCAAGTTCTTTACCCCCCTGTACCATGTACCAGCATTTACATCCAACCAAGGACCTCAATACCAGTTATCCACCATGTGTTTAGCTTTTTGTCAACCTACATCGATTCAATACCCGCAAATATCTAACTAAAAACACGTAGAAAAATACACGTGTAGAAACCTACGTGGATTGAGTAACGAAAATTATGAAGTACTAAAAACATGTAGAAATCTACTCGCATAGAAACCTACACGGATACAGTACCGAAAATTATCTAGTAAGGTGTAAACATCTTCTCGTGTAGAAACCTACGCGGATTGAGTACTGAAAATTATCTACCACTAAAAATGTGTAGAATTTTACACTTGTACAAAATCATGTACAGAAGATTGAAGTATCCTCTACTTCGATCGATTGATGATTTTTTTTCTACCTCGCGACGAAAAAAAAAATCTCTCCCACACAAACAGTAATAATCTTTTCTTACCTTGCGACAAACAAAAATCACTTTTTTTACCTCGCGACAAAAAAAAACAATCACTTCATAATCTGCCTTCTTACATCCGACTTATTTGAGTAGAGTGTTGGTTCTTGCAATCAACACTCCGTCCGAGAACGTGGGATCCGACCCTCTTCACCGAGCACAACGATCCGCTCTCAGATATTTCAGTCCAAAATAACAGCCTTGTACTGCAAAAGAAGTAGTTAGCATTGGATAAGAGGGGAATGGCTGGATAGACATTTGTGTTTGAATTGGCCCACAAACATATACGTCTTTAAAGCAACAAACCTCCCATTGCATCTATATCAACAGGAACAAGATACTGTTTTTCGTGACATACTAGGAGTAAGAAGTCTTCAAATCTACGGCAGCAGCAAGAATAACGATCGACAAAACAACGTACTATTGGCAACAACGATTTGACAGCAGGACATCAAGGAACGCTTCAACGTATCGGCGGCAACGTATCGGCGGTAACAACGTATTGGCGGTAACAACGTATTGGTGGCAACGGTAAAACGAATCAGAACAAGGAACGGTACGAATGAGAGAGATAGACAATGATTAGTATAATGCCTCCGGCATTGCTGATAATGTATTTCCTCCCTTCTGTTTTTCTTCTTATTTTCATAGGACCGGATTGGAAACAACAGATCAGAAAACAATGGATCGATCAGCGAATCTTTCCTGGTGTCACTGGAGGTGTGACGTCTTGTTCCCTGTAGGTGCGGCAACTCTTCCCTTGAAATCGTAAGCATCGAATCGATCGGACGAATCGAAGGCAACAACAAAAGTAGGTGTTGGCGTCAGCATCGAATCAATCGGACGCCAACAGTCTTGGTTAGTGGCATGTAGATTATATTTTTCTGCTGTTATTATTTACTCTACTACATCACTAGATACTCACCCATTTTGTTCAATTATTATATGTTGTCATAGATCAGCAACAGCAACAACCTCCACCGGCGCAACCCCTCCTCCTCCACCGTCGCTCCACCCAAATCGCTCCTCCTCCTCCACCGGCGCTCCACCAACGTCGCCAAAATCATTGTCGGAATCGTCCGGCTCCACCGGCGCAACCCCTAGGCAACAACGCCAACGAATTGTAGACTAGGCAACAAATCATTGGCATCGAATCGCTCCTCCTCCTCCACCGGCGCTCCACAAACATTGGCAACAGCAACGAGCGGCAGAGGGCCTCAAAGTGATCGAAGCAACCGTGAAGAAGCGAAGCAAACGGGAACAATCAAATAGAAGCAACCGGGAACGATCAAATAGAAGCAACCGTGAACGATCGAACCGCAAAGTGATCGAAGCAACCGTGAACGATCGAAGCAACCGGGAACGATAAAATAGAAGCAAGCAGGGAACGATCAAATAGAAATCTGGAACACCAATCGATCCGATCGATCCGGAACACCAACTGATCCAGAACACCAATCAATCCGCAACAACACCAATTGATCCAACACCAATCGATCGGCAACACCAATCGATCCGGAACACCAATCGATCCGGAACACCAATCGATCGGCAACACCAATCGATCCGCAACAACACCAATCAATCTGCAACAACAATCGATCCAACACCAATCGATCCGGAACAACACCAATCGATCCGCAACAACACCAATCAATCCGGAACACCAATCGATCCAACACCAGTCGATCCGCAACAACACCAATCGATCGGCAACACCAATCGATCCAACACCAATCGATCCGGGACACCAATCAATCCGTAACAACACCAATCGATCCGCAACAACACCAATCAATCTGCAACAACAATCGATCCAACACCAATTGATCCGCAACAACACCAATCGATCGGCAACACCAATCGATCCAACACCAATTGATCCGCAACAACACCAATCGATCGGCAACACCAATCGATCCAACACCAATCGATCCGCAACAACACCAATCGATCGGCAACACCAATCGATCCGGAACAACAATCGATCCGCAACAACAATCGATCCGGAACACCAATCGCTCGATCCGCAACAGCAACACCAATCAATCTGCAACAGCAATCGATCCGCAACACCAATCGATACGTACCACCAATCGATCGTCCTCCAATGGCAATTCGTCTTGGCAAGAATGAAATCAACCACAACGAATGGAAAGCAATTGCCAGCACGAGGAAGGAAGCAAAAAGCAAATAGGAAACATGAGAAAAGAAGTAAACAGAAAATGTCTTCCAACTTTCTGAGGATTGCTGCAACGGTGTCAAAGAGCCACGAAACTTATACGAACTTGTCTCTGATAAAACCGATGAAGAAGGAAAGGAATAGGCGTTCAACTGGCAAAGATGGCGTCCGTAAAATAGCGCTGAAAACTAAATCCAGTACCGCTGCCGTGGCAGGTAAATACATGGAGACAGATTGGGGTAGCAAGACAGGCGGAAAGAAGAAGTATCAACCGGAACAGGCTTTGTCAATTGAAAACTACAATACATTGGATAGTACGAAGGATGAGCATATTCTTGCGTTTGATCATTCCAAATCATCATTGCGAATTTTTGCCAAAGTTTCACGCCATTTTGCGGAACGACACCTCGCTTCCAAGAATAATATCGAATTGTTGAGACAGTTTGCTCCTGCCATTGTTGGAGCAAAACCAACCATTGGAAGAGGGGTTAAGCGCGGCAGTATCAATGATGATTATGCTATCATTGGAATTCGACCAGAAAGATTGGATTCAAATATTGGTGAGTATGTTTTCAAAAGTCATGTTGATCCCAGCATCAAACTAGAGCTAGAAGAGACAACAGTTGAAATTGTGAAGCATATGCATCATAGTTTAATTGACGTGGAACCGTTTGTTGAAGAGGAAATGGATGTGTTGTCTCAGATTCTGTCTCGTACAAAGCTAAATGCAATTGGGCAGCAGGCCTTAGCATTTTTGATCGGTCGCAACTACCATTCTAGATGCCATGTGGACAATGACATGTACTACACTTGTTTGACAGTCATTGCTCCGGTGGAAGTGTCTGCTGACGAGGTGATTTATTATTTTGTCTTCCCAACGTACCATATCAAAGTGCAGTTGCGTTCTGGAGATACTCTATTGTTCAATCCATTAGTATTACATAGCTGTTCGAATCCAAAATACAAAGGCTGTTATATTATGAGCGCATATGTATCTCGCAAAACTGTGCTTAGAGCTAACCCTCTATAGTAATATTAAACAATAGTTTGAAGTTAGCCGTTACATTCACCCTTGCTACTCAATCGAAACTGCTGTCCGAGCTTTCGCTCTCTGAACTGGATAGAGAATCACTGGATTCGTTATCATTCAATGCCATCTCAAATGGTTCCAACTGGATGTCGTCCTGTAGTGTGCATGCGTTGTACAAACATTCATAAGACGGTGGTGTTGTAACGTAAGCTACGTACGACGAAGCTACGTACTGCAATCTACCGTACAAGTCGTACTATCCAAAGATACCATTCAAAGGATACGTACGATCGAACTAATGAGACTTGGGACCACTCTAAGAATCATTAAGTAGCGAGGCATTATCTGTATACAATGGTATACCGATACCAGGCCGGCGCACGATTCATATCACAACACTCTATGTGAATATCCACGAGCGATCGAAGCCAGCAGGGCACGATCGAAGCCAGCATGGCCCGATCGCTCATTATTTTATCTGTTAAGTTTCCATCCATTTTTTGTAAAGTATTAATCCATTCATAATTATCACTCCTACTCAAATTCTACCCCTAGTGTGTTACACAGTAATTACTCTTACAGCTACTGTAGAATATCAATCGAATTTTTGAACAACGGTTTTTTTCTTCGATAACAAATAACCTACCGCGAGTTTTCAAACGACAACGGTTTTTTTTTCTTTCTCGCTAACAAAACAACTAACCAAAACGAAAGCGGTCTCGAACGCCCAGTCGACATTGTTAATCAGTAAAACAAAACAAAAATTCATCCTTCGAAAACATCGAAGCCGACGAAACAAAGAAAAACAATCAAAACAACAGGCAAGTATCCTCAAACATGTCGACCGGATTGCATCGTGAACCACCAATCACCTATGATTCCAGCTTTGACCGGACTAAGAACAAACTTGCCACTTTGAAAGTGTATGATGCCAACAATAATTCCAAGGAGGAATGGAAATTACCAATCTTTTCAGAAGAAGGAGGCCTTGAAGAACTACTGTATTGGCAAGAAGCATTCATCATTGGCGCAAAGCGACTACCACTACCAGAACATCGGTACATTGAACTGTTCACCAAGATACTGTGCCCGGAAGCACAAAGAAAGTGGGACGAGACAACCCGGGACGACAACGATGACTTGAACTATCCGGACAACATGGAAGGCTATGAAGAGGCATTCAAGGACTACATTCAAGAACACTACTGCGATGCAGGGGATGCAAAAGACATCATGCAAACCTACATTTGCAGCGACGCATGCAAGAAACCTCATGATACCACAGCCAAGGACCATGCAGTGCGAATCAACAGGCTCATTCGGTACTCGGAGAAGCTGCAAGGTCATGGCCAAAACCTCAACAAAATCAACAAAACAACAATGCTGCTCCACACCTTCCCCAACCTGTGGGTTGAGCAATATGGCCAAATTCATGGTGGCATCACTGCGGAAACATCCATCCAAAAGATTGTGGCCAATATATGTCCAGTCGAGAACGAGAGTCCAAGCTGAGGAATGGAGGAGGCAAAAAACAAGGGAGACGTCCTGGAAACAATGCCAACCAATCCAAACGCAAAACCAACAACAAAAACCAAGGACAAAAATCTTCTAATCCCTGTCGCATTCCCGGGCACAACCATGACTGGTCCGATTGTCCCAAAAACAGGTACTCCAAACAGAAGAAAAAGCAACGCGCCGACAACAAGAAAAATGACTTGGCCGGCAAGACTACCACAGCCAGCAATGAATCATTCCAAGCACACATGCAGCGCGCAAAGGAAGCTTTCCTCCAACAACATGGCGGCAAAGCAGAACACAGCGTGCAGAGCGGTGAGCAAATCTGGCTTCCTTGAGGCCAACCAAGAGCAGTCACCCTGCCTCCAGCGCCACAGGCTCTGGATGCCAATTTGGCACTGCCAATTGGGCTTGCAGGAGGAACTCTCTCCACAGAAGGGGAGACACCTACAGAACGTATATCTGATGTTGACAAGAGCTCATGACGAGTCCAGTTTGAAGAAACGGACGAACGCGTCGGAAAAAATTAAAATAAGGGTACAGATGCCAATAACAAAACAGCCAAATTGAATGACGATTCAATTGGCACGGGTACAAACAACCAAATGAATGGGGCAGCGACATCGACACGCTCGATGACAACAAACTGGACTTCTCGTCTAGCAAAAAGCACAGCCCTGCAACCAAATACGGAATATCCCGTAGCTACGAAAACAAAGAAGAGCGATGTGGCTCCTATTGTTTTAACAACCATCCAATACATTCAAGGCATTCCTGTAAAAACAACAAAAACAATGCTTGCCCTACTCGACAGCGGCAGCACAACAACCCTCATCAACAAAAGGGCACTTCCCTTTGGAGTTCTACCAATCCAATCCAAAACAAGGACCATCACAACCACAGCCAATGGATCATTCGACACCTCGTTGTTTGTCATAATGAAGAATCTCAAGCTACAAGAATTTGGAATCACAACAATTGAGCGTTGTGAGGCCAGATTATTTGAATCCAAATCATGCAGATATGATATTATCTTCGGTCATGACTTTCTAAGCAGCACCAATATCAACTTGTTATTTGAATCCAGCATGATTCAATGGAACAACCGACAAATTCCAATGCGCAAAACAGCCAGTTTTGATATTACTCCAGATCTGCAAGAAGCATATTTTCAAGCATTACTGGAGGAATCCATGGATTCCGAGCTATTTGTGCATGGTGCAGTATCGTCATCACCTGTCATCCTGGACAGAGCTTATGAAGCAACTAATCCAACCGCAGTTGCTGAGCAACAAGCACATATGACGGCGTCAGAAAAACAACAGTTCCAAGCTGTCCTGTCCAAATACCCGAACGTTTTCAACGGTAAGCTAGGCAAATATCCACACAAGAAAATCTCACTCAAACTGAAGCCCAACGCCAAGCCAGTTCACAAGAAACCATATGCAGTCGCATACAAAAGAGAAGAACTATTCAAGAGGGAACTCCAGAATCTTGTAGATGATGGAGTCCTCAAAAGATGTAATGGACCGGCTGAATGGGCATTTCCTACTTTCATCATTCCAAAGAAGGATAACAGGGTTCGATGGGTGTCAGATTTTTGGGAACTCAATGAACTACTAATCAGGAGACCATACCCAATACCAAGAATTCAGGACATCATGCATCAACGCGGCAAGTACACTCACTTCACCAAGATTGATTTATCCATGCAATAATATTGTTTTGAACTGGATGAACCAAGCAAGAAACTATGCACGATTGTCACCCCATATGGTTGCTATGAATACCAAAGACTGCCAATGGGCATAAAAATCTCTCCGGATGTCGCGCAACAACTCATGGAAGATATTTTGCACGGTACGGATTGTACGGTCTATATTGATGATATTGGAATCTGGACAAATGGCACCTTCAGCCACCACATGCAAACAGTGGACACAATTCTGCAACGCCTGAATGAAAATGGTCTCAAGTGCAACCCTCTCAAATGTGACTGGGCTGTACAGGAAACTGACTTTCTCGGATTTTGGATGACTCCTGAAGCAGTGAAACCGTGGAAGAAAAAGATTGAAGCCATTCTCCGCATGGACAGACCCAAAACAATCACTCAAGTCAAGTCTTTTCTAGGTGCTGTTGGTTACTACAGAGATATGTGGCCGAGAAGATCACATGTCCTCTCTCCTTTATTTGAACTCACGGGAACACCCAAGAAAACTGCCAATGGGCAGTCCAAGTCAACAAAGTCAGCCTTCACATGGGGGCCCTCTCAGGAAAAAGCTTTTGAAGAAATGAAAGCAATGATCGCAAGTGACGCGCTGAACACATACCCGGATCTGAATCTACCATTTGATATCTACACAGATGCATCAGATCTGCAACTTGGCGCAGCCATCCTACAAAAGGGAAAACCAATTGCTTATTGGTCCAAAAAGCTGAATGCAGCTCAGAAGAATTATACTACAACAGAAAAGGAACTCCTTGTAATAGTCTTGTGTTGCAAGGAATACAGGAAACTACTTTTAGGCTGTGAACTCAACATTTACACAGACCACAAGAATCTCACCTTCAAAACCCTCTCTCCGCAGCGAGTGCTCCAATGGAATCTCTTTCTACAAGAATACAACCTCAAGTGGAATTATGTGGAAGGACCCAAGAAAGTACTCGCGGATGCATTCTCAAGATTACCCAGGATGGATCCACCTTCAGTGGGGGAGAAACAGAAGCAAGGCAAAGGAACTTTAGTTGATTTTCTCAAGTTAGACGTCCCTGAACAAGCAGATGAAGAGCTGTTTCTACAAGAATTCCCAGAGGTATTCCGGCTACCACAGTAAAAAATCCTCAGAGCAATGCTGTTTGCGAAAGAGCCCATCATACCATTGCAGACACTCTGCGCATATTGGTACATGTAAACCCGCCTCAAACCAACACGCAGGCCACACAGCTCATGGACAATGCATTAGCTACTTGCATGCACGCAACCAGATGCGCAATCAATGCATCTATGGGGTCATCTCCAGGAGCCCTGGTTTTCAACAGGGACATGTTACTGGATATCCCACTCACATCTAATCTCATTGCCCTACAACAAATTCGGCAGCAGGGCATCAACATGAATCTCCTACGACAGAATGCCAAGCGCATCAAGCATGCCTTCAAGGTTGATGATAAGGTATGGATGAAAGAACCGGATCCAGACAAATTACAACCTCAGAAGAAAGGCCCATATCAAATTGTTCAAGTGCATACCAATGGCACAGTAAAACTGAGGCTGTCTCCAAATATCACGGAAACAGTCAACATTCGAAAGCTTACTCCATACAAAGAGCACCCAGCAAATGAGGAGCCAGCACAAGACGATGCACCGGCCAACAATGATCTAGACATGGAAGAAGTCTAGTAATGAAACGATTATCCTCAAGTCACTCATTGGGGGACTCTGTAACGTAAGCTACGTACGACGAAGCTACGTACTGCAATCTACCGTACAAGTCGTACTATCCAAAGATACCATTCAAAGGATACGTACGATCGAACTAATGAGACTTGAGACCACTCTAAGAATCATTAAGTAGCGAGGAATTATCTGTATACAATGGTATACTGATACCAGGCCGGCGCACGATTCATATCACAACACTCTATGTGAATATCCACGAGCGATCGAAGCCAGCAGGGCACGATCGAAGCCAGCATGGCCCGATCGCTCATTATTTTATCTGTTAAGTTTCCATCCATTTTTTGTAAAGTATTAATCCATTCATAATTATCACTCCTACTCAAATTCTACCCCCAGTGTGTTACAGGTGTAGCAGCATTTTTGCTTTCAAAGAAATCGAGCCACGATATACGATTTGATATCACTAGCCAATCACAATTGGTTATGGAGCCATCTTTTCCTTGCTCTGGAACAACTGCCAGCTCAGAATGAATAGTGTCGACATGAAATAGGTACAGTGAATTCATCAGGCTCCCACGTTGGACAAATTCAGAAGCTGTTTTCTTTGGCTCATCTTGAAAACGACGAACCACAGCATACATTCTGTTTGTATCAATTGGATAGCCACCAATACTACTGAATGGCTGCTTCAAATTCTGTACAGTTAAAAAGCATAGCAGATAGCTCGGTATGAGCTTGGGATTGTTATTCAAATCAAAGTCCAATTTCATCAAACACCAATCCATCCATACGGAGTTGAGCAGAGAACTGTCCGATCTATATGAAGGATGCGAGCGAAATATAAAATTAGAACCACAAGCAACATCGAAACGATTGTGCTCTGTAACTCCACAAATGTGCAAAGGATTCTCCAATAAAGGTAGCACAGAATCACAAACAAAGTCAAGTATGTCAGAAGGAAAAAATGGTTTGCTTTTGTTCGTAGAACGAAGCCACTTCATTGTTGATCCCCCATTCTCGGTTCTCATTATTTGAAAATGAGAACCGCCACCATCAGGGCGTTCAATTGGAGGAGGATCAGGTGGATTCAAGTTGAAGTGATATGTTGCCTGGCTTAGCATCATTTTCTCGGACTTTCACTTTGCCGTTTGACCGATTAGTGATGCAGCATTACCTTACGTGTTCTTGGAAGGAGCTTTAATCTCTGTTTTATGGTGAGACTCATTCGGAGCACTATCCCAGCCTGCGGGGCTCTCCCATAAAGAGATATAATCTGGTACGTGAAAGTACAGGTGATTCTTGATTAGTTTTGTTCCCATCCCTTTCCTGTGACATGTTGAGTTTATACAATTGATAAAGTGAACAATTGTTTTTTTGGAGATTCTTTAAGGAACCATATTTCATTCGACCGTGTTTAAGAAATTCTTCCATTGATAGAATTAGCTGAATTACCTCTATCTGTTTCTTTACAAAACAATGGTCACCAATAATGTCAGATCCATGTTTGGAAACCATAGCGATCAGAAGAGAAATAAGCATTCCAGAGAAATCATGCCATTCTTTCATCGTAGTTGATAAAAGCTGAGTCCCAAATTTGGTGCGAGGAAAAATCTCTATCAGACTGACGTGATAACAAACCACCGTACCGTTGTGCTAAATGGCCAATACTGTTAGCAACAGCCACACCGTGCTTCAAATTGGGGGCATAAACACATGGAACACTTCCGCGGAGCAACAATTCAATTGACTCGATGGCCCGTTTGGCAGTACCAAGCTGGTGCATGTGCAAACATTCACCGGGAGTTGAAAAATGAATGTTGTTCTGATTAGTACCAAAGCATAAATCATGAAATACATTCCTTATGTTGTGATGAGAGTTGTTTTTGAAGTTCTTATTGATATCGTTTAGATCAGTGCCGGGAAAACAATGAAAATCAGCAGGTGACCACTTCTTTGTTGCAGGTTGAACAGAAGGAATGTTTATGTTCGGAGAATAACAGTTGCAGTGACGGCACATCCGCATGACACCCTTATTGAAGGAGCCATATTTTCCACACAATTTATTGTGAAGTTCTGTGTCGCCAATAACATAGGCAATGGCAAATTTCATTTTTACCTTCCACTGTTGATTTGCGTACGGAAGATAATTCCATTCGATACCACCGTCTTCGTTACACGCGGCTTTGAAGGAACGAAACGCTACTTCCAAACCATTGTGAAGATTCTGAATTTTTTCCTTCAAAGTGGCAGGACGAGAGTGTCTGGTTGACTCCCATTCAGGGCCGGGATGGAAGTAAATAGTTGTCCATGCTTCAGGTCGAGAACGAGTCTCCACATTAAAGATACCGAGTGTCATGTTCAATGGTGTTAACGTAAGTCGTCAGTGCGCATCCAAAGATATGCCGTCCATGTAAAATATAATAGGAACAAGAATTTCTTGCGAATTGGGATTGCAAATTTTTTTCCAAGAAGATTTCCACCACAAGCCGTGATGCAATTGTTCTGAGATTACAGAATTAGGATTCAACTCAGGATTATTGTCGGGAGATAGAGGGGTGGAATAGTTGGGAAATGAGAGGTTTTCTTCTATCATTAGCTGCTGGGTCAGAAAGGAAGAGATAGAAGTAAAATTGTCCATGCTTGCTTTCAGTCGAGAACGAGTCTCCACATTAAAGATACCGAGTGTCATGTTCATGGTGTTAGTAAGTCATCAGTGCGCATCCAAAGATATGCCGTTCCATGTAAAATATAATAGGAACAAGAATTTTTCTTGCGAATTGGGATTGCAAATTTTTTTCCAAGAAGATTTCCACCACAAGCCGTGATGCAATTCCACAGCTCTCTTTGTTCAGCTTAATGATTTCATGAAAAGATGGTGGTTGGAGGGGCTTGCTGAGCAGTAGCGACGTTAACATCAGAACGATTAGTGTGATCTTCTTCGTTGTCTCCACAATCAATGTTGTTGGTAAAATTGTTGCCGTTATTTTCATTTACGTCATCGTCTTTGTCAACCTCGTCATCAGAATTGTCGATATCATTATTCAGCGGGAATGCATCTTCATCTTGAACAGCAGAAACAGCCAGATAAGATTCAATGGCGTTCCGATCCATTGGCGGTAAAAAGACATCATGTACAATCTGTTGGTTTAGAACAGAATGAAGACCCGTCGCTGATTGACTTGTGACGGTGTGGTGCTGGGAGAGATGGGAAGGGGGAACAGATGGACCGTTTTGTGTCATAGTCATCCCAAAATCTGACAGAGAATGTTGAACAGACGGCAAGGTAGGCTGCACTTTGATAGAGGTGGAGAGGTTATAGATCTTTCGTTTGATTAGACCCTGACTATGGTAAAAATGACGGCACTCATCAAGACAATAAAGATGTCTTCTTAGGCCAACAGAGACGTATTTCAAAGTACCCTGCTTGTTTGCCGTGGATTTATATCCTAGAAACTTGGAGTTTTTGCCATTCAGCGCGCAACAACGGCAGTAGAATAGAAGAGGGGTTTTGATAACAGGAGGCATGATGTTGCGGAGTTGTTTGAAGAAAAATATCAGTAGAATTGGTCGAAAGGGTAGATTTCCTTACTACCGTACTTCGATTGCAGAAATGGTCCGTAAAGTAAATGCATTACTACTTAGTGATGATTGCAACATTCCTCGTACAATATGTTTAGTAGTGAACAGTACGTACAGTCAACTCATTAAGAGGGTTAATACACAGCGCCGGACGGGTCAATCCCATCAGTTCTTCCAAACATTCGTTGGCATGCGCGTCGGTTTCTTCCATAAGGTGCACGGAAATGTGAATCGAAATGGAAATCGTGGACGATTGCGTTGTTGATTATCGAAATGGAAATCGTGGACAATTGTGTTGTTGATTGCGATCGAGTTGATTCCGACTTTCATGTACCGGTAACACAAACTACGCTATTTTGCATGAGTTATTACTAGTAGATACTAGTAATACATTATTTTCACTAGTACTTCATCATTATAATTCATTATTTCATTTTCTTTCCGACGAGCAAAACAAATACCAACGTGTTAGGTGTTACTACTAACTAATCTTCGAATCGATAATCTACTCTACTGATACTACTAATACTAATCTTCCAATCGACAGTCAAACCAACCATGGAGGGAATTTACAAAATACAAAAGGTGGTTCAGGAACACCCAGCCGATCTCGAACAAGAACTCCGGAAAATGATGGTTTATCACAAGAAAGAGACTGCTCGACTCCAAAAAATGATTCGTAAGATTCGTGCAGGTAAAAGCAATCATCCAAATGTTAAAATGAAATCGTCGATCCTACTAGCAATCATCAAGTCGTTCCGAATGTAACCATCAATCCTCCTTGCGGGTTATTCAAGAACAAATCAGATTTTGGTGGCAATTCCGACAGTGTAGCTTCTGAAAATACAACGGATCTTCCTGCCATTAAACAGGAACCAAACCCTTGAGTGCAATAGCCCGCCTGGGGTGGATTCGACTTGGAGTTGGAGTTGGGATTTGAGTTGGAGTTGGAGGATTTGGGTCGGAGTCCATTATACCGGTATGGTGGCAACATGTTGAGAAAATGAAATAAGTCATTCGTGCACAAGTTGTACACAAAATAGTGCTTGTCACGAAACGAATATGATATCCTTAACCCTAAAATAGTTATTTTATTTGAGGAGTGACAAGATATTGTCTCAAAAGTAAAGGTGTGCGACGCGCGAGGTTTTTTAGTAGACACGCGACCTAAAAAGATAGGAAATTTAAAAAATAGGGTCGAGAATTGTAAAAATACCGCGCAATAGCCCGCGGGGGGTAGAGAAACAGTTCTCGGACGCACAGGGTGGGAGCTGGCGGGAGATGAACCTGGAGGGGTCTTGGAGGACAGCGAGGGTGGGAGGAGCCGCTCGGGGGGATCATGGATTCCCTTGGAGGGAGGTTAGAGAGAGCCGCTACTAGGGGGAGTAGGGGCCGAAGCCGGCACCCATTCCTCAGGCAGGAAGGAGTATGTTCCATTGTTGAACATTACAGAGGCAAGATTTTTGAAGATGGGGAGGGACTGTTGATGCAAGTACCTCATCATGCAGTCACTGTGCCATCGGGCAAGGAGCTTGATGACATTAGAATCATATTTGCCCTGGAGCAGGGCCATGGCCCCTCCTGCCCGAAGGGAGCGGGCAGAGATTGCTGCAGGAGAGATGCCGGTGGTGTGGTAGAGGGTCTGGGCATAGACTCGCATGGAGGAAGTGACAGTTGCAGCTCGAACGAGGGTGAGAACCCCATTGTCAAAGTAACTGGCCAGCTTGAGGGATGGGTTGAAGGGGTGGGTGGTGGTGCAGCAGCGCCTGAGATGGAGCACTTGGCGTGCGCAAGCTGACACAGGGCAGCAGAGGGTTTCGCCACTCCTGGCATGAGCCACCACTTCACCCTTGTCCCCATTCTTCTGGGTGGTGAAGGTGAGGGTAACAGATGTAGCGGCAAGAAGCTCATGCGCAGGGCCATCATAGTGGACAATGTTGGAGCCAAGGTAGAAGGAGACTTCCTTGAGGTGGAAGGCTTGATCATCCCTGGTAGTACCGGTGTACTCACCAGGTCTGAGGCAGAAGAAGAAGGCTATGCAGATCATGTTGGCAATAGCCTGTCGGGGGGGGGGGGGGGGGGGTGGAAGGGTAGTCATGGTATGCAAATCAAAGCGCATGCACGACCAAGGTGATTGGGACCGGTTTGACTTGGCAAGGGGCTGGGTCAAGCTTGGCATAGGCCTTGAACTGGGCAGTTAGCTGGAAGTCAAGACTGCTGGTTGAGTTGGTTCGGGGGTCTTTGGACCCCAAGCGGGCCATCGTCTGGCCCACTGACCTGAGGGTGTCCAATACTGTGCGAGATCTGACGGGCTTGCGGCTACAGGAGAGCCGGCCATCATGGAGGCGCTGGGCAAAGACTTGGAGGATGGGGATTGGATCTGTAACCGATTGGAGGGTTGGTTCAAAGCCTTGAGACAAACAGAATTGAACCCATTGATTCCAATGGGCATCCTTTCTGCGGGCATAGAGCTCAGTGACTGAAGCGCGCATGGTCTTCTGGATAGAGCCAAGGTCAGCGCGGAATGCATGGGCGGCCGAAGGTGGCATAATGTCCAGGGCAAGTCCTGTGGGTAAGTAGTGTTAAAAAGATGGAGCAGGGCAGAGTCAGATAGGTCAGAGCGAGAGAGGAGATCAGCACGGTGATTGACGGGGCCCGGGATGTAGTCCCTGAGGGGGACGTATTGGTAGAGGCGTTGGTGCAGAGACTGGAGTCTGAGGAGGTAGGCAGCAGGGCCTGTGGTAGTGGTGGCGCCCTTCCTTTGCCAATAGACAGCTGCTGTATTGTTGTGGCAGTTGTGGGTGGTTTGAGCTTGGACGCACGCCGCCTGAGCCAGAATGTCATTGTGGGCAATGGAGCCAGCCAGCTTGAGGTCACTGTTGTTGATGGTGCCATTGGGGTTGTCAAAGGTGACTAACTGGGAGGAGACCCACTGAGGGAATGGATGCCGCCACATAATGGGTTGGATCTTGCCCGTAGGGAGGGGCACAAAGTGAATGCCACCCATGCCAAGGCCAGAGGCGTCACAGGCGCCGAGGGTGGCAGGGAAAGTATCGGGTACCAGCTCAGCAATGGAGGTGGGCCGGGTGGAGATGTCCTGGGCAAGCCATTGGAAGTCCCTGAGGAAGCTATGGACTCGCTTGGTGAGCCGTATGCGCTGCCTTCCTGGATCCTGGTGGCGCAAGGCTTCTTGGAGGATGGAGAAAAGGCCAATGGAGCCAGGGATGGCAAGAGCCATTGACCGGAGTTCTCCCAGGATCTGGTGCCATTGTTGGATGGGGACATGGCGCTGGGAGGGGGTGATGGAACGCAGGATTTCCTGTAGCCGGGCTACTTGATGGGGAGGAAGGCTGATGGTCTTGGTGATGGAATCAATGAGCCATCCAAGGATAACTTTCTTGGTGGTCCATGTGGCATCCCCTTGGAGCATTTTCTTGAGGGAAGCAGGTTCCTGCCGGAAGGGGGTGTCAGTGGCATCCAGGGGCCGGAAGACTTTGTCCAGGGATTGGAAGAGCACTCTCTTGATGGCACGTCGTGTCCATTGGTTGCCCTGCGCCAGGCCACAAAAGTCATCCATATAGACATCCCAGTATCGAACAGGCGTCTTGCTGGGTGTGGTGCTGTTAGTGGCCGCCAGTAGGGGTGCCGGTGGGGCTGGTGCATTGGCGAGGGTGCCTGGAGGTGGGGCAGGTGCCCCGGAGAGGGGTACCTCTTCTGAGAGCATATCCAGGCGATGGGGCTGTTGCCAAGCGTGTTCTAGCCCGGTGGAGAGGGAGGCATTGGCCAGGTCAGCAATGGTTTCAGTGAAGGCACAGAAGTTAGGGGGACTAGATTTCCACCCCATAGGGTTGGTGAGGGGGATGCCGATGAGGGGGGCCTCCCCTGGTCGAGCGGGGAACAGCACGCCTAGTTTCATGGTGTCGGATGGGTTCAGCTGGACCCTGTAGAACCTATCAGCGAGGTCAATCTTGGACATGTACACTGGGCCAAACCTGGGGTTGGCGCGGTGCAGCTTGGAAAGGAGCCTGGGAAGGGTGTGGCCAAATTGCATTGCCTCGGCTGGGGCTAGGGGGATGGTGTCTTGGTTGACCTCCGAGTAGGTGTAGTCAGAGATCATGCAGGGGCGACACCCTCGCTGTGGGACTAGCCCCAGGGTACTCAGTCGGAGGTGGGGGAGGTCGTGAATGAGGCTGGCTGGTAGGACAGTCCATTGCTGCTTGTCCATCATGTCAGCGTATTCTTCTCGAAGGAAGGCAATGCCTTGGTGGGAAGACTGGTGAGGGCCCCTGTCGAGGGCTCTGGTAATCTTTGCAGGGTCCCAGGGGGGGGCTGTCATGGAGGCTGGGGTGCCATCTGTCCGAAAGTGGTCCAAAAGGTGGCGGGCAGGATGGGGGATGGTACCCACATGGGGGTGGATGTCACCTTGTCCTCAGATGGTCCGGATGAAGTCGTCCCAGCTCGTACTGTTGTTGTAGACAGTGATAGCCCGGTGGACGTGCCTGTCGAGCCGGTCGAGGGCCGGCTGGTGGCAGGGGGAAGAGGCCAGTTTGGTGCCGGGTGGAGATGGCAGCGCGGTGCTTGGGGAAGGGGGCAGTGTGTGGGAAAGGGAAGCCGGAGAGGCGGAAGCCAGCCTGGAAAGGGAAGCCGGAGGAGCGGAAGCCAGCCTGGACGGGGGTGGCGCCGGGAAAGGTGTCGGGGCCTCGGGGAGGGAAGCCGGAGAGGCGGAAGCCAGCCCGGACGGGGGTGGCGCCGGGAAAGGTGTCGGGGCCTGGGGAAGGGAAGCCGACGGTGCCGGGGAAGAAGGAGGGGGGAGGGGGGTGGAAGGTTTTGGGAGGGAAGGGGAATACCGGTGGACACGGGGGTTGGGCTTACCTAGGTTGGGTGGGAGGGGGAATGGGTATGGGGGGGGGGGGGGGGAGTCGCCGGGGAGCGCTGGGCATCGGAGGGATGGGGGCACGGCGGCGCGGATGGGAAGGGGGGGGGGGGGGGGAGTGGAGGGGTGGGGAGACGGGGTGGTGGTGGCCCCCGCGGCAAATCGGTTGAGTAGGGGGGGCTCGGCGTCGCGTCGGTTGTGGCGCGTGCCAGGGAGTCAGGCGGCAAAGGCTTCTTGGCACCACTCCCAGAGCCTGTCTTGCTCCTCGGTTGTGATGGGGGAGTGGTCAGAGAGGTGTCTGCATCCAGTGAAGCAGTTGCCCCCAATGTGCCAGGAGTGGCAGCGTTCTTGGCCATCAGGGCATTTGATGGGGGGGTTTGCCTTTGGCTTTCATGGCGGAGATGACAGATTGCATGGTTTTGATCTTGATTTTTGAGCTGATGGGATTGGAAGGATTGGAGAAGCGGGAGTCTCTGGTGGGGTTGTAAAGCTGATCGTCCCGTGGAGGACGAGGGCCTCCCCCTGTAGCTTGAGCTGGAGGGGGGCCTGCTGGGACGCTCACTTGGGGGGTAGGCTGCTGGAGTGCTTGTAAGGCATAGACATTGGACACGTTGGGGAGCCAGTTGAGGTTCTGGGTCATTCTGAACCTGCGGATGTCTTCCCCAAAGTCTGGGGAAGGGAGGGGGGTGTCTGCTTCCCATTGCTCTTCTAGCCACCCGCGGATGCGGACTTGGAAGTAGTACACCACGATTGCAGGAGTGATTTGTTCTCCTAATTCGTCTGCAATGGCCCTTCGAAGGGGCATTTGTTGCCACTCTAGCCGGGATAGACCACATTGGTAAGACTTCACCACATTATGTGTGGCGCCTAGGAGGGTGGCTAGTACAGCCAGGTAGCTTTTCAGCTGGGTGGTGGCCTCTGTCCAATCGAGGGGGATGTAGGCTTTGGTCTTTTGCAATTCCAGGGAGTCCTTGAGTGAGAGGGAGTTGCCCTGGGTGGAGATCATGGTGTCATACGCTGCTACATTAGCAGCCGCTTCATGCTCCCGCTTTAGGGTGGCTGCTGATCCTCCTGGAGGAGTGAAGGCTAGAGGGAGTATGCCGTCTGCTACATCAAAGGGGTCGGTCCCATAGAAGTTGCAATCTTGGAACCTCTTGAGCACTGCCGTGGTGATGAGTGGCGCCTGGATGCCAAGGTTGTAGGCGTCCGTGGCTACTTGACTTTGGAGGATCATGTGGGTCTTCTTGTGTTTGCTCTTCTTGGCCCAGGCTGTGTAGATGGGGGGAAGATCTGCTTCCGTTATTTTTCCACAGAGTAGTAGGAGTCTTTCAGTGTAAAGGTTGCCCCACACTTCCCTGACAGAGTGCAGCTTAGAGGATTCTTGTCGTCTTTGGTCCAGAGACTCACTCAGTCTTAGTTGCTGGTTGGTGAGCGCTGAGAAGGCTGCGGTGAGGGTAGGGTCTGCAGGTGCTGCTGAGACTGCGAGGTCTGGGAGGTCTCGAAGGAGGACGCTCTTCTTCATGTAGGCGCGGAGGTTGGCCTCAGCTCTGAAGGAAGGTCCGGGTTCTAGGAGCCGGATGGCACCCAGAAGAGTGGTAGGTTGTGTCCCCACGGCTTGAGGTGTGTCCAATAAGGGTTTGCAGATATCCCCCAATCCTTGCTGGTGGATGTGAGGTTGGAGGACTTGGAAGGCCTGCTTTGGGGTGAAGCCTCTGCACAACACCAGTGGGACAAATTCGAAGGGTAGGAAACACACCTTTTTGGGCCTGAAGCATTTCAGTGTGGGCAGTCCCTTCAGGAATGGCAGGGGTATAATCTCTATCAGGGTGTTGTGATATGGTGGCTTCATGGTGGGCCATAAGGTACACCCGGCTAGCTGCAGCCCTTGAAAGTAGGGTTGCATCCACCTGCACCAGCTCACCCTCTTATCCTTCTACATCGTCAATGTAGCCAAAGGCTCGGCCACGGTTGGCCGTGGGCTGGGTGATGGTGCCTGGATAGCGTCGGAGGCCATGGATGACCCGTAGCCGGTCCACTCCAGCTGCATCTTCTTGGAAGATGCCCAAGCCGCCAATAGCTTGTGCATTGAAGATATCCAGAAGGAGGGGGAGAAGCCTATCCCCGTCGGCCTCAGTGAAGAGAGTGTATATGACCTGGTAGATATCGTGTCTAGCAGGGGCTTCCCTAAAGGGCCCAGCGCCTTGGAAGTACTCCCTGTAGTTCGACGCTAGAGTGGAAGTGTCGGAAGGTTGTTGTTCTGTTGAGGATCGTTCCCGTACGCGGGTGTTTGCCGGTGTAGGTTCCGGGGAAGAGCCGGTGTCGGTTCCGGGGAAGAGCCGGGGCCGGGGTCAGTGCCGGGGAAGTGCCGGGAAAGGGAGAGGCGCGTTGGGCCTCATTGGTGATCCTCACGTGGGGAGGAACCAAGATAGGCATGTACGGGTACAATAGGGAAGACTATTGGACCTGGACGTATAAGCCGTTATTCTACTACTAATCGTTTTAGGAGCAAAAGAGTGAGCTGTAGGCTTGGTTGTTGCTGGAGGAATCCTTTGCAAGCTTGTTAGCGCTAAGCCTGTGTGATTCGCTTGCTGCATGCAGTGAGTGATCGTAGAGTTCGTACCTACGTTGGTGATACAGTGAGATCTTGCATACTCAAGGGTGTTCTTTGGTTCGTATGTCGTACGTTCCACGTGGCATTACCATTCCTTACATTCGGTTCGCTACATCAAGAGATGCAAATGAGAGGACCGACCGACACTTAAGGTATCTTCTACACGTACCTAATACTCGTACGAAGATACAGGGACTACTTGAAATCACTGAATACTACTTCGTACTTCGTACTATTGAGGTACGAGTACATAATCTTACTCGTACTTTGGCGATATGTCACGATACCACGAATAATCGTGTTAGTGAAGTAGACTCGACGGGAGTAAAACTAAACCAACAACACAAATCCATTGAATCTACCGTGCTTTTATTTTACGAAGAACAGTTTCATTGCGGAGGGCACGTGTGGACAAGAACCGATAGATCCCCACAACCGCCCCAACCACCCCAATCGCAACACTTCGTAAGGTACTATACCACCACTACAAGCACCATGCCGTTGACGCCACGATTTTCCCTCACCCAGAGCCCAACGCACGTGTACGTGGAAATTTCCGTTCCCTCCTTTCGGCTCGCCGCGGGAGAGGACGGCGGGATGGAAGTCGTCCTGACGGGCGAACGGAATTCCGAGTTCCACTTTTACGCGAAGCCCTACCTGCTCAAGCTCAACTTTTTCCCCAACGGATTTGTGGACGACGAGGAGGAGGAGGCGAAGGGATCGACAGCTGGTTCTAAGAGTTCGGCCCGATACGACCCGTCCGAACAGACCGTAGTGGTGCCCCTGCGAAAAAAACTCCGATCCCCCGAGTCGAGCGATGACGATGCGAACCGGGGCGAGCACGAGGACAACAACAACAGCAACAACAACCACTGGCCCGATTTGGAACTCACGGCGCGAATGGTCGAGGCCAAGCCGATCCCAAAACAGTGGCTTCACGCGGTGGTAGACGAAGGCGAAAGCGAGGACTACGACGACAACGACGGCAACATTGACGAGGAGGATTCGAACGATCCAACACCCACGACACCCAACGACCCGCGCCTCCTCCTCCCCGAACACCGGGATCGCGATGGCTACGGGTTCGCCAACCTCTTTCGGAACGTCTTCGTGGATTACTGTCGGAGCGGGCTCGCCGAGGAGATGCTCGAGGGAGTGAGAATCGCCGGGATCAATCCGGAGGCTTCCACCATCGACGAGCGGAGAGACGAACGTATCTCTGCCGAAGACGAGGGATTTGATCTGGAGCGGTACCTGGCGGACCTCGAGCTGCCGGTGTCGCCGGAGCAGGACTATCTGTATCCGATGGTCCGGGAGTACGAGCCCTGGTGGAGGGCGCAGACGCAGACACACCCACGGCAGTCGTCGGCGAACGTCGACATCGGCGCTCCTTCCGCTAACCCGCTGTCGCTGATCCGAGACATGGACAACTTGACGATTCGAGGCGGCGACAATGACAATGACACCAACGATGACAGCAACCAAACATCGAAAACCACAACAACCCTGTTCACTGACGACGAGAAATTGCTCCTCTCCACGATCCCCTACCCGTTGCTGCCCAAGCATCTCCTGGCGGCTCCCGGCCGCAACGATGACCACGCCACGACCGGCGCTTTCACCCACTATCGCTTGTGGTGCGCCGCGTTCGAACTGGTCCTCGCCTATGTTTACGATCACCTGACGACCATGGGGGATCCCTCGGTGGAATCCTCTTGGACGATCTCCATCCTGTCGTGCGGCCTGTCCTGGCTGGATTCCAGCCCGACAGCATCGCTCCGGGACACGCTGGTGACGGTCCTGCGCCGCATTCTGATTCATCCCTATTTTAGAAATGCCGACGACCTGGGCAGGAGGGTCTGTTCAGAGGCTCTCTGCCTGGTGAAAACTCATCGCCGAGCGGGAGTAGCCAAGGCACTGCTGCAGGTCCGGAGCATCCTCGACAAGAGCGAGGTTCACTACATGGGAAACAAGTTGTGGGTGGATCCCTGCCTCTACTGGATCCAAAACCATCTGTATCTCCGGACCAACATCGGTGACGGGGGTGGTGACGACCCCGTCCTCGAGGCGATCCTGGACGAATGGAGCGCCCTGGTAACCGACGACAACGGGTTTGCTTCCCTCCTGGCGGAGGTGGAAGCGTCTCTTGGAATCCCCGAGCAAATGGCTGAGTACTTTGGGGAGGAGCACGAACACAAAGACGAAGTTGATGCGTCGTCCTCCAACAGCTCCGATGAGGACGAGGACGAGGATTCGTCCTCGGAGGAAGAGGGCGATACCGACAAAGAGAACGACGGTCAGAGTTCCGCCGCCACTGCGACGAATCCCCCGACAATCGATGGCACCGTACGGGATACAGCAGCGACACCAGCAGCTTCCGCGACGCAATTGCTCGACGACCAAGTCGGGGAGGGGCGAGCTTCTTCTATCTCGTCCCTTCTGCACTGCGTTCCGGCATCCACCGGTTCTGGTTCCGGTGCCGCAACAACGGCACCCAGCGCAACGCGATCTGCCTTGTTGATCGAGGAACTGTCATCGCCCGGCCGAACGCAAGAGGAGAAGGAAGAAGATAGATCCAAGGATGACAGCAGACGTCCATTGATTCAAGAATTGTAACACCGTACAGTACTCGGGATGTTTCGCAATGCAGAGGGGAGGAGAACAAAACGGAATGGGACCGAAACATAGGATCCACTAGTGTTGCGATCCGCAGAGTGAGAGTCCTCCACATCACTCGTTTGTGGAGCCATGACTCACGCGAATGATCTCTTTCTGCCGAGCAAATGCCAGTACGCACTGCAATTCAACCGCAGGGACCGAATGCTCGAATGCTCCGAACACCAACCGAGTAGGCGTTGATATCTAGTGGTTCTGCGCAGGATCCAAGTGGGCATGGGATATACACATGCGGATCTGATCAGATGATCCCATCAAATCCGGTTCGAATTGATTCGATTCAAGAAGAACAACCGCTCTATCTCGGTGCTACCTTTTAGTCAAGTACCGTACCGTTTTTGTTTGCGGCCTCCCCTCCCGCCAACCGACATCTATACTTCGCAGAATAGCGGCATGCATGGTTGCAGTTTTGCTGTTGACTATTGAGTCCAATGCGCACACATGCGCACTCGTATGTTTCACAGCGTCAACTGACTTTGGAATTGAGTTATCTATAGTTGCGTTGTGTTGCGTTGCGTTGCATTGCGTGAGACTTCAGAAGATAGAAGAATGCATTACTCGTAGCGATAGGTTAAAAAATAATAACACCGCGGATCATATCTTGCGCTTGATTTGAAATACGCGTATGCTCCTATTGCCAATGGGTCTAATTTTACTATCGATGTCCATACATCACACTAACAGCGTTCGTACCTGGGGGAAGAGCCTGAAAATAGGTTTTTAAAATTTGCGTCAGCCTCGTCCCCTGTCAAAAATTTGGCGATTATTGCTACTGGGCCTGACCGTAGGTATTTTACCTGCTGTTTATGTTCTGCTGGACCTCAGTGTCGGTTTTAAAAAGTAGTATCCTCACCTTTGAGCCTGGTGATAGGTTCCCCTTCCTCCTTTCCCACGCAATCCTATCCGTATTTTTTTCTGGCTTATATTCGTTCCACCCATGTATTTTATTTTTGTAACGTTTTATCGCTATCATTAATTTCGGTCAAATGTCTGTTTTAGCCGGTAAATTTTTTTAGTCTATATTTCTCACACCCCCCCCCCCCCCCCTACCCCTTCATCGTCGGTCCGTTATTTTTCTGTACTTTCTACCGTACTTTTTTCCCGATTCACATCCTATCATTCATTCATGGTACACCGGTTATTACTCATTCTATTTCCCGACGTATCCTTTTCTGCAATGAGCAAAGTTTCCGATGATCAATTTGTCGACTTCCAATCATAAACCCATTAAGTCATGGTCGCCCATGTCATTACAGCAATTCCGCAATCGGCCTCCGGTTTTTCCCTCCTCCACAGACAATTTGCTCGACTCTCTCGGAGCATACTGCTTCAATCGGTGGGGATTTAAGATCACCACCTTTCATAGAACAAACTACCGCTCCCACCGTACCAATCGTTCTTTTAAGTGCGTGTGTTGCGATCTTGTGATCAGAGTTGTCTGTTCAAGCCATGATGCACCTTTCCAGACTCGGAAGAACCGGACGGATTCCGATACTACTTTTTGGTGGTTGGACAAAACTCTTTTCCCAACTTTCGATCAACATTGTTGTCTCCATCAGACGTTACCCTCGATAAAGGAACAAATTTATTTAACTCATTTCCCTCCATTCCAGCAATTTATGTCCAAATGTATGATGAATAGCCCATCTCCCGATGACACTTCCCAAAAAAGTCTGTATAATTGGTTTCTAGTATCTGGTCTCACTTCCACTTCCAAACCGAGGCAGGTTAAAAAGATGCTACGTCGATCTCGAAATGCGTGTTTTGAATACATGCTCAAATCTTTACCCAATCAACAATCATGCACCCACTCAACCTGGATGCAGGCATTTGCCTTAAAGAATCCTGAAGCCACTGTTATTCTTCAGACTGACACTGAAAATCGGTTTTATAGATGTTTTGTTGCTACCCCAATCGCTTCTGGGAAATATTTCGGGAAATTAACTACTCCAGTGTTTGTCGGTGATTGCTTCCATTACAAAGAACATAATTATGATGGTGTATGTTTTGTTCTTGTAACCAAGACTAGTTACGGCGACACAATACCTCTTGCGTGGGCTATCATTCCTGCGGAAAAGACTTCTGAATTATCTTGGGTTATACAGTGTTGTTGGAAACATGGCACCCCCGTTGACTTTTATACATTTTTCACCGACCAAGGTCCATTAGTAGCTACATTCGAAGCCTTTTTTCATCAATTTGGAATCTCCTTTTTGGTGTCCTTGTGTCTCCAGCATCTCACAAGATCTGTTAGATCCAAACACGACCGTTTATTTACTACCTACAAACCCGGTGGTAGTGAAGGGGTTGAATCCTACAACACTTGGGTTGCTTCCTCTCAACAAACGATTACTCGATACATGCTTGCTTTGTCCGATTCAACATCCAGCGATTCCTTCTTCCAAAATCTTATCAGTTTATATTCCGCCCTACTCGATCTCAACAACAATCCTCTTACTAAGCATTGTGCCGATGTCATTTTGTACCTTTTGAAGTATGATCCAAAGCTTTGGACTGTTTTCGCCAACAGTGAGGGCTTTGACGAAAATATACACCAAGCCAATTCCCGTATTGTTGCCCGGCAATTCTTTTTCTTAAAAGAGCTTCATTCTCTTTTCCAATCCAATTCCCATGTTGAACAATCAATGATCAACGCCTCATCTTTGATTGCAAAAGATTTCGCTCTCAAATTCCGTTACCGGAAACTTTCTCCATCGGATCCAAGTAAAAGATCGCTCCACATGGGTTTCAAACGCACCAATTTAGCCGAAACTGTTGCTGGCCAACTCCTAGCCTCCAACGAACGTAGAAAACCTCCTCACTGGACCAATGTCGCCTTTGCTTCTCTGTATAATGATTCAGTTTCCAAGCTTATGTCGAAGGTTGGTATTCAATGTGCCGCTAAATCTACTCAACAATCATCTACTTTATCTTCCATTGGACAAATGATAAATCATTTCAACAGCAAAGAAGCCGATGTGGTTACATATGTTCCTGAAGCCCAACCTTCGTTTGTTGAAAATCATTACGGAGTAGATGGTGTTTCTGTTGTTTTGAAGCGTGAAGATGACTCGACAACCCATCGAATTGTTTTCAAATGGAATCATTGTTCGAATTACAAATATCCGGATAGAAACCGGCATGAGTTTGAGCAAGATATTATGGCCGCCCGCAATATTCTTAACTTCACTACTTCCTGCACTCGACATGTTGAATTCACGCAGATGAGGTCTTCTATTTGCGCATGTTTTCCCATCATTTTTGACTTTGCCAAAAGACATCCATATTGGCCTTTACCTTTGACTATTCCCGTACCTGGATTGGTGGAAGGTTTGGTTTACCACGAGTCCTGTTTGTCCCTATGTTCATGTCAGCTCATCAACGAGGCTATTCCGCCCCGTACGCAGTCCGATCCATTCACTTCCACTTCTACGTTATTGGAATTGCATTTGCCAACAACAATTGACACACAGAACCTTTATTGTCCGATACACATGCTGCCCGCACCTCGCTATTTGGATTCCACCAATTCCAAAGGAAAACGTATAGCTTCCAAAGGAGAGTTAACAACTTTCCGTAACTCCAGTCGTCGTCCTCGGAATAGGAGAGCCTCTGCTTATACTTCCGGTGCTCAAATCAATCGTCCTTATCATCTCAAGAAACAGACTAAAATTGACCGGGAACATATCCATCATCAAAACACCGTTGACGGTAATCTGGACAGGTCTGGTATCAAAACATTGGACAAGCTAACAAATATCAACCCCAATCAGACTGGATTAACGAACCGAGCAACATCTAACTTTTGTCCACTATCAGATATTAAGCCTGGTGATTTCATCATTTATAATGTCAGCATTTCAGGCAAAGAACTCCGTTACTCCCCAAATCCAGATTCTTTTCCATTTGACCTCCAACCCTTCTCCCTCCAGACCAACTCCACTAGTCGGTCTAATGGATCGCGCGACAGAACTTCGCTCAACGAATACGACCGATTCTTCTTTGATGAAAGTAACTTTGGTGACTCTATGGATGGTGGTGGTATTATACTTCAGGACCAAGAATGTCTTACTTTTTCACTGAACAGTATCACGGACAGATTTGCCTCAACGCTACTTGGTGTTGATTTATCTTCTTTCAACGTTGACTTTCGATTCTCCGAAAAGCCTGATTTAAACTCACCGTCAAATCTTGGCGATGGATGTCCCCCTCCAGACAAGCCAGGAACCCACACCCTCTCACGGAGGTTGTATGGTTCTGTTAATTCACCAGTTTCAACGAGCCTACCAACGTTAGATGACGTTCAATTGGGTACCAGATCTAATGAATTGTGTTCAGTTCCTTCCCATGATGGTTCTAGTCCTTCGCTCACGTTAGATGAAATCCGTATGTGTGCCGAATTGACTGATGTTGCTTCGGTCAATTTATCTGCCAATACAGATGATATCAAAATGGCCGCCAAATCGCTTGTTGGTATTAAACCCCACCAAAATTGTATTCCTTCTATTGACAATGAGTCACCAAAGTTATCCCAACCAGTAGGAGAAGATTTGACGCAGACATACCTACTGGACCCGCATGAATCCCATATGTCTCAATCTACTGAAGGTGCCATTCTTGCAATAATGGGAAGTGATTTTGACGAGAGTAATCAAACGCCGTCAATCCCATCTAAACCAATGTCTCTAAATCTGGTACCTCCTACTGAATCACGCTTGGAGTTTTCTGAAAGTGAGTCAGACGATAGTTTGCCCCCTCCTATATTTCCACGAAAGCATTCTACCCCTAGGTCTGTACTGACCACTAATGCACAGGACTCCAATCCTACCCAATCACTCGCATCCGCACCCAATGTTGTTGTTCCCGAGCCTGCACTAAAACAAAAAGATTGTGCGAAAATGATACACACTATTTCAGTTGTACTCAGCAAGTCTTACGGTATAGAAAAGAACAAAATAAAGGAAGTCTTGGAAAATATTCTTGTTGGACATCGAAGTGTTTCCATTCAAGAGGCCCCCCAATTATCAACTACCGTTCGTGGATTACTCGACAACCAACAAGGTATCATGACACCGATCGCTCTGAATGTTATTGTTGATCTATTCAATCATCAGAGTATTCCGCCCAATTCTGTTAGACCCCATTTCTTTTGCCACAACGCCATCTGTTGTGGTATTGTGAAACCATCCTACAAGATTAATTATGTATTAGAATATGATGAGGGCAAATCCTTTTGTCCGAACATAATCTATTTTCCGGTCTTCACATATTTGGATTCTGCAGGTACGAGGTTTCTTTGGAATTTAGTAACGGTGTATCCCAGGCGTTTGAAGGTATTACCAATCTACCATCCAAAGTGTACTCTGAATGATATCCTTTTACTGAATAAGTACACAGAGACTCTCATTGTTCACGTTCTAAACAAGGACAACTACCCAACCACACGTCAATGGTCAAAGTTGGATTGTAAAACATATCTCTTATCAACTCTTCATCCTGAAGTTGATTCCAGTATATGTTTATTTGATGAAATGAAAAGACTTTCTTTCTCTTCCCTGACTACAAATACTGAAGAGGAACTACCTAGTCAGGTGAATAAGGTTTGCTACCAAGTGTCCTTGTCACTGTCTATTATACTTGAGAAATACATTACTCCAACGACTATCCACAATCTTTTTGCAGACGATTCCTCAGGCCCAGCATCTTTGAACAAGCAGGACACACACAAACCCAAGCACAAAAGACGTCCTACGGTTGACACTAAAAGGAACAGTATCAAACTTCCCCGTCGGAACTCAAAGAAAAAAGGCACAAACCCCCAACCGATTATCGACACAAGAACTCTATCGGAGCGAATACCATTGCTCGCAGACTCTAAACTCGTGACAACCAAAGAGCTGAGAGCACTTCTTTTTGTTCTTGATATCCGCTACAGATCGAATATGAGCAAATTTTGTCTTAGGGAGTTAGTGAGTGATGCCTTCTCCCAAGATAAGTTTTCTTATGTCGTTCATCGTTCAGAATCCAATGTAAAAAGGGGCAAGTTCATCATAACTGATAATCCTTCTACAGTCAGAGAAGACATCTTGGGATCCAAACTGAAGAATCCATCTGTCCATATCAGTCAATACTGCAAAGCATCCAATTCTGATTTCAATAACTGCCAAAAAGGTGCTTTGCTATGTGCCAGTGGGTCTCGCTGTTATTTTGGCGACCGAACAATATGGTCTAACGACGTAAAAAAAAGGTGCCGTAATAAGGATTGCAAATCCTATTTCCATGGGCGTATTGAACAATTTTGCTCCAACGAATATGGATTCTGTCGGAGATGCACTGGTAAGATGATTCACCGCCCATCCTCTACTTGTGTTATTTGCCATCGTGGTTTTACCCAACCCCCAATCACCGAAAAAGAAGACCGGAAACTTAAAACCGAACTAGAGGAACTTGACGCATCTTTCTGTTCTGATTGTCTCGGTCAATTTTCATCCGTGGAGGAAAAACAAAGCTTTTGGGAACAGCGTAAACTTATTGACACAAAACACACTATTGAACGAGAAATTGCCTATGCTGAGTTATACCGCATGGAGGAACGATCTCGCCCATCCCCACAAACAGATGAGGTGAGCACAACCACATCCAAATACAGTACAGAATTTGAGAGTCCTCCTCCGTCGCCTCGACCAGGAATGGATACAGGCCCTATAACGTTCACTCGGAGTTCCAATCATTTCCAATACATACAAAGTAATGGTAGCCCTGCTAATGGAGAGATAACAAATCGATGCAACGTTACAGAAGCTTTGACAATAGAATGCCGAGATAAGAAACAAGCGACGTTTGTAATTCGGGAAACGGACAAGAATGTTTTCCTGATTGTTCACCCAGCAAATCCTGATATACGGATACCTATCAACCATTGTAAGATTGACTGGAGCCGCCCCAAACCAGAAAGAAGCAAGGTTGGTGGATTGGACTTCAGTCTTATGTCAATGGTAGGAAAGGTTTCCAAAAATTACTTTAAAGACTTGGAAGAATCTATGAATGATAAATGGTCAGGTCCCTTTTTGCCCAAAACAATTCGACCTTCTTATATCGAATCACGTCTTGGCAGTAATTGTCTTGTGGACGTAACTACAGAAATATATGGGTTCAGTGTTACTATAATTCAGTCAGAATACGTCCGAAGTGCAACAGACCAGATAGAGAAACCACGATTTGAAATTGATAGCCGGACTTTTTACAACAATGTTGACCTTCATGAGTATAAACAAGGATTGGCGGTTGTTGACAAATGCGTTCTACGGTTAGGTACCTCCATCAAGGGTGATCAAAGGCTTGAAATCACACTACCAAAAGCTGAAAAGATTTTAATGTCGCTTGTGATAGGGCATGCCTCGAAAAGCAATGTTGACATTGCCTACCATTCTTCAGCTGAAACTGGTTTGAACTGTTATTCAATATGTTACTCTTCCGGTGGGAACTCTGAGGAACTATATCTTCCGCAACCAGATGAAAGGACACTGATGCGGATATATTTTCAGTGTGACCTAGCAGGCCTGTCTGCAATTTATCATTTTTCAATAAGTGCCATGACGAATTCTCTGAAAACCAAGGGTTGGATCCTGTTTTGATTGATAGAGAACTTGCTCACTGCTTCGGTGTTTATCTTCATAGGCAGAAACATGCGAACAAACTCAACAAAACCCGGAGTTTTTCCTCCAGGTTTTTGGGTCTACCTATATCTCAGCTTGTGATTGAAAAGGTTGCTAGAAAGTCATGGCCAATGTTTGTTGATATATTCAAGGAAGATAGAGCAAGAAATTACCTAACACTATACGACAGATCTTTTGCTACTGGTGTGCCAAAAACGTCGTGGGATAGCTATGAATCTTTTGTTGAAGATTATCGGTCTTTACATTTGTCGGCACCTGGAGATATGGCTGCTGCATGGTTGAGCGACTACACTATTTTGCTTTGGTGCTTCATGATGTCTATGTCTGCATCCCCGACGGTACATATATTTTACCCGATGTTCTACCAGTATTTATCAAGTGACAAGGAAGAATATAGGAAATCAATTAATTTTGACTTCACCATCACCCCCAAAAGAAGATTGTTCATTATCCCTATTAATTCGGGTGGATCACACTGGGCAGTGAATCTTGTGTTCGGTGGATCCAATGGACAATATTCGGCTATCCAATTAGATCCCATGGTTCCCAAGAGCAAGTTTCCTTCGGAGAAGGAAGTACTGCTTTTATCCGATTTCTTCTCTACCAATACCGACCAAACCAATCCAGTAATACAAAAGAATCCGTATCTTGAGATGTGTTTTCCCTCTTTTCCAACACAAAAAGACTCAATCAACTGCGGAGTGTTTGTCTGCTTCTACGTGTGCTGGATATCACAACATGGCAGTAAACTCTTATACGAACTTGACGAAGAACATGATGAAACATCGGCGGTTCTATCTGCAACTGCAATCAGAAATGAATTTTGTTCATTTGTTTCTGCTATGTGCCCTGTCGAATTCCGAAAAGAGTATGCAAATTTCATAAAGGTACTCAGGCAGATGTATAACCAACTAGGTATAGAGGGTGTAGAGGGGAAGATTACTGATGTGTTAACACACGATTATGGCGGTGATAGTTCCGACTTGATAGACGTATGGACCAAAAACACAGAAAAACACACAACGGAGGATACTGAAGGGAAGTCGGCAACTAAAGTTTCAACTGTCCTACAAAACAAAATCATCTACGACTAACTCTGCGAAGAAATCCACGTCCGGAATCACCAAAGTGGGTGTGTTGGTAACTTGGAAACCAGTTCATTCATTTCAGAAAAATGAAGGTGGACAGAATTTGGAACATCCAACAGAAACAGAGCCAACAGATTCCAAGACTCCCACGCACGAGACGTGTCCTACAGTAACAGAGCCAACAGGTTCAAAGATGACTACGACAGAATCGATGTCAACAGGTTCCAAGACGACCACGCCAGAGTCGATGTCAACAGAGTCCCAATCTCCAGAAACATTGGATATAACGGTGGATAATAGGTATCTGGTAGACACTGTGTCAAAGGACGAGAAAACTTTTAATGAGGAGGATAATCGAAAAGGCGATTCAACGGGAGCACCAAAGATCACACCCGGGCATAATTTGAAGGACACTAAATCACCTACAACTTTGTTGAACGTTGAGTGTAGTACATCATCAAAGCGAAAGGAGCATACTGCAGAATGTGTAAAGAAACGTAAAAGGAATGTTGCAGCAGTACCTAATGTTCCGACAAAAACAATTCGAAGGTCACTCCGACTGTCAATTCGGTTAAAAAATAAATGCAAATAGGTTTTTTTAATGGTTACGAACAAAAAATGTGTATTCATAGGTAGGATTAGGTTTTGCCATGAAGCTTATTAGTACTATTTCACACGTCCCCATGCACCATGCGGGACGGGATAGTTGTTGTACTCCTCCAAATCTTCAGGTGATTTCCAACGTTTTTCGTAAAGATGGAGCCATTGCACAATGCTTCTCTCGTTTCCATCTTCTTTCTCCCTTTTCTGTTTGTTTTCAAATTGTTTGAGTTTTCGTTTTTTACTCTTAGATTGTTTTGTCGCTCTCTTCATAAATGAATTCCAATTGTCTTTAATCACGTTGGTCTCGGGTTCTTTCTTTAGTTCCTTTACGTCATCGCTTTGTTCGATGTACATTCTATGGTACTTTTCAATGATTGCCTCTTCAGTTGTTGTGCACCACTCGTTGAACCCAATGCTTGACAGACAGGGACGGTTACCTGGGTGATAATGTATGCATTCCTTTATGTGTTTTCTGGCTTCCGGCGTCAGTTTAAACCATTGCTTTGGTGGGAAAGTATGACCATTCAGTTCGAGCCTCTCTCGTTCTCCAGATTGTACTGGTCGTCCAATACCCAAGTTGTTGTAGCACTTTATGTCATCCGTTGATTTCAATGCCGGATAACCGCATAATACATATGCCATAATGATACCCATAGCCCACACGTGGTCAACGCAACCAGTGTCGCCTTCCTCCGAGAAAGGCAATACTTCCTCTGTTACATACTTTAAGCATTCTTCCCAAATCTCCAAACCTTCTACCTCGTCAAAATGCCCTTTTTGGCTGTTTAGTCTTGCTCTCACGTTGTTGATATTGTTGCATCCATTAAGTATGGTGAGTACCAAGTGGCCGTTTTTTGCACATAAGACATCGAACCCAGTTTCAAAATGATATAAGAATGGGTTAAGCTTGTTGTCTACGTCGCCGTGATTGAGCTCATTACTTCTTTTGCGGTACTCCACAGAATCCAATTGAAACCTTGGCTTCAATACCTTCATCTTGAACGCTGATTGCGGTGTTGCAGCTTGTTTCCAAAATGAATTCCAGGCCTCCTTATTCTTACGGTTGGAGACTTTGTTTTTGGAATGCTTTTGCGAGTGTGCCATGTCCTCTTTGTGGATCTTTATTACTTCTGCAAACGTGGCTGGATCCATGTAATGTTGTGTTGAATTTTTCCGTTTCTTATTGGAAGACACATGCTTCGATAATCTTCTTGTATGACACTTCACAACAACGACTTTTGTGTTTGAGACAAGACTGGACACACTGGTAGATTCGCTATTTTGTTTTCGTTGCAATAGAATGCTCCGCGGAACGGGAACATTGCTGTTGTTGTTGTTTGGTTTTGTTGATGACATAATTCGACCCGGCATTCATTTAATTTGATTAAGGTGGGTAATATGTCGGAAGGGAAAGAGGAAAATAATAGGATTGCCACTCATACTTTGCCGTTGTGTGTTAAGAACACCAAAATATGGACCTGACAAGAGGTTCTGAATAGCACGACTGACATAATTGGACCTGACAATAGGTTCTGAATAGCACGATTGACATAATTGGACCTGACAATAGGTTCTGAATAGCACGACTTACATAATTGGACCTGACAATAGGTTCTGAATAGCACGACTGACATAATTGGACCTGACAATAGGCTAAACTACTAGCTAAAGACGAATTAACGTATGCTGCACTAGTCCCGGCATGTCTAGGCGTGAATGGTTTCGAAAACCACGTCTGACAGAACTGGACCTGATAATAGGTTCCAAAACAACGACCAACATAAATGGACCTGATAATAGGTTCCGATAGCCACGTCTGACATCAATGGGCCTCGTACTAGGTTCGAAAACCATGACTAACGGAATAGCGTACGCTGGACTACCCTAGTCTGGACTACCATATGCCGGTCTACCCTAGGCTGAACTAGCTAAATCTGGTCTACCGTAGGCTGGACTAGCACCGTCAGGTCAAGCATACAACGAATTCGCAAACCACGTCTGACAGAAATGGACCTGATAATAGGTTCCAACACAATGACAAGCATAAATGGACCTGATAATAGGTTCCGATAACCACGTCTGACATAAATGGACCTCGTACTAGGTTCGGAAAAAACCGTGACTAACGGAATAGCGTACGCTGGACTACCCAAGTCTGGACTACCCTAGGCCGGTCTACCCTAGGCTGAACTAGCTTCATCTGGTCTACCATACTAGGCTGGACTAGACCCGGCAGGTCTACGCTGGACTATCCGGTCTACCCTAGGCTGAACTAGCTTCATCTGGTCTACCATACTAGGCTGGACTAGACCCGGCAGGTCTACGCTGGACTATCCGGTCTACCCTAGGATGAACTAGCTTCATCTGGTCTACCATACTAGGCTGGACTAGACCCGGCAGGTCTACGCTGGACTATCCGGTCGACCAGAGGCTGAACTAGTAGCTTAATCTGGTCTACCGTAGGCTGGACCCGGGTCTAGCCTACAACGAAATCGGTAACCACGTCTGACAAAAATGGACCTGATAATAGGTTCCGAAAACCACCACTAACCTGAATTAACATTTATAATAGAGGATTAGCTCTTAGTACAGTTTTGCGCGATACATAGGCGCTCATAATATAACATCCTTCGTATTTAGGATTCGAACAGCTATGCAATACCAACGGGTTAAAAAGCAATGTATCCCCTGATTTCAATGGAACTTTGATATGGTACATTGGGAAGACAAAGTAATAAATGACTTCGTCACGACTTACATGCTCCGGACCAATTACTGTCAAATGAGTGTAGTAATAGTCCTCATCGACATGGCATTTGGAATGATATTCCTTTCCTATAGAGAATGCAGTAGCGTGATCGCCAATTGAAGTGATTGTTGTTTGCTGAACAACCTTTGTCATCACGGTCGTTTCACGGTACAAAAATTTAGCGAAAGGACGACGAAAACTTTCCTACATTTGCTCCACAATGTGCGCCGCTTCCCTTTCCAGCTCATCTATTGTGTGTTGCTCCACATTTTTTTCGAAAACATACACACCATTCTGACTGTTGTTGCAATTTGGTCGAATACCAAGAACAGCATACCCAGCATTTATACTAGTACATTTTGATCCTCTTACAACTTCGGGTTTAGCTTCAACAATTTCTTTCGAAAATCGTCTGGTAGTTTCGATCCTGGAGGATCGAGCCAAGTGTTGTTTCGCTTTGTCTCTCGACACTTTTGCAAAGATTCACAACGATGGTTCTGATTCATCAACCGCTATAATATGCTTCTCATCTGTACTATCCAATATATCAAAACAATCAATAGACACAGCCTCTGTCGATGTATATTCCTTCGTTCCGACAATTTGTTCACCCCAACTAGATTCCATGAATTTACCTTTAAACAAATCCTTGGTTACTGCTTTCAATGATATTTGATTGACATGTTTCAGATTTCTAGATATACTTCAACGCCTCTTCTTCTTGGGTTTGATCGTAGACAAGTGGTTGTAAGTTGCGTGGTTATTCGACTTTGTTGGTGCATTCTTTAGAAAATTTGATGACATTTTGTGTTTCATTCTAAGTAGCGATTGCCTCCTTTCTCTTTGTTTTCTAGCTCTTCCTTCAATTGCGTGGCTATTCGACTTTGGAGGTACATTCTTTGGAAAATTTGATGACATTTTCTGTTTCATTGTACGTTGCCGTAGCCTATTTTCTCTTTGTTTTCTGGCTATTCCTTCCACCATTATTATTGGTATTCTTTTCAATCCTCTTGTTGTTGTTGCGGACTACGAGCGCCGTTGGAGGAAATACAAATCGGCGTTGGAGTATGGGACGATTTGCGGTTGGAGGAGAGGAGCAAGGGTGTAGGAGGAGACGCAGCACCGTCGTAGCAGGAGACGAATTGCTGTTGTAGGAAGATAACAAGGAGCGCCGTTGGAGGAGTAGGGCTGTTTGGTGGTGGAGTACTTGTCTTGTTGTAACGGGAGGAGCGCCTTTTTGAGGAGGAGCAATGCCAACAATACGTTGCCGTTATTTGCTGAGATCTTGTAAATGCTGCCAGTTGCTGTTGCTGTATAGAAGTGCCGCGGAGAGTACGTACACAAATCTGTGTTCAAGTTGGAAGATGAGTGCTGGTGGATGAGGAGTACTGGCGTCCTCTGGTAGTTGCTGCTCTTTTTCGCCGCTATTGCTGTTGTTGTTGCTTATCGTTGCTATCTGTCACCGCTAGATTTTGTAGTATCCTATAAAAATAGATAATAATTGAACAAAATTTGGTGAGAATCTATCGATGTACAGAGTAAATAATAACAGAATAATATAATTTACATGCCAACCTACAGGTACAATATTCGTTGTTCCGATCCGTTGTTCTGATTCCTTGTTTGTTGTTCGAATCTGTATTTCCAATCCAGTGTTCCAACAATCGTTGTTGTTGTTCTAACAATTATTGTTACGGTTGATTCGGTTGTGCTGACAATTCGTTGCTGTGGGACCGTTGACTGGTGGTTGTTGTTGTTGTTGTTGATTCTATCGTCAGTTCACCCCGTTGTGGTTCCTGAAATAGTAAGAACAAATGCCAAAGTTAGAAAATACATCGTCTGAAATTGGGTTGGCACAGCATAATCATTGTTTATTTATCTCACGTTGTTGACCGTTTCCCTCCCGCTATTGATGATACGTTGTTCTGATGATCGTTGATGCTGCTGCCGTTGATTTGCAGCAATCTTATACTCCTATGTAACGAAAACTGGATCTTGTTCCTGATGATATAGATATGCAAGGGATGCAGATTTTGTGCTTTCAAGATGTATATGTTTGGGTAGCTAAGCCGAACAAGAATCTTTCCAGCGACTAATCAGTTCTCCGATGCACTCTATTGTCTTGCAGTACAAGGCAGTTACTTCGCACTAAAATATCTCAAACCTGAATCAGCCGGCCTAATGCTATTACTAGCACTTTGGAGGGATTCTACGTGCTTGGACGGAGTGCCAATCGTACAAGTACGGTAAAGCAACTCTGCTCTTGATAAGTCGGGGTAAGATTATGAAGGGAAAGAGTATTTTTTGCATGCGACAACGACAAAAAAAATCACACCTGAGTACAAGTACACAGTGAAACGCGGTGACAAAATGTACCGCCATAGTTTGTAGCGGCAGCGACATCATTAGAAACCAAATAAATCACGATTGAAGTTACCGTACATGTTGCAATCACCGACAGAAATCAACCTGTCATGATAACAGTGACGTTTCTGTTCCGACGTCAACCACACGTTTCAATTACAGCAGACGACTAGCGTACCGTACCGTAGAAGTAGGCTCATCCAGCATAGTACGCTTGTTTAGTAGTATGCTCAGGGTAACTCGTATGGTAGTCCAGCCTAGGCTAGTCCAGCCTACCGGTAGGCTAGTCCAGCCCAGCCTAGGCTATTCCAGCCCAGGATAGTCTATTCCAGCCTAGGATAGTCTATTCCAGCCTAGGCTAGTCCAGCCCAGCCTAGGCTAGTCCAGCCTGGGCTAGTCCAGCTTAGGCTAGTCCAGCATAAGGTAGACGAGACTAAGCTAGTCCTGCCTAGGCTTCTCCAGCGTAGTACGCTACTACTAGTACTAATACGTACTACAACTAGGCTTGCATAGCCTACGTCATATACTACTAGTAGTAGGCTTGGAGTACATCGTACTAGTAGTACACTAGGCTAAGTCCAGTGACATGACAACACCAGTTAAGTTTGTGTTACGGCGTCAACCAATCATATGAATTACAGCAGTCGACTAGCGTAAAAGTAGGCTCGTCCAGCATACTAGTACCGTACGCTTGAGTAGGCAGTAGTAGTAAGCCAGCGTACGTCGTATGCTAGTACTAGTACTAGTCCAGCCTAGGCTAGTCCAGCCTAGTACTAGGCTGTTCCAGCCTGGGCTACTAGTACTAAAGCTTAGGCTAGTCCAGCCTAAGGTAGACGAGACTAAGCTAGTCATGCCTAGGCTTCTCCAGCGTAGTACGCTCCTACTAGTACTACTAGTACTAGTACTAGGTCCACCTAGGCTCGCCTAGCCTAGTAGTACTAGGCTTGTTGGAGTACATACTACTAGTAATAGTATAATAAATCCAGACTAGTAGTACTATGCTTGTTCACCATAGACTAATCCAGCCTATTTGATAATAAACAAACAACAGAGAACAAGAACAACAACATCTGGGAACAACATCTGTGAACAACACTACTACAAATCTTGTTTTCTGGTTGTAAATTAGACAAGACTGACCAAAAGTCTTGAACTGAATCAAATTTTTCATGCATAAGTACTAGTAATAGGAGGTGGAACTAGTAGTAATAGTGAGTAGCCTTGAGGCTACTACTAATACTAATACTAATACTAGTACTAGTAGACTGGGTTGAATACCAATAATAGTAGTACTAGTAGTAGCCCAGTAGTAGTACTAGTACACTGGACTAGTTGCCTACTCCTACTACCTAGACTAGTAGTACTAGTAGTAGTAGTCCAGCAGCCTAGTACTAGTAAGCTACACCAGTCCAGCCTACTACTACTAATAGGCAATTAATCAAGCATAGGTAGTACTAAGTTAGTCAAGCCTTAAATAGTCCAGAATACTATTGTTGACCTAGGCCTGACTGCCTAGTCTACTAGGCTGAACTAGTCTAGGATGGACTACTAGGCTACTAGACCGGCATAGGCTAGTCCAGCATAGAGTAGTCAGGCCTAGGCTAGTAGTGAAACATAGACTAGTAGTCAGGCCTAGTGTTGGAGTCATTGTTACTGTAGTCCTCGTTGTTGGTGCTGCTGCAATTGTTGTCGGCGTAATTGTTGTCGTTCTTGAAGAAGTAGTTCTTGTTCTTGTTCTTCTTGGCGTTGTTGTTGTTGTTGATATCATCATCCCTTGTTCAGTTACTAATCATAGTATCTGTGTTTGATAACCTAGGTTTACATATGCCCTTGCTGTGTGGGGGGAAATTTGTTCTTTACATGAATATCATTAGCGCTACATAAGAGTATAGGCAGGACTATGCCGTCTTATTATAGAGCCACAGCAGTTTTATCATAGTGCTACTACGTTTACCTAGTATATTTGAAAAGTATGAGATTTGATGAAGAAAACATGTGATAATAGATTGATATCTATGTTTGAAAGCTTAAGTTTACCAGCGTATTACTAAGCCCTTGTTGTTCTTGCTGCGTGGGTTTTTTTTGGGTACAAAAATGAAATTGGTGTGACATAAGAAAACAGGAGGGCTATACCATTACTAGTATCATAGACCCACAGCAGTGTTATCATAGGAGGATAGGTAACCTCGGGCGGCTTGAAAACTATAATTTTGGTTTTACAAGTTATACTACTACTACTACCATAGAGCATCATCTTGAATAACAAAAAACAAACCAAGTTGCATGAAATTTCGTAAGAAGGGAATGGTACGGAAAAGGGAAAAGACATGCCATCATAACGTAGTGCATCTATTCTGTGGGGGGCACAAAAGCCGGAGTGATAACGCAGTGCATCTATTCTGTGGTGGGCGCAAAAGTCGGAGTGAAAGACAAAAACCACACCAAGTTGCATGAACTTTCGTAAGGCGGCTACTAGTATGCTACACCAAAGTCTGGCCGGCCATCATGCTGTACACATAAATTTTTTATCTGTTATGGTCAGTTGAAAACCAACCCGGTACGTACTGGTACACATTGGTGGTATCTAGTTCATGTGAAACATACCGTAGCAGTACGAAGTTACATTACTTGAACTAGTACACGTACATATGTTACCATACTGTTTGTACTGGTGGTATCCTCCTAAAATCGTAAAATTCTACACGCTCATGTACGATGCCAGTACTATGTACCGTACAATAGTATGGTGGTGGGTGGTATCTGCACCAGAATACAATTTCCGTCGTTTCTGTTCATGTCGGCTGATCGCAACTTGGCGATGGGATCTGCATATGATGAAATAGTAGTGATGGCCACGATGGGCTATGTTTCAGTACACACGTTTTTGTTTTGTTTTCATTCTCTAAAAGGTTGCCACGATGACTAAGCTGTTGCGATGTCCACGACAGAATACTGGTTCTGTTGCTGGCTGTTCTTTAACATGTCGGCAAATCGCTACATTTTGGTATGTTGTGAAGTACAAGTGGGTGCCACGATGGGATGGCTATTTTTCAGTTCACATGTTTTCCTTTCGTCTTCATGAACTACAAGCTTGTGTGCTGCGGTATCATAATCTAGAATTCTCACAATCACGGATTACAACAATCTAGAATTCTCATCTAGTGAAAAGCCAGAATGTCAGCGTCATCTGACATTAGCAGTGCCCTTGATAGCTACACACTCGAGGAGTTGCAGCAAATGCTAACAGACCCCCAACTGGGTACTCAATTGGCAAATAAAATTGAAGCTGAAGTGTTGACTAGACTTGCAACAAAGAGTCAAAATGGGTCTCCCGTAGGAATTCTCGTTACACCTTCCAAGCAGCAAAAAATGTCGGACCAAATCGGACAAGCGGAAAAGTTTCTGAGCAAATGCACTACTCTCATAGAACAGATGAACCAAGAAACGATGAGGGTAAAAGAAGATATCATCAAACCTTTGCAAGAAACCATCAATAGCGCAAAGAAGCGGCCTCCATCAGCCAAAACTAGTCTTCAGTTCTATCCTACTACAAAGCAGAAAAAAGATGAAATTGAGATTCACAGCGATGAAGAAAGCAACGAAAGCGAGGAAGATTTGAATCGGAAGCCCGCGTCTAAGCCAAAGTCTAAGAAGGACAACAAATTTTCCAAATACGATATCCATGGCTACAGAAGGAATGAGTATCAAAATATTACCAAACACAATCGAAAGACCGCGTCTAAGCCAAAGTCTAAGAAGCACAACAACTTTTCCAAAAACGGTATCTCTGTCTACAAAAAGAATGAGTATCAAAACTTTACCAAACACCGTTTTCACTATTTGGAGGCGGGAGCGGCAGTCAGGAAGTTGTCTCGTAATTCATGGATGTATGACGCAAGTTTTCCAGATACCCTGATGAGCAGCGAGGATTGTTTTCAGAAAATCCCAAACGCTGTCATGTGTATTCACACATTGTACAGGCCAATGGAACGGGAACCAGATGCAATAGAAGCAAACGAAGAAGAGCAACCTGTGCAAAGGTTCACTAGAAATGAGATCAAAAGTATAGCGGTAACTCATGCAGATGTTGTAACTGCAGACACGGGTTTGGACTTTTTCATGACCAACTTTCCAAATATGAAAAAACTAGACATTGATTTGTGTGGACTGATTACATCTCAGCCTGGAGAAGAAGGAACTTTTCAGCACGGCCCTCGCAAAAATGCCATTGCAGTCTTTCTGATGAAAGGTTGGGTGAAAAGATATCATTATGTGCTGGTGAACGCAATCCAATCTTTGGTCCTATTCATGTATCATTGGGACGGATATTACTTTGGCAGAAATATTCTTGAACCAGCTCTGGAAAAACAGTACGATGGCGTTATACGCCTAATGGAACCTTATATTGCTATTGGCGAAAGGAGGACAGGTAGACAGAACCCTTTAGTAGCGTTCGTGGGTGCATGGCAGATTCAGACAGATGAGAACTGATTTGCCACAAAAATGTTCTAAAAGTATTTGGAGCAAGATGGCTTACCTGTTTTCATCTACAGGTAAAAAATGTTCCTGTTTCGGGACAAGATTTCTTGTCTATTTTCTATCTTCAATTTGAGTGTGGTACTATCATTAATTAGCAATGGCTATCGGAGGCCAGGCATTCTTCAAAATTTATTACTGTTATATTGGTAAAATAGAATTATTATTGCAACATATCTGACAACAGGCTGCTCCAATCTCAGCATACATTTCTAAATCTAGTTCGTCAACCAAGTCATTCACAAGAAGGACAACATAATAAACGTATCTAACACCAGGATGATCCGATCTCAGACTACATATCTACTTCAGATTCGATGACCACGTCATCAACAAGGACATCATAAAGGAGATCAACGATTTCAATCTTCAACTGAAATATTATACAGATGGCTTTAGATGCAATACGGAATTTTTTCCGCAGTATGTAGGAATCTGCCGCGGTGAATTCTGAACACGTTCGACATCCCATAGAAGCATTCATGGCATTTATTAAAGTTCTTCTCAGATAATGTCAGAAAGACAGTAGTTATGGGAAGTGGAGGTGGAAGGTGATGGGGGAATAATGTGCGTGTTGGAGCTGGATACTGCAGCGGGATTATCGTTAGAGGAGGAAGCGGAGGATGGAGGTGTATCATTTGTGGCAAAGGTATGGTGAGGTAGAGGTAGATAATGGGTGGGTAAAAATCCATTTCTACGGAGGACAGAAGAAAAATTGCGATATTGACCAACAAAATTGGAAATATATGGTGACCATTTTGATTTACATTGAGGACATGTATCGAAGTCATGGTATTTGTGAGAATGACGAGAAACAGAGTAACAATTGTTACATATAATCAGACGAGAATGAAGCGTTGATTGTTGACAGTGTACGCAACGTTGCCGCATAAGGACAAGGCAAAGGTTGATAGTGTAATAGTCAAGCGATGACTCATAGGAACTTAAGCGGAGTTTAAGAAGCGGTAGGGATATTGTCTGCAGGCCTGTAGAAACAGGAATTTGTAGTTCGGCAAGTATAAACAATATGTGTTTACATACTGGATGGATATCAGGACACGAACAGATAATAGTTTTGCTAGAAGCAAGTATGGTGTAGACATTGCCGGAAGAACCGGAGACAAAAAGTGAGAAGGAGGGTGATGCTTTGGAGCGGTGTCGGAGAATATAAAAGGATTCTGAAACAGAACGGCGCAAACGCTTTTTGTCAACAAAGAGCCAAACTGTGCAGAAAAGGAGGTTTAGGAGAAAATGAGGGTATCGTATGTCGGCTGGCAAGATCAGAGAAAGTGTAAATGTAATCAATAATGAACGACAAGTATAATAAGCAAGAAAGCACGTACTGGAGCCATTGCGTTTCGAAGAAGACATGGCCAAACGGAGAGAAAGGGGTAGGTTGGGGTAAAGAGAGAAGCTCTGAAACACAAAGTAGACATAATGAAAGGAATCGTAAGAGTTCGTACTCGTAAGTGTTTGTTGTCCTGAAGTATCGGGTGTACATTGAGTGACAGTAAATATTTCGGGGGATAAAGGAAAACAAGATAAACAAAAATAAATGGATGAATGATGATCGGACGGTTATTTTTGAAACAGAAAAATGACCGACAAAGATACGGGGAATATAAAATATTGGCATACGTATGGAATTGAATTTAGATGTAACGATCAATAAAAGACAGTTATGTTTACATAGGAGAGGAACCTATCATGAGGCTCATCAAACCGACACTGAGGTCCAGCAGAACATAAACAGCAGGTAAAATACCTGCGGTCAGGCCCAGTAGCAATAATAACCAAATTTTTGACAGGGGACGAGGCCGACGCAAATTTTAAAAACCTATGTTCAGGCTCTTGCCCTCGTACCTGTAGTAACTACTGGGTAGTAATATTTCAGTGATATCAAGTATGTTCTGAATTTGTGAGTATTTCTAGAAATCACACGGTTAAGGATATACAGGCAGACTGCGACGTACGCCCGACAGGCTAGATCGTTTACTCGTGATAGTCACCAAAGTAAATAACTGTTTATACGATTCATCTCAACACACATACGGCATGTAAAGAGAGATCGATAGAGGTGCAATCCAGGTATTAATTTGATCCTAATGCTCACAATTTTAGAACCTAATCAATTTTACAACAAATCTATCCACCACTATCTATTACACGCATAGTGGGGTAAATGATACAAAGAAGGAATTAGAGTTTATCAGACCCAAGGACTCACCGAAGCTGGGGGTCTAGTCAACAATCAGCTAACGCTTCCAATGGACGATGGGTGGTCTAGTGATTCACACAACAATGGAAGGGATGAGACCAATTACCGACTGATCACCGGTTAATCAGAGACCCTCTGGAAGGCTATGTCCATGTTCGAGCACTTAGATGGGTAACGGCACTAGTGCAGCCGGGCTTGAGCTAATACCTCTCACTTCTTTCAAACGGCATAACGGCATAGGGGGAAGAGCAAATGCCACCAATGCAAAGTATCGAATACGGGGCCAAAACAGCCGCAGTCTTTACATTCAAAAGTAAACGTGTTCCAATTCAAGCATGGAGAGGCCCACATGGCGCCTCAAACAACACGATGAGGACTGGCAACACACCTAGGTGTGCATAGAAACGGCAACAAGCAGACGGCTCCAACAGCTTGAGGCGTACGGCCTCATGGTAGTAGCTGGAGAAACAGTCAAGGACTACTAGCCAAGCAGCGGGGGCGTATGTCCTCTGTACGAGGAAGAAAATACTACTCAGCAGGACAGCGCACAGACGTGTGCAATAGGCTGGGCCTAGCTACTACATGGGGAGGGCAGTTGAATTATTCTAGAATGGTTTCAACTCTCGCTCATTAGAGGAATCTGTTGAACTAGCAACCGTAAAATAACGGGGGAAAACAAACCAACGGTCCCGATTCCTGGGGAAACAATCCAACGGCCCTGATTCCTGCGGGAACAAAGAGCGAGCCGGTTCAAAACAGCCACCAAATTCTTGCAGGAGTAAATTCAACGGCAAGGGAAAATTATAACCCCTACAGGAATCAATCCAACGGCCAGGAAAAGAAGTCATAAGCCAAATCAACGGCCCCGACTCAGAATCGGAACCCTAACAGTTTGCTTAAGTATAGGGCAACCAAGAGATTTGTGCTCGGAATAGAAACGTTTGTAGAATTTTGCATGGGAGTTGCTAGGAAAATCCCCACTACTAGTGATATCACGTGGGGAGCAATTATCCAGAAATACTAATCACTCTTCAGAAAAATCATTCATATATCACTTTAAAAGCAAGCAAACAAGCACTCCAAGAGCAAACTACTAACCATGGCAAGAGCAAGGCCAAATCAACAGAACCAACGCAACAACAACGCAGCCGCCGCCCCAGCAGCCGGACCAGCCAACAACAACGGACCCAAAGTCCCTGCCAATCTTGGATTCACTGCGGCGCAAATGGAATTCAATAGAACCATGATGGACACCAACCGGGCTCCAGCACTCACACAGGAGGTTCAAGATGCGATCGAGCGGGCTGAGTGACTAGAGGAAATCCCTGGATATGCAGGGGAAAGGTCCCTAACCCCAACTGAGGTAGTGTTCAGGGAGATTCTGGAGTCTTTTGGATTGAATCGCATTACTGCAGATGAACTGTTTTGGACCGGTCACATCAGCACCGATTCCCTCTGAGACATGGATGATTCGGCTATCAAGTCTCTTGTGAATGGGGTCAACAAGACCAAACACAACTAATTGCCCAAACCCAAAGCAGGTATACATCAGGAGGGTCTTTGGTGACCGACTCAAGTTATTTGTGGCTTGGATTGGATTCCAACCTCTCATCAAGGCCACCGCTACCCCAGTTAACTGGATGTCTGATCCAGAGGCAGAGGCCAAGACTCGGGCGTGCCTCAAGTCCCTGAAGGAAGATGACAGCAATACGGCCACCGGGGACTTGACCCTTCCTGAGCCACTCACGGCAATGTCAAAATTCAAGGAGTTTGACGAAAGATTCTGGGAGTACCTCCGCCATAAAAGGGGCGTTACTAAGACATCCCTACTATATACAATCCGGAAGGACTCTACAGTAACCGATACCAAGAGGGCTGGGACAGTCGGGACTGAATCAACCGACATGTACACCAATTGGACGAAGAAGGAATGAGATATTGTCATGGAAGATGATTAATTGGATCGCACCTCCTTCATGCACTATTTGTCTAGAAATCGCGCGGTTGTACGGACAGACATTACGTACGACTGACAGAATCATTCTTGGCAACCAGCAAAAGATAATAAGTGTTTCTACAATTTAATTCAACGCATATAAGACTCATAAAGAGAGGTTGATAGAGGTGCAATCCGGATGCTACTTTGATCCTAATGCTGACTATTTTAGAATCTACTTGAATATATCACCAATCTTTTAACTACCTACTACTACTACCGTATAATTGGCAGGGTCATCAAGGGGAGATACGAAGTAGAAATGCGAGTTTATCAGACCCAAGTTAGCGTACTCAACAACCACCTTGGCTTGGTTACCGGCTGATCACCGGTTGACCAACGTCTTGACCCCAGGTCGGACGTTATTTACCCCCCATGCTATGAGAATACTCAGGCACTCAGATGAATAATGACACTGGTGCAGCCGGGCATGAGCTGATACCTCTTGCTTCACCTGAATGGCATATCATTGAGCAGGACCAAAAGCCACCGATTCAACTGCATTGATAGAACAAAGGCAGCTGCAGTCTTTACATTTAAAGGCAAACGCGTTCCAATTCAAACTGGATGAGGTTTCACGGCACCTCAAACAACACGATATGACTGACAACACACGTAAGTGTGCATAGAACCAGCAAGCTAGAGGAAAAGCTCATAGTAGCTAAGTACAGACGGCTCAGCATAGTAGCCACGTACAAACCATACTAGAATCGCTTCAAGTGGCCAATCTCCCGCTTTAAACAGGGAAATGGGTAGGACAGCACGCAGTCGTGTGTAATGGCTGTACCAAACCACGCAAGAGCGAGCCGTGGAACTTATCTAGAGCAGTTTCAACGCCCCCAAATATGCAAACGCGTAAGACTTGTAACTGTAGATTAACGACTAAACAGTCTAACGGTTTGATTCCTACACGAATCAAGAGTACGCCAAATCCAATGGCTACTTGATTCCTGCATGAGTGAACTCAACGGCACGGAATATATTTATTTCTACCCAACGGCCGCCAACCCGAGTCCCATAAGCCGGTATTCAATGGCTTTGAACCCAAACAGTCCGCCTAAGTACTCGTATGATGAAACCGGCAGGCCCCGTTTTGAAAACTTGGAATCTTCAACTGTCTGCTTCGAAATAACTCACTACTAGTAATAACACGTAGATGAAAAATGCCCCGGAAATGATCACTTCTGGGAGAAATTCATTCATTATTCCTTCCAAAGCAAACAAGCAAACACTTTCAAAGCACACTACTATCCACCATGGCGAGACCAAGATGAGGACCAAGGCAAGGTCAGATGAAGATCCACCTGGCAACGGGCATCCAGCTGACAATGGTTCCCCAACCAACTTAGGCTTCAATCCAGCGCAAATGGAATTAAGCACAACTTCTGCCCGGATCCAAGCAAGGTCTACGTTGGTAGGGTTTTTGCCAACTGGCTCAAGCTCTTTGTGGCTTGGATCAAGTTCCAGACACTCATAAGCGCAACGGCTACTCCCCTAGACTGGATGGCCAACTCCCACGCAGAGGAGAAGACCAGGGAAAGACTCAAATCCCTTAAGGAAGATGATAGCAATACCGCAACTTATTAAATTCCTTTCGTGTCTAAGTTGGTAGAGGTACGAGATCGAAAATAATGAGACCTCGAAAATTACCGGGCTCATTCTCACGATCTAGAATCGATACTTAACTGGAGAAGAAGAATCGATCGTCACTCAAGTTCGATACTTAGTGATCCAAGAGAGAGCACATGCCAGATAATAGCATATGCTGTATTTTGTTAAGTGTTCTGTTTTCAAGAAAAGACAGCAGAGGTTCGAAGCGCTGCTCACGAACCTGTTTCTCTGCTGCACAAAATACACGTTGTATTAGCGGCAACGCGATATATTTTCCCGTAACACGGTATTTCGCCGTATATTTGTAATACCGTGCTGTATTAGCGGCAGCACACTCTAAAGCGGTAACTTGCTCTCCAGCAAGCCGACACGCTTATACTTTTAGATTACTTGATTATTCAACCTTAAACCTTGCATCGGACGTTCTTACGTCCTACTGTAGAACTACAAGCCTAAGATCTAACTGACTGAGCCCACCGGTAGTCAGAATAGATCTGATTGACGCCGAGTCTTCAATCGTAGTGGATATCAGAGAAATATTAGATTACAACAGACCGGCACCTCAACCGGCCTGCAGCTACAGATCGTGTTGCTCTTCTTTGCCTTTGGAAGAATCAGCTCAACAGCCAGTTTCAAAAGGAAATTAACACAACTGAGGACTTGATGCTCCCCAAGCCACTCACTACCATGTCCAAATTCAAGGAATTCAATGAGCGCTTCTGCGAGTATCGCTGGCATAAGATAGGAGTTGCTAAGACCTCCCTACTCTACACAATCCAAAAGGAGTTCACAGTGACTGAAAACAAACACAATGGGACCGTTGGGCCCGGCCAATCTGATGCAAATGTCCAACAACTGTTTCTCTAACCCCCGCGGGCTATCACGTGGTATATTCAAAACTCCCTACCCTATTTTCAAAATTCCCTCAACAACATAGATTGTGGAGACAACAAAGAAGACCACACTAGTGGTTCTGATGTTAACGTAGATACTGCTGAGCAAGCCCCTCCACCACCATCTTTGCATGAAACCATCAATCTGAATGAAAGAGAGGAGGTATTTCAAAGCCACACAAAACTACCGCCGCCCCATCATCTTCTTGCTGAATTGGAACTCATGAATTTAATGGCCAGGCATAAATTGCCACTGAACACATTCAAATCAATTTTATGGTGGGCAAAGAAAAGTCAAATGAGACCTGGTTTTGATTTTTGCGATGCCAAAATTAGATCTCAGAGAAAGCAATTTTTGACAATCTCCAATCCTCTCCGATATGAAATTTCATCCATATATACTGAATTCGCTACCTGACAATAAACCCATTCAGGTGTATGTCAGTTCTTTTAAGGATGCCATTTATTCTCTACTTTCTGACCAGCAGCTAATGAGAGAAGAAAACCTCTCTTTTCCTGACTATTCCACCCCTCTATCTCCTGACAATAATCCTGAGTTGAATCCTCATTCTGTAATCTCAAAATTGCATCACGGCTTGTGGTGGAAAGCTTCTTGGAAAGAAATTTGCAATCCCAATTCCCCAGAAATTCTTGTTCCTATTATTTTTTACATGAATGGAATATCTTTGGATGCCCATGGAAGACTTACGTTAACACCATTGAACATGACACTTGGTATCTTTCATGTGGAGACCTGTGCTTGACCTGAAGCATGGACAACTATTTACTTCCATCCCGGCCCTGAATGGGAGTCAACAAGACACTCTCGCCCTGCCACTTTGAAGGAAAGCATTCAAAATTTCCGTAATGGTTTGGAAGTTGCGCTTCATTCGTTTAAAGCCGCGTGTAAAGAAGACGGTGGTATCGAACGGAATTATCTTCCATACGCAAATCAACAGTGGAATGTAAAAATGAAATTTTCCATTGCCTATGTTATTGGCAACACAGAACTTCATGATAAATTGTGTGGAAAATACTGCTCCTTCAATCAGGGTGTCATGCGGATGTGCCGTCATTGCAACTGTTATTCTCTGAACATAAGCATTCCTTCTGTTCAACCTGCAACAAAGATAAGAAAACTGCGTCGTAAAAAAACGCGTTGTAACAGTAATAAAACAAAAGAAAGATCATAAGAATAAGAGTAATCATCGTACGCAATTGCTCGACCAATCAAATGATCAAACCATTCAGCAGGTTAATTACTCGTCTCTTTCATGTGAATCGATTCATGGCATATTACCGTGTAATTTGCCACACAAATATTTGTGCGCGTTACACCGTGTTATTTGCCCCGGATCGGTAAATATTAACCGGCCATCGTTGGTCGGTCTTTTACCGTATTTTTCAGTGATATCCTTATCGTGAGATAACACATGTAAAATCACCATATCTTATCATGTAGAATTAGTACTAGAGTGTACGTAAATTAGGGCATGGTAGTGTGTTTTAGAGTTGTTAATTCTTCAAAGAGTGAGCTGATGGGGAAATAATCTGGTAAACCGGTAAAGAGACAATTCACATGAAAGCGCCGACGATTATTCACTCATCAGGTTAATAATCTTACAAATAAGGTTATTGCCTTCTTTATGACTCTTTGTACAATACGCCCGCGCTTAGTACGTACAAACGTACTTCACACGGTGAATTCTTTTCAGTCCCCTTCAGTCATAAATCCTCCAACCGTTAAGCGGCTGAATTCTATGACTTAACCTATTATTCATCGTCAGTCATTGTTGTGTGTTGAATACCAAACTGTATCCAGTCTACTATCAGAGGCCCTATCAAAAAATGGGGCGGCGTTTTGCCTTTCATTCTGGCTTGTATCATGGCATTTTACCCTGATCCTTGCCGGTTTGATACATTGTATCCATGGATCACGTCATCCATTCATGATCGAACATAAAATCAACTTGTCGCTTCGATCGAACGATCGATCGAACATTCCATTGAATGATTGATTTGTTCCATTCAAACATCCGAAACTTACCACATGCAACGAGAACAATGTTCCCCGAAAACAGCTCCACTCATAAGCTTAGAAAACAAATCAGCAATATTTGTTGAACCTGGTTCTTTTGCAACTCTGATGATTCCTGCCGCAATAGATGCACGCGCCTTGTGGTATGCAATGCTGTTGTGTTTTTTCTTGCATGGGCTTTCAGGTTGTGTTGCATTTGTGACAACCGAATCATTATCACAATACACATTCGTGCTCCCATCAATTGGAACACCCATCATCCTCAACTTGTATCTTAGACCTTCAACCAATTCAATTGCAATTTTCAATGCAATGATTTCAGATCCAAAAGTTGAGGTTTCAACTGTTGTTTGTTGTTTGGAAAACCAAATAATTGGCGCGTTATTAATGAAGATAATAACACCAGTATGAGATCTTCTTGTTGCCTTGCATCCGGCATGATCAGCATCAACAAAACAACTCATTGTTACATGTTTTCCCAAAGCTTCAGGCATATCTGCTGGTATGACTTCAGCAGCGCCAGAATAGAATTCAGACCAGTCACATTTTTGAAATTTACTTTCGTCCACGCTTGGTACTGAATCATCAAAAACCAATTTTGACCTGTTATATTTCTTCAAATATGCAAATATATGAAATAACTGGTTCAAATATCCCATTCTTGCCTGAGCCAGATATCTTGACACGAGAGATACTGGCATTACAATGTCAAGCCTTCCTAGTTCACAAATCCATCTGAGAACTCCAATCAAACCCTGATAGTAATTTTGCAATTCAGGATTCAGTTCCTCTGATATATCAATCTCCGGCCTGTAATCGTGTGACAGTGGGCTAGATGCAGATTTTGGTAAATATTTATACCCATACTTTTCAGTTCCAAGTTCTTGTTCAACAGCCGCGACGGCTTTTGCCATATATTTCGTGCTTGACAATGACCATCTTGGTTTTGAATCACCCTCAAAGTAAAACGTTCCAATATCAGCGCCCAAATACAGCGCCCAAATACAGAGTTGGTTCTTCAATTGTATCATCCTTCAACTTGAACTTTCATTCAATGTTTTCTAGCTGGAAATTGGGATCTTCTCCAGAGCATAAGATATCATCAACATAAGCAATTAGCATTGCCCAATATCTTGATCCATCTTTTCTGGTTTCAATTCTTAAGTGCACATCCGGATCTACTTTACAAGGAGAATATCCAAGATCCCTCAAGTGTTTTGTGAGATATGATCTGAATTATGTACCTGCAACTGGTAACCCATAAAGCGCCCGTACTATTTTGCAAGGCCGGCCTGCAAGGTGTGGAGGGAAACCATCTTCAGCTCTTGCTCGCAGAAAATACTTCTCTTTTATTGGCGCTGTCAAATATGCATTTTGAATGTCTGCTGAGAGAACCTTCAAATCATTCAGTGCTGCCAGCAAGAAGAATATTCTCACTGAGTCTCGACTGGGAACAGATGAGCATGTATTTTCCTTTGCTACGGCAGGGACTTTGTGTCCATTCCCTACTAACCAAGTCTTTTGTGTCAATGATCCAAGCTTGATATCAAATATCATGTGCGTTGTTATTTCCTTATGACCAACTGGAATAACATCATCATCAGAAAATTCAAATGCTGCCATGTTGTTGGTCATTTCCTTATGAATTGCGCGCTCCCAGTGATCTGTGCCTGTTTTCTTATCAATTGCCAGTGCTTGTGTTATTGAATGTGGTAATTCAACACCATATTTATGACTCTTCAGCCAACACTTAGCTGATTTTGCAGCCTTAAGGATTCGTTCCTTTCTTCGCAAAATCTTGTGCACCCACCAGCTGAAGGCTGGTAGCTTTTCAAGTTTGTTGTTGACTGCACATTCTGCAAGCTGCACAGGGAATGATTCCTTCGCATCACTCACTGAGCTTGCACCAAGATTCGCTTCCATCTTTCCAACTGGCCAAAATTCTCCAGCCTCTAGTTGTTGGCTTATGGCTTGTTCTGCCATTTTTTGCTATGGTGGTGGCTTCTTTGTCACTTAAAGCAGTGTCATCTTGTTCATGATCAATGAGCTCATCCAGCAGTGTGAACATCCTTCCATTGTCATCAACAGAACTGTAGAGACTTTCTGCCACAATGTTTGCAGTGTATTCTTCAATGGTGCCATCAGGGAGTTGTAATTTGTATAACCTCGTGTCAAGTATTGGATTTTCGTTTCTTACTCCAATTGGTTGGTTTTGCAGATCATGAACCCTATCCTTGACAATGCACCTGAGCCTTTCATCATTTCTTTCAATGATTATCTCATTCCCTAGATACTCGTCATATTCATCAATATCTTCAACTGATGCTTCAGGCTCAGCCATTTCAAGTTTCAGATCAGATGATCTTACTGGTTGTTCGTCAAACAGCTCTTCTGAAGGTTCTGGATAATTTTCTTGGAAGAATGATGCACTGTCTTTGACTTCATCGCCAATCTTGGATTCAATTGATTTATCAATTGCTTCCATTCTTCTCAGAACATCACGATCCCTCCATTCAAATTCCTTTACTGGCCTTATTGAATTTGTAGAGATTGGTATCGCTGATTCAGTCAATAGCCAAAAACAATCACCACCACCCACCTTGCTGCCACACGGTCCAAGCCATCATCCCAGTCTTTCAACTCCGTGAGACGAAGAATCACCTTTATCAAACCAAAATATAAAATCATACCATTCTGATGATGTGTATAGTGTTGTATCAGGTCTGTAGCCATGTACCAATTCAAATGGAGTTCTTCCCATTGAAGAAGGGTTGCTTGATGCAGTCATCTGTCTGATTTTTGTGCATAGCTCTCCACAAAATGACCACAACCTTTTTGGTGACTTCTTCTTGGCTGTTTTGGTTATGATTGCACTACTAAGATGACCTATTGCCTGCTCTGCTCGATTTTGGAACGGGCAATGTGGTTGGATGAATGTCTGGTGTATGTGGTTGCGTTTGACAATTGAATTCCAATGAGTCTTATATGTTCGTGGTGAACCTTGTTCTGGAGCACCATCAGAAATCAAGTGTTCAGGAATTCCTACCTCATGAATAAATATTTTCAATCCTTGATGAGCTTGCGACTTGTTTTGTATTGGTATGAATACTTCAAATCCATTCCCATTTGTGAAGACCTGATCGCATTTTTCTTGCCTCATAATACTCGTGGTTTTAGCGTGCCAGGTATCAGTATACCAGGTCCCCTGAGTGACTCTCTTGTTTCTGAAGTGCTGTGTTGGCAGACGCTTCATTAAAGGTAATTGAAAATTCCTTAGGGCTTTCTGAGTTGTGACTTTCAGTGTCTGTTCAGCCTTCTTGAAACTGATATTCCAAGTCTTGGCTAGGCGCTCACAGTCTACTTTGTTTGGGCCTTCAACAGTTGTCACTGAAGGGCCCCATTGGTTTCTTCTGTCAAGTGATCTCCTTTCAAGTGTATTGTTAATTTCTTGCGAGCTGGGAATTTGTTTTGACTCATTCTCAGGGGCTTCTGTGAAGTCAAATTCTGTGTCATCAAATAAAAACTGGTCCTTCCTCTGCGCCCTTGAAATATTTGCATCTTGAAATTTTGTGATCACTGAGGAAATCCTGTGGGAAATATTACCATCTGTTGCTATTTGACATTCAGTCAGCATTCTTCTGGTTGATATTTGATGCAATCTCATGAGCTTGCAGTGCTGCATGAGATTTGGATGCTTGGTCTCTATGCTAGTCTTGGAGAACATGTCTGTGACACTACTTGTAGGTTCTGTTACCACTGAACTTGCATCTTCAGTTGACATAGCTTGCACGCTGAATTGGTCCTCTGAAATTGGATCACCATTGTCAATTGCTAACTCAGCCATTCTAAACTTCAGTGAGTGCGGATCCCACGGGGCGTCATTTGTAGCAATCAGATGCTCACATTCATCAAGCTCCAATTTTGTTGGCTTCCTAGTTGGAAAATATGAAATCACATTTCTCATATTCAGCTTTATGAAAACTTTCTTGGGGTCATCATCTTCCATTGGGGTTTGAATTGTAATCCCATGCTTGGATCTGGGGTCAAATTGACGAGGGGTTTCTTCAGCAGAGTTGAAATTGCAATCCCTTACTTGATTTGGACATATCAAGCTGTTTTTCAATTTGTTTCCAAAATACAGCGCTTGGTGGAACACAATAATGTAGACTTGCCCTGACGTGGGACTTGTCCAAGCAGTTGCACAACTTCCAATTGGAATCTTCTTGATTGGCTTGTATTCGTCAGAAAAGGGGGCAACGTCAACATGTGTTGTGATCTGATCAGGATTAAGCAATACCATGTTGCTTCCAGCTGCTGTAGTATCACCGTGCAAATCAAGTTCACAATATCCAGCTTCATTCTCGTCATCATCAAAATCTAGTGGAATATTCATTTTATATAATAATCAGCTCACCATACTTAATCGTTTGTCTAGTGTCCAGTTATCATGTCATTTTTTAGATTTTGAACCAAAGCTATCACCAGCACCTTGCTTCTCAGCTTCCTTTGCTTTCTTGGTTTCAGCAGCTTTGAGAGCCCTCTTTTTCTTACTTGCCTGCCTCATCTGGTAAAGCTCCTGACGCTGTTCCTTTGACATTGTTTTATAAACACTTGTTGGATAAGGCTTGTTCTCAAGTTTTCCTGTGAACGTTCCAGTTGTTTTCTGCTTTTTGTTGCTTGTTGTGCCTACTGAATACACTTCTTGAGCCTCTTTTGTGCTTTCCATTTGCAAGTTTCTTCAACCCAAGCTGGTTGGTGAATAGGATCAAGCATTCATTAAAATTGTCTCGGTAGTCTTTGCTCTCATCAATTGCATCAGCTTTGGCAGCATCAAGTCGCTTGTCACTGATTGAATTAATGAAGTCCCAAACAAATCTCCTTTCATTGTGATTCTTTTCAAATCTCATAATTGTTCCATGAAATGCAGTCCAATTCCGCTTATACTTGTTCCAATCATAATTCTTAGCGTCACCTGTGTAGTGTGATTCTTTTATTTCCTGGTAGGTTTTATTCAGAACCATCGTTATGTTGGTATCAGTATAAGCATGTTGCATCAATGAAATGAATGCATTTCTTGCGTGCCCAGAGTTCAACTCAGTGTTTTGAAAATGTGCCACATATTCCCAACCTGGCCCTTTTCTCGTTGCATCACACAACAACCTCCATACAACATTGTTGTCTTCATCATACTGATGTCCGGACAGCACACTGCAGTGTTCATTATAATCACTCCAAGTTGGATCGACATCTGTTGAATTTTGTCCAACTGTGCCAGATCTGGCTTCATCATCAACCTCTTCTTTTTCTTGTGGTCTTATGACATACAAGATTGGGAATCCTTCAGAATTGAATCTGTATCTCAAGTTTTGACAAAAACCTTCCTCCCATTCTCTGAATTTTGTTAGGTCCTTCAACTCAGGTGGAGTTGGTTTTTCTTGTGATTTTACGCATGATTCCATCATCTTGATCCTGAATTGTTGCAATTCTAGATTGTTTGGGTTCGCGTTCCAATCAATGGCTCTTGGTTTGACTCCAATTAATGGTTGATAGCGTGCCCAATTTGCCCATGTGAGAAGTCTTGATGATAGCCTGTTACCATAATGGATGCTGTTTGGATTAGGACAGTCTGGACTGATTGATTTCAATCCATGCATGAATGATTTGATGCTTTCCTTACTGAGGTCTGTAATTTCGCAAATATTGGACATTCCACCCCTCATAATTTCTTCAGCTGATTTATGGTTTATACCAAAATCCATCAAGCTGCTTCTGAAAGCTAGCTGTTCTGGATTCAAAATTTTTCCATTGTTGAATCCCCTTATTGTTATCTTGGGTTGCGAGGACCTCCTGTTGTATCGTTTAGACCTTGAACTGTCATCAGGTTGATTTTCATCGTCATCACTGCTGTCGTCAGCACTGGTATCACCTCTATTAACATCATCTGGATTCCTTCCTTTTTCCACGGCATCTTGTATTGCCCTGATCCTTTTCTTTACTTCTTGGTCAATAACTTTCTTCCAAGTTGATTTCATTTCTGGATCAGTCATCACTCGTTCCATTACTCGCATAATTGTTTTTTCATTCAATTTGTCGTTTTCTTTCTCTATTTCCATACCCACTACATCCCTCGTTATAGCTGGTGGAGGTTTCTTCTTTTGCACACTTGATTTTCGCGTTCTTGTTTCCAATTCTTCCCCCATCAGATCATTGATGTCAAGTTCTGATAGATCAGGTTCACTATCTTCCATTTCCATTTTTGTTTCCTCAATGGAGCCATAGTCATTATCATCTTTTGGCTTCGGTTTTGTTTTTCTTTTTTGTTGGAGCCATGGTGAAGATGTTCAATGCCGGAGTATTTTATTGGTAATATTAATCAAAATGTTTGAAGGAAGTTTCGATGGAAGTTTCGGATTATTTGTTTGGAATATTTAATCATAGGTGGTATGTGGAAAGAGAGTGTAATTTGAGGATTGGCGGTGAGATGGTTGGTTAAATGTTGGGTGACTGTTGTATGTGATTTGCTTATCTGTTTGTGTACATATATGCGGATCGAATTTTGTTCCGGTTAATTTTGTTTGTTTGTTCATCTTTTTTGTGTGAGCTTTTGCAGTTTGTTGCGATTTAAGATTGTGAGCTTTTCTATCCAGTCTCAGGATTTGCTCATTCTGTATTTCTGTGGTGAAAACTGATGATTATTTCATTGTCTTGTTTTTTTTGGGAATTTAGTGTTCTCTTTTTATTTTGGATCTTTGGATTTTCCAAGTGCGTGTGAGATTTAGTGTTCTCGTTTCCATATCTTTGGATTTTCTTTTGCGCAGACGCTTGCAATCTGTTTCACCATCATCAGAATACTTGAGGCTCAATCTTCTGGCTCACGTCATTCTTGTTTTCAGTGAAAGATCAGTGTTCTTGGATATTGATTCCTTTCAGCTGATGCCAACCTGGGCGATTTTTCGATCAATCGTCCAGCCCTTTTCCCTTGCTTGTTTTGCTGGATCGCAAAACCCGATGAAGCCTACCATCGTGGTTCGGGTCTTTGGTCTCTTCTTTCAGGGAGACCGCCCTGGTGTTGGTCTCTTCCAGGGCTCCACAAGCAACTGCCTCTTTTACATCCTTGAGGGTTGATGCCGGTTGCTGATCAGGCTAATCCAGATTCTTTTGGTCTTCAAGCTCAACTGCGTTTCTCGTGAAACGCCACGTCTGGGTCTGATAAACTAAGAAAACTGCGTCGTAACAAACTGTGTTGTAACAGTAATAAAACAAAAGAAAGATCATAAGAATAAGAGTAATCATCGTATGTAATTGCTCGATCGATCAAATGATCGAATGATTCAGCAGGTTAATTACTTGTCTCTTTCATGTGAAACGATTACTGGCATATTACCGTGTAATTTGCCACACAAATATTTGTGCGCGTTACACCGCGTTATTTGCCCTGGATCGGTAAATATTAACCAGCCATTGTTGGTCGGTCTTTTAGCGTATTTTTCCGTGATATCCTTATTGTTGTCGGCGAAAAAATACGGACTTTGTCGGCATCAAATTTGATCAGGAAAGCCGATAAAAATGAAACGATGACAGAGGTGCGCAACGAGATACAAATATTCCAATGATCAAGCATTAGAATTGAACGCACCTCCACTACTTGGAATCCTTAAGTGGTAAAAACGATATCACCTAAGGCTACAAACAAAAGAGGATAATTGGTTAGAAACGAGAAATATCCAAAGACCTGAACAGTAAGTAAACACTTGGAATCCATAAGTACATTCAAAAGAATATACTTGATATCCCGTGAGGAAATTACTTATTGCAATCAAGAAAATCAGTACCGATTCCAGATGGGCCTCATATCTAGCATATATACCACGAACAAGCATACGCCCCATCGAACAGAATACTTAACCCCAAAAATGACCAATACCATCGAATGACCAATACAGTGAGACCGACACGACGCTAATACAGCAACAGCAACAGCAACAGCAGTATTGGTACGATGAAGACCAAGTAACCGGGGAAGATCTCTACCACATAAAATACAGCAGAGAGCCCCGATACACAGTGAAAATACGTAGTAAAAATAAGAGCCTCTCTCTGAGCTCACATCTCTTTAAATTTTAACATCATATACCTTTGGTCAATTTTTAGAGTAACAACAGGTTATAGAGCGCTTATAACTCACGCGTTGGCGTATACTTTAAGAGCCTATCTCCGCCCAATCAGCACCTCCACTGACCGGTCACAGCCAGAGGACATTGCTGTTGAGCGATAGGCCTTCCCCCCAGCGCAGAGATTGTTGTGAGCCCGCTGTTGAGCGACTCCCTTCCAATCTCCCTCAATTGTTTCTCCGACGAACGTTCCTTCGGTCCTTTCCTCGGTTCATTCCTCCGATTCTCCCTTGGTTCTTCCTTCCATATATTCATTGTCTTTTCCGACGGTCGATATTTCCTCGGTTCATTCTTCGATCCTCGTTACCCCGACGACCGCTTTTTTTTTCTCCCTCCGGTCATCGACCCTTCTCCCGCCGACACCGGTTATTTCTTTCCGGTTTCTCCAGTCATTGATCCCTTGATCATCGGTCTTCTTCCGATCGTAGGTTCTTTCCGGTTCCTCTGGTTCTTTTTCAGATTTTGTGGTCATCGATCCCCGTCTCCCGGTTAATTCTTCGCCTCCCTCCGGTCATCGCCGCACGTTCTCCTCGACGACACCGACGCCGCCGCATCGTGTCGCCGCCACCGTTTTTTTGTTCTTTCTTCTTCCCCTCCTGCTTGTGAATCAGGGGGTGTATCCACTGTTTCTACACACAGTTCTTTGATAATCCACAAGCAAGCATGGCCGACCTCTTTGATTGGAATGCAATTGCAGGCATTCGCTTCAAATTCAAGGGCAACAGCCCATATGATGAACAATTGAATACCCTATATTCAACTATCCTTGACGATACCGACACAGAAGACTTATTTGTGGAGAGCACCACAACAGATGCTAAGGTGCTAGCCCCTTCTATGATGACCAATCTACGTGGCAGTGTTGTCAACGCTATCACCTATCCTCTTCCCCAACTAACAGAGCTCCAGAAAGGTCACATCACACAACTACTATCTTGTTGCGCTATATACTACATTGCACCAAATGGAGACTCCAAGAAAATGCAAGGTCCTGTTGACTTAGAAAAGGCTGCTAAGGAAGCGCTCGTGAACCACACAGACGACTCCTCAAAACCATCCATTACCATTGAACTCCTAATCACATCTTGGAAGTTTAAACCCACCTGGAAAGACCAACGCTTTGACAAGATTTATGAAGGTGCCACACAGGCCGATTCAGATGACGAAAATGCCACAGCTCCAATCCCAGTACCCGCAACAGCAGGCACCGACATGCAACAATTGACCACCCTACTACAACAACTGGTCGACAATGGTAACAACAACAACAACAACAACAATGCTGGTGCCAACCATCAAGCAACACTTAACCTTCCATGGAATCCAGCCACCTTACCACCACCAGTTAAGGAGCGATACTATAGGAAAGAAGAATTCCTCACCAGAGATGATATGAAAGACTTCCCAATCACCTACACCGACTCATCGGGAAATGAAATGATTGTCAGGCAAAACTACTACCTACACAACCTAGGCAGTGGTAGAAATGACCAGCGCCTGATCACTAGAAGTGGTGACTGCTTTGATCTAACCAGAGCCTCTGACAAGTCGAAGGAAGCAGCTAGAGACAAACTCTTTCTCTCAGGATTTCCACAACTAAAGGATGCGTCCCACCCTCAGGTTAGGAAATGGTACAGAGAAATCACAGCTCATGCACAGCAACACCACATTTACGTCCACCCTTACTACCTCTACAGGCGCAAAGCTGATCACCTCAGAGGATTTACAATTGGTGATAGTCTTCCACACGATCTACCTTCAAGATATGAATTGGCCATCAATGAATGGGGCAATCTCATTTACACTGCACTCAGAACTGATAAAATCATCCCTGATTCATGTGCAAGTATGAAGGCCACCATTCAAAGCTTTGAAGGGGGACAGGAATACGAAGTTCTATACACAGTCATTGCTCAGACACATCCCAACTCCAAAAGGCCATCCAATGCAGGTAGAATGGTCAGAAATCCTCCAAATCAGGATGCAGGTGAATCATTTGAAGAATACTACTTCAGGTACAAGGATTACTTAAGACTTAGAGTGTTCCTCCAGAATCAACCCGGCACCATCAGTTCGACAGAGGAAGTCAGTAACCTCATTGCAGGAACCACTCTCTCAGAAGAACTCTTCAAAAAGACAGAAGATGAACGCGGCTCAGATGACCAATTCAAACGGGACAAATACAAAGCAGGTAGGCTCCTACAAACCCTCCAAATGTATGAGCAAGAGATAAAGGCTGAAAAGAAGTACAAGGACAAAACCTCCAAACCAAGCCTGTCCAAGCAACTGCCCGCCACAGGAACCAGACCAGGTCCCCGTTGCAATGATAGGTTTCAAAAGCGCGCTGGCAACAATAATGTCAGAACACCTTCCACTTTGACTTCTCACTCAATCAGCCTGATTGATTCTCTTGGATACCCCGAGATGGATGAAGAATCTGATAATCCCTTCCTCCATCAAGCATATTGCAATGCCATCACTGCATTCAACAAAGAACCTAGTCTGTTTGACACCTCCAGGCAATGTATTGTCTGTCATACCTCGGGACATAACTTTGACAATTGCCCTGCACTGCAAGATGTTGAGTCACTCAGGAAACATAGGATTGCCACTGCCGTTTGCATCAGCAAAAACATGAGAGAAACCAAAAAGCTCTTGGATTCTACCCAACGCATCTCCCAAATCCACGTTGAAGATGATGAACAGGATGAGATCTCCCCAAGTTATGAGCCAGAAGACCAAAATTTTTGCAACGGCCAAGAATAGACAGTCTTTCTTGCAGCCATATGACATCACCTCAAGATGATCCTCAAGGATTTGACGACGTCACAGCCCCTCAAGTGAAAAGCTTATGCCCTTCCTTGGACTCCAGCAGTGTCAGCTCCTACGAATCTGTCAAGATTGGTGCTGTCACTCTTCTCCCTAGGGACAGCCTCCAGCCTTCAATCCCAATTGATGTCTACTGTGATATGGAATCACTTGAGGTTACAACCCCTGCATTGGAATCACATCTGGAAACCAATGGGGATCCCAACTTTGACAGAGACAACCCTATCTCAGTTGATACCAACAATGTGCAAATCCTGGTCCCACCAGATCCTATTGCAGCTGCAGCCTATTTCCAACATGGCATCAGAGCTCAGATTGACACAGGTGCCAAAGTTTCCTGCACAAACCTAAAGCATATCCTGCATGGTTACAAACCTTACACCAAGCTGAGAAAATGTTTGGTCAGGCTCACAGCAGCGATTGGAGGAAAGGCAGCCACCTGTATTCCTGAAGGATCTGGCTACTTGCATATTCCAGCACCCAATCACATAGGGTATCTCAAAGTCTTCTTCTATTATTCTCCCTCCCTTTCAACCACACTACTGAGTGAGAATGACCTCTGTGGAACGACATCACGAATGAGACATCAGTTCAGTGGACAGTCCATACACAAGGCCTTCACTGACAACCATGACTCATCTGTTCAACAAAATGGAAACCTCACCATTATTTGTCATCACAAGCAGAACACTGCCAAAAGCATTGTCCTACACGGAAGTATCATTGATGGTCAATGCTACACACACCCAATACTGATTCCCGACATTGATCTTGCATCCCCATATGCCAATTGTGCAACATCTTCAGCCTATGCTTTAGCGACCGACATGCAGTTCAAGGAAGCTTGCGAACTGGCCTCCAAAGAAGCCATTAGCAACTACAGGTATGATGTATACATGAATCTTGTCACACTGCAAAAATGCACAGAAGCAGCTCAAGCTCAGTCTGATACCAGTGACATGCCAAAGTTTGATGCAAAATTGTTTTTCACCAAGATTGTGGACAAAAATATCCCCATTCAAGCCATCAAAGCCAAGACATCGAAACTTCTTTGGCACCAAAGATTAGAACACCCATGCGATGACTTCCTATACCAAGCTCATAAACACATTCTAGGAGTACCAAAGTTCAAGCGTCAAACAAGTATTCTTGATCAATGTCCAACTTGCATACAATGTAAACAAACGAAGAATCCTGCTGGATCCCATTCCACAAGAAAGGCTACACAACCTTTTCAGGGTTTGTCTATTGACTTTGCATTCTCCGGCGCCAAATCCTCCAACAGCAAACGGAAGTCTGACTACGAAGGCATACATGGTGAGACAGCTTGGATTCTCATCACAGATCACTACACCGGTATGAAATATGGTGATACCAGAATCTCCAAAACAGCACCACTCCATTGGCTGGAACATTTCTTCTCCCAGCACAACCCAGCTTGTGCCAACAAGTGTATCACAGTTGATCAAGGTGGAGAACTCTATCACAACCCTGATATCAGAAACCTCTTCTATGCGTTTGGATACTCAATTTTCCCAACTGGTGCTGATGCTTCTCACCAGAATGGTACAGTTGAAAGAGCACATCAAACTCTGGCTAATTCAATGCGAACCATACTCTCTGGTGCCAACTAGCCCATCAAGTTCTGGCCTTTTGCCTTCTATCATGCCCTTCAGTTGTCCAATGCATTTCCTGAAGGCACCCAGCACCATTCACCATTGGAATTAGCAACTGGCCATAAGGAAAACCTTGCTGACTTCCGAACCTTTGGTTGCAGAGTTTGGGTGAGACCTCCAGGCAAGTGATCAATCCAGCTCAAACCAAATGCGCGCAAGGGAATATTCCTGGGTTTTGTCCCATACACTACCAGAAACATCCTTTGGTATGATACTGAGACACACCAAGTCAAGATCGCCACTCATGTCAGGTTTGATGAAGGCATGAATGACTTACCCCTTGCAGACCTTCCAACTAATGTCAAGCACCTGCTCAAGGACTGATGACAACCTTCCTCTCCCACCGGAGCCAAATGAGGTGCCATCCAGTGATTTTCAATTCTCCATCTCACCATTTGCAGATCTCACCAATCTCAGGCTCACTGTTTCAAACTCTTGTGCCGATCAAGCATTTGGTCTCAAATATGCCAATGATTCACTACTTGGCAGAGCCTACGTCACAGATATCCTTCCCAAAAGTCCTGCCTCCAAGCTTTTCTCCTCCCATAAAAAATCTCTCTCCAAGCTAAGAGGCGCTTATATTGTATCTATCAATCACAACCGTGTGTTCACTGCTGCTGATCTTACCACAGCCTTGCATGAATCACACGCTCGAGGGGTGAGGGATTCAATAGATACACCCATTACCTTTGCACTTGAAGCCAAATTGTCTATGCAAGAAGTCAGGAAACACTCAAATGAATATGGACTATTTGCCCCAAATACTTCTTGGAAGGAACCCACTGATGACGAAGATCCACCTTTTTGGGACAGGCTTTCATCCATCACAACCATCAAGCGAATTGGCACCAAATACAAGAACCTCCTTCAATCCAGAATCAACCAAGTTGATAGCACTGGTGCAGCACTCCATGCATCCATCCAGAAACACTTGGCACCAACTGAAGATGACATGGACGTTGCCATCCCCACTATTGACATTGCTTCACTCAGAGCCATCACCAAGCTTCATAAGGCAGGCAATCATGCATTACCTCTAGATGCAGATTCACTACCAACTGAAGCAATTGAACTTTTAATCAAGGCCATCAATTCCAAAGCAACTACACCTGAAGAACAAGCACTAGGGCACTTCACTCGTAGGAATCTCAAGTCACTTTCCACATGGACCGAATGGGAAGCTGGAGAGCGCAAACAACTTGACCAGTTTGAAGACTTAGAAATGTTTGGATCACCCATTCCATATCCTAAGGACCCAAATGCCATCATCCTCAGACCCCATTGGCAATACAGTGTCAAGAGGCATGGTGTCCGCCACGCAAGACAGTGCTGCAATGGAAGCAAATATGCAGCTCCAACCCTGCATGCCATTGCAATGTCATACTCATCATGTGTTGAGCATCCCATCCAACGATTGTTCTTTGCCATTGCTGGAAGCCTCAATCTCAAAATCTATGGGGCAGATGCCCAAGACGCCTTTGGCCACAGTCCTGGACCTGAAATTCCAAACTTCATGACTATAGATGATGCATATGCAGACTGGTACAGACACAAACACGGCAAAGACATCGACAGACGATTGGTGCTTCCTGTCCTTTGAGCACTTCAGGGCCATCCGGAATCAGGTAGATTATGGGAAAGCCACATCAACAAGATCTTGAAAGGTCCTGATCTCAACTTCAAGACCACCACTCATGACAGAACAATCTACACGACAGTTTTTGAAGGTGACTCATGACAGAACAATCTACATGACAGTTTTTGAAGGTGAAACAGTCTACATGCTGAGACAAGTTGATGATTTTGCACTAGCTTGCACATCAGAACCCATATCCGACAAGATCTATGACATCATTGGTGCAAAGCTCAAGTTGCCTAAGGAAGATGTAATCCCCTTCACCAAATTGGGATTGCTTGAAGACTTCAATGGAATTGATGTCAAACAGACAGCTGACTACATTGAACTGTCCTGTGCAAATTACATTGACAGGATTATGACATCCCATGGTTGGGAAACTGATTCCAAGATGAAACCCCATTCCAAGCCATCAGTGCCATTATCAACTGAAGTGCTGAGTCAACTTCAATCACATACTGATGGACCCTTAGAAGGCACCAAGGAACACGCTAAATTACAATCCACGTCTGGCTTCTCCTACAGGACACTCTTGGGTGAAATGATGTTTGCATATGTGAGCTGCCGGCCAGACATTGGCTATGCAGTGACTCTGATGTCAAAGTTCAGCTCCAATCCCACTGCATTCCACTATTCCAGTCTGAAGAACATAGCTCGATACCTCAGAACAACCAGATCTTGGGGTATTAGATTCTACAGACCGAATGCTGAACCATCTCTACCATCAGGAGAACCATACAACGATGTAGTCCAAGATGCATCACTCCCAAAATTCCCTGAAGATATCAAACAAGCCAAATTGATGTGTTTTGTGGATGCTGCATATGGCAATGATCTGAAACATCGCAGGTCCACTACAGGATATGTTTTCACTTATGCTGGTGGAGCAATCGTTTACAGATCCAAAGCTCAGTCACTTACTGCTCAGAGTTCTACAGAAGCAGAATTCATTGCTCCAGTAACAGCGGCCAAAACAGCCAGATATCTCAGGTCCATACTCAAGGAATTAGGATTTGTCCAGGTTGGTCCAACTCCTATCTATGAAGACAATGCATCAGCAATTGAAATCATCAATGCCCAGAAGCCAACTGAAAGAACCAGACATATTGAAATCAGGTTCTGTGCAATTCAAGCTTGGAAAGAAAATGGTGAAATCAAGATGATTCATATTCCTTGAGTCATCAACCCTGCTGACGATCTAACCAAACCATTAGGATGGATCTTGCACGCCCGACATGCAAGATATATCATGGGACACTACCCAGGTTAAATCAATTGCACGTTATGATTCGATTCGAACGTTCGGTTGTACCCTGGATCAAACCGGCGCGATTATAATATGAGATCAACGCACATACTTTGATTCGATCGACCGGTCAATTGCGTTGAGTCGATCTCAGGTTAAATTCGTAACGCTTGAAACCGAATGCCCGAAGTCAATACTCAATCAATTCAAGAGAATATACTCCGACAGTAATCCAACGCCAAGCAAGTAGAGTGTTGGATCAAGGGGTGTGTTGTCGGCGAAAAAATACGGACTTTGTCGGCATCAAATTTGATCAGGAAAGCCGATAAAAATGAAACGACGACAGAGGTGCGCAACGAGATACAAATATTCCAATGATCAAGCATTAGAATTGAACGCACCTCCACTACTTGGAATCCTTAAGTGGTAAAAACGATATCACCTAAGGCTACAAACAAAAGAGGATAATTGGTTAGAAACGAGAAATATCCAAAGACCTGAACAGTAAGTAAACACTTGGAATCCATAAGTACATTCAAAAGAATATACTTGATATCCTGTGAGGAAATTACTTATTGCAATCAAGAAAATCAGTACCGATTCCAGATGGGCCTCATATCTAGCATATATACCACGAACAAGCATACGCCCCATCGAACAGAATACTTAACCCCAAAAATGACCAATACCATCGAATGACCAATACAGTGAGACCGACACGACGCTAATACAGCAACAGCAACAGCAACAGCAGTATTGGTACGATGAAGACCAAGTAACCGGGGAAGATCTCTACCACATAAAATACAGCAGAGAGCCCCGATACACAGTGAAAATACGTAGTAAAAATAAGAGCCTCTCTCTGAGCTCACATCTCTTTAAATTTTAACATCATATACCTTTGGTCAATTTTTAGAGTAACAACACTTATCGTGAGATAACACATGTAAAATCACCATATCTTATCATGTAGAATTAGTACTAGAGTGTACGTAAATTAGGGCATGATAGTGTGTTTTAGAGTTGTTAATTCTTCAAAGAGTGAGCTGATGGGGAAATAATCCGGTAAACCGGTAAAGAGACAATTCACATGAAAGCGCCGACAATTATTCACTCATCAGGTTAATAACCTTACGAATAAGGTTATTGCCTTCTTTATGACTCTTTGTACGATACACCCGTGCTTAGTACGTACGAACGTAGTACTTCACACGGTGAATTCTTTTCAAAAAGCATGAGCATCGTTTATGTGACGGAAAAGGCTTAACAGCCCCATAGCTGTTTGCCAGGCTGTGCGCCAATGTGTGTGGGCAAAGCAAGCAATCTAAGGGACCGGACTCCCCAGCATGCAAAAACAAACAACAGGCTAGAGTTCTTTCCTGGATCCCCCTCTAGCACTGCTTAACCCACCAACCCACCTATGAACTAAAAGCATTTCACATCCAGTACTTACAAGCAGGAATGGCTACTGAGGCTGTCACGAATATAGTACGAAGTAAGTGATAGTCCGAGTAAGAGAGGGGCTACTACTACCGGTATGGCTGTCTGGAGGACAATGGGTTGTCCTGTGCCTTGTCCAACAGTAGGTAGTAGTAGTATTTTTTAAGCTTGTTTCACGTAAGTTTTTTTCAACCGGTATGATTACGGTACATGTACTATTCCACGTTACAGAAGTACAGTAGCATACAGTAGTACGAGCCGTATACCGGCGTACAGTACAAAGAAAGAGAAAGTTGTGACGTTCGTTTTCCTACCGGTACATCGTACTCGTACCGGTATGGTACGGTACTATTCGTACACTTGGTTTCCGGTTAACAGAATTCAAGAGGTTCGCCGAAATTGCAAAATTTGAAGCGAGTGCACCAATCCACAACCGTCATCTCGGTGTTCGCGTGCCTCTAGGGGGAGGGCTTGAACGGAAGAATTTACCCTCATCAATGTACTAGAACCGGTCTTAGAGCAACGCATGATCAAAATATCTAGGACGGGAATATACTCGTACAATAGTTGTTTCTGGCGTCACAATGAACCTCTGAAATTTTCAATAACGGAAGGCTCCTTCCGGGTCGCGCGCACCCCATCTCGCGCCCTGGGAACTTGTGACCTGCCGTAATCACAGTACGATTTAAAAATCTTACGAACGAACCCGTACAGAAAGGCCGTAAGCAGCTGCATTCGATTGATTCCACTCACGAGATCTTTCTTTCCTTCAATTTTTGCACCTTTTTCGAATTGTTGTGTCTTACGATACCCGTAGTTTTCACCCGCCCCCCCCCCCCCCCCGATTCCATTCCGTGTCAGGGCTGCTCAACAATAACAACAACAACAACAACAACAACAACGACTGAACGGAACCGAACCGAACGTTCGATCCATCAACTTTCTTCCTCTTCGGCAGAATTTTTCTTCATACCTCCCGAAGAGGTACGCGACGCGACACGATTCTACAGTTCACATCCCTTGCTGCACCTCTTTGGCATAGTCCTAGCTACTACCGTACCGTCTTATTTCGCTCATTGGTTTCTGTCCGTTCGATTGGAATATTATCGATCGCAAGAACGAATAGAACGAAACGAAAAGACAACAACACTAACGAGTCTGTGTATGTGCGTGTGCGTGTGCGTGTGCGTGTGCGTGTGAACTGTAGAAACTTTCTTCGAGCTTTCCAAGATTGTTCCGTTCCACTACAACGGTGCCACTACTCCTCTGTCATCGGTTCTCTCCATCCCCTCCATCAAACAGGGAAACGAGCATCTAGTACCTAACATTGCGAATTCTTTCGTCTTTCTGACAGAAGCAAGCACTTACCTACCTGCAGCTCTTGCATCTGCATCTGCATCTGCGTCTGCGTCTGCGTCTGCATCTACCTGTTTATATTTTCTGCTGCCGAGACATTACTACCGTACAACACGCACAACACAACTATCAAAGAAAGCACCCCACAGCCACGGTTGTAACCAGGACAGAACTGCGACCCCTGACAATGCCAGAACAAAATACTAGCAAAATGCACAGACAACGAACAGCACGACGTGTAGCAGCTCCCAGCACAAGAACCACGGGATCGTTCGTTCTCTTCCTACTGTTGTGGATCCAAATCTCACTGGATCGATGCAACGCCGAAGTGCCGGTCGGATCGTACGGATTCGGTTCCAACCCAAATGCCAATGGCAATGGCAATAATAGCAACCTCAAGAGCAAGGTCGATGAATGGAACATAAACGTAAAATGCCGAATAGGTGACCTCCATCCGGTCCTCTTTGACAAAACTACCGGAACATACAGCCTCTTGCAACAGCCCCAGCCCCAGGAAAACGAAAACGAAAACGAGAGCAAGAGCGAGAGCGAGAGCGAGAGCGATCCAACCGCAATCGCGATTGCCATTGTCGATACTACTACAACTACTACTGCTACCACTACTGGCGGCAACGACGAACCGAACGTCAAACCACAAACACCGGGACGAATCGACTGGAATTTTCACCAAAGCAGCAGCAGCAACAGCCTCTACACCACCAACAAGGAACGAATCGATGCCAACATACCGTTGAGCCGGGTCGGCGGTGATGATAACAGCAGCAGCAGCAGCAGCAGCAACAACCGCAACCACAACCACAACCGCAACCGCAACCGCAACCGCAACCGGAAAAAACGAAGACATCTTCGAGCAGCAGCTGTAAGTGGAAAAGATCTTCGCGTCGAAGCTCCCGTGTTTCTATCACGAGCCGAAACAGAAAACACGTCGGAGCGTCGCTTGTCGATCGACGGAACCAACAGCTTTCCAGTCACCGAGAAAAACCACCGGGGAAACACCGACGACATCAGCAACTACTCGAACAGCGAACTTTATCTGCTGCGACCCTGTGGATGCACCGGCGATACCGATAGTCACAATGACAACGACGGTTCGACGGCGTTTTGCCCGGAATCCTCGGATTGGTGCGCCTGGGCCGCCCAAGAAGACACCGGCGAAAAAGTCCTCGGGTGTTATTCCCTGGGCAGGGACGAGGCCATCGCGGTCAATGCCTGGCCGCTGCTGTGGCTGATGTACGTGGCCGTCATGTGTTCGTTCTGTTGTTCCTTTCAGGGACGCATTCTCCTGGATTTCATTCGGGGAACCATCCTTTACTACGTGTGCGGATGCGGGGATCGCTTCGGAAACCGACAGTTTCGCAGCATCGCCCGCTACAACCAAGCGCTGGTCCAAGAAATCCTCGACGAGGAACTTCTCGATCGCGAGGCGGTCCTGCAGCGACGGCGCCGCGGAACATCCCAGCAAGGGCGTCCAATGAATATGAATGCGGCTGCAAACAACAACGGCAACGGCAACGGCAACGACAACGACAACGGCAACGGCAACGGCAACGGCAACGGCAACGGCAACGGCAACGATGCGGTTCCCCCCACCATTACGACGACGAATCCCAACAACAACGACGACGACTCTGCTGCGAATCCGGTGGATGCGAGCAGAAGAATTTTTCACCGATTGCTGGAATGGTTCCGAAACGTTGTGTGGCCGTGGCAGACCTCCTGGAACAGGTACATCAAGTACAATCTTATGTTGCGGGTCGAATGGATGGCCATCCGGGACGAAATTGCTTTCATCGAATCTCGGCAGCAACGGGGATTGCCGCACGCTCGCTTCGAAATGAAAACCCGCCGGTGGTCACAATGCGCCGGCGATAGTGGTGGCAGTGGCGGTGGCGGTTGCTCGGCTGCGTCATCGTCATCGTCATCGTCATCGTCATCGTCGTCATCGCTGAATTCGCTCGATGTGCCCCACTGCACGATTTGCTTTTGCGAACTGGAAGACGGGGACAGGGTGGGAGATCTGGGCTGCGTCCACGTCTTTCACGCCGATTGCCTCAAGATGTGGGTCCAAAAACGCAACTCGTGTCCCCTCTGCAACATCCCCATAGCCCATCGCCGTCGAATTTCCAGCGAAGAATTGGTCATCAAGACGACGACGAATAATGCGACGAATGCGCAACTCGAACCCGAGAACCCCAACGACGGTTCGAACGCCAGAAGCCGTCGCAATGGAGTGGAGATTGCCGACACCGAATACAACACGTACGTGGAATTTGGAACCGCAAACAATATCCAAACCAACCATACAACAGGTAGCGATAGCACGGGCTTCGCAACTTCTCGAAACCACGACTCGATTTTGGGATCGCCGTCCAACAACCACCGGCGGTTGTCACACATACCCACGACACCATCGACCGCGGCAGCGGATACATACAGCACTTTTAGCGAGGAGATGGAAAGCGTCGTCGGAGATGAGTCATCATTGTCACTTCATGACAACGATGGCGATGATGATGATAACGATGGCGATGACGACGGCGCGTTCGACTCCGGCAGTGCTCCAGCAGTTCTTGAGACCGATCCCGCACTCATACAAGACCACGCCACTAGGGATCTACATCAACACGAGAACACTCATTCTTTGCAAACCAACAGAAGCATACCTAGAGACATCGAGACTTTTTCCATCGACAATGCTGACAACGTCGAGCTCCATCAAGGCGACACTAGCATTGTACTGAGAGCGAGCACCCCGCTAGGTGCTACTGGTAACAGCATTGATTTATTCGCATTACCATCACCGTCGCCGTTACCGCCGAGAGCCTGTCGCAACCACATTTCCCATGGTCTCGACCGACACAACGGAACCGGTGGTGGTGACAACGACGAGACTGACGATTGTATCGGAGACTTGCGTTCACCTCCGCGGCAACGACGAAGGCGAGACTTTGAAATTGCAGGATCTACCGTCTTTGCACTAACACTTGTCGAAAACTGCGATGGAGAAAACAAAACCAACGACAACGCCAACGCCGACGCCAATCTCGACCTCAGTCTCAACGAGACCGACGTTCCTGCTCTTATCGGCAATTCGTCTGTATCATCGCGTGCTACTGCAGTGGAAACAGGATCGTTGCATAGAGTGGAAGACGAAACGGGAGAGGAACGACACGAGGAAACCGAAGGTGAGGACGAAGAAGATCGATAGTACTATACTATACACTTCGGATTATTTTCTCGTAAACCATCGATGCTGACGAGTTTGAATCGCACCGACGCAATCAACGAGTTGTGCATAGTATACTTGCAACAAACTGTTCACTGTACCCTCAAAATTACAATAACCTATTATTATTTTGAAATAATTGTATTAACTTGTTGGTCTTTCTAGGTGCAACCGTCTTGTTGGACCGACTTTCCTTGTAACTGTCTTGTTGGACCGATTTTCCGTGTAATATCAATTTCTCTCTCGTAACGTGATATCTTATCGTCGGGCTGCGACGCCCATACTGTCTGATTCCTACTTTGTATCGTTTACTTCACTGTGCATGTAATAGATAGTGGTAGATAGATTGGTTGTATTTTTGTATGATGTTCTAAAATTGTGAGCAGTAGGAATAGGAGTGGTATTCGAATCGCACCTCTATTCCTCCTCTCTTTATTAGTCGTATTTGGCATGTATGTTGATTCTTAAATGAATCGTATAAACAGTTACTCTCTCTGGCCGGTTATACGAGTAACTCATTTAAGTCCACCAGTCGTACGTTACGGTCTGTCTGTACTTGTGGCCGCGTGATTTCTAGAGTCCCCGTGTCTTCGTGGTAGTACCATAATACTAGTAGAAGATACCTATCCCGCGGATCTAATTTTTTCTTTCTCATCAATGCCGTCTCTCCACATGCACCTCATGGCTAGCTCAATTAGCCTAGTTCCACTCATTAGTTTAGTGAGTAAGTCAGCAATATTTGACTCGCCCGGCTCCTTTGCAATCCGGATACTCCCTGCTGCTATGCACTCCCTTGCTTTGTGATAAGCAACACTATTATGCTTCTTCTTACAAGGACTTTCTGGTCGCGTAGTGTTCTTCACAACTGACTCATTGTCACAGTAGATATTGGTAGGACCTTCTACAGGTATGCCCATCATCCGTAGTTTGTATCTTAGTCCCTCTACCATTTCGATTGCTATCCTAAGCGCGACTATCTCCGAGCCGAACGTAGATGTCTCAACGGTCGTTTGTCTCTTAGAGAACCACAAAATAGGTGCTCTATTAACAGAGATGATGATTCCTGTATGAGATCTTCTGGTAGCCTTGCAACCCGCATGATCCGCATCTACGAAACATGTGGTAACAACAGCTTTTCCCTTTGGTTTGGGCATATCTAGAGGCAATAGTTCCTTGGCTTCCAGGTAAAACTCCCTCCAGTCACACGCCTGAAAACTGGACTCATCGACCTCGGGCATAGATGCATTGAATACCAACTTGGACTTGCTGTAGTTCTTTAAGTATGCAAACAGATGAAACAACTGGTTGAGATGACCCTCCCTCGCTTGGGCGAGATATCGAGACATAAGTGACACGGCCATGATAATATCCAAACGACCGAGTTCACATATCCACCAGAGTATCCCAATCAAACCTTGGTAATAGTTTTGTTTCTTTGGGTCAAGTTCTGGCAATGCATCTATCTCGGGCCTATACTCAGCACTCAATGGAGACCTTGCTGTCTTAGGTAATACCTTAAATGCGTATTTTCCGGTTAATAGTTATTCTTCAACCGGCTTGATTGCTTTTGCAGTGTACTTGGATGAAGCCATGGACCAGTATGGATTTCCATCGATGTAGGTCTTCCCAATATTGGCCCCTCAGTAGAAAGAAGGTTCTTCAACTGTTCCATTCTTCAACTTGAATTGCCTTTCTATTGCATCCATCTGGAACTTAGGATCCATCCCACATACAAGGATATCGTCGGCATATGCCACACAATACTTGTAATAGGCCGTACCATCTGGTTTGAATGCAGATCGGAGGTGCACATTGGGGTCAGCCTTGCAAGATGCATAACCAAGCTCCCTTGAGTGACTAGCCAAGTGAGACCGGAAAGATGCCCCCGCAACCGGGAGCCCATATAAAGCCCTTACAATCTTGCAGGGCCTTCCGCACAGCTCTGGCGCGAACCCTTGGGCCTCTGTGGCTATTGTGAAGTACTTCTCTTTGATGGGTGCCGTTAAGTAAGCATTCTGTATATCAGCATTGAGTACTTCGAGGTTGTTAAGTGCTGCAACTAGGAAGAACACTTGAACTGAATCCCTACTGGGTACACTTGAGTAGGTGTATTCCTTGGAGATTTCTGGAACTTTGTGACCGTCACCAACCAGACGGGCCTTCCGAGTCAAATCAATCTTGACATCAAAGACCATGTGCATAGTAATTTTGGTATGCCTCACTGGGATCTTATCTTCTTTGGTGAGTTCGAAGGCAATAGAACTGTTCTTCATTTCTTTCGCAATAGCCCGAGCCCAATGATCGGTCCCCATTTCACGGTTGATTGCTTTTGCTTCTGCAATCGATTTAGGGAGCCGGATTCCATACTTATGTGACTTAACCCAGTATTTGGTTTTAGCACCGGATATCATCTGGTCCTTCCTCTGAAGTACTTTATAGGTCCACCACTTAAATGCCGGCTCATTTATAATGCCTTCTTCGCGGGCATATACTGCCGTTTAGATCAGGAAGCTTTCTTTCATATCACTTAACTTTGCCCAGGATGTAGTACCATCTTTCCACCTAACAAGTAACCTCCATCCCTTGGTTGTTGGTTTTGTTCTGGTTTGCCCAGATTTTGTTGTGTAAGTAGCCTGTCCAATAGTTAAGGCCTCCTTGTCCTTTTCGAAATTGATGATCTCATCCATCAAGCAATACATGCGCCCTTCATCGTCAACAGAAGAATAGATACTTTCAGCAAGCATGTTGGCCGTATATATTTTGATCAATCCATCTGACATAGAGACCTCGTAAGACCTCGTATCTAAGAGTGGGTTGTTGTTCTTCTCACCGGCTAGTACACCATTCTTATCCCTGCAGCAGTTCTTGACTAGTCCCCAGATCCGTTGGTCCCCTATCTGGAGTAACACTTCACTTCCAAGATATTAATCAAGATCTTTGTCAGCTAAGTAATCAACATCCGGGGATGAGGCCTCAGCTTCTGCCATGAGGACTTCATCTTCGCCCTCATATTTCCCATCAAATAGGCCCAGAGGTGGTTTGCCAAGTTCATTTTCAAGATAAGTATCGGAGGGTTTAACTTCGTCACCTATCCTTGTATTAATATCTTTGTTGAGTGTGCTTCCAACTGGGATAGGATATCCGGGTGTCGCCATTCTTCTTCTGATATAGCCCGCGTGCTGTTTGTTATGTGAACTTTTCCAGTCTTGAACAACACATAATGGCAATCTCTGCCACCAAAAGTATCCCCACATAGGCGCAGCCAGCAACCAAGCCTATCTGTCTTTCCATTTAAGTCGTACCAACAAATGAAGTCGTACCAGTCATGAATCATATACAGGGTGATATCTGGAGTGTACCCATGTACTAATTCAAAGCTAGTCCTCCCCATTGAAGAAGGATCACTTAATGCCACAAGGTCCATCCGTTCGACTGCTAATATCCCACGGAAGGCCCAACACCTCCTGGGACTGCCCTTCTTAGAAGTCATCCAACGGAGTGCCCTCCTCAAGTCACCTGCACTGTGTTCTGCCGTATTTTGCCATGAACAGTGAGGTTGTATGTCTGTTTGTCGGATGTGGTACTCCGATCTGAGCTTGTTCCATCCAGTGTTGTATGTCTCATGGTTGCCTTGGGCCTTTGCCCCATTGGTAACAAGATGTTCTGGAATTCCTACTTCATTTATAAAGCAAGATAAGCCATCGTGGCACCGAACTTCTCCCCTGACAGGATAGAAGGCCATGTAACCTTTTCCATTTGTAAAGACCTGAGCTGTTGTATCGTTTCGGATGATGCTGGGAACCTTGAACTTCATAGTATCAGCGTACCACCGACCCTTTAGTGTCTGCCAGTTCCTCCACTTCTGTGTCTTCAGCCTTTCAGTAATAGGCTGGGACAGTTGCCAAATGCCTTCTTGGGTAGTCACTTCAATAGTAGCCTTGACCCGCTTCTCACTGATGTTCCACATCTTAGCAATGGCCTTGGCATCATATCTGTCGACCTTGTCAGGGATCCTTATTGGAGGTCCCCAGTATCCCCGACGGATGAAAGACTTCTTGTCAAGAGACATTTCTTGGTCTAGGATATCTTGTTGCCGCCTGCAAAAGCTTCCTCTCCTTGGTTCTAGTCTTGGCTTCCTGTTGAATGGCAAGCTCAGCTTCAGATAATGAGGACAGATTGGCTGATGAAGGCTTGGTGGAAACATCAGAAATCATAGGATTTTCTTGGTTCTCCCCGGTGGTTCCAGCAAGGGCTGAAATCAATCGTGTGGAGACGTCCGTTCGAGTATATCCTGTGCGCTGGAAAGGAACCCTGGCGGTACAAACTGAGGCAAGATGAAGCAATCGGCACCTGTCATACCCAACACCAAGAGGCTCAGGATGAATTGTGGATAAATATTTGACTGGAGTCCCGCAAGCTGGCAAGCAGCACCCTGAAAGGGTAGCAACAACTTGCAGGAAAGAGGCATTGGTGGCGTCTTCTTCTTTGGCAAAGTGGGAGGAGTAGGGATCCCACGTATGGGTATCCGTAGCCAGGACATGTTCACAGTTGGCAAGTTCTTTCTTGGTAGGCTTGCGGGAATCAAAGTAGAATATGACTCCATCGACTTGAAGAGGAATAAAAAGTTCTGTATCGTTGGTAGGAGTGAAATCCCATGTGTAGAAGTAGAATCATACCTTCTGGGCGTATCTTCAACCTTGTTGAAGTTGCAGTCACGGACTTGATTTGGGCAGATAAGGCTATGGTGAAGCCTGTCCCCAAAGTAAAGGGCCTGTCCGAAAAACCAATATATAAGTAACCCCGTCCATTGGATCCATCCAAGCTGTGGCGCAACGGGCAACGGGGACATTCTTAAGGGGTGAGTAAGTGTCCAAAAATGGTGCAACGTCCACATATGTCAAAATGGAATCCAACGGATCAAGTAGTACCATATTTGACCCTGCAGCCGTGGTGTCGGCGTGGCTGTCCAACTTGCACCGGCCAGTATGGGAGGATGGTGAGCCCAAGCTCTTGATATGGACTACTGGCCGGCCTACCCAGGATACAATCGACAGGCCCCGGCCGGCAAATCAATCTTGATTCTTCTTCTTGTGGGTGTGGCTACCAAATTGGTCACCGGCCGCCCCCTTTGTAGTAGGAGTATCGTCACCCTTAGTAGCCTCAACAAGGGAGACCTTTGCAGGGTTCCCAGGGGAGTTGAGCGCGGGTCTAAGGGCCCGGACTTGATTCTTCTGGGCCGCGGACATAGTGACCCAGACTTCTTTTGGATAAATCTTGCCTTCAAGAGGTCCATTGTAGGTAGAACTGCCGCCAGAAGTTTTCTGTTTCTTGTTACCAGATTTCTTGTTGGATGAGGAGTTGCCTTCATTATTGCGTTTGTTGCCCCTTTTTCCTTTGAAGGAAGAGATATTTCTTTGACTGCTCTTCCGACTGGCCTGGATCTTCTTAATTCCAAGTGCTCGAGTGAAGTGAGCGGCTGCTTTGTCGAAGTTGTTATACATACTCCCTTCTTCATTGAGGACCAGTTGGACCGCTATTTCGAGCCTTGGATCCGAATATGGAGTGACAGAAATCAGTAACAAACTGATCTTTGGGTGGGAAGGCCTTGTGTCGCAACAGGAACTCCTTTGCATCATACCATCTCCTTTTGTGCTTGTCGAAACTGTAGTTCTTGGTATCCCCGGAGTAGGTAGAGCTCTGTAGGAAGGCCCTCTTCTCTTCTATTAGGAGTCGGATATTCATTGATTCGTATGCCTGGGAGTATAATGTGAAATATGCCTTTCTTCCATCTCCTTCTGAGCTGAGCCCTTGGATATAGGACCAACCGGGACCTGCCCCTACCAACTTGAATAAGATCCCCCATAGCATATTGTTGCCCTTGGTCCAGTGAGACCCGGAGTGGATTGTGCAACGTATAGAATACTCGGTCCAATCAGTGTACATGTCTGTTGATTCAGTCCCAACTGTTCCAGCCCTCTCGGTATCAGTTACTGTAGAGTCCTTCCGGATTGTATATAGTAGGGATGTCTTAGTAACGCCCCGTTTTTGGTGGAGGTACTCCCGGAATCTTTTGTTGAACTCCTTGAATTTTGACATTGCCGTGAGTGGCTCAGGAAGGGTCAAGTCCCCGGTGGCTGTATTGCTTTCATCTTCCTTCAGGAGCTTGAGGCGCGCCCGAGTCTTGGCCTCCGCCTCAGGATCAGACATCCAGTTGGCTGGGGTAGCGGTGGTCCTGATAAGAGGTTGGGATTCAATCCAAGCCACAAATAACTTGAGTCAGTCACCGAAGACACTCCTAATGTATACCTACTTTGGGTTTGGGCAATTAGTTGTGTTTGGTTTTGTTGACCCCGTTCACAAGAGACTTGATAGCCAAATCATCCATGTCTCAGAGGGAGTCAGTGCTGCTGTAACTGGTCCGAAATAGTTCATCTGCAGTAATGCAATTCAATCCAAAAGACTCCAGAATCTCCCTGAACACTACCTCAGTTGGGGTTAGGGACCTTTCCCCTGCATATCCAGGGATTTCCTCTAGTCACTCAGCCCGCTCGATTCGCATCTTGAACCTCCTGTGTGAGTGCTGGAGCCCGGTTGGTGTCCATCGTGGTTCTAATGAATTCCATTTGCGCCGTAGTGAATCCAAGGTTGGCAGGGACTTTGGGTACATTGTTGGCTGGGGCAGCTGCCAGGGCGGCGGCTGCGTTATTGTTGGTGCATTGGTTCTGTCGACTTGGTCTTGCTCTTGCCATGGTTAGTAGTTTGCTCTTGGAGTGCTTGTTTGCTTCCTTTTAAAGTGATACATGAATGATTTTTCTGAAGAGTGATTAGTATTTCTGAATAATCGCTTCCCACGTGATATCACTAGTAGTGGGGATTTTCCTAGCAACTCCCATGCAAAATTCTACAAGCGTTTCTATTCCGAACACCAATCTCTCAGTTGGCCTATACTTAAGCAAACTGTTAGGGTTCCGGTTCTGAGTCGGGGCCGTTGATTTGGCTTATGACTTCTTTTCCTGGCCGTTGGATTGATTCCTGTAGGGAATTATAATTTTTCCCTGCCGTTGAATTTACTCGTGTGGGAACTTGGTGGCCGTTGTGAATCAACTCGCTCCTTGTTCCCGCAGGAATTGGGGCCGTTGGATTGTTTCCTCAGGAATCCGGACCATTGGTTTGTTTTCCCCCGTTATTTTACGGTTACAAGTTCAACTGACCCCTTTAGCAAGTGGGAGTTGAAACCGTTCTAGAATAATTCAACTGCCCTCCCCGTGTAGTGGCTAGGCCCAGCTTATTGCACACGTCTGTGCGCTGTCCTGCTGAGTAGTATTTTCTTCCTTGTACAGAGGACATACGCCCCCCGCTGCTTGGTTAGTCCTTGACTGTTTCTCCAGCTACTACCATGAGGCCGTACGCCTCAAGCTGTTGGAGCCGTCTGCTTGTTGCCGTTTCTATGCACACCTAGGTGTGTTGCCAGTCCTCATCGTGTTGTTTGAGGCGCCATGTGGACCTCTCCATGCTTGAATTGGAACACGTTTACTTTTGAATGTAAAGACTGCGGCTGTTTTGGCCCTGGATTTGATGCCTTGCATCAATGGTGTTTGCTCTTCCCCCTAGGCCGTTATGTCGTTTGAAAGAAGCAAGAGGTATTAGCTCGAGCCCGGCTGCACTAGTGCCATTATCTGTCTAAGTGCTCAAACATGGACATAGCCTTCTGGGGTCTCTGATTGCCCGGCGATCAGTCGGTAATTGGTCTCATCCCTTCCATTGTTGTGTGAGTCGCTATATCGCCCATTGTCCATTGGAAGCGTTAGCCAATTGTTGACTAGACCCCGGCTCCGGTGAGTCTGTGGGTCTGATAAACTCTGATTCCTACTTTGTATCGTTTACTTCACTGTGCATGTAATAGATAGTGGTAGATAGATTGGTTGTATTTTTGTATTAGGTTCTAAAATTGTGAGCAGTAGGAATAGGAGTGGTATTCGAATCGCACCTCTATTCTTCCTCTCTTTATTAGTTGTATTTGGCATGTACGTTGATTCTTAAATGAATCGTATAAACAGTTACTGTCTCTGGCCGGTTATACGGGTAACTCATTTAAGTCCACCAGTCGTACGTTACGGTCTGTCTGTACTTGTGGCCGCGTGATTTCTAGAACTGTTATGGATTATGGTGGGTTTTTTACTGCATACCAAATACTCCGTACTACTTAGTGATGATTGCAACATTTCTCGTACAATATGTTTAGTAGTGAACAGTACGTACAACCAACTCATGCACAAGTTGTACACAAAATAGTGCTTGTCATGAAACGAATATGATATCCTTAACCCTAAAATAGTTATTTTAGTTGAGAAGTGACGAGATATTGTCTCGAAAGTAAAGGTGTGCGACGCGCGAGGTTTTTTAGTAGACACGCGACCTAAAAAGATAGGAAATTTAAAAAATAGGGTTGAGAATTGTAAAAATACCGCGCGATAGCCCGCGGGGGGTAGAGAAACAGTTCTCGGACGCCAAGAAGCAGAAAACCCCCTTGTTTACAGCGCGACTAAGAAAGAAAACGGGAGTAGTTGTTTCTCCTGGTCTTCAGGACCATATTTTGAATGACGCATCATGCTATTCTTATTTCAAGCAATCTTCGGGGCTAGTAGATTTTGCATCTTGCATATTCATTAGAAAATTGAAGAAGCTCGAGGATGCTACTCAACAATTAGGTCTAACGAACACCCGTAATGGTCCACAGAGTAGTGACGGCGCATTGCCAGAGGTGCTTGACAATCAAGTTATGTACGACCCTTCTGTCGAACCGATTGGGCGTGCCTTGATTGGTCGGGAATTAGTAACAAACATAGAGGATGACGATGATTCTGTTTCCGATGACAATTTTTTCTTTCCTAATGATAACGATGAGGAAGAAGGAAGTGAGAGCATAGAGGCCCCCCACTCTTTGAGTGTCAATGATGACGAAGAAGATAACAACATTGATGTTGACGATTCCCATTGTGATTCAAACACGACAATTACAACACCCAATGTAGGAAGAAACATATCTGACGAATTGAAGGTCAAGATCAAGTTAATGAAAATCATGCGGAATCATAGCATACCATTAGTTGCAGAGAAGGAATTGTATGAATGGGCTATAGAATCAGAGCGGCTTAATTTATTTTCATGGACTAAAGGCAATCTCATAAAGACCAGGGCAAGTGTCATGAAGGAGATTTCTGCAACTGTGCCTGAAATAAAAGGTGATGGGTTTGAACCTCATCTTATTGACTGGTGTTCTAAGAAATCACAGAGTGGTGACGTTTCCAGTCGCAAACAAATCTATGTCCGGTCATTCCAAAAAGCACTTCATTCCCTATTAACGAATGTGACTTTGGTGAAGGAAGCCAATCTGTCATTCCCCCATGCTGAAGACCCAACCTTACCAGTCCGTTATCCAGAACTTCAAGGCAATATTGATATTGACGAACTCCATCATGGTGAATGGTGGATCAACACTTGGGAGAAGAGATGCAAATCTGGATCGAATGAAATTCTGGTTCCTATCATTCTCTACATGGATGGAATTGCAATTGACAATAGTGGTCAAACCACTCTTACCCCACTGAACATGACACTTGGCATATTCAACACCCTAACTCGAAACTCCCGGCCGGATGCCTGGGAGGCTATATATTTTCATCCAACGGGTTCACGTGATAAAGGTGCCAAATCAATTGACAATGTGAATAATCTTCACTCTGGCCTTTGTTTGGCTCTTTCTTCTTTGAAAGATGCCTGCAACCAAACGAATGGTATTAAATGGTCTAATTTGCCGTGGAACAAGAAGAAATGGTCGGTTCAAATGAAATTTGCGGTGGCTTATTTCATAGGTGATACTCCCCAGCACGACCAACTTTGTGGACATTATCAAACATCGAATTCAAAGATGATCTGTAGGCATTGCAATTGTCCCAGAGCACTTGGTATTAATGCTCGTGTGAATGTTTTGAAGGTTCCCGTTTCACTTAAAAGTGGTAACATGCAAGTGTCTAAGCACCAAAATGGGGATGAGTACAAATCCATTCGGCTCTGGAATATATCTGATTTTACTGCTCCAACGGTTGACGAAGGAGTGAATGTTGAACAGTATTTCAAAAACATCTCTCACCACAGTGTACATAATGGCAACGCTTTTTATGACCTTGATTTTGGAGAAAACCCACATAATATTCATCTAGCGTCGCCGGGAGAGAGACTCCATATGCACCAACTTGGTTGTGCAAAGCGTGCAGCAGAGACGTTCCGTGAGGACTTTTTAGGCAATAACCAGCGGCTTCTTGGTGAGATGGAAAGGTTAGCCAGTTACTACGGTGGTGCTGTTCAGAGGCAATCTGATCGTGACTTCCCACGAACCAATTTTTCAGAATCAATACATACAGCGAAGAAGGAGGGTAACCAGTACATTGGAATGCTTTATATTCAGATGCTGTCACTTCTGTCTGCTGGAGGTCGTCAATTGTTGTTGTCTCGAAAGACACCATCCAATCTTGAGAACAAGAGCAGAAAGTGTGAAGAGGAGATTGACCGACGTATTTACGCCATTGAGTTGTTGTTGGGTATGGAAGAGTTCCTAAAATACGCTGGAACGTTTGACGAGGTTTTCAAACAAGACAAGAAAGGTGTTTTGAATGTTGACAAAATGGTTGTTCTTTTCATCAACTGTATAAATAACAATCTGCAACGAAGTAAGGGAGAGGGTAACAATCTGGTGAAGAATCACATGTATTTTCATTTATCACAGTACATGAGATTATTTGGTCCTCCAACTGGATGGGACTCTGCTGCAAGTGAGAGCAATCATAAAACTGAAGTGAAGGCTCCTGCTAAGAGAACTCAACAAAACAAGTCCACACTTATCAAGCAAACTTGCAACCGAGTGATGGAGTATCGAACTATTGATCGACTTGACCGTGAATTTGATTTGTTCGAACATAGACCCATAACCGGACCAAATCATCCGAAGGAGGGTGGTTGGTCAGCTGGGTCTTCATTTTGGATTGGTGTGATGAATGGTCTCCCTTACATGAAGTGGGATGAAAAAAAAAAACGCAAGTGTACCCTGGTTTCCATCGGATGTTCTCAAATTTTGTTGCGACGTGGTCCTTCCAGCTGTGGGCACCAGCATGCTTTTTGGTACCACGGAGTACAAGAGGTATGACAAATATTGTGAGATGAAATTACTATTTCGTGCCCATCCATCGTTTAAGTCTGATTCTCGACAATTGTCCAATGTATGGTATGACTGGGCTAATTTTCAACTCAACCTCCTTGATGGGCGTGGACTGCAAGTTTATCCATGTCAGATTCTGTGCCTGCTTTACCTCGAAGGTCCTTTCCCGGTGGGTAGCTCCGTTAGTAGTTTCGAATTAGTGCACGATGGTTATTATGCCGTCGCTCGTTGCTTTGTTTCTGCAGACCCCATACCGAGCAAGAGGGATAAAGGAAAAAAACACCATCCTGCCTTGGTAAAGCAAGGTGAGTTGCGAAACAAATTGTATTTGTTCGACTGCAACGCCATTGAGTCCGAAGCTGCCGTTGTTAGAAACCATGGTAGTCCTGACCAATATTTTGTGCTGGGAAATCGTGAGCTATGGTTGTTTAATTTCCGTGAGACAATGGCTGCATTGGAAAAGAAGAATTTAGAATCAATAGTACGAGATGGTGAAGACAGCACATGACTTGAACGAACAAGTTTATTATCAGTGATATTTGTACTTAAATTGATTTACGTATTATTCATTATTCCACTATTCTACAACGCCGTTGCAGAATTTTTTGTTTTTGTTTTGGAGGAGTACTCGTAAATTGTTCTTTGTAAAGTTGTGTATTTATGGTTTTTGATGTACCCCCCTTTTTATGTGTATTTTGCGTTTTTCCATTTTCTGCAACGGCGTTGCACGGAATGGCCTTTTTCCGTATTTTCAAGGGTACAGTCATTCAATTCCAGTTTTCTTCAAAATGGTGCAATTGCGTTTCAAAATATCAGCAGGAAGCCAGCAGCAAGCAGCGGCGTTTCCAGCGGCGTTATGGACCAGCAGGAAGCCAGCAGGAAGCCAGCAGTGAGCTGAAGTAGCAGGAAGCCAGCAGCGACCAGTGGCGATAGGGTCTAGCGAGAGCAACAATAACAGCGAATAGCGAGAGCAACAGCAACAGCAACTAGTGCAAGCAACAGCAACAGCGACTAGCGGAGTGGCGTTTTGGAGGAGCAGCAGGAAGCCAACAGCCAGCATCGGCGTTTTGGAGCGGCATTTTTGAGCAGCAGGAAGTCAGCACGAAGCCAGCAGCGGCGTTTTGGAGCAGCAGGAAGCCAGCAGCGAGCAGAGGCGTTTTGGAGCAGCAAGAAGTCAGCAGCAAGAAGACCAATCAATTGCCATTGCCAATGCTGATAGAGTTGCCAACGTTGGTGGAGCGCCGGTGGAGAAGGAGGAGCGATTCGATGCTGACAATTTGATGCCAACGATTTGTTGCCGACAATTTGTTGCCATTGTTGCCTAGCGACGTCGGTGGAGCGCCAGTGGAGGAGGAGGAGCAATTTGATGCCAACGATTCGTTGCCGTTGCTGCCTCCTACTAGGGGTTGCGCCGGTGGAGGAGGAGGAGGAATTTGATGCCGATGATTCGTTGCCGCGCCGGATGAATCCCACTGATCGATTTGTTGCCGTTCTCGTTGCCGACGATCCTATTTGAATACATGATAATTGAACAAAATGGGTGAGTATCTATTGATGTACTACATAGAGTAAATAATAACAACAGAACAATATGATAATGTACATGCCGACCGATTCGTAATTATCACCAACCGGGAAATTCCCCGCACCTACAGGGAAGACTAAAGATTTGCCGACGGATCCGTTGTTTCCCCCCCTCGACCTTCCGACGATCGTTGTTGATTCGGATCCGTTGATTCCAATCCATTGATTCCAATCCGTTGATTCTGATCCATTGGTTCCGATTTGTTGTTCCAATCCGGTCCTATGAAAATGAGAACAAACACAGAAGGGAGGAAATACATTGAGTATCAGCAATGCCAGAGGCAGTATAATCATTGTCTATCTCTCTCCTTCTTACCTTTGCTTGTTCCGACGTCCCGACGTTCCGACAATCGACCCGATGAAATTGTAGTTGCTGCCGTAGATTACTTCTTACTCCATGTCACGAAAAACAGTATCTTGTTCCAGTTGATATAGAGGCAAAGGATGCAGGTTCATTGATTTCAAGACATATATGTTTGGGGGCCAATTCAAACAATATCTATCCAGCAATTTCCCTCTCGTCGATTGCTTTCTATTGGCATGCAGTACAAGGCTGTTATTTCGGACTAAAATATCTGAGAACGGATCGTTGTGCTCAAAGAGGGTCGGATCCCACGTTCCCGGACGGAGTGTTGATTGCAAGAACCAACACTCTACTCAAATAAGTCGGATGTAAGAAGGCAGATTATGTAGTGATTTTTTTGTTGCGAGGTAGAACAGATCATGAAGTGATTGTTTTTTTTGTTGCGAGGTAGAAAAAGTGATTTTTTTTGTCGGGAGGTAGAAAAGAAAATTACTGTGTGTTTGTGTGAGAGAGATTTTTTTCGGGAGGTTCGTACCGTACGATTTTCGATCGAAGTAGAGGATACTTCTAGTACATTGTGTAGAATTCTACACGTTTTTTGTACCAGATAATTGGTGGAGTTGTTAGTTGAACGTTTAACACTAACCCTAGGAGTTGACAACGTAACCTTCTAGACGGAGTTTATGTGGGGGGGGTTTGGGGGGGGGGAAAATACGTAGAAATATTAAAAAAATCTGTTTTTAACAAGTAGACTTGGTACAAACGCTACGACTAAAAATCGTAAAAAACAGTACCCAAACATTTATTTACGGAAATGAGATGCTTCTTCTAAAAGCAATAGTAATATGTAGTGCCGCGCGTTCATTTTTATGGTAGCGAGCTCTCATTTTTATGATTGCAAGTAACCATAAGATTTAACCTGAATATAGATAAAAATCATACGATTAAAATCTGTCTTAGATCAAGTTGGTCGTCACGTCCGTCGTCGTCAACCTTGCCAGATGAGAGAGTTCTTGGTGAGTAATAATATCGGACTTGTGAGAATTGGTACAATTTGTACATGAATGAGTCGGACTTGATGTACTTACAGCCATCTACTCTCATACCGGCACAACGGAGGTGCGAGATATTGTACGGTACTCTCATACCGATCGATTGGTAATAGATCACTTGGTAGCATCGGTACGTACAGTATGTACCTTGTTCGAATTTAAAATAGAATTTTTGAAACGAATACGGACCTTATCGGCGGCAAATTCGATCAAAAAAGCCGACAAACCGAGGTGCGAGAAATATTGTACTCTTAATTCAATTGTCAACCCTGCCAATCCCCAACCTTAAACGAACTTGAGTATTTTTTTTTGGTACGTACGAGATTGATTTTTTTTTGGTACGTACGAGATTGGGTTTTTTTTTCCGTACGTACAAATTATCTAGTACTAAAAACGTGTAGGATTCTACACTACTACAAAATCATGTAGAATTCTACATGATGTACTAGATACTTCGATCGATCGATCAAAGTAAAACGAAAATCATACGCCAAACAAAAAAAAATCTCTCTCACACAAACACACAGTAATTTTATTTTCTACCTCGGGACAAAAGAAATCACTTTTTCTACCCCCAGACAAAAAAATCACTTTTTCTATCTCGCAACAAAAAAAAAATCACTTCATAATCAGCCTTCTGACATCCAACTTATTTGAGTAGAGTTGCTATTTGGCACTCCGTCGGTGAACGTGGGATTCCACCTAATACTTCTTTATCAGTATTAGGCAGGTTATCCGTGCTCTTATATTTTAGTCTGAAATAAACAGCCTTGTACTGGAAAAAGAATTAGCTCGCATTGGACAAGAGGTGGTTTGCTGGATAGATAGTAGTGTTCTTGGACTTGATCACCCAAACATATACGTCTTGAGAGCAATAAATCTGCATCCATTGCTTCTATATCAACAGGCACGAGGTACTGTTTTTCATGACAGAGGAGTAAGAATTCTGCAAATCTACGGCAGCAGCAACAACAACAATTTCATTGGGACGATTTTCGGAACGTCGGAACAAGCAAAGGTAAGAATGAGAGAGATAGGCAACGGCTACGGCTACGGCAATTGATTGGTCTTCCACTCCACCGGCATTACTGATAGTGTATTTCCTCTCTGTTTTTCTTCTTATTTTCATAGGACCGAATCAGAAGCAACGACTCGAAACCAACGGATTGGGATCAACGGATCGGAAGTAGCAACCATCGAATTGTCAGCAACGGATCGGAAGCAGCGGATCAGAATCAACGGATCAAGGTGTGGTGGTCGTCTTCCCTGTAGGTGCGGGGAATTTTCCCGGTTGGTGATAATTACGATCGGCATATACATTATATTATTCTGTTGTTATTATTAACTCTATGTAGTACATCAATAGATACTCACCCATTTTGTTCAATTGGCAACAACGGCAACAAATCGTCGGCACCGAATAGCTCCTCCTCCTCCACCGGCGATCCACCCGAATAGCTCCTCCACCGGCGCAAAGCAACAACAGCAACCAGGCCGGGGCTTGGAAGGCTATTTTTTAGCCAAATTTTGCCCATCCATGTTGAGTCGTTTTTTTCTGATCCGCTGGATCAATCAATTCGAAACTTGGTCGGCGTGTTCTTATATATGTAATGAAGAGGACCCTGCAATATCGTTGCTGTTGGTGCCGTTGGTGCAGAGATATCTGCTGTGACTGTTGTTTGGGTTGCTTCCTTGAAATGCAGCCAAATTTTGCCCCTCTGCTTCACCGGTTCGATTCTTCTGATCCGCTGGATCAATCAATTCGAAACTTGGTCGGCGTGTTCTTATATATGTAATGAAGAGGACCCTGCAATATCGTTGCTGTTGGTGCCGTTGGTGCAGAGATATCTGCTGTGACTGTTGTTTGGGTTGCTTCCTTGAAATGTAGCCAAATTTTGCCCCTCTGCTTCACCGGTTCGATTCTTCTGATCCGCTGGATCAATCAATTCGAAACTTGGTCGGCGTGTTCTTATATATGTAATGAAGAGGACTCTGCAATATCGTTGCTGTTGGTGTCGTTGATATGGAGATATCTGCTGTGACTGTTATTTGGGGTGTTTCTTTGAAATACAACCAAATTTTCCCAATCTGCTTCACCGGTTCGATTCTTCTGATCCGCTCAATAAATCGATCCGAAACTTGGAGGACGTCTCCTTCTAGACGTAATAAAGAGGTCTGTGCAATATCATTGGAAGCGGCGACCTCGGTATGGAGATATCTGCTGTCACCGTTATTTGGGTTGCTTCCTTGAAATACAACCAAATTTTCCCAATCTGCTTCACCGGTTTGATTCTTCCAATCCACTCAATCAATCGATTCGAAACTTGCAGGCCTTGTCCTTCTCGATATAATAAAGAGATCCCTGCAATATCGTTGCCCGCGGTGACTTCAGTATGGAGATATTAATATTCACCGTTGTTTTCCCTTGTTTACCTTCAAAATGGACCTTGTGTGTCCAATGCTTTGCCGGTTAGATACTTCCAATCCACTCAATCAATCGATTCGAAACTTGCAGGCCTTGTCCTTCTCGATATAATGAAGAGATCCCTGCAATATCGTTGCCCGCGGCGCCTTCAGTATGGAGATATCTGCTGTCCCTTGGGTTTGGAGGGGGTGTTTTCTGTGGAGGTGAAAATTCGGATTTGGAGTCCTCTGCTACTAGGCCCTCCTATTGCTTCTAACGCGTACAGCAGATCCGGGTTGATGACTGAGATAGAAAGATTTGCACTGTGTTCAAATCTGGTGGGTTTTTGGGTTGATGATTGAATTAGATTTTGGTTAGGGACTGGAAAGATTTGCACTGTGCTCAAATCTGCTGGGTTTTTGGGTTGACAATTGAATTATATTTTGGTTAGGGACTGGAAAGATTTGCACTGTGTTCAAATCTGGTGGGTTTTTGGGTTGACCATTGAATTATATTTTGGTAAGGGACTGGAAAGATTTTCACTGTGTTCAAATCTGGTGGGTTATTGGGTTGACGATATAATTATATTTTGGTGGGGGATGTGCAAGATTTGCACTGTGTTCAAATCTGGTGGGTTTTTGTTTGGTTGGGGACTGGCAGGATTTGCACTGTGTTCAAATCTGGTGGGTTTTTGGGTTGATGAATGAGTTATATTTTTGTCGGGGATCGGCATGATTTGCACTGTGTACAAATCTGGTGGGTTTTTGGGTTGATGACTGAGTTATATTTTGGTCGGGGATCGGCAGGATTTGTAGTGTCTTCAAATCAGGTGGGTTTTTGGGTTGATGACTGAGTTATATTTTGCTTAGGGACTGGAAAGATTTGCATTGTGTTCAAATCTGTCGGGTTTTAGGGTTGACAATATAATTATATTTTGGTTAGGGACTGAAAAGATTTTCACTGTGTTCAAATCTGGTTGGTTTTTGGGTTGATGACTGAGTTTTATTTTTCTCGGGGATTGGCAGGATTTGCACTGTGCTCAAATCTGGTGGATTTTTGGGTTGAGTACTGAGTTTTATTTTGGTCGGGGATCGGCAGGATTTGTAGTGTCTTCAAGTAAGGTGGGTTTTTGGGTTGATGACTGAGTTATATTTTAGTCGGGAATTGGCAGGATTTGAACTGTGCTAAAACCTGGTGGGTTTTTGGGTTGATGACTGCGTTATATTTTGGTCGGGGACTGGCAGGATTTGCACAGTGCTAAAATCTGGTGGGTTTTTTGGTTGATGACTGAGTTATATTTTAGTCAGGAATTGGCAGGATTTGCACTGTGCTAAAATCTGGTGGGTTTTTGGGTTGATGACTGAGTTATATTTTGCTTAGGGACTGGAAAGATTTGCACTGTGTTCAAATATGGTGGGTTTTTGAGTTGATGACTGAATTATATTTTGGTTAGGGACTGGAAAGAGTTGCTCTGTGTTCAAATCTGGTGGGTTTTTGAGTTGATGACTGAATTATATTTTGGTTAGGGACTGGAAAGATTTGCTCTGTGGTCAAATCTGGTGTGTTTTTGGGTTGATGAATGAGTTTTATTTTGGTCGGGGATCGGCAGGATTTGCAGTGTCTTCAAATCAGGTGGGTTTTTGGGTTGATGACTGAGTTATATTCTAGTTGGGAATTGGCAGGATTTGCACTGTGCTAAAATCTGGTGGGTTTTTGGGTTGATGACTGAATTATATTTTGGTCGGGGACTGGCAGGATTTGCACAGTGATAGAATCTGGTGGGTTTTTTGGTTCATGACTGAGTTATATTTTAGTCGGGAATTGGCAGGATTTGCACTGTGCTAAAATCTAGTGGGTTTTTGGGTTGATGACAGAATTATATTTTGGTTAGGGACTGGAAAGATTTGCACTGTGTTCAAATATGGTGGGTTTTTGAGTTGATGACTGAATTATATTTTGGTTAGGGACTGGAAAGATTTGCTCTGTGTTCAAATCTGGTGGGTTTTTGAGTTGATGACTGAGTGATATTTTGGTCGCGGACTGGCAGGATTTGCACTGTGCTCAAATCTGGTTGGTTTTTGGGTTGATGAATGAGTTATATTTTGGTCGGGGATAGACAGAATTTGCACTGTGCTAAAATCTGGTTGGTGTTTGGGTTGAGTATTGTGTTATATTTTAGTCGGGGACTGGCAGGATTTGCACTGTATTCAAATCTGGTGGGTTTTTGGGTTGATGACTGAATTATTTTTTGGTTAGGGACTGGAAAGATTTACACTGTGTTCAAATCTGGTGAGTTTTTGGGTTGATGACTGAGTTATATTTTGGTTGGGGATTGGCAGGATTTGCACTGTACTCAAATCTGGTGGGTTTTTGGGTTGATGACTGAGTTATATTTTGGTCAGGAATTGGCAGGATTTGCACTGTGCGAAAATCTGGTGGGTTTTTGGGTTGATGACTGAGTTTTATTTTGGTCGGGGACTTGCAGGATTTGCACAGTGCTCAAACCTAGCGGATTTTTGGGTTCATGACTGAGTTATATTTTGGTCGTAGAACTTCTTACCATAACTTTACTGACACATACTTACAATACATACAATAACTACGTACGCAACAACTCCACAGGGCCCCTGCAAAGCACTAATTCCTAGTAGTGAATCCGCGTACGTTTCTACGCCTGTAGATTCTTACACGCTTTTCCTACTAGAAAATCTCGTACGTACGAAGAAAAAAAATCTCATCTCGTACGTACGAGAAAAAAAAAACATACTTCAACGTATTTTTTTCTTCGTACACACTTCGAATTTTTTTCTTTTTCGTCGTACATACTTAGGGTTAGGGTTAGGATTAGGGTTAGGGTTAGGGCTTCGAATTTTTTTCTTCATACGTACTTAAGTAGAACTTATTGGGTAATGACTAGAATTATTCTAAAATTCATACTGACTAAAGTATCAGCCTGTTTCTTGTCCATTTTGTTTCATAGTCTACCCCATCCATAGTATGAACAATATTCATCCTGAAATTGCAGTCAATGCCACACATTTGCACTCAAAACTACTGTTGTTACTCTAAAAATCGACCGTAAGGTATTGGATAATTGAAATTTAAAGAGAAGTGAGCTCAGAGAGAGACTCTTAATTTTACTATGTATTTTCACTGTATCGGGGCTCTCTGCTGTATTTTACTTGGTAGAGATCTTCCCCGGTCTTTTCACTATGGGTTCCATCGTACCGATACTGCTGTTGCTGTTGCTGTATTAGCGTCGTGTCGGTCTTACTGTATCGGTCATTTGGTGGTATTGGTCTTTTACAAGGTTAAGTATTTCTTGTCCGGTGGGGCATATGCTTGTTCGTTGAGTGGGTAGATAAATGAGGCCCATCCGGAATCGGTATTGATTTTCTTGATTGCAATAAGTAATTTCCTCACAGGATATCAAGTATATTCTTTTGAATGTACTTATGGGTTCCAAGTGTTTACTTATTGGTCATGTCTTTGGAGATGTCTTGTTTGTAACCGATTATCCTTATTTGTTTGTAGCCTTAGGTGATATCGTTTTTACCACTTAAGGATTCCAAGTAGTGGAGGTGCGTTTGGTTCTAACGATCAGCTGAATATTCGTATCTTGTACCCCGCACCTCGGTCGTCGTTTCGTCTGTTTTTTTCGATCGAATTTGATGCCGACAAAGTCCGTATTTTTTTTCGACAACACACCCCTTGATCCAATACTCTGCTCGCGTGATATTGGATTACTGTCGGAGTATATCATCCTAAGTTTTATTGATAGACAGATCGAGATCAACCATTTGGATCTATCGATTGATGGATCAAACATTCGTATCGAATCGGAATTGTTCGATCGCTTCTATCAATACCGTTGAAGCGCGTGCTGCTGACGGGTTCAACCTGGGTAGTGTCCCATGATGTATCTTGCGTGTCGGGCGTGCAAGATCCATCCCAATGGTTTGGTTAGATCATCAGCCGGGTTGATAACTCCAGGAATATGAATCATCTTGATTTCACCATTTTCTTTCCAAGCTTGAATTGCAAAGAACCTGATTTCAATATGTCTGGTTCTTTTGGTTGGCTTCTTGGCATTGATGATTTCAATGGCTGACGCATTGTCTTCATAGATCGGAGTTGGACCAACTTGGGCGAATCCTAATTCTTTGAGTACAGATCTGAGGTATCTGGCTGTTTTGGCTGCTGTGACTGCAGCAATGAATTCTGCTTCTGTAGAACTCTGTGCAGTGAGCAATTGAGCTTTGGATCGATAAACAATTGCTCCACCAGCATAAGTGAAAACATAGCCTGTGGTGGACCTGCGGTGTTTTGGATCATTTCCATATGCTGCATCAACAAAACACATCAACTTGCTTTGCTTGATATCTTCAGGGTATTTGGGAAGCGATGCATCTTGGACTATGTCGTCGTATGGTTCCCCATGAGGCAGAGATGGCTCAGCATTTGGTCTGTAGAACCTAATCCCCCAAGATCGGGTTGTTCTGAGATAGCGGGCTATGTTCTTCAGACTGGAATAGTGGAAAGCAGTGGGATTGGAACTGTATTTTGACATTAGAGTCACTGCATAGCCTATGTCTGGCCGGCAACTCACATATGCAAACATCATTTCACCTAAGAGTGTCCTGTAGGAGAAACCAGATGCGGATTGCAATTCAGCATGTTCCTTGATGCCTTCTAATGGTCCATCAGTATGTGATTGTAGTTGGCTCAGTACCTCAGTTGATAAAGGCGCTGATGGCTTAGACTGAGGTTTCATCTTAGAACTAGTTTCCCAACCATGGGACGTCATAATCCTGTCAATATAATTTGCACAGGACAGTTCAATGTAGTCAGCTGTCTGTTTGACATCTATTCCATTGAAGTCTTCAAGCAATCCCAATTTTGTAAAGGGGGTCACGTCTTCCTTTGGTAGCTTGAGCCTTGCACCTATAATGTCATAGATCTTGTTGGATATGGATTCTGATGTGCAAGCTAGTGCAAAATCATCAACTTGTCTCAACATGTAGACCGTTTCACCCTCAAAGACTGTCGTATAGATTGTTCTGTCATGAGTGGTGGTTTTGAAGTTGAGATCAGGACCTTTTAAGATCTTGTTGATGTGGGTCTCCCATAGTCTACCTGATTCTGGGTGGCCTTGAAGTGCTCGAAGAACCGGGAGCACCATCCTTCTGTCGATGTCTTTGCCATGTTTGTGTCTGTACCAGTCTGCATATGCATCATCTACAGTCATGAAGGTTGGAATTTCAGGTCCAGGACTGTGGCCAAAGGCATCTTGGGCATCTGCGCCATACACTTTGAGGTTGAGGCTGGCTGCAATGGCAAAGAATAACCTTTGGATGGGATGCTCAACACATGATGAGTATGACATGGCTATGGCATGCAGGGTTGGAGCTGCGTATTTGCTTCCATTACAACACTGTCTTGCGCGGCGGACACCATTCCTCTTGACACTGTACTGCCAATGGGGTCTGAGAATAATGGCATCTGGGTCCTTAGGATATGGGATGGGGGATCCAAACATTTCTAAGTCTTCAAACTGATCAAGTTGTTTTCGCTCCCCAGCTTCCCATTCAGGCCATGTAGATAAAGGCTTGAGATTCCTTTGAGTGAAGTGCCCTAGGGCTTGTTCTTCAGGTGTAGTTGCTTTTGAATTGATGGCCTTGATTAAGAGTTCAATTTCTTCAGTTGGCAGTGAATCTGCATCTAGGGGTAATGCATGATTACCTGGTTTATGAAGCTTAGTGATGGCTCTGAGCGATGCAATGTCAATCGTGGGAATGACAACCTCCATGTCATCTTCGATTGGGGCCAAGTGTTTTTGGATGGAGGCATGGAGGGCTTCAGTGTGGTCAACTTGGTTGATTCTGGATTGGATGATATTCTTGTATTTGGTGCCAATTTTCTTGATAGTCTTGATGGATGAGATCCGGTCCAAAAAAGGTGGGTCTTCTTCATCAGTGGGTTCCTTCCAAGAAGTATTGGGAGCAAATAAACCATATTCATTTGAGTGTTTCCTGACCTCCTTCATAGATAATTTTGCTTCAAGGGCAAAGGTAATGGGGGTATCTGTCAAATCCCTCACCCCTCGATCGTGGGAGTCCTGCAAGGCTGTGGTAACATCTGTAGCAGAAAACACACGATTGTGATTGATAGATACAATATAAGCGCCTCTGAGCTTGGAGAGAGTCTTCTTATGGGAGGAGAAAAGCTTGGAGGCAGGACTTTTGGGAAGGATATCGGTGATGTAAGCGCGGCCAAGCAGTGAATCATTGGCATACCTGAGACCGAATGCTGGATCAGTACAGGAACTGGGAACAGGGAGCCTGAGATTGGTGAGGTCGACAAACGGCGTGATGGAAAACTGGAAATCACTGGATGAGACTTCAGTAGGCTCTGGTGGCAGTTGAATGTTGTCATCAGTCCGGAGCAGGTGTTTGACATTAGTTGGAAGGTCTGCAAGTGGGAGATCATGCATGCCTTTGTCAAACCGGACATGGGTGGCTATCTTGACTCTATGCGTCTCAGTATCATACCAAAGGATGTTTCTGGTAGTATATGGGACAAAACCCAGGAATATGCCTTTTCTTGCATTGGGTTTGAGCTTAATGGATCTCTTGCCTGGAGGTCTAACCCAAACTCTGCAACCAAAGGTTCGGAAATCAGCAAGGTTTTCCTTATGGCCAGTTGCCAATTCCAATGGTGAATGTGGCTGGTTGCCTTCAGGGAATGCATTGGACAGCCGAAGAGCATGGTAAAAAGCAAAAGGCCAAAACTTGATGGGCAAATTAGCACCAGATAGCATGGTTCGCATGGAATTAGCCAGAGTTCGATGCGCTCTTTCAACTGTACCATTCTGGTGTGAGGCATCTGCACCAGTGGGGAATATTGAGTATCCAAAAGCAGAGAAGAGGTTTCTGATATCAGGATTGTGATAGAGTTCTCCACCTTGGTCAATTGAAACATACTTGTTGGCACAAGTCGGGTTGTACTGGGAAAAGAAATGTTCCAACCAATGTAGGGGTGCTGCCTTGGAGATTCTGGTATCACCATATTTCATACCAGTATAGTGGTCTGTGATCAGAATCCAGGCTGTTTCTCCATGAATGCCTTCATAATCGCGCTTGCGTTTGCTGTTGGAGGATCTTGCGCCAGAGAATGCAAAGTCAACTGATAATCCTTGAAAAGGCTGTGTAGCCTTTCTTGTGGAATGTGGGCCAGCAGGTGTTTTAGTTTGCTTGCATTGTATGCAAGTTGGGCATTGATCAAGAATACTTGTTTGGCGCTTGAACTTTGGGACTCCAATGATGTGCTTATGAGCTTGATACAGAAAGTCATCGCATGGGTGTCCCAACCTTTGGTGCCACAGAAGTTTTGATGTCTTGGTTTTGATGGCTTGGATTGGGATACTTTTGTCCACAATCTTGGGGAAAAACAGTTTGGCATCAAACCTTGGCATGTCACTGGTATCAGACTGAGCTTTCGCTGCGTCAGTGCATTTTTGCAGATTGACAAGATTCGTGTATATATCATACCTGTAGTTGCTAATGGCTTCTTTGGAGGCCAGTTCACAAGCTTCCTTGAACTGCATGTCCGTCGCCAAAGCATAGGCTGACGATGTTGCACAATTAGCATATGGAGATGCAATATCAACGTCTGGAATCAGTACTGGGTGTGTATAGCATTGACCATCAATGATGCTTCCATGGAGGACAATGCTGCTGGCAGTGTTCTGCTTGTGATGACAAATGATTGCGAGGTTGCCGTTTTGTGGATCAGCTGAGTCATAGTTGTAAATGAATGATTTATGGATTGACTGCCCATTGAACTGACGTCGCATGCAAGATGTCATTCCACAGAGATCATTCTCACTCAGTAATGTCGTTGACAGGGAGGGAGAATAATAGAAGAAGACTTTGAGATACCCTATGTGATTGGGTGCTGGGATGTGCAAATATCCCGAGCCTTCAGGGATGCAGGTAGCTGCTTTTCCTCCTATTGCTGCCGTGAGCCTGACCGGACATTTCCTCAGCTTGTTGTAGGGTTTGTAACCGTGCAGGATGTGTTTGAGATTTGTGCAGGAAACTTTCGCACCGGTGTCAATCTGAGCTCTGACACCATGTTGGAAGTAGGCTGTAGCTGCAATCGGATCTGGTGGGACAAGGGATTGCACAGTATTGGTATCAACTGATGTAGGGTTGTCCCTATCAAAGTTGGGATCCTCATTGATTTCCAGGTGTGATTCCAACGTAGGGGTCGTAGCCTCGAGTGATTCCATATCACAGTAGACATCAATTGGGATTGAAGATTGGAGGCTGTCCCCAGGAAGGAGATTGACAGCACCAATCTTGACAGATTCATAGGAGCTGACACTGCTGGAGTCCAAGGAAGGGCAAAAGCTTTTCACTTGATGGGCTGTGGCGTTGGCAAATCCTTGAGGATCATCGTGAGGTGATGTCGTCTATTGGCTGCAAGAAAGACTTTCTATTCTTGGCCGGTGCAAAAATTTAGGTCTTCTACTGCATCATTGGGTGAAACCTCATCTTGATCTTCATCACCAACGTTGATCTGCGAGATTTGTTGGGTTGAATCTAAGAGCTGTTGGGTTTGTCTATTGGATTTGTTCAGAAAAACAGCTGCAGCAATCCTATGTTTCTTGAGGGACTCGACATCTTGCAATGCAGGACAATTATCAAAATTATGACCGGACATGTGACAAACAATGCATTTTCTGGACGTGTCAAAGAGACTAGGTTGTTTATCGAATGCTGTGATAGCATTACAATATGCTTGGTGGAGGAAGGGGTCGTCAGATTCTTCATCCATTTCCGGGTACCCAAGTGATTCAATTAGGCTGATTGAGTGGGAAGTCAAAGTAGAAGGTGTTCTAACAGTACTATTGCTAGCGCGCTTTTGAAACCTATCATTGCGACGGGGACCTGGTCTGGTGCTTGAGACAGGCAATTGCTTGGACTGGATTGGTTTGGAGGTGTTCCTCTTGTACTTTTGTTCAGCCTTGATCTCTTGCTCATATGTTTGCAGGGTTTGTAGAAGCCTACCTGCTTTGTACTTGTCCCGTTTGAATTGGTCATCTGAGTCGCGTTCATCTTCAGTTTTCTCAAACAGTTCGTGACTGAGAGTGGTCCCTGCAATCAAATTGCTGACTTCTTCCGTCGAACTCATGGTGCCAGGTTGGTTTTGGAGGAAAACTCTGAGTCGCAAGTAATCCTTGTATCTGAAGTAGTATTCTTCAAGGGATTCATTTGTGTCTTGGTTGGGAGGATTCCTGACCATTCTGGCTGCATTGGATTCTCTCTTTGAGTTGGGATGTGTCTGAGCAATCACTGTGTACAGAGCTTCGTAACCTTGTCCCCCTTCAAAGCTTTGAATTGTGGACTTCATTCTATCACATGAGTCTGGGATGATTTTATCAGTTCTGAGTGCAGTGTAGATGAGGTTACCCCATTCGTGAATTGCCAATTCATATCTTGCAGGTAGGTCGTGTGGTAGTCCATCACCAATGGTAAATCCTCTAAGATGGTCAGCTTCGCGTCTGTAGAGATAGTAAGGATGGATGTAAATATGATGCTGCTGTGCATGTGCAGTGATCTCTCTGTACCACTTTCTGACCTGAGGGTGGGTGTCGTCCTTTAGTTGTGGAAATCCCGAGAGGAACAGTTTATCTCTAGCTGCTTCCTTGGACTTGTCAGATGCTCTGGTTAGATCAAAGCAATCACCACTTCTAGTTATTAGGCGCTGGTCGTTTCTGCCACTTCCTAGGTTATGTAGGTAGTAGTTTTGTCTGACAATTGTTTCATTTCCTGATGCGTCCGTGTAGGTGATTGGGAAGTCTTTCATATCATCCTTGGTGAGAAATTCTTCTTTCCTATAGTATCGCTCCTTAACTGGTGGTGGTAGGGTTGCAGGATTCCATGGTAAGTCAAGTGTTGCTTGGTGGTTGGCGCCGGCATTGTTATTGTTGTTGCTGTTGCCATTGTTGACCAGTTGTTGTAGTAGGATCGTAATTTGTCCCATCTCAGTAGGGGAGACAGTTGCAGCCGTTGCGGCAGGTGGTGCCGTTGCGGCAGGTGTATCTGGAACGTCTACCTCATCATCTGATGGTGGGTCTCCAGTGTAGGCTTCCATGAATAGGTCTGGGCGCCAATTTTTCTTGAAACGCCAGTGGGTAATTGTGATTTCGATTAGAACAATTGGCTCATCATCTGTGTTGGTCCGAATGGCATGCTTTCGCAGCAGCGTCAAATTCTGTTTTGTATCTCATGCGTTTTGTAGATCCACCATTTCTGACATGCTTGATAACACATTTGTCGAGGAGATTGGCGATATGGCCCTTTGTTATTTCATCCGGTGGTGGTTCCACTAGGTTGATGGCTATGGCCTTTGCAATGCAATTGAGGATGTGGAGTTGTGGATCCGGAGCTATTTCTAGTGGTCCTTCTTTTTCTTCATCCTCGCGGGTCACAAAGAATTCTGAGAGTTCATCTTTGCCAATGATTTCAGAGTAGGCTTTGTTAAGGGAAGTGGCCGCAGCTGGGTTGCTAGCGCTTGAAAATCGAAATTCGATTCCATAGATTGGAGTCCAGTCAAATGGAGTTGGCATCGTCGTTTTGGTATCTTGATATCGTCGATACGAATTAAGGGTAGAAACGAAAACGAATTAATCGTTGGTGTTGTTGATTGGTGATTGATTGAATAAAGCAATCGTCGACGTTCTAGTATTGTAATTAATCCGTCGTCGTCGATACGAATTAATCGTCTTGATTGCAGTCACAGATGACGTAATCGGTTGCGATGATGTCGATGATAAACGAGCGCCGGAGAAAATGATCGTCGGCGTTCTTGAATTAACCTTGGTGCGTGCGTTGTGTCGTGGTCGTGAATTACAGAAGAAGATTCTTGGTAGAAGAACCGGTAGTACACCCCTTGATTCACGAGCAGGGAGAAAGAAAGAGAGAGAAAGAATGAGACGTGGGGAGGCCGAGAATGTGCCGCACAGGGAGCTAAGCACAGAATTTCCTCTGGATTTGACCGGCAGTGGAGGTGCTGAACGGCCGGAGATAGGAGCGTAGCTTAAGGGATACACAAGTGCTCTTGCGGGACACGAGTGTGAGTTATAAGGGCTCTATAACCTGTTGTTACTCTAAAAATCGACCGTAAGGTATTGGATAATTGAAATTTAAAGAGAAGTGAGCTCAGAGAGAGACTCTTAATTTTACTATGTATTTTCACTGTATCGGGGCTCTCTGCTGTATTTTACTTGGTAGAGATCTTCCCCGGTCTTTTCACTATGGGTTCCATCGTACCGATACTGCTGTTGCTGTTGCTGTATTAGCGTCATGTCGGTCTTACTGTATCGGTCATTTGGTGGTATTGGTCTTTTACGAGGTTAAGTATTTCTTGTCCGGTGGGGCGTATGCTTGTTCGTTGAGTGGGTAGATAAATGAGGCCCATCCGGAATCGGTATTGATTTTCTTGATTGCAATAAGTAATTTCCTCACGGGATATCAAGTATATTCTTTTGAATGTACTTATGGGTTCCAAGTGTTTACTTACTGTTCAGGTCTTTGGATATTTCTTGTTTGTAACCGATTATCCTTATTTGTTTGTAGCCTTAGGTGATATCGTTTTTACCACTTAAGGATTCCAAGTAGTGGAGGTGCGTTTGGTTCTAACGATCAGCTGAATATTCGTATCTTGTACCCCGCACCTCGGTCGTCGTTGGTTTTTTTCGATCGAATTTGATGCCGACAAAGTCCGTATTTTTTTTCCGACAACAACTACCTAGGACTCACTATTTTGGTACATGCATGTCCAGGGACAAACATTATTCTAAAATTCATACTGACTAAAGTATCAGCCTGTTTCTTGTCCAGTTTGTTTCATAGTCTACCCCATCCATACTATGAACAATATTCATCCTGAAATTGCAGCCAATGTCACACATTTGCACTCTAAAACTGACTAGGACTCACTATTTTGGTACATGCATGTCCAAGGACAAACATTATTCTAAAATTCATACTGACTAAAGTATCAGCCTGTTTCTTGTCCAGTTTGTTTTGTAGTGTACCCCATCCATAGTAAGAACAATATTCATCCTGAAATTGCAGCCAATGTCACACATTTGCACTCTAAAACTGACTAGGACTCACTATTTTGGTACATGCATGTCCAGGGGGGACAAAAATTATTCTAAAATCCATACTGACTAAAGTATCAGCCTGTTTCTTGTCCGGTTTGTTTCATAGTATACCCCATCCATAGTATGAACACTATTCATCCTGAAATTGCAGTCAATGCCACACATTTGCACTCAAAACCGACTAGGACTCAATATTTTGGTACATGCATGTCCAGGGACAAACATTATTCTAAAATTCACACTGACTAAAGTATCAGCCTGTTTCTTGTCCAGTTTGTTTCATAGTCTACCCCATCCATAGTATGACCAATATTCATCCTGAAATTGCAGTCAATGCCACACATTTGCACTCAAAACTGACTAGGACTCACTATTTTGGTACATGCATGTCCAGGGGGGACAAACATTATTCTAAAATTCATACTGACTAAAGTATCAGCCTGTTTCTTGTCCGGTTTGTTTCATAGTCTACCCCATCCATACTATGAGCAATATTCATCCTGAAATTGCAGTCAATGCCACTCATTTGCACTCTAAACTGACTAGCCTAGGACTCACTATTCTGGTACATGCATGTCCAGGGACAAACATTATTCTAAAATTCATACTGACCTAAAGTATCAGCCTGTTTCTTGTCCAGTTTGTTTCATAGTCTACCCCATCCATACTATGAGCAATATTCATCCTGAAATTGCAGCCAATGTCACACATTTGCACTCTAAAACTGACTAGGACTCACTATTTTGGTACATGCATGTCCAAGGACAAAAATTATTCTAAAATTCATACTGACTGAAGTATCAGCCTGCTTCTTGTCCAGTTTGTTTTGTAGTGTACCCCATCCATAGTATGAACACTATTCATCCTGAAATTGCAGTCAATGCCACACATTTGCACTCAAAAACTGAGTAGGAATCACTATTTTGGTACATGCATGGCCAGGGACAAAAATTATTCTGAAATTCATAATGACTAAAGTATCAGCCTGAGACTTGTCAATATTGTTTCATAGTCTCCCCAATCCATAGTATGAGCAATATTCATCCAAACATTTCAGAAAATAACACACTTTTGCACTCAAAAAGTAACTGAGAAACACTATTTTGGTTACTTGTTCATACAAAAATCAAAAAATAATAACCAAAAATTACGGAGACTACCCTTTGTACACCACATCTCTACGGAGGAATCGATCCACTGGACACGTTAACATCTATATCAAGAACCAATCATATCCTTACGAGGAAAGTTACACTACTTAAAGTTAGTCTGTTTTTGATGGACTAGTACAAAAAGACGTCAGGTGCATTCGAAAAATGTACTCCATAAAAAATAACAAAACAACAAAAAGGGCTTTTCCTGCAACACCGTTGCAGAAAATGAAAAGACAATAGGTACGAGAATCAATGCTTGGGCTACGTACGATTACCCTCAGTGGAACCTATGGATTGTGGTCCGCGCCAAAATTTTCAGGACACCACATTGCAGAATATCACGGCACGCGCAAACAAAAGATAGGCAGGCGCCAGTAAAACAACACTCACAGGTAGTACAATTAATAGTAATACAGCACTTCCCGGGAGGCAGTAAATCAAGCACTTACAGCGCGTACAGTATGAATGAAAAAAACATGCCAAACGCTTCCTTCAAACAACATTATTATCATAAAAATAGCGCGCCAAATCAATCAAAGGAAAAAACGGTAAGTTGAGGTGCACGATTTAACAAAGAAATAATGGTAGAACTGAGTAGTTGCAGCAGTCCGGTGACAGGTAAAACCATTGTTACCAATAACACAAACAGCCCGCACAGCAGTGTATCGGGAAGTGACCAAACAAACACAAACGATAGCCAAACATATAGAACCACCAACAGTAGCAACAGAAATATTCTGCAGACAACAAAAGATTCCAATAACGATAACTTGGAAAACAACATTGTCAAACACGTCAAAGAAACAGCGTTCAGGAAATTTAAATTCCCGCCAGAGAATACATTTGTGAAGGCAACGATATTCAACATTGCAAAACTAACAAATAACAATGAAATACCAAATACGATCGCTATAAAGGAACAAAAGTGGAGTGGAATTTATTGCCGAGCAGTGACTGCGTGTAGGCACAATGCTCAAACTCTTGCCAGGAAAAACTACAAAGGTAAGCAACCAACAATAAAATGATTGCTGGCATGCACTCTTTCATAATCCTTTCTAACATTTTGGTCATATTAACACTGACATGTAGACGATAAAAGGAACAACCAGATACCAGATAGTTTCCCAGGAACGGTTCTAATCACGGACACCCAAGACGTGAACTCAGAAAATAGGTACCAATTGCATGAAGACTATCGGCGGAAAAGTTCACCAGAATTCAAATACTTCATGAAAAGAATTCTTGGAGCGGTGTCACCAAAACAGACAGACTTCAAAAGAAAATCAGTCAGAATGACAGTCAGTAACATTTTCACCCCAAGCAATGAAGCTTTTGCATTGCTTTTCCTTTACAACGACTACGACTCATGGCTAAACACAACAAAGGGCACAAGGTTGAGAAAAAAATTCACTGACGGTAAGTCAGGAAATAAGGAGGGATGGAGTAACGAGGGACAAGATCTTTACAAATACCTAATAAGCGAATTAGAAGAACGAAGGGAGGAACAACAGTCGAAAGAATTAGAGACGGAACTACTTAAAATGTACCAAAAACAAAATGGCAATCGTAAACAACAAGATAAGGAGGAGGATGAAGAAAGTAAAAAGGGAAAAAGATGGAAGAGAAAACGTAGCTTGCTTCAGATTCTCGGCGAGGATACCGAGGAATACAAATTATACCTCGAATACATGAAAAATGAACCAGAGTAATTGGTGATAACAACATCATTAGAGTAGCACGGCTAGTTCATTATTATTTTACGGTTTGCACATTATTGTTCCGGGTCTTCTGTTCGAGTATAATACAATAAACGAGGTATTTGCAAAAGCTGATAAAATACTTTCATATTCGTTACAAAATATGTTTGTTGTATTTCGGTATTTGATATGCGTAGCGTGAATATTGTGAAATGTCGGAGATTATTGCAAATGCGGATAAAATACTTTCTTATGAGTACAAAAATATGGTTGTTGGCTTTTGATATTCGATAAATGTAGTGTGAGTATTGTGAAAGCAACATAACAGAATACATTGCTGGTTATCAAGAAGCTTGTATATTTGTTAAGAAATTTGTATCAACGCTACAACAATATCAGTGTACATAGAGGATATTATTACAAAACATGAGGAGTTTCGTGTGGAAAAAACAAAAATTGAATGGCGAATAAATATTATCGGGGTAAGCATGAAACAAAATTGTAGAATAGAAAGATTCTGAAGCAAGCATGGTACGAGGGCTGAAAAAAACGGTGGCGAAAATAGACCTACTTGAAATTGTTGCGTGCAAAAACAGGTAGAGAATTATTTATTGTGCGCGCAACAAAATGTTTCGGAATTTTTAAAAACATCGCAGGAATATGACGAAAGCATGAGCATCGTTTATGTGACGAGTACCTTAAGTATCAAATGGCGTATTGTTTGTACGTCATGTGTATTCTTCTCCAAGGGCCTCGTGTGGTTAATTACTTATAGCTCTATTCTTCCGTATGTGCCCTCAAATTACTTATTGTACTCTTCCTGTAACGTACCATCGAAGTGAATCCACACGCTTCCCTCCTTTCCGGCATATATTTATTCACCGTATATATTTGCCGTAGATCCGTACGTTGGTCGTTACGTTCGGTTTAGTAATTCAATAAAAACGTACACCATAATAATACCCATAGCCCACACGTGGTCAATGCCATCAGTGTCGTCTTCCTCATAGAAGGGAAAGACTACCTCCGTTACGTACTTTAAGCATTGTTCCCAAATCTCCAAATCTTCTTCTTCATCAAAATGTCCTTTTTGGCTGTTGAGTCTTGCTCTCACATCGTCCATCTTGTTGCATCCAGTAAGGATTGTGAGTACCAAGTGGCCATTTTGGGCACATAGCGCATCGAACCCAGTTTCAAAGTGATATAAGAATGGGTTTCGCTTGTAGTTTTGGTCGCCATCATTGAGCTCATTACTTCTTTCACAGTACTCTGCGGAATCCAAATGAAACCGCGGCTTTCAAAACCTTCCTCTTGTATGCTGATTGGGGTGTTGTGTTCTTCATTTACCTCTTACTTCTAAGATAGACCGACGTTTGGCAGATACTCCGGTATGTTACAATTACTTGTTGCAATCTGTTTACGACTCATCATTATCATGGAGCGGGCGTACGCTGTTGACTTTTGGCCTGTGTATTTCTAACACGAATTACACGTACACACCGGCATCTCCACTGGACACAGCAACTTTTTCATACGAAAGTAGACAAACTATAAACAATGTAACATTCAGCGCTTGGTACAATTGGTTGGCATCGATGATACCCTGTGTGTGGGATAGAGTTCCCCCAACACGAGTGGAATTAACCATCGAGAACAAAACACTCTGGTGTCCTCCACTCAGTACATTTTGTTCACAGGTACACACACGTAGATTTTTTTTTCATCCTGCCCTATTCATACTATCCAGGATCCTTCATGATGAATAAAAAATAATAACACATAGAGCATCAGTGAGTTTTATTACTCATATTATGTATGGGGTAGACTATGAAACAACCTGGACAAGAAACAAGCTGATACTTTAGTCAATGTGAATTTTTGAACCATTTTTGTCACTGGACATGCATGGACCAAAATAATGTGTCCTACGCAGTTTTTGGGTACAAATGTGTGTCATTGCCTGCAATTTTATCATCAATAGTGCTCATACTATGTATGGGGTAGACTATGGAGCAACCTGGACAAGAAACAAGCTGATACTTTAGTCATTATGAATTTTTGAACCATTTTTGTCACTGGACATCATGCCTGGACCAAAATAATGTGTCCTACTCAGTTTTTGGGTGCAAATGTGTGTCATTGCCTGCAATTTCATCATCAATAGTAGTTCTCATACTATGGATGGGGTTGACATTATTGTTCCATGATAATGCATCCTATTCTTGTGCATGATACGAACAGATTGGACAGTACTACTAGTAGAAGAATCTGAAAACATTTAAGTAAGCAATACAAACAGGTTGGACAGCAGTACTACTACTACTAATAGTAGAATAATATGAAAACATTAAAGTAATACATTGTACTAGTAAATATGAGTTATGATTCTTTGATATGTCAACAACCATTTGTTTGTAAACATCAAGCCAATGTGGAGAAGAAGTACTACTACGATCACTTCTTTGCCATTTTAGCCACTCTTCATTGTGTTGTATGGTGGTGCGTGGTCACTATGCATTACTAGCCGATACATCATCTCATTATTTTAACAACATGGACAACTTTGTGTACTGCGGTGTATTCGACCTGACACGGTCGTAAGGGAACCAGGTTGCGCGTTTCACTTTTGTACCATCCGGTAGTTTCTTGTACACCATGTATCCAGGGTAAACAGGAAAAGGGACCTTCCTCTTAGATGCATAACTCTTCACTACATCAGTTCCAGGTGGGGGAATACGAGTTTAGTTGCTAATGCCACTTGGACACGTAGAAAGTGTACCAGAATCTACAGAGCGTCAGCGCGTATCATTAACCACTAAATCTTAACCTGTCCGCGCAGCATTCCTACAGCATTCCTACAGCAAAAACACTACCAAAAATTACCACAGAGGTCCGAAAACAGCGCCCGATGAATTTCAAAAACATGTGAATCGTTACTACCTATGCTATTAGTGTGCTCATTCCTCCCAAACCGTTGGAGTAAAGAAGCTACAAATACATCGATGAAGAGCCCTTAATGTGGGTTTTCATTTGCCTGTGCTGCCAACTTTTTGGAGTTTCTATTGCCTGAGATACAATACCATGGACAGGTGCTTGTCGGGCAGTTTTTAGCTTAGTGTGTGAAATAACACGTGAAAAAAGAGGCTCATAACCAGTCTTTTAAAATCGAGTGGCATTAGCAACTAAACTCGTACCCGTGAGTGTAACCTCACTATCAATTGCGAATTTAGGATACAAGATCACAGGATCAGGTTCTGCGAAACAACACCTTCACGCTGCCGGAGGGCTTTTGCATTGCTACCTTGTAGGGTAGGGGACAAGGAACTTGCAGAAGGTATCCAAGATCTTCAACATGGGCCAAGGTTTGGAGAAACCTTCCTCTCCTTGTACTTGACCTCTCCATTTGATTTGTCTGATGCTGACTTCCTATGTTTGCAACCTTGGCGAAGGAACAACTTCTTCTTTCCCTTTATCTTCGTGGATGGGTTGTCTTTGAGTGCGTTGGGGATAGCGGGCTGTCGTCCTTGTTTCCTTCGTCCTCTCCTTCTTGATCTTCGGGGGATTCAGGTTCAACAACTTCAGAGTCCGGGTCAACTGTCAATTTATCTTCCCAAGGAAATTGAAAGAATGATTCCACTCCGTTTAGCCCTTTGTTAGTGAACACTAGCCATCCGACAGAATATGCGCCGTTTTGTTTGATGAAGGTGTCAAAGTTTTTCACGTACTTCTTGAGGAAGTCCCACTTTGCAATGTTGGCTGCATTGTAACATTGAGTCCTTGGTACCTTGATTTTTTGGAAAAGTTGGATCAAGGAGTTGCCATCGGATTGTAAAGTCATTTCATCCTCGCCTGACACAAAGCTTACTTCCAAGTTTGCTTCCAACACGCATTTTTTGTTCTGGAAAACCACACACAGAAGTTCCTTTGTCAACGGAATGAACAATTGCCTCCCAACCAGTCGAAAATTGTAAGTTGTGAGAAATTGCAGGGACCTCTCAAAACACTTACAACCTTTGAGTAGTATTTCCCTTCGCATGATAAAAATATCACGCAATACAAATCTCGTATGTTCCCAGAACAATCAGTCATCCAGCGTGTACATGCAGTTCTCATCAAAATTAAGGAACCTTGTGATGGATAAGCTGTAGTTCTCTTTCGCGAGGGGGTAAGTATATCAACAGGCTTCACCTCTTAGAAGCTCAGGTGGAGTTACTTCTTCAAATTGAATGGATTGAGCACCATTATTGGTGGAAATGAATAACCGATCTTTGCGGTTAGGTTTTCCAGGATTGGAGTTGGACGACAATGATTGGCACTCTGCTTTCAAATATTTGTCCAAATTCTCGTGTGCCTCGTCAAGGTCAACAGATGTTTTTTCTTCCTTTGCCCAGTACTGCCTTCAGTATTGCTTTTGAAACCATAGTCCTAGTAACCGAGACACGTGTACTCGGGACAACAGAGATGTTAGAACATTGTCAAGCAATTCTTTGCAAACAAGATCCACCTGTTCAAGTTGCTCCTGTGTGGAAACCACATTGTCAACCCAGGAAAAACTCAGGATGTAATGTTGCAACAATGTCTTCACGTGTTGCTCGTCTTCCAGAACAAAATTGTCAACAAATGTGTCCCGTTCCTCCAACAACTTTGCAGTACAAAGAGTCACCACATTTTTTGCAAAGTCAATGCCTACTTTGTAACACTTGTTCAGAGTTTTCTGGTGCTCCATAATCTTGCAAAAGTGAAGAGAAGATAACAGTTTAAATTGAATTTTCCCCACCAAATTGTCAACTTCTGGTATTTTGTACCATCCAACCAAAAACTAAGACTCATAGAGACTGGGCAATAGTTCCTTGTACAAATTCTTATCAAGGAATGACTCATCGGTAAAGTGGTCTAGGCTGACTTCTTGAAAAATTCATGCCTTCTCTCATTGGAAGTGTACCCACAAATACATGAGGACCTTTTGAAATGCAAGAGGTGTCTTTGACACATCGGATGGCCAATCCAACTTGAGGTATTTTTGGCAATCGGTTGAGGGGACTAACTCGGCTGCTTGTGCACCTTGACTGCTGGTGCACCTTCTCTTGTTGGTGCACAGACAACTTCCTGCCCCCTAATTTGATTCATACTTTTGTCCAACTGTTCAAAGGAGTGAATTGCGGAAAGAAAATGCCTGAGTGCGTGGTGAAAGGAAAGACCTTCAAAGAATGAGACCATCTGCCAGACGTATCGCTTCCCTTTCTTTACATCGTGTTTAAATTGTTGATAGAAAAATGGACCTTCCTCGTCAGGTGAAGGTGCAGGTGGGAATTCAACACAACATACGTACCACTGTAGTAGGCTTAAATACACTTTCATATACTTCAGTATGGTGTCGTAGTTAACAACATTCTTTGACCAAACAGCATGCAATGTGCCTTCCGCTACTTCGTCTTGTCCTTCAACCTGGGTGTACTCTGTTAGAGCTGTTGTACTAGTATCATTGCTTTTGATAACGGAGCTGAGCGCTGACTGGAAGGCGTTCCGTGTATCTTTCATCTTGTAGTCCTTGAAACGAGTTGTCATCTCCTTTGGATCCAAGATGCAGACCTTCTTTATCAACTGTGACGCAGGAAAAGATTTACCATCATGTCAACAACCCTTGGTATAGGACCCAATGGTGCCTTGTCACCCATTGCTGTCTCGCTGGAGTCAGGACAAGTTCCCAAAGAAATGAGTTTCGTGATGATGAAAACCTTATTCATGAGCTGGCTAAAGACTGATGCAATGTCCCGGCTTACGGCAGTGATGAGTTTGTCAGTCAAAATATTCTCAGAGAATCCGTTAGGACCCTGTTGCTCAAGACAAGCTTTGACACATCTTTTCATTGCATCTGTGTGTACCTTGTATTGGGAGTCATCCTCAAACAATTGTAATGACAAAGTACCACCGCCACCATTGCCCAAACACGGTGTAGGTTGTGCACGTGTGACTTCTTGCTCTGGTGTTGCAGGAACGACTGCTGGTGTTTGTTGACCACAACGACTCAGTTTTTTTTTTCGAGACAATCTTCTCGGTGTTTTTGGTTTCCCGACTGGTTTTACAGACCGTCTTCTCTTCGTATGTTTGGCTGCACCCCCTGGATGGCCCGGAGGAGATTTTAGATCTTTTCAATCACAACCTTGGTGCTTTGGGTGGGGCTGTGGCTGTGTCTGCGGCTGCTGCTTCATCTCCTGGTGGAGTAGTGCTGTTTTCTGCAGCTATGGCTTCATCTTGTAGTGGAATACTAGTATTGTCTTCTGCAGCAGCGGTTGCAACTGTGGCTGCATTTGCTGTTGGAGTAGTGTTGTCTTCTGACGCTGTGGTTGCGTCTGCAACTTCATCTAATGGTGGATTAGGGTTGTCTTCTGACGCTGCGGTTGCGGCTGCAGCTGCAGCTACAGCTGTGACTTCATCTGCTGGTGAATTAGACAAACTTCTCGACTTACTTCTTGTCCTTCCCATTCTTTGATTGATAATTTTGAGAACAAAAAAATAAAATTGTGTGAAAGCAATCTATATTATTTTCCTTCTGAATCCGATTCGTTGAGAGTCTGATTCAAAGGCTTCTGAAGAACAACAACGCTGCGTTAGTGTGTTAGTAGACAAGCGATTGTACTCTACGCGTGACAATTGTGGTTGGATACTTTCCGCTACGGATAATCGGACTACAGGCGAGACTATGGAAACGCCGGATCTCTTCTTACTGTGAACTTATTCAGATACAGCGAGACAGACCTTAGTAATGTAGATTACAAGTAGTTGGTAGCAACTAGTGTGAATTTTGGGATATAAATCAGTTGAATGTTAAAAGTATGAAATAAAGTGAAATCTTGCCGAAATGCAAAATATCTCTTTTATTGAGGTGAAATACGTTGCAACTGCGGTTGCGTAGTGATGAGATTACTCGCTGATTATTTCCGTACATGCATTGGTCGTTGACCGTATATATCTGTGTATATATATATATATATATATTGTGTGAGAATCACACGCCAACGGTTTTCTTCTCTTGTTCCGTTAGGAAGACTCCATGATATGTTTATCATTAAGATCAGGAATTGCTCCCGTAGCTCGTGTGATACTTTATGAAATCAGAGTTTGCTCACCGAAGAACAATGGCAATACTATAAAACAGAGATTGCTCACCGTCAATGCGCGATGGGAATCGATGCTCCGGGGGAATCGATTACTTTGGTTGATACGGGACTCATTGATTCGTACGAATAGAATATCTACCATCGGGTAGCTTTGGTACTTCTGGGCACGAAAGGAATTTAATAATCTAAGTTGCTACAATTCAATAACAATAACTCATTGCATAACAAATCAGAAAACACAACCAAACATGACATAGCAAGACATTCCAAAATGATGAAACAAAAATCATATTCAACAAAACTTCAAACCACAACGCCTCTAACGACGAACAAATATCATGCAATAATGTACAAATATTTTGAGATTTTCTGTCCACTTTAACGGCAAATAAATAGTACAACCTGCAACGCCATTCCAAAAGAAAACTTCAAAACTGACCAAAACAAACCATAACGATATGAAATACTGATCCTCAATTTTGAGATACGGTGCTCTATGTTGAGATTTTCCAAACACTTCTGTAACACCCAGTAACATTTATTTTGAGATTTCAAATTTAAACATGGTTGGAACACAAAGCCTGCAAAGCCGTTCCGGTAATATACTTCTGAAACGCCGTTCTATGATTGTTGACATGAATTGTACAAAAAAAGGTTTCACCCCTCCAGCATAATTTATTACTCTCATACCTACATTACTACTACTATCATAATACACCCGGACACACAAGATATTACTATGCTTGGGCTAAGACTACTATCAGTGGAACATACCATTCCTGGGGTGGGGTACACTATAATATTTGACACCACGCCGGGATTTTGGTCCGCGCGAGGATTTTCTGGAAATCACATTCCAGATTGTCAGGGCACACGCGGTAAAACGATGGACAGGTGACAGTACAACCCCACACAAAAGTGAAACAATACTACAAAAATAAGTAGTGATACTGAAATCCTTAGGATGCAGTAACTCAGGCACTTACAACTACTAAGCATTTTAGTGTAGTAAAACAGTGTGAATGAAAAGTAAAATCAGCATACTCCATATTAAATTCCTTTCATGTCCGGCGTAGCAGTATGTAACAATGGTACAATGGTATCTCATTCTTTACTCGCACACGTCCAGCTTAGTTGCACGCGAATCATAATGTTTAACATTATGGACCAAATGGCTCAATCTGTGAGCTAAATATCTCATTTTTGACCAAATGGCTCGATCTTGCGAGCCAAGTATCTCATTATTGACCAAATGGCTCAATCTTGCGAGCCAAATGATCGTCACTCGTACGATTGAATTATTCGATACTTAGAGACCAAAGAAAGAACACGTGCCAGATACTGGCATCTGCTATCTTCTGTTAAGTGTTCTGTTTTCAAGAAAAGACAGCAGAGGTTCGGACGCTTGTTCACGAACTTGTTTCCTGCTGTACAAAATACGTGTTGTATTAGCGGCAACACGGTATTTTCCCGTAAAGCGGTATTTTACCGTATAATCGTAACACACGGTATTTTACCGTATATTCGTAACAAAGTGCTGTATTAGCGGCAGCACGAGCGCTATCTTGCTCTCCAGCAATATACATTGCTCATACTTTTAGATTATTTGATTATTCAACCTTAAACCTTGCACCGGACGCCCCCCCCCCCCCCTTGCGTCCTACTGTAGAACTACAAGCCTAAGATCTAACTGATTGCGTCGTTTGTCAATAGTCAGAATAGATCTGATTGGATTAGCGTCCAGTCGTAGTGGATATCAGAGAAATATTAGAACACAACAGACCGGCACCTCAACCGGCCTGCAGCCATAGCTCCTGTTGTCCTCTTTGCCTTTGGATTGAGTCAGCTCAACAGCCAGTTTCAAAAGGAAATTAACAGATTAACAGTCGCAAGCTTGTTGAAGCTTGCAATAGAAGACGACAACAACGGACAATCCGACAGCAGATCGTCGAACGAACGTCTGCGGCCGACGATTGTCAGATCTCTGAAACGTCAAACAAACGTCTGCGGCCGACGATTGCTAGATCTCTGATACACACGACAAAGACTTCAATTCGCATCCCTGAAGTGATCACTCGAAGTGATCACTCGACATGCCCAACATCCCGGTCGCCGGCAGAACGCGAAGCAGGTCGACAGGCCGATTCCAAACACTCCAACCCGGAAGCGCCGCAACCACATCTCGCCTGCCCACAACTGACATGGCACCCGACCAACACAATCCAACCTAAGATGAAGAGGACACGCCTATCACAGACCTCTTTCCATCGTTTGATCAAGCACTAGCCACTTTCTTGCACGACTCCTTCGATGTCCCAAAGGAGTCCCACAGCACCTTGTGTGAGGCGCTCATTGCTGGCCAGTACAAGACATGGTTGGACTTCCTGTACATCAAGAATATTGGTGATCTAGCATACCTTGAGAGAGGAACGCGAACTCCACTGTCGAAACATGTACAGCTGTACTTATAAAGAGTCACCGATTTTGGGCAACACCTCACGTTGCAAGGATTAGACTGGGAAGACCGGAACCACTACACGAAGGATGCCTTCAAGGATTACAGTAGAGGAATTGTCAAGGCCAGAAGAGAATCTGCAGCTGAGGTTGGAACCGCGGCTGGCACATCCCAACAGCAAGAACAATCCACAAGATCCATCGAACAGATCAAGTATGAGGCCTGGACCAAGAAATCAAGGGATGAAACCACTTTTCCAACACTACTCAATGATGCAAGATTTGAGCATTGGCTTGTCAAATTCAAGGCCAAGTTAGAAACGTGCGACATCGATACCCAAACATTCCTTGATCCCAATTGGCCCGATATACCACTCACCGGGTATACAAAAGCTCTACATGACAAACAATGTGCCTTCTTCTGGACCCTTGTTCTACATGTCTTCCAAAGTGATCTCTCCTCTTCCTGTGTGCTCAGCCATACCACCACAAGAGATGGCAGACAAGCCTTCTTCGATTTTGTCGCATTGCATGACAGGTCCAAATCCAAAGTATATGACACCTCCATTGTGATGCAGCATCTATTGGACATTCACTTGAGGACATGGAAGGATACCAAAGTCAAGTTCATCACCCAGTGGTTTGCCCAGCTGGAACACCTCAATACACTACGTGATCCACAGAGGCCACTTGACTTTGATACCGTCAAGACACACCTCTGCAAGGCCTGTAGTAGCAGCTTCCAACTCAGTGAACAGTTCTGCAAGGTTGATGATCCCCCTGCAGCCCAGGATATGATCAAGTTTTGTCAGCATGAAGCCATTGTTATCAGTGAATTGAAAAATATTCTCCTTCTTGAAGCAACCCGACTGGATTCCCAAGCGTCACTGTCCCAACCTCGTAGCCGAATGTCTGTCAAGGCTAATGCTCATGATTTATCTTCTATGACACAGTCCACATATTCTGCTATCACTGACGACTCTGCCTCATATTTACCCCCTATTGACTTTGATGGTGACTACCAGGACTATGCTGTTTACAAGGCTGGAAGGACTCCAGATCCAAGCACACGCCTACCATCTGCAGTTTGGAAAACTCTCTCTAAGCATGGTATGAAGCATTGGCTTGGCTTCACAGCTGATGACAAGAAGCGCCTTGTCGCATGTCTCAGATCCAAGCTCCTTGATACTGGACTTCCACCAGACCCCAATTCCAGCAAGCCAATCACACGTCGCGCGTATGAACATCATACTGATGAGCAGATCCTTTCACCTGAAGAAGAAACATCAGCAAGATCCGCGTTCCATGAATCCCTTGGTGTGTACAAGGCATCTTCTCAATCTGATAACAGGCCACTCAAATCTTCTGTTTCCCCTGCACACCCAGCTTGGTTCCTTGCAGATAATCCCGATATCCTCTACAAGAAAGAAGGCAATGTCTATGTTCCTGCTGGTCAGCCTTCGCTGTCTGCAAAATTCCACCATTGGTCACCACCAGACTGTGAATCTCATGTTTCACCAGCAACCCCCATCGCTACATACCACTCTAGCAAAACTAATGTATCCACACCTGGTTATGCTATGGTTGACAGAGGCGCAAATGGTTGCATCATAGGAAATGATGCATGTCTCATCTCTAAGGATATTCCCCCGCGGTATGTCAATGTCACTGGCATCAACAATCACCAGATCCAGAACATCCCTATTGCAACATGTGGCGCCTACTCTGTTTCCAACAGAGGACCCGTCATCATCATCTTTCACGAGTGTGCCTACACTGGTCAGCATCCATCCATCCTATCTTCTCCACAGATGGAAGCATACTTCTCACTCGTTGATGATACCTCTATCAAGGCTGGTGGGACCCAAGTCATCACCACTACCAACGGACATGTGTTCCCACTTAACATTCGACATGGCTTGCCATATCTTGCCATGCGCAAATACACCAGTGAAGAATTTGCCCGGTCTCCCCACGTTATCATGACAAGTGATCAACATTGGAACCCATCTGTACTTGATGGCACCTATACCCCGCAGGATGACACTTTCCTTCAGAAGTACCCTCCTCTTGCCACTTTGCTCCCATATCAGCATTATGATGAATTTGGCACGCTTCGAGATGCCAACCTTGGCTCCTCTCCTGCAATTACCTCATTCATGTCTCGCAGCTCGACTCCAGTCCTTCAGTCGTTGGATACTGCTGATACATCCTTCTGGCTCAGTCCGACTGACTATATCCATCAAGAAGTGCTCAGTAGGTGTTCCATAAGCTCTCCTTCCAATTACCTCACTGCTGCGCCACATATTCATTCACCCACTGATATGGATTATTTATCCCTGAAACCTTTCTTTGGATGGGTCTCCCTTGATCGCATCAAGGCTACCTTCAGCAATTCCACCCAATATGGCTCCTTATCCCTCAGTCCAGATGGCAACATATTTAAACGATTCCAATCCCCGCAGCCTGCCATGAATGTCCGCCCTTTCAATGATGATGTCCTATCTGATGTTATCTACTCAGATACCCCTGCAATCAATGGTGGCTCCAAGCTCGCACAAGTTTTCTTTGGTCGGAAATCTCATATCATTCATGTAGAAGAGATGAGAAGTAGTGCTGATTTCCTACCCTGTCTTCAAAATTTTGTTTGGCAATGGGGTAGACCACTTCGACTTCTTTGTGATCATGGATCCTACCAGTCCAGCAAGAATGTTCTTGACTACCTCAAAATGATGTGGATTGGCTTATGGCAGAGTGAACCCTATTACCAGCACCAAAACCTCTTCGAACGCCGGTACCAGACATTCAAACGCATTGTTAACCGGGTTATGGATCGTACAGGCACCCCACCTCACCTCTGGCTCTTGTGCATGACCTACATTGGCCGTCTACTTAACCACTTATCTGATCCTACTCTTTTCAACAAACAGCCATTCTACATTGCCACTGGTACCCTTGGTGACATCAGCCCCTACCTCAGTTTCTTTTGGTTTGAACCTGTCTATTACAAGACTCCTGACACCCAGTTTGGCTCCCAGACCACTGAATGCCTTGGCCATTTTGTTGGCATTGCTGAGCATGTTGGCAATAGTCTCTGTTTTCAAATCTGGGATCCCATCACCAACAAGCTTCTTGATCGCTCTGGTGTCCGCACAGCTTTGAACCCTGAGCATCGCAACAAGCGCGCTGGCTTGTTCACTGATGATGACTTCATTGCATGGCGCAAATCCAAAGATGCTTCTCTCACCCCCAAGTCTTATGGTGACAGTCCCTCCTCTTGGCATCCTTCAGCCAACTCCCATAAAACGAGCGCGCCAAATACATGAAAACAAACAGTTGGTAAGTTCCTATTTCCAATTTAACAAAAAAATAATGGTGGAACACGTTTCCACACCAACGGTTCAGGGTACAATGATTGATACACAGAGAACAAACAGCCCAGTGAGCAGTGTATCAGGAAGTGAGACACAAAACACGAATGATAGTATAACAGATACAACCAATATCACCAGTATCAGCAGCAGTGCAATAGAGGAATCGCAAGAGCGCACTGACGACAACATTAAAAATTACATTACTGCGTACGTCAAGGAAGAAATGTTCAGGCAAATGAAATCCCAATAACAGACAAACAAGGTACATGATACATAAAGACGATTATTACCATGATTGTAAAATTGAATCATGAAAACAAACTAGCAGCAACATGGAACGTCCATGCGCTGAAGTGGAATGGAATGTTCTGCAGAGCAATAACTACATGTAGGCACAATGCCCAGACACTAGCGAGGAAAAATTATAAAGGTAAGAACCGACAAGAACAACAACATTGTTCCCATTAGACACATTTTCAAATAACTAACCATATGGTATTGTTCAAACTGATGCATAGACAATAAAAGGAACAAACAGATACCGGATAGTTTCCCAGGAACAGTTCTAATCAAGGAAAACAAAAACACAAACTCAGAAATTACGTACAAATTACACAAAGACTATCGACAAAAAATACACCAGAATTTCAAAGTTTCTTCAAAAGAATTCTTGGAGCAGTGCCGCCTAAAGAGACAGACTTCAAAAAATCAGTACGAACAACAATCAGTAACATTTACACTTTGAGCGATGAAGCGTTTGCTCTGCTTTTCCTTTACAACAACTACAAATTGTGGCTAAACACAACAAAAGGGACAAGGATAAGAAAGAAATTCACTGACAGTAAGTCAGGAATTAAGAAGGGGTGGAGTGACAAGGGACAAGAACTTTAGGTATATGTCAAAGAGGAAATAGAAAAACGAAGGCAAGAACAACAAATAAAAGATTTAGAGATCAAACTACTTCAAACATACAAAAAGCAAAATGGGTATGATATAAAACGACGTAAAAAGGAAGAAGCCAAAACAAACGAAAGCAAACGGAAGCAAAAATATAACATGATGGACACTCTTGACAAGAACCACAAGGACTACAAATATTACCTTGCAAACAGAGACAAATTCTAAAAGTAAATAACAGTAGCAAAAATATAGTACAGCAGTTAGTACTTTATTGGAATCTAATGTGGGTAGCCGCAATACATTTGTCTGCTGCTAAAATTGCATAGTACGAACAAGATTATGGCAAATGCAGATAAAATGCTTTCTTATTAGTACAAAAATATGGTTGTTGGCTTTTGATATTCGATAAACGTAATGTGAGTATTGTGAAAGCGACGTAACAGAATAGATTGCTGGATATCAAGAAGCCTGTATATTTATTAAGAAATTTGTATCAACACTACGACAATATCAGTGTACATAGAGGATATTATTACCAAAGATGAGTTTCGTGTGGAAAAACAAATAACAATCAAATCAAGAATAAATATTATTGGGGTGAGCATGAAACAAAGTGGTACAAAATACCAAAATCAGGAAGCACCACGAGAATGGGGCAGCAACTATCCTTGCAAAAATAGTCCTACTTCAAATTGTTGCATGCAAAAATACATAGAGAATGTTTTGTGATGTGCGCAACAAAAGTTTTTGGAATTTTTAAAATACATTGCACAAATTTGAAGCAACCATGAGCATCGTTCAAGTGACGTGAGTTTTAGTGTCATAGGCCGGAGATTATTGCAACTGCGGATAAAATACTTTCGTATTAGTACAAAAATATGTTTCTTGTTGCCTTTTGGTATTCGATATACATAGTGTGAGTATTGTGAAATTGGTGTAACAGAATAAATTGCTGTTTATCAAGAAGCTCATATATTTGTTAAGAAATTTGTATCAACGCTACGGCAATATCAGTGTACATAGAGGATATTATAACCAAAGATGAGTTTTGTATGGAAAAACAAAAAACAATCAATAAAATGGAGATTAAATATTATTGGGGTGAGCATGAAACTAAGTTGTACAATACCAAAATTGGGAAGCACCACGAGAATGGGGCAGCAACTGTCCTTGCAAAAATAGTCCTCCTTCAAATTGTTGCATGCAAAAATACGTAGAGAATGTTTTGTGATGCGCGCAACAATTTTTTTTGGAATTTTTAAAATACATCGCACAAATTTGACGCAACTATGAGCATCGTTTAAGTGACGTTGGCAATGGACATCATTGACAATAACTAAATACCATTTCTGATGACTACTTTGCGACACATTCATTTCCACACTGCAAGTGCCTTGTCCACAATGCATACTGACCAAATGTTGGAGGCTATCAGCACACTCAAGAACTTTTATTACAAACGCGAATTCTGGATCACAAATATCCTAGGAGATGGTCAGTTCCGATCAATTCAATCTGACATGGCTAACATGCAAATCACTCTCAACTGTGTCTCTCAGGATGAACATATGCCAGAGGTGGAGAGACCTATCCACACAACGAAGGAGAGATGCCAATGCAACTACCATATGATTCCATTTTAAAATCTCCCACATGGTACAACTTTGCCTCGCGCAACTTTGTCCAAAGTTCCAATGTTCCAGTACTAAAACTGCATAGATTTCTACACAAAATTTCCCCTGCCATATCTTGCTCCTTTCTACACCACCACAAACGGCACCAGGACCTACGTGCACTAACCCAGACCTGACCTTTTTGATTTTGCTATCCGCTCATTCTCTTGTTGCCTTTCTTGGTCCCTTTGGTCTCATATTCACCATTGCCGGTCTTGGTTGGTTGGTCGTTGAGCTCGAAAACCAACACTAATTTCCTTGCATCCCGTACGAATTCTACCTACACTAAATCCAGTAGACCAGTATTAAACCCACAAAGCTACTTCTTCACTCTGTTTTTGCAAAGCGCTAGCACTTTGATCTGTTTCCAAGCTTCTCCCCCAAGGTTCTTAAGTATCTTTACTTAAAGCTCTACCCTGTTACACTCAACGTTCTTCATTCCTCAAGGTTTTTTTGAACTATTTCCAAGCCCCTTACGTGCTTTTCACTTAACGTTTTGGTTTCCTTAAGTCTTTTCAAGTTGAAGCTGATAAACACACACATAACCCTCCCTTCTAGAAGGTTCCTAAGTCCTGACCCTTAAGTATTTGCAAGTTGAGGTTGCAATATACTTTATATAGCCCTCTGGTTCTTCAAGTCTCTTTCCCTGCAAGATAAGAGAGATCTCACAGGTTGATCTTCAAGTTCCCCTACGTTCCTCCCCTGACCTATAAGTGTGAATTTCCTTATCGCCCCTGGTTCCTAATTGTTTTTGCTCAAGGCCCTACTTCCTCCATGTACCTTTCAGGTGTGCCCTACAGCTGGCATCTGTTTTCACACCTACAGCCCCTTGGCTCCTAAGTGGTTTCAATTAGATCCCGTTTCTACATAGGACCCTTCCAGTGTACCACCCGGTTCTTCAAGTCTCTTTCCCTGCAAGATAAGAGAGGTCTCACAGGTTGAACTTCAAGTTCCCTTCTGTTCGTCCTCCCCTGACCTATAAGTGTGAATTCAATTATAGCCCCTGGTTCCTAAGTGTTTTTGCATAAGGCCCTACTTCCTACATTTACCATCAGGTGTGCCCTACAGCTGGCATCTGTTTTCACACCTACAGCCCCTTGGTTCCTAAATGGTTTCAATTAGAGCCTGTTTCTACATAGGACCCTTCCAGTGTACTGCCCAACATGTCCTTCTTCCTCCAAGACCATTGCCCCTGTCCCCATTAATCGTTGTTCTTTCATGGTTCTCTAGCCTACATAGGACTCCTCCAGTGCACAGTCTGCCTTGTTCTTCTTCCACCAAGACCATGGCCCATGTGCCTCCTAAGTGTTGTTCTTTTATGGTTCCCCATCCTACATAGGACCCCTCCAGTGTCCAGGCCGCCTTGTTCTTCGTCCTCTAAGACCATGGCCCCTGTGCCCCCCACTAACTGAATTCCACTTAGGGGCTTCCATCCCACGTACCGTAGGACCAGCCCACCTGCTGTGGAGTCATGCGGTGCTGCTACTCCTATGTGTATACCCTTCCTACTGTATGATTGTAGGCAGCTGCCTCCTGTTAGGCTTCTGCTTAGGGCATCATTCATCAGTTTGTTCTTTGTACCCTCCCTGCTTGCTTTCAGGATTTGTTTGAAACATTTGTCGTTCTGCAACTTGGGGCTTAAACTCTCTTCGATTGAGGTGACGTTAAAGTCTGGATACAGACTGAGTGGTCTAGATTCACCTTTGGTGGTTAATGCTACTTAAATATGCATGTTATTATTATTATTAAAAATCTCCCACATGGTATGATTGTTGGCATGGTCCGCAACGTCATTTTCTATTTGAATGGGTTCCCCCTACACAGACAGAGTGTCACATGACGTATCACCACACACTATTGTAAATGGGAAGAGCTTGGACTACAATCTACACTGCAGAATTTCATATGGGGCATATGCCCAAATGTGCAAACCAATAGACAACACAATGAATGCCCGAACAGTTGGGGCAATAGACCTTGGACCCAGTGCAAACTATCAAGGCGGTGTACTTTTCTACAGCCTTAAATCAGGACGCGAGCTGGACCAGAGCTATTAAATTCCTTTCGTGTCCTTCTGTGTCTATGCTACGGGGACGATGTGATCTACTCAAAGGAGTTGATACGATTGAAAGAATCAATATAGTTGACCACACCTTATGTCATAAGCATATTCATAGCATCTCAAAACCCCATTGCGTTTCGGCAGTGAGCAGTCTTTGGTTTTCAATAATGCCGCGTCGACAACCATCACCGTGTGTTACAATACTCAAGATATGCATGATGTACTGATACTACGATACCCATGACAAACTTTTCTACACTCATGATTAACAAAAGAAGCCGTTCTCAGAAGCTTCTCAAGATGTATATTCTCGCAATATGTACCTGATCACAATACATAAACATACTAACAAAGCAAGTGATTCTACCGTACTGCAGTAGCGGTCGCACTGTCTTTCACTGCATGAAAAGAGATATCTTGCCTTCCGGCAAGCTTTCTTTTTGTCTCATAGTTTTAACATTCAACTGATTATATCTCCAAAATTCTACACTACAAGCCTTTGGATCAAGGTCAGCATAGACCTGATTCAGAGGGAAATTAAAAGATTAACAGTCACAAGCTCTAAGCTAGCTTGCAAAAGAAGAACTCGCCACAAACAATCAGATCACAAGATAAGGTTATTTGGACCTTACTACCTTTTGCGTCTCACTCCAAGGAAACGTTGTTCCTAACAACAACGTACACCAGCATATGCCTAATTCTCCAAATGATCCAATTGCCCATCGCACACGAGGTTCTATCTCATTCAGAGACCAAAACGTCAATAACCCCAGAGGACAAATACTATTCACGGAAACATTGAACATGACGCCACCAGCTTCCCCTGAGGAAAGCGGCTCAGAGCCAGATGAAGACAAAGGGCAGACTAATATACCCTCCTTTGATGAATCTATGGTAAAGATATTGCTGGCCATCTTCAGAATCAAAAATGAAGAAAACGATAAACTATGCATGTCCCTCATTCAGGGCAGACTACACGAATGGCCTGTATTCCTCGATGCACTACTCGAATTTGGATTCACAGTAGAGCTTACCTACCCAGACAGAAACAGCGGATTACAAGCCATTGTTCCTAGAACAATTCAACGAGCAATTGAAGCACTTGCTGAGTTTGTTAAAGACCTACAAGAGAAGGAACTAGAGTGGCAAAACACAGACACGTACACGTATGATGCCTTCAAACTATTCAGGAACCAACGCGCAAAGCGCCTTCAACAGGACGCCGTTTTGAATCCCTCACCACCTGCTCCCGGAATGGCAATCAGCCGACCGGAAACACCTGAACAGCTACAATATGAATGGTGGAGCAGAAAATCACACAACGAAACCTCATTCACACCTCTCAAGAATGATTCACGATTTGAACATTGGCTCATCAGGTCTAAAGCCAAACTCGAAGCTCATGATATTGATACCGCCACCTTCCTTGATGAAAACTGGCCGCCAAGTGCACTCCGAGGGTTCGCACGGGATCTCTTTGTCAAACAATGTGCATTCTTCTGGGTACCGGTGCTACAAGCTTTCAAAAGTGACCTATCCTCATCATGCGTACTTAGCCATTCCAACAAACAAGATGGATGGCAGACATATTTCGATTTCATCAACCTACACAGCAGATCCAAGTCCAAGGTATATGATACTTTGACTCGACTTCAGACTCTACTAAGCCTCTTGCTGACTCAGTGGAAGGAATCTAAAGTCAAATTCATCATGCATTGGTTCGATGAATTGGAACACCTCAACAAACTCAGACCTCCAACAAGACCCCTTGAGTATCAAACCGTCAAGTTGGCCCTTTGTCAGGCTTGTGCCACCAGTTTCCAACTGAGTGAACAATTCTCCAATGTTACTGTCCGACTTGACTCCAACAACATCAGCGTATACATTCAAGCTGAAGCTGATGCCATTCATGACCTCAAAATAACCCTCCTACTTGAAGCTACACGCTTAGATTCACAAGCACTACTTTCCGTACCAAAATCCACGGTTAGAGCCCATGCTCACAATCTATCCATTAAAGATTCCATCCCTCCTGTGAATGATCACAATGACTTCTCACTACAGATCTATCCAATGCCAGAAGGAAGCGTCACCAAAGACACCACTCCAACAACCATCGAGGAGTCTCCCCAGACATCACCATCGATACCAAGGCGCCTACCATGTCACGAGGCACAGGTAAGCAGGAGATCCGATACCTACGTGAACAACTTGAAGACCTAGCAGAAGACAACCGCGACCTACTTGAATTTGCCGGCGACCAGAACAACCAACTACAGACACAGAACAGATTATTGTTGGAATACGTGGAAGACAGCAACAGCGATGATAGCGACGATGAGATGACCAGAAAGAAAGACTACGCCGTCCTCAAGGACCACATGGATGACACACAGATGAAGCTGATCATGATTCCAACCAGCATAGACGTGTACAAATTCAAGAAGACCCTCACCAATGCACTAGCAGAAGTGGCCTCCACCAAGTGCATCCAAGGAGGGGGGTATGCGTTCCTATTGGAGACAGAAGCACAATCCCGGACCAGAGAGAGGAATCCTGATGCAGTATACCTGGCAGCCCCAATTGAACCACTTGAACTCGACAGCTCAGTTGAGCTCACCTCGGACACATACAAATTATGGAAAAGAAACCAAGCCCTATACCTGGAGTGGAACAAATACAATTGGGAAGCCCTTCTGCTCACGGACAAAAAATTCCCAAACACATTGGACAAGTTGAATGACCCTGGGTCAAAGGCGTTCCCACGGGGTACCACAGCCCTAGAGGCATTCCAAAACATGGAAGCAGACCTATGCTCATCAGACACCCAACGCAGACTGGCAGCGGAACTCACAAAGAAAATGAGCGGACTGTTGTATTCACCTAATCCCCTGGGGCCCAGGGAATACTTCAGGATCCTCACCAAGTACCAACACCAGATCAACCTCCTCCCCACCACAGGCAATGTGTCATCCGCTCAGATGATTGACTACTTGCATCTAGCTTTTGAACGACGCAAACACGACCCCGTGACGCTCTACCAAGTGGAGGAGGACTGGAAGGTTCACCGAATGACGGTCGGCAATGACAGTGACAAGTTCGCACACTATAAGAAGTTTTGGGGTTGTTGACTCAAAGAATTGTACAGCAGTTACCATGCCAAGACTGACTCTACCAACATGGTCGATGTCAAGACCGACCAGTGCTTCGCCAACCTAGAGGACACCCAGAAGGAACTCGTCAGTGTATACCACAAGCAGCGGTCCCAAGCTGATACAGCAACAGCGGCGTCTACGATAACCATGTCCAATCAATGGGATTCAGCCCTGTCCGCGCTGAGGTCCGAAGTAAACCAGCTCAAGGCCAACCAACAACAACCACAGGCGGGGTCCCAGCCACAGACACAGCCGTGGCCGCAACGACCCCCACGGACAGGGGGCCGTCTACAGACCAAGTGGAAGCAATACAAACACTATTGCCATTCATGCGGCGTCAACCCCTCCCACGATGGAGGGGACTGCATCCGATTCAAGCCCAACCACCAAGTCGGCGCCACATACGCCAACAAGACGGGAGGGTCCGTATGGAATGTGGAGAAGTGGATGAAGTGGAGTGAACCCAACTCCCATGGGATGCACAACACGCCCCCCTGACGGTGTGGGGAGGAGCACACTAGCATATCTAACCATAGTAATCATGATTCAAAGCCATTACTCAGTATCCTACGTGCAACTCCGGCGCCGGGCTACGGCCCCCTCGACACGGCCGCTACCGACCACTTCGTACCCTCTTCGTACCCTCTTTGTCCCTCTTCGTACCCTCTTCGTACCAAGGGGGCGCGCACCTTGACACACCGGGGGCTGTTGACAGGATTCTCAAGCACAGCTTCATGCGTGACACATATTCCACCACCTGGTGGAGGGTGGCATTTTGTTTGTGGTGCCAGCGGTAGCGCTCCATTTTGATGCCGGCATGGGCAACCAGGTCCCAATTGGCCAGGCAGCCCCGTGGCAAAGCCTAAGTAACGATAGACCTGGTACGTATTCATGGGGACGACTTCTGGGTTGAACTCGCACATTTGGTAAATGTTGCAGACATTGTTGTTGAGGATGAAGAGTGGTCTATGGGGCATTCTGGAGAGAAGCCCATTTTTTGGAAGAGACCTCAGACATGCCGGGGGACAGGACCGCTGGAGTGATATTGAGTTTGCCGGTGATCTTACCCAGTCGTTCTTGGACGGGGGCAAGACTGGCGGTCGCGGTGCGGACAGGTGTTGTGCCGGAAACACGGTATGTGTTCGGCTCTCTATATATTGGACGAGGCAAGTGGGCCGTGTTTTCACCATGTGTCGTTAGCTTGGTTGTTTTGCCCCAGGGTACATTATCATCATTGATGTGGGTTCGTGTTGGGCCTTAAGATAACGTGGTGAGTTCCAGACCATCCATATCCCGCTGCCTTGACACCAGGCTCAGCCAGAGGTTACGCAGAACCCTGGACAGGGTTCTTCGCAGGCTCTGTCTGACGTCTCTCTTTTTTTCCCTACCTACCATCGGGACCAGCACATCATGCCATTCCTAGGTGCTTTTGTCTCGGCGCATGTGGCAAACAGTAGCATGTTTTCAAATCACGAGCAGTTTCATAGTTGACAATATTATTATTTATTATTATTGTTCAGAGTCAGCAACTTACTTCTTGCATGTTTCTACTCTTTGCGAAGTATTGGTCTTTTTACCCCGATTTCCGTCCCTTCGTCCATTGTAGCGTCATAATGTTTTCAATGATATCCATACCAGCTCTTCTTAAAATTGAGTTCCGTTACAACTGGTGAGTGAATTTCGATTCATTGAAAACCCATCTTTCCAACAGCCTGTGATACTCTCTGGTACTACGTTCATTCAAATTGTTCTTGAGAATAGGTTACAAATATATTATTTGACGGTCGTGGATTAGATTAGTATACAAGCAAGTTGTATATATAGAAGGTCACTTTAGCAACTGAGTGGAAGTTGTATAGCAGAGAAGCGACAAAATGCATTACAGCCCCTTGTTGTAATAAAAGACCTTGTATGGCTGCTGCGTGGCTGGATCGATCAGGCGCTGGTACTTTGGTTCCACCTCCGAGACTGGAATCTCAGCCACCTGGGGAAATATGGCAATCGTTGCTGGTAGTCCCAGTCCGAAGCTCACCAGCACCAAAAAGGTGGTAATGGGAACCCGCGTTCGGGGGCGTTGTTCTAATACGCGCTTTAGGGGAGGGAGCAACCCCATGAGCATGGACGGCAAAAAGTAGACGGGTGCCTGCAACAGGGCCCGGGAGGCGGTTGTCGACTCGACTCCGCGCTTGGCGGCGATCTGACTGGTCTCTCCCGGAAACAAGTTGTTCCCATTGCGGTCGGTCAGGGGAACACCAGTGGCGATTTCCGGACTTCGCACCACATAGCAATTCAGACTGGAAGCGACGACGGCACTGGGAAAGGCCACGTACTTCATGAGTTCTTTCGCCCGGGCCGCCGGGTATCGCTTTTGAACAAAAGTGGACAGTCCAAAGGCTACAACGAGTGCAGATCCCACGGCAGCGCTGTAGGATTTGAGTAATGTTTCGTTTGTCATTGGGGAGCTAGCATTTCGGTTCTGAATTTGGAGCAAAAAGAAAGAGCATGCATGACTGTGAGAATCCCAGTCTCGCAGGTACACGAGGCGAGGGCATCGGTGTTCCGTGCGGTAATAACGTACATAGTAATTGACAAGAGCGTTCTGGGATTGGTTTATCCATGACCAAAACAGTAAGGGCATGGTTGATGTGGCTGCTACCATAGAAACGCAAATGGGACCTGTTTTTTGCAAGACACGACGGACAAGTGAAAATAAAATTGTGGTGAGCACATTTTTTTCTCGGAGACAGACAGATCCGCATTCTTTCGCCATCTCCGAACCTCCGTAATGGTTGGTATGTCGGAATCGATGTTCTGTATCACGGCGAAAAAGGCCACGCACCATTGTAAGGAACATATCCGGACATTCGAAAGGGTCTCGGAATGAATTCTCCGGTATCGGGATGCAGGGCACTCTCCACAATTCGCTTGGATTCCCACAGCGATCGGGAGTCCATGAACACAGTGCTGCTTCCCGTGTCTCGTTCGGCGGCCGCGGCCTCTCGCAATCGTTCCTGGGCCGCCCTGACATGGTCTTCTCCGTACAGCAACAGGGTCGGATCGCATGCAAGCAACATGCGGGCAAAGCGGCCCCCAAAGGTTTCCTGATCAAAACGCTGGGCGCCGCCCTCACTCGAGTATGGAAGGCAGTTGTCGGCCGTCGCTTGTTCGACGCAAAAAGCCGCCGCTCCGACGACCCCGACGCCGGCAACCGCAGCCGCCAAGCTGGCCAGCACCGGGACTCCGAAACTGTTGCTGCTGCTGCTGTCGATAGCGACGGCTTCCGCTTTTATGGGGTTGATCGTAGATTTGAAGCGGCGGAGGTGCCTCTTGACTCCGGCAACGGCCGAAGACCGCTGGACGGACAAGGCGGCGGCGGTGGTGGATCGAACGGAAATCATGGTAGATTTGGCGGCGGAGAGGATGATCTTGTGGATTAGAAGAAGTTGGTGTTGCAATTGGAGTTAAGATAGGTTTGTTCTATGGTAAGATAGGTTTGTTCTATCGTTTGAGTGGTTTCTCTGGAATATTATCGGATTGTTCGTTTTGGATATTATGACTAAATTGTGTCAGGAAATAATGATATGGACCAATATGCAGTTGGCAGATGTATCTGTTCAATCTATTTCGCCAAGATAGGCGGTCTATCGAACTTGCGTGTCTTTTCAATCACACAATTGCAACGAAATCAATCGGATGATGATTTTCTGTTCAATTTCACGCACGAAAACAAAAACTTCGACCATTTGTGGATTTGCATCAAAAACCGTTCAATCAAAATGCAAATACGGGATAACGAGTTTCCGTCACAGGTCACCACAATCCCCTCCCCCCCCCCATTCGTACGAGGGAGTAGTAAGATTACTACCGGTAGTACAACTAGTACCGGACCCGGTACAATTACTGGATACCGGAGTCACATGCGATGACGACGTTGATTTTTTTGTTTTGGGCGATAGTACCGTGTTGATGGATTGATGGGAACGCCAATTTGTTCCTTTTTGTGTGCGTACCGTACAGTACTCGTACTCGTACTCGTACTCATACGTTCAGTCGTCGTCGTGTGTGTGAGTGTGACTCGATGGTACCGTAATCTTACATACGGCATTTCGATGACTAAACACTAAAGACACCTTTTTCGGTTTTTCGTCTCAACAAGAGATCGAAATTGCACACTTGCCGGAATAAGGAATCCTTGCATGCGCATTGAAGACCAATCATCTCCAAGCCTTTCGCGGAAGCGATAGAGTGGTTCCGAAGTTCGCCGTTTAGTTCGAGAAGTTGAAGGTGGAGAACAACGCGCAACGCGCAACAGATAACAATTCGCAATCGTGACATGACAGTAATTGGTGGAGTTGTTAGTTGAACGTTTAACACTAACCCTAAGAGTTGACAACCTAACCTTTTAGACGGAGTTTATGGGGGGTTTGGGGGGGGGGGGGGGGAACGTAGAAATATTTTTAAAAAAGTGTTTTAAACATGTAGCCTTGGTACAAACCCAACGACTAAAAACTTTTAAAAATAGAACCAAAATAATTATTTACGGAAATGAGTGATTCCCACCAGTGATAAAGTAATAAAAGTTTGCGACCAAACAAATTGTTGTCGGCGAAAAAATACGGACTTTGTCGGCATCAAATTCGATTCGAAAAGCCAATAAAACGAAACGACCGGGGTGCGGAAGAAAACAATACGAGATATGAATATTCCATGGCTTAGAATCATACGCACCTCCACTACATGAAAATCCCTAAGTGGTAAAAACGGTACCACCTAAGGCTACAAACAAAAGAGGATAATCGGTTAGAAACAAGAAATATCCAAAGACCTGAACAGTAAGTAAACACTTGGAATCCTTAAGTACATTCGAAAGGATGCACTTAATATCCCGTGAGGAAATTACTTATTAGAATCAAGAAAATCAGTACCGATTCCGAATGGGCCTCATCTACCTTAAATACAACGAACAAGCATACGCCCCATCGGATAAACACTTAACCTCACAAATGACCGATACCAACAGAATGACCGATACAGCAAGACCGACACGGCGCTAATACAGCAACAGCAACAGAAGTATCGGTACGAAGAAACCCCTACTAGTGAAAAGACCGGGGAAGATCTCTACCATGTAAAATACAGCAGAGAGCCCCAATACAGTAAAAATAAGAGCGTCTCTCAGAGCTCACTTCTCTTTAAATTTTAACATCATATACCTTTGGTCGATTTTTAGAGTAACAACAGGTTATAGAGCCCTTATAACTTACACTTGTGTCCCGCAAGAGCACCAGTGTTTACCTTAAGCTACCTATCTCCAACCGTTCAGCACCTCCACTGTCGGTTAAATCCAGAGGAAATTCTGTGCTTAGCTCCCTGTGCGGCACATTCTCGGCCTCCCCCCATCTCATTCTTTCTCTTTTCCATTTCACCTCCCTGCTCGTGAATCAAGGGGTGTGATACAGATCCTACCAGCATCTTCTTTTGTAATCCACGACCAAGCACCGGTTCATACAAGAACGCCGACGATTGTTTCTCCGAGGAACGTTCCGGACATCTGTGACTGGCCTGCAAGGTTAATTATTATCAACGACGATCGTATTGTTCCGGACATTTTGCCGTTGCCAAACGCTCTGGATGACAGCACTGACGACCGATTGTTTTCCCCAACAAAACACGTATCGACGATACTAATTCCAACATTAACGACGACGATTCGCTGACATCGCAATCGCCGATTACGTATACCAAACAATCACCGGTTAATTCGACAACGACGACAACGCAACGTCAACACGTACGATGCCGACGGCTCCATTTGACTGGACTCCAATTTTTGGAATCGAATTCCAATTTTCAAGCGCTAGCAACCCAACTGCGGCCACATCCCTAAACAAAGCCTACTCTGAAATCATTGGCAAAGATGAACTCTCAGAATTCTTTGTGACCCGCGAGGATGCAGAAGAAGAAGAAGGACCACTAGAAATAGCTCCGGATCTACAACTCCACATCCTCAATTGCATTGCAAAGGCCATAGCCATCAACCTAGTAGAGCCACCACCGGATGAAATAACAAAAGGCCACATTGCCAATCTCCTCGACAAATGTGTTATCAAGCATGTCAGAAATGGTGGATCTACAAAACGCATGAGATACAAAACAGAATTTGACGCTGCTGCGAAACATGCCATTCGGACGAACAAAGATGATGAGCCAATTGTTCTAATCGAAATCACAATTACCCACTGGCGTTTCAAGAAAAATTGGCGCCCAGACCTATTCATGGAAGCCTACACTGGAGACCCACCATCAGATGATGAGGTAGACGTTCCAGATACACCTGCCGCAACGGCACCACCTGCTGCAACGGCTGCAACCGTCTCCCCTACCGAGATGGGACAGTTAACCACCCTACTCCAACAATTGGTCAACAACGGCAACAACAACACCAACAACAATACCGGCGCCAACCACCAAGCTCTTGACCTTCCATGGAACCCAGCAACATTACCACCACCTGTGAAAGAGCGATATTACAGACGAGATGAATTCCTCACCAAAGATGATATGAAAGACTTTCCAATCACCTACACCGACTCATCCGGGAATGAAACGGTCATCAGGCAAAACTACTACCTACACAACCTAGGCAGTGGGAGAAATGACCAGCGCCTGATCACCAGAAGTGGTGACTGTTTTGATCTAACCAGAGCTTCTGACAAATCCAAGGAAGCAGCTAGAGACAAACTTTTCCTTTCGGGGTTTCCACAGCTTAAGGATGACAGCCACCCTCAGGTCAGAAAGTGGTACAGAGAGATCACTGCACATGCACAGCAGCATCATATTTACATTCACCCTTACTACCTCTACAGACGCGAAGCTGACCATCTTAGAGGATTTACCATTGGTGATGAACTACCACACGACCTACCTGCAAGATATGAATTGGCAATTCACGAATGGGGTAATCTCATCTACACTGCACTCAGAACCGACAAGATCATCCCTGACTCATGCGTTAGAATGAAGTCCACAATTCAAAGCTTTGAAGGAGGACAAGGTTATGAAGCTCTGTACACCGTAATTGCTCAGACACATCCCAACTCGAAGAGAGAATCCAATGCAGCCAGAATGGTCAGGAACCCTCCCAACCAAGATGCCAATGAATCCCTTGAAGAATACTACTTCAGATACAAGGATTACTTGCAACTTAGAGTTTTCCTCCAAAACCAACCTAGCACATTGAGTTCAACAGAAGAAGTCAGTAATTTGATTGCAGGGACCACTCTCAGTCACGAACTATTTGAGAAAACTGAAGATGAACGCGACTCAGATGATCAATTCAAACGGGACAAGTACAAAGCAGGTAGGCTTCTCCAAACCCTACAAACATATGAGCAAGAGATCCAGGCTGAACAAAAGTACAAGAGGAACACCTCCAAACCGGTCCAGTCCAAGCAATTGCCTGTCTCAGGCCCTAGACCAGGTTCCCGCCGCAATGACAGGTTTCCAAAGCGCGCTAGCAACAGTACTGTTAGAACACCTTCTACTTTGACCTCTCACTCAATCAGCCTGATTGAATCACTTGGCTACCCGGAGATGGACGAAGAATCTGACGATCCCTTCCTCCACCAAGCATACTGCAATGCTATCACGGCATTCGATAAGCAACCTAGTCTTTTTGACACATCCAGAAAATGTATTGTTTGCCACATGTCCGGTCATAATTTTGATAATTGTCCTGCATTGCAAGATATTGAGTCCCTCAAGAAACATAGGATTGCTGCGGCTGTTTTTCTGAACAAATCCAATAAACAGACCCAACAACTCTTAGATTCCACCCAACAAATCTCTCAGATCAACATTGGCAATGAAGATCAAGATGAGGTTTCACCTGACGATGCAGTAGAAGACCTAAATTTTTGCGATGGCCACGGATAAAAAGTCTTTCTTGCAGCCATCCTATGACATCACCTCAAGATGATCCCCAAGGATTTGACAACGCCACAGCGCCCCAAGTGAACAGCTTATGCCCCTCCTTGGACTCCAGCAGCGTCAGCTCCTACGAATCTGTCAAAATTGGTGCCGTCAACCTCCTCCCTAAGGACAGCCTCCAGTCATCAATCCCAATTGATATCTACTGTGATATGGAATCACTTGAGGCTACAACCCCTACATTGGAATCACACCTGAAGACCAATGAGGATCCCAATTTTGATAGGGACAACCCTACACCAGTTGATACATACAATGTGCAATCCCTTGTCCCACCAGACCCTATTGCAGCTACAGCCTACTTCCAACATGGTGTCAGGGCTCAGATTGACACCGGTGCAAAAGTTTCCTGCACAAATCTCAAACACATCCTGCACGGTTACAAACCTTACACCAGGATAAGGAAATGCCCTATCAGGCTTACAGCGGCAATAGGAGGAAAAGCAGCTACCTGCATCCCTGAAGGCTCAGGATATTTGCACATCCCAGCACCCAACCACATAGGGTATCTCAAAGTCTTCTTCTACTATTCTCCCTCCCTGTCAACGACATTACTGAGTGAGAACGATCTCTGTGGAATGACATCTCGCATGCGACGTCAGTTCAGTGGGCAGTCAATCCATAAATCATTCATTGACAACTATGGCCCATCTGCTCCACAAAACGGCAACCTCACAATCATTTGTCATCACAAGCAGAACACTGCCAGCAGCATTGTCCTCCATGGAAGCATCATTGATGGTCAATGCTATACACACCCAGTACTGATCCCAGACGTTGATATTGCATCTCCATATGCTAATTGTGCATCATCGTCAGCCTATGCCCTAGCTACTGACATACAGTTCAAGGAAGCTTGCAAACTGGCCTCCAAAGAAGCCATTAGCAACTACAGATATGATATATACACAAATCTTGTCAATCTGCAACAATGCACTGACGCAGCGAAAGCTCAGTCTGATACCAGTGACATGCCAAGGTTTGATGCAAAACTGTTTTTCACCAAGATTGTAGACAAAAGTATCCCCATCCAAGCCATCAAAACCACGACATCGAAACTCCTCTGGCACCAGAGATTAGGGCACCCATGTGACGATTTTCTGTATCAGGCTCATAAGCACATCGTTGGAGTACCAAAGTTCAAGCGTCAAACAAGTATTCTTGACCAATGCCCAACTTGCATACAATGTAAGCAAACCAAAACACCTGCTGGCTCACAATCCACACGAAAGGCCACACAACCGTTTCAAGGTTTATCCATTGATTTTGCATTCTCAGGTGCCAAATCCTCCAACAGCAAACGCAAGCGCAATTATGAAGGCATTCATGGAGAAACAGCTTGGATTCTCATCACAGATCACTATACTGGTATGAAATATGGTGATACACGAATCTCCAAGGCAGCACCACTGCATTGGTTGGAACATTTCTTCGCCCAGCACAACCCGACTTGTGCCAACAAGTATGTTTCAGTTGATCAAGGTGGAGAACTCTATCACAATCCTGACATCAGAAACCTCTTCTCCGCATTCGGATACTCCATCTTTCCCACTGGTGCCGACGCATCTCACCAGAATGGTACAGTTGAACGAGCACATCGCACCCTGGCTAATTCCATGCGCACCATGCTCAGTGGTGCAAATCTGGCCATCAAGTTCTGGCCGTTTGCTTTCTATCACGCTCTACGGTTGTCCAATGCATTTCCTGAAGGCAATCAACCACATTCACCCATAGAATTGGCAACAGGTCGCAAGGAAAATCTTGCTGACTTCCGCACTTTTGGGTGCAGAGTTTGGGTGAAACCTCCAGGCAAGCGATCCATCAAGCTCAAACCTAATGCTCGCAAAGGCATCTTCCTGGGTTTTGTCCCATACACTACCAGAAACATCCTTTGGTATGATACTGAGACCCACCGCGTCAAAATAGCCACCCATGTCAGGTTTGATGAAGCAATGAACGATCTCCCACTTGCAGACCTCCCCACTAATGTCAAGCACCTGCTCCGGACTGATGACAACACTCCACTTCCTGCAGAACCCCGTGAGGTATCATCTAGTGAATTCCAATTCTCCATCTCCCCCTTTGCAGATCTCACAAATCTCAGACTCACTGTCTCCCCATCTTGTGATGATCCAGCCTTTGGTCTTCGATATGCCACTGACTCACTGATTGGCAGAGCTTACATCACAGATATCATTCCAAACAGTCCTGCCTCCAAGCTTTTCTCCTCCCGTAAGAAGACTCTCTCCAAGCTCAGAGGCGCCTATATTGTATTTATCAATCACAATCGTGTCTTTACTGCTGCTGATGTTACCACAGCCTTACAGAACTCCCACGATCGAGGGGTGCGGGATTCTTCAATAGATACACCAATTACCTTTGCACTTGAAGAAAAATTATCTATGAAGGAGGTCAGGAAACACTCAAATGAATATGGTTTATTTGCTCCCAATACCTCCTGGAAGGAACCCACTGCTGAAGAAGATCCACCATTCTTGGACCGGATTTCATCAATCAAAACTATCCAGCGCATTGGTACCAAATACAAGCAGCTGATACAATCAAGAATCAACCAGGTTGATAGCACTGAAACACTCCATGCCTCCATCCAAAGACACTTGGCCCCACTCGAAGATGACATGGAGGTTGTCATTCCCACCATTGACATCGCATCGCTCAGAGCCATCACTAAGCTCCATAAACCAGGAAATCATGCATTACCTATAGATGCAGATTCACTACCAACTGAAGAAATTGAACTCTTAATAAAGGCCATCAATTCAAAAGCAACTACACCTGAAGAACAAGCACTAGGGCACTTTACTCGAAGGAATCTCAAGTCATTATCTACATGGGCAGAATGGCAAGCTGGTGAGCGAAAACAGCTTGATCAGTTTGAAGATTTGGAAATGTTTGGATCACCAATTCAATACCCTAAGGATCCAGAAGCTATTATTCTCAGACCCCATTGGCAATACAGTGTCAAAAGGAATGGTGTCAGAAGAGCCAGGCAATGTTGCAATGGAAGCAAGTATGCAGCTCCAACTCTGCATGCCATAGCCATGTCATACTCATCATGTGTTGAACACCCCATCCAAAGACTGTTCTTTGCCATTGCAGCAAGTCTCAATCTCAAAGTCTATGGGGGGGGATGCGGCTGATGCCTATGCGCATAGTCCAGGACCCAACATTCCTACATACATGACTATTGATGATGCATACGCAGAATGGTACCGGCACAAGCATGGCAAGGACATAGATAGAAGATTGGTGCTCCCTGTCCTTCGAGCACTCCAAGGCCACCCAGAATCAGGACGACTTTGGGAAACCCACATCAACAAAATATTGAAAGGCCCTGATCTCAACTTCAAGACCACCACGCATGACAGAACAATTTACACGACGGTTTTTGAAGGAGAAACAGTCTACATGCTGAGACAGGTTGACGACTTTGCACTGGCATGCACATCAGAATCCATATCTGACAAGATCTATGATATAATTGGTGGAAAACTGAAGCTTCCCAAAGAAGATGCTGTCCCCTTCACAAAAATGGGATTGCTTGAAGACTTCAACGGAATTGATGTCAAACAGACCACTGACTACATTGAACTGTCCTGTGCAAATTACATTGACAGAATCATGACATCCCATGGTTGGGAGACTGATTCTAAGATGAAACCTCATTCCAAGCCATCTGCGCCATTATCAACTGAAGTACTGAGCCAGCTACAATCACATACTGATGGCCCATTAGAAGGCACCAAGGAACATGCTGAATTGCAATCCACATCTGGTTTCTCGTACAGGACGCTCTTAGGTGAAATGATGTTCGCATATGTCAGTTGCCGGCCAGACATAGGCTATGCGGTGACTCTGATGTCAAAGTACAGTTCCAATCCCACTGCTTTCCACTATTCCAGCCTGAAGAATATAGCCCGCTATCTCAGAACAACCAGATCTTGGGGTATCAGATTCTACAGACCAAATGCTGAGCCATCTCTACCACCAGGAGAACCATACAACGATGCAGTCCAAGATGCATCACTCCCAAAATTCCCGGAAGACATCAAGCAAGCCAAACTGATGTGTTTTGTGGACACCGCATATGGAAATGATCCAAAACACCGTAGGTCCACCACAGGATACGTCTTCACTTATGCTGGTGGAGCAATTGTTTACAGATCCAAAGCTCAGTCACTTACTGCACAGAGCTCTACCGAAGCTGAGTTCATTGCTGCAGTAACAGCAGCCAAAACAGCCAGATATCTCAGATCCATACTCAAGGAATTAGGATTCACCCAAGTTGGTCCAACTCTGATCTATGAAGACAATGCATCAGCAATTGAAATCATCAATGCCCAGAAGCCAACCGAAAGGACTGGACATATTGAAATCAGGTTCTTTGCCATCCAAGCATGGAAAGTAAATGGTGAAATCAAGATGATCCATATTCCTGGAGTTATCAACCCGGCTGATGATCTAACCAAACCTTTGGGATGGATCTTGCACGCCCGACACGCAAGATACATCATGGGACACTACCCAGGTTAGATCGCCTGCTTGTTTCGCCTGCTTGTTACGATTCGATCCGAACATTCAATCTATTAGTCGATTCTGTTCAACGACACAATTCGATTCGATCCGAATGTTTGATCCATCAATCGATAAAACTCAGGATGATATACTCCGACAGTAATCCAATACCACGCAAGTAGAGTATTGGATCAAGGGGTGTGTTGTCGGCGAAAAAATACGGACTTTGTCGGCATCAAATTCGATTTGAAAAGCCAATAAAACGAAACGACCGAGGTGCGGAAGAAAACAATACGAGATATGAATATTCCATGGCTTAGAATCAAACGCACCTCCACTACATGAAAATCCCTAAGTGGTAAAAACGGTACCACCTAAGGCTACAAACAAAAGAGGATAATCGGTTAGAAACAAGAAATATCCAAAGACCTGAACAGTAAGTAAACACTTGGAATCCTTAAGTACATTCGAAAGGATGCACTTAATATCCCGTGAGGAAATTACTTATTAGAATCAAGAAAATCAGTACCGATTCCGAATGGGCCTCATCTACCTTAAATACAACGAACAAGCATACGCCCCATCGGATAAACACTTAACCTCACAAATGACCGATACCAACAGAATGACCGATACAGCAAGACCGACACGGCGCTAATACAGCAACAGCAACAGAAGTATCGGTACGAAGAAACCCCTACTAGTGAAAAGACCGGGGAAGATCTCTACCATGTAAAATACAGCAGAGAGCCCCAATACAGTAAAAATAAGAGCGTCTCTCAGAGCTCACTTCTCTTTAAATTTTAACATCATATACCTTTGGTCAATTTTTAGAGTAACAACACAAATAAATTTATTCTCAAAGTAATAGATTTATTCCATGTTGAATATAATTTGGCAGTCGAGGCAGCCTCGACTGCCAGATTTTATAACAGAGAATAAACTCCAACAGAATCTTAATCATACTAAAATCAAATATTTTAGTCCCCAATGCACGAATGAATCATGTGCACCTCTTGCACCTCCTTTGCCGGCATGCTTCTTTTGGTGATAATCACTAAATTTGACGAGCTGAAAAATTGCAGTCCGGAAAAGAAAAAAAGTCCGGAAAGAAAGAACAAATGCAAGAACAACAACAGTATGACTTGTCATCTCTCCAGCACATTAGACAGGGCGCCACGGATGTCCTCCTACACTACTGTTGCTGCGCTTGTCGCTCTTGCTACGATATCAGTAGACAATTGGGCAGTAGAGGATGATTCGTCAGATGATGAATCGTTCGGCTGCTCACATAAGAAAGAAAAACCACCAGCAATACCATCAATCATAACAATCAACATGCCCACGACTGGACGCAGGAAAGCCGTTGTCGGCAACTATACCAAGGCCGAGTTGGAGCACATGTTTGCTTCCATTAGAGCTATCATACCCACTGGAGGAGAAGACTGGGACGATGTTGCAGACCTACATGCTAAAAAATATCGTGGAAGGGATGGTGAATCCATTCGCAATAAATACAATTGATTGAACCGGAAGATGGCGCCAACTGGCAATCCGAACATGAGATGGGACATTAGGGAGGCAAAGGAATTTAAGGATCTGATAGGTGAGAAGGCACGGATTGTACAAGGAGAAGATAGGTACGATGTTGAAAGAAATGAGTTTACTCTTCCTTATTAAATTCCTTTCGTGTCCAGCAGTACCGATGTTACACGACAGCAGTTTGTTCTATTTGAATGAATCAATGCGTTTCAATCCAGTCAGGTAATTGATTCCCACGGCACATCGGTTCCCACGGCAAGTTGTTTCCCATCGCGTATCAATGATGAGCAATCCCTGTTTTCTAGTATTGCCCAGATTCTACGGTGAGCAATCTTTGGTTTGGAGAAATATCACACGACCTACGGTGAGCAATCTCTGATTTCATTGATAAACATATCATGGAATCTTCCTAGGATCACAGGAGAAGAAAACCGTTGTCAGAAGCTTCTCACACACAATATATATATATATATATATACGATCAATGATCAATGCATGCATGGAAAGTTCGCCTTGGGTAATTCTGATCTGACTTGATGCACACTAGTAGAAATTGTACAAGTTCAATTTAGAATGGATGTACCTTGCGCTGTAGATGAGAGAGTAGGTGAGAAATACAATCGGACTTTTTAGAACTGGTACAATTTGTACATGAATGAGCTAGACTTGATGTACTCACAGCGATCTACTCTGATACGATTTTTCGTGGTCGTCGTTGAACTGTGAATACGATAGCTCGTAATTACCAGTAGCTCATACACTTGCTTGTTCTTTCGAATTTGCAATACGTCACATAAACGATGCTCATGCTTTCGTGCGATGTTTAAAAAAATTCCAAAACATTTTCTTGTGCGCACAATAAATAATTCTCTAACTATTTTTGCACGCAACAATTTCAAGTAGGTCTATTTTCGCCACCGTTTTTTTCAGCCCTCGTACCATGCTTGCTTCCGAATCTTTCTATTCTACAATTTTGTTTCATGCTTACCCCGATAATATTTATTCGCAATTCAATTTTTGTTTTTTCCACACGGAACTCATGTTTTGTAATAATATCCTCTATGTACAATGATATTGTCGTAGCGTTATTATGAATTTCTTCACAAACGTATGAGCTTCTTGATAACCAGCAATGTATTCTGTTACGTCGCTTTCACAATACTCACACTACGTTTTTTGAATATCAAAAGCCAACAAAAATATTTTTGTACTAATTGGTGGAGTTGTTAGTTGAACGTTAAACACTAACCTTAAGAGTTGACAACGTAACCTTGTAGACGGAGTTTATGGGGGGGTTTGGGGGGGGGGGGAATACGTAGAAATATTAAAAAAATCTGTTTTTAACAAGTAGACTTGGTACAAACGCTACGACTAAAAATCGTTAAAAATAGAATTGAAACAATTATTTACGGAAATGAGATGCTTCTATTAAAAGCAATAGTAATATCTAGTGGCGCGCGTTCATTTTTATGGTAGCGAGCTCTCATTTTTATGATTGCACGTAACCATAAGATTTAACCTGAATAAAGAAAAAAATCATACGATTAAAATCTGTCTTAGATCAAGTTGGTCGTTGTTGTTGTCAACCTTGCCAGATGAGAGAGTTGGTGTTGTCGGTGAAAAAATACGGACATTGTCGGCATGAAATTCGATCAGAAAAGCCGACAAAACGAAATGACGACCGAGGTGCGGAATTGAGATACGAATATTCCGATGATCAAGCATTAGAATCAAGCGCACCTCCACTACTTGGAATCCTTAAGTGGTAAAAACGATATCACCTAAGGCTACAAACAAAAGAGGATAATCGGTTAGAAACAAGACATATCCAAAGACCTGACCAATAAGTGAACATTTGAAACCCTTAAGTATATTCGAAAAAATATACTTGATAACCCGTGAGGAAATTACTTATTGCAATCAAGAAAATGAATACCGATTCCGAATGGGCCTCATCTATCTCAAATACCACGAACAAAATATGCCCCATCGGATAAAACACTTAACCTCGTAAATGACCGATACCATAGAATGACCGATACAGTAAGACCAACACACGACACTAAGACCGCAACAGTATCGGTACGAGAATGGTACTAACAAATAACCGGGGAAGATCTCTACCATGTAAAATACAGCAGAGAGCCCCGATACAGTAAAAGTACACAGTAAAAATAAGAGCGTCTCTCTGAGCTCACATCTCTTTAAATTTCAATTATCCTATACCTTTCGGTCAATTTTTAGAGTTACAACAGGTTATAGAGCCCTTATAACTTGCACTAGTGGCCCGCAAGAGCACTAGTGTTTACCTTAAGCTACCTATCTCCGCCCGTTCAGCCCCTCAACTGTCCAGTTACCGCCAGAGGATACTTGCTACGGGACTCGGCGATGGGCTGTATCAATAGACCTCCCCTTCTTTCTCTCCTTTTCTCCTCCTTGCTCGTGTATCAAGGGGTGTATCTACAGATCCTTCTACCAAGAATCTTCTTCTGTAATACACGACCAAGCATCTGTATCAAGGGGTGTATATACAGATCATTCTACCAAGAATCTCCTTCTGTAATACACATCTAAGGACGACGATCGAACGATTACGTCCGATAATTGTCACGCGACTCCACGCGACCCCTCGCAAGCCCTATTTTCAGAAAATCGACCCTGCGTTTGTTATGCGCAAGGGTATTTTTTTAAATTCACAATTTTTGTGGTAAAGATTATTCGACCCCCCTCAGGTTGCGACCAAAATTCTCCCCGAAGACTCAAAATGTCCATTGATCTCTCCATTTTGACTAAATTGATTTAAAAAATCTATTTTTCACTACCACACTTTCTAACCTTAACCCAAGATATGAAATAAAATTAGTTTTAGAAGTGTTAGTTCGCTATGTTTCCGCGTTGTTTTCTACGGTATGTCACGGCGTGTCTTCTTTCATACCATCGTGCCTTTTAATGCTCGCTCCGATAGCATCATGCTCGTTTTAACAAATTTTTGTAGAACTCTACAGCACTAACTTCCTCCTACACAATTTCACCACCATTCTTTCTTTTATTTTGTTTCCAAAAATACTTTTTTCTTAGATATGTGTCCGGGTGTATTATGATAGTACTAGTACTAGTAGTAATGTAGGTATGATAGTATCAATTTCTGTTCGAGTGGTGAAACGATTTTTTGTACAATTCATGTCAACAATCATGGAACGGCGTTTCAGAATTCAGTAACCGGAACGGCGTTTCATGCTTTTGTGTTTGAATCATGTTTAAATTTGAAATCTCGGTGCCAAACAACTTCCTAACCTTAACCCAAGATATGAAATAAAATTATTTTCAGAAGTGTTTGTTTGCTACTTTCGTACTAGTACTATGTTTCTGCCTTGTTTCTATGTCACGACGTGTCTTTTTTCATACCATCATGCCTTTTCATGCTCGATCCGAAAGCATCATGCTCATTTTCATCATGTTCATTTAACACCCCCATTGAAACCATTTCTCCCCCTCCCCTCTTCCATTAGAAGAACATGTCATAACAAACAATGATGACGATAGTGAGGTCCTCTCTGATACATCCAATACTTAATTGTTTACCTAGTACAATATCAATAATAACTTAGTATTAGGGAAGAATTGAATGCTCCTCCATATCGATCGTAACATATTTCTCCTACGTTTCGATTGATAGCTACTCCAAAATGATTGCACAATGTTGCAGGACTGCCGCTGTGGCTGTTGGTTCGATCGTTCCCAGTTCCGGCTGCTTGTAAATCCGCAGAACATCTGCATTGGCATTTCAGGGTCAAGTTTCAGGAACGGCGTTTCAGATTGAGTTGTCTGCCTGGAACGGCAATTCTGACTTTTGCGGCAGAGCTCCGATCGTTCCTGCTTGCCGCTGTTGCTATCGCTGTTGCTTGCCGCTGTTGCTATCGCTTCCGCTGTTGCTGTTGGTTCGATTGTTCCCGGTTCCGGCCGCTTGAAAATCCGCAGAACGTCTGTATTGGCGTTTCAGGGTCAAATTTCTGGAACGGCATTTCAGATTGAGTGGTCTGGAACGGCAATTCTTGTTGCTGTTGCGGATCGATTGCTGTTGGATCTGCTGTTGCTCTCGCTGATTCGTCGATTAGTTGCCGGATGAATCCCACTGATCAATTTGTTGCCGTTGTTGCTGTTGCCAATCTAGAACAATCTACAATAATTGAAAAAAATTGAGGTGAGTAACTATTGATGTAGAGTAAATGATAACAACAGAATAATATAATCTACGTGCTACCAACCTACACTGTTGGCGTCCGATTGATTCGATGCTGCCGATTCGTTGTTCCAATATTTGCCACACCTACAGGGAAAAACAATACAAACTAAAGACCACTGCCGTCTTTAATGAAAGCCAATTGCATCGGACACGCTGATTGCAATACCCCATATTTTCTTCCGCGTCCATCATCCCCATAAAGGACCATCGCCGCCCATTTGATTGTGCTAAGCACTTCTTTATACAGCAATACAACAGACTGCAACTCATCCTACGATAGTTGCTTCAATCCTCCGAATCTTCGACTGTCTTCTCCGACGGTTGATATTTCTTTGGTTAATTCCTTCGGTTATTTCCGCACCTTCGCGGATCATTCCGACGGCCTTTTTTTGAAATCTTGATAATCAATCAATTAGTGCTTTGCAGGGGCCCTGTGGAGTTGTTGAGTACGTAGTTATTGTATGTATTGTAAGTATGTGTCAGTAAAGTTATGGTAAGAAGTACTCATACAATATCGCGTACAATTTCTACTAGTACTAGTGTGCATCAAGTCAGATCAGAATTACCAAAGGTGTTCTAATCTGTACCAATTCTTACCAGTTCCAATTCTACCATTAGCCAAACAACCAAATTCATGTGTAAGCTATCAGCAAGGTATCTACACTCATAGGGTTGGGGTTAGATTTGAACAAGCCAGCTGTACGAGCTACCGGTAATTACGAGCTATCAGATCTACAAGCAAGCAACCTACCTTCATACCGATCATACCAATCGATTTATATTACTATTGAAGTGTCGTCATTCACGCAAGCTCTTTTTTAAATTCAAACAAGCAAGCTGTACGAGCTACTGGAAATTACAAGGTACCAGATCTACAAGCAAGCTACCTACCTTCATATTGATCATACCAATTGATCTATACTACCAATGAAGTGAGTCATTCGCACGAGTTTTATTTTAAATTGGAGCAAGCAAGCTGTACGAGCTACAGGTAATTACGAGCTACCAGATCTATAAGCAGATTTGAACACAGTGCAAATCTTTCCAGTCCGCAACCAAAATATAATTCAATCATCAACACAAAAACCCACCAGATTTGAGCAAAGTGCAAATCCTGCCAGTCCTCGACCAAAATATAATTCAATCGTCAACCCAAAAACCCACCTGATTTGAAGACAGTGCAAATTCTGCCGATCCCAGGACCAAAATATAACTCAGTCATCAACCAAAAAACCCACCAGATTTGAACAAAGTGCAAATCTTTCCAGTCCCTAACCAAAATATAATTCAATCGTCAAAACAAAAACAAACCAGATTTGAAGACAGTGCAAATCCTGCCAATCCCCCGCCAAAATATAACTCAGTCATCAACCCAAAAACCCGCCAGATTTGAACACAGTGCACATCTTTCCAGTCCCTAACCAAAATATAATTCAATCGTCAACCCAAAAACCAACCAGATTTGAACACAGTGCAAATCTTTCCAGTTCCTAATCAAAATATAATTCAATCGTCAACCCAAAAACCAAACAGATTTGAGCACAGAGCAAATACTGCCAGTCCCAGACCAAAATATAACTCAGTCATCAACCCCAAAACCCACCAGATTTGAACACAGTGCAAATCTTTCCAGTCATTAACCAAAATATAATTCAATCGTGAACCAAAAACCCACCAGATTTGAGTCACAGTGCAAATCCTGCCAGTCCCCGACCAAAATATAACTCAGACATCAACCCAAAAACCCTCCAGATTTGAACAAAGTGCAAATCCTGCCAATCCCTAACGAAAATATAACTCAGCCATAAACCCAAAAACCCATCATATTTGAACACTGTGCAAATCCTGCCAGTCCCCGACCAAAATATAACTCAGTCATCAACCCAAAAACCCGCCAGATTTGAACACAGTGCACATCTTTCCAGTCCCTAACCAAAATATAATTCAATCGTCAACCCAAAAACCCACCAGATTTGAACACAGTGCAAATCTTTGCAGTTCCTAATCAAAATATAATTCAATCGTCAACCCAAAAACCAAACAGATTTGAGCACAGTGCAAATACTGCCAGTCCCAGACCAAAATATAACTCAGTCATCAACCCCAAAACCCACCAGATTTGAACACAGTGCAAATCTTTCCAGTCATTAACCAAAATATAATTCAATCGTGAACCAAAAACCCACCAGATTTGAGCACAGTGCAAATCCTGCCAGTCCCCGATCAAAATATAACTCATTCATCAACCCAAAAACCTACCAGATTTGAACACAGTGCAAATCCTGCCGATCCCCGACCAAAATATAACTCAGTCATCAACCCAAAAACCCACCATATTTGAACACTGTACAAATCTTGCCAGTCCCCGACCAAAATATAACTCAGTCATCAAACCAAAAACCCTCCAGATTTGAGCACACTGCAAATCTTGCCAATCCCTAACCAAAATATAACTCAGTCATCAACCCAAAAACCCACCAGATTTGAGCACAGCTGCAAATCTTTCCAGTCCCTAACCAAAATATAACTCAGTCATCAACCCAAAAACCCACCATATTTGAACACTGTGCAAATCCTGCCAGTCCCCGACCAAAATATAACTCAGTCATCAACAAAAAAAAATCACCAGATTTGAACACTGTGCAAATATTGCCAGTCCCAGACCAAAATATATTCATCAACCCCAAAACCCACCAGATTTTAAGACAGAACCTACAAATCCTGCCCATTCCCAACCTAAAACGAACTCTGATTATGTATCTATACTATTTATCCAGCTTAGAGAGCGAAAGCTCGAACAGCAGTTTTGATTGAGTAGGGATGGGGAATGTGACTGGGTAACTTCAAATTATTGTTTAATATTATTATAGAGGCTTAGCCCTAAGTACAATTTTGCGAGATACATAGGCGCTCATAATATAACAGCCTTCGTATTTTGGATTCAAACAGCTATGTAATACTAATGGATTGAACAATAGAGAATCTCCTGACCTCAATGGGACTTTCACTCCATACGTCAGGAAGACAAAATAATAAATCACCTCTTCATCACTTACATGTTTTGGAGCAATAACTGTCAGCCTTGTATAGAACATATCAGGCATCGGTATGGCATTTTGAGTGATAATCCTTTCCAATAGAAAAGGCCGTTGCGTGATGGCCGATTGCATTCAGCGTTGTACGATTAACAACCTCATTCATCACAGTTGTTTCAAGGTTGACAAGTTTGGACATTGGAGTTAAACAAAGCTGCATTTCGTTCACAATGTGTAGGGCTTTTTGTTCAAGGTTGGCTTTTGTTGTCGAGTCCACATTGTTTTTGAAAACGTACACACCATTTCCCGATTTCAATCGGTTTGGTCTCATCCCAATAATACCATATCCACTGTTTACACTGTCACATTTGGTTCCTCGGCCTATTTTGCGTTTAGATTAAACAATCTGCCCAGCAAATGTTCTTGTGATTTCTATATTTTTGGGAGTACCCAAGCGTTGTTTTGCAAATTGTCTGGAAGCTTTTGCAAAGATTCTCAATGATGGTTCTGATTCGGCAAACGCTAGAACAAACTTCTTGTCGGTACTATCCAATGTCTTGAAACTGTCAATAGACACAGCCTGTGCCAAAGAATATTTCTTCTCTCCAACTGTTGTCCGGCCCCAATTTGTAGCCATGAATTTTCCTTGAAATCCATTTTTGTGAACTGTTTTCAATGCTATTTCCTCGACATGTTTAAAAATTGCATTTGGATCTCGGCGCCAATTCCTGTCCCCTTCTGCTGTCTTGTTGGGTTTTATCTCCGACAAGTGTTTGTAAGTCTGGTGGATTGTTGATGATGATGGTGCTGCCTTTGGGAGATAATTTGAAGTCATTTTCTTTCTCTCAGTCTTCCCACGTTTCCTCTTTGATTTTTGCTTGATTGCTTTTGCTGGCAATTGCTTTGTTGTTGTTTTGAATCCCATTGTTGTTGCCGGGACGAATTGCCGTTGCCGTGTTGGATCGATTGGTGTTGCGGATCGATTGGTGTTGTTGAATCGATTCGTTTTGCAGATCGATTGGTGTTGGATCGATTCGTTTTGCAGATCGATTGGTGTTGGATCGATTCTTTTTGCAAATCGATTCGTGTTGTGGATTGATTCGTTATGCAGATCGATTGGTGTTGGATCGATTGGTGTTGTTGGATCGACTTGTTTTGCAAATCAATGGGTGTTGGATCGATTGGTGTTGGATCGATTGGTGAAGTTGGATCGATTCGTTTTGCAGATCGATTGGTGTTGGATTGATTCGTTTTGCAAATCGATTCGTGTTGTGGATCGATTCGTTATGCAGATCGATTCGTTATGCAGATTGATTGGTGTTGGATCGATTGGAGTTGTTGGATCGACTTGTTTTGCAAATCGATTGGTGTTGGATCGATTGGTGTTGCAGATCGATTGGTGTTGGATGGATTTGCCGATGCGGATCGATTTGCCATTGCGGATCAATTGGTGTTGTTGGATCGACTGGTGTAGACAACGAATCGATTTGCCGTTGCGGATTGATTGGTGTTTTGGATAGATGTTCAATCATTCCCGGTTGCGGCCGCTTCGAATCGTCGTCGTTGTTGTTGGATTGATTGGTGTTGGATCGATTCGTGATCACGGTTGCTTCAATTGTTCCGTTCTTGCATTTGCTGACGATCCTATTCAAATAGATAATTGAACAAAATGGGTGAGTATCTATTGATGTACTACATAGAGTAAATAATAACAACAGAATAATATAATCTACATTCCGATCGATTCGATGCCACAAAACAAGACTGCACCACCGCCGCCGCCTACTTTTGTTGTTGCCTTCAATTTGCCCAATTGATTCAATGCTTACAATTTCAAGGGAAGATTCACCGCACCTACAGGGAACAAGACGACGAAAGATTCGTCGTCCGATCCGTTGTTCTGATTCGTTGCTTCCAATCCTTTGCTTCCGCTCCGTTGATCTGTTGGTTCTGATCCGTTCCTATGAAAATAAGAAGAAAAACAGAGAGGAAATACATTATCAGTAATGCCGGTGGAGTGGAAGACCAATCAATTGCCGTTGCCATTGCCTATCTCTCTCATTCGTACCGTTGCTTGTTCCGACAATCGTTGTTCTGACAATCGTCCCGATGAAATTGTTGTTGCTGCTGCCGTTGATTTGCAGCCTTCTTACCCTCTGTCACAAAAAACAGTACCTCGTGCCTGTTGATATAGAAGCAATGGATGCAGATTTATTGCTTTCAAGACATATATGTTTGGGGGCCAATTCAAACAATATCTATCCAGCAAACCACCTCTTGTCCAATGCGAGCTAATTCTTTTTCCGGTACAAGGCTGTTATTTCAGACTAAAATATTCGAGCACAGATTACCTGCCTAATGCTGATCAATGATCAAGGGATCATTGGATTAAGTGGAATCCCACGTTCACAGACGGAGTGCCAATTACTAGCAACTCTACTCAAATAAGTCGGGTAAGATTATGATACAAAGGTAGAAAAAGTGATTTTTTTTGTTGCGAGGTAGAAAATAAAATTACTGTGTGTTTGTGTGAGAGAGATTTTTTTTTTTTTCGCGTACGATTTTCGTTTTACTTCGATCGATCGATCGAAGTATCTAGTACATCATGTAGAATTCTACATGATTTTGTACTAGTGTAGAATCCTACATGTTTTTAGTACTAGATAAATTTTCAGTACTGAATCTGCGTAGGTTTCTACACGAAAAGATGTTTACAACTTACTAGATAATTTTCGGTATTGAATCCGTGTAGGTTTCTACGCGAGTAGATCCCTACACGTTTTTAGTACTAGATAATTTTCGGTATTGAATCCGTGTAGGTTTCTACGCGAGTAGCTTTTTACACGTTTTTATTACTAGATAATTTTCGGTATTGAATCCGTGTAGGGTTCTACGCACGTAGAGTTCTACGCGTTTTTAGTACTAGATAATTTACGGTATTGAATCCGCGTAGGTTTCTACATGAGTAGATTACTACACGTTTTTTCTAATGGATATTTACCGATATTGAATCCATGAATGTTTCTACGTGAGTAGACTTCTACACGTATTCATTTCGAAAATGGATAATTTGATCCATGAATACAATATATCAAACCGGCAAGGGTCAGGGCAAAATGCCATGATACAAGCCAGAATGAAAGGCAAAATGCCGCCCCATTTCTTTTTGATAGGGCCTCTGATGGTAGACTGGATACAGTTTGGTATTCAACACGACTCACGATGAATAGATTAAGTCAAAAGATCCAAACGCTTAACGATTGGATTTACGACTGAAGGGGACTGAAAAGAATCAACCATGTAACGCGTATTCGTACGTACTAAGCGGGCGTATAGCACGAAAAGTCATAAGGGCAAATAACCTTATTCGTAAGGTTATTTATCAATGAATAATCGTCGGCGCTTTTATGTGGATTGCCTCTTAGCGAGATTTTCCTCTCAGCTCACTCTTCGAAGAATTAACAACTCTAAAACACTATCATGCCCTAAAATCTACGTACAATCTAGTACTAATTCTACACAATAAGGTACAATCACATGTGATATTCAATGAGAACATCACGGTGAATTATACGGTAACAAAAGACCGATCGAAGATGGTTTTACATGTGTTTCGTGTCCCTTTACGTGTGCTTTGTATGCTAAGAATTACGCGGTAATATGCCGTAAATCGACACGATGATACGAGAGTAATTAACCCGTTGACTCGATCGTCGAAGACAATCGACTGTATCAATTGCTCACTAAATCAATCGATCGTAAGACCGTTTGCGTTTGTTTGTTACGACACACTTTCTTTAGTTTATCAGACCCACAGCACTCTCTACGAGCTGTGGCCAGCATCCTACAATGCTGAGGACCGCGTTTCCCACCGAGAAACGCAGTTGAGCTCGAAGACTAATCCGGACTAGCCTGATCAGCTACCGGCATCAACCCTCAAGGATGTAAAAGAGGCAGTTGCCTGTGGAGCCCTGGAATAGACCAACACCAGGGCGGTCTCCCTGAAAGAAGAGACCAAAGAACCGAACCAAGGTGGTGGCTCCACCGGGTTTCGGGATCCAGCAAAACAAGCAAGGGAAAAGACACTGGACGATTCAGCTGAACGAATCGCCCAGGTTGGCATCAGTTGAAAGGAATCAATATCCAATCCGAGAACACTGATCTTTCACTGAAAACAAGAATGAGTGAGCCAGAAGATTGAGCCTGAAGTATTCTGCGGTGAAACGGATTGCGAAGAACATCTGCTTGCAAGAAGGAACAGATTGCGAAGAGCATCTGCCCGCAAGGAAAACGAAAATCCAAAGATATGAGAACACCAAATCTCGAAGATCGAAAAGATCCAAAAGGAAAAAGAGAACACTAAATTCTCAGGAAACAATCTTTCAATCTTTCACCACAGAAATACAGAATGAGCAAATCCCAAGAAAGGATAGGAAAGCTCACAATCTCGATTTGCAACAAAAGCAAAAGCTCACACAAAAAATAACTAACCGGAACGAAAATTCGATCCGGATAAATACAAAACAGATAAGCAGACCACCTGACAGTCACCAACGATAAATACCCATCCCTCACATCCAAACCCCGATTACCTTCTCTCTCCAACATACCACCTCCGACTCACACTGAATACCACCCAAAACGAATATTCGAAACTTACTACGAATCAACCATCCATACTCCTCCAATATAATTCGAAACTCCGTTACAATTCATCACCATGGTACGAACTAGAGCGGACGACGACATGGAAGAAACAAAAATGGAAGTGGATGACGATGACGATTCAGACGATGACGATTTGGAAGAGAAATTGGAAGATAAAATCATGGAAGTCATGGAAAGGGCCTTTGAGGACCCAGAATCAAACTCAACCATGAAGAGAATCATCGACCAAGAAATAAAGAAAAGAGTCAGGGCAATGAGAGATGCAGAAAGAAAGGGTGTGAATCCAGATGACGCGGATAGCGAAAATGAGGATGAAGGAAACGATGCTGACCAAAATGCAGAGAACGCAAGAGCTGAACGGCTGGGAAGAAGGTCATCCCAACCCAGGATAAAAATCAGGGGATTCAACAATGGTAGATTTCTGAACCCAGAACAGCTAGCTTTCAGGAGCAGCCTAATGGATTTTGGCATCAACTATGAATCAGCTGAAGAAATTATGAGGGGAGGGATGTCTAATATCCGCGAAATTACAGACCTCAACAAAGAGAGCATTAAATCGTTCATGCAAGGATTGAAATCTATCAGTCCGGACTGTCCTAATCCAAAAAGTATCCACTATGGTAACAGACTATCATCGAGGCTCCTAACTTGGGCAAATTGGGCCCGGTATCAACCATTGATTGGAGTCAAGCCAATGGCTATCGACTGGAACGCAAACCCAAACAACTTGGAACTGCAGCAATTCAGAATCAAGATGATGGAATCAAGTGTGAAATCACAGGAAAAGGCAACTCCACCAGAGCTGAAGGATCTCACAAAATTCAGGGAATGGGAGGAAGGCTTCCGACAAAACTTGAGATACAGATTCAACTCTGAGGGTTTTCCAATCTTGTATGTCATAAGACCCCAAGAAAAGGAAGAAGTTACTGATGAAGCCAGGGCTGGAACAGTCGGGCAAACTACAACAGATACTTATCCAACTTGGAGTGATTACAATGAAAGATGTGGTGTCCTGTCAGGTCCCCAGTATGATGAGGACAACAACGTCGTCTGGAGGTTGCTGTGTGATGCAACTAGAAAAGGTCCCGGTTGGGAATATGTGGCACATTTCCAAAACACTGCACTGAATTCTGGTAATGCCAGAAACGCTTTCATTTCTCTCATGCAACACGCTTACACTGATACCAATATCACTATGGTTCTGAATAAGACATATCAGGATATGAAAGATTCACACTACACTGGAGATTCCAAGGGTTATGACTGGAACAAGCACAAGCGAAATTGGACTGCTTTCCATGGAACGATTCTGAGATTTGAAAAGAATCATAATGAAAGAAGATTTGTCTGGGATTTTATCAATTCAATCAGTGACGAGCGACTTGATGCTGCAAAAGCAGATGCAATTGATGAGAGCAAAGACTATCGTGACAACTTCAATGAATGTTTGATTCTATTCACCAATCGTCTTGGATTGAAAAAGCTTGCAACAGGGAAGAGTAAAAGAGGTTCCAGAAGTTTGTATTCTATGGGCACAACCAGCAACAAAAAGCAAAAGACAACTGGAACTTTTACAGGAAAAGTTGAGTGCAAGCCTTACCCAACAAGTGTTTATAAAACAATGTCAAAAGAACAGCGCCAGGAGCTTTACCAGATGAGACAGGCTAAAAAGAAAAGAAATCTCAAGGCTGCTGAGACTAAAAAGAAAGAAACTGAAAATGAAGGCGCTGGTGACAGTTTTGGATCAAAATCTAAGAAATGACATAATAACCGGACACTATCACTAGAACACAAATTGTTAAAAATGGTGAGCCGGTCATTATACCAGATGAATGTCCCTGTAGGTTTTGATGATGGGGAAAGTGAAGAAGGATATTGTGAGTTAGACTCACATGCAGATACTACTGCAGCAGGAAGCAATATGGTATTGCTGAATCCTGATCAAATCACAACACACGTTGATGTTGCACCTTTTTCTGAAGAGTACAAGCCCATCAAGAAAATCCCCATTGGAAGCTGTGCGACTGCATGGACAAATCCAACATCAGGCCAAGTATATATCATAGTGTTCCATCAAGCACTGTACTTTGGGGACAAATTGAAAAACAGCTTGATATGCCCAAATCAAGTGAGGGACTGCAATTTCAACTCTGTTGAAGAAACACCTCGCCAATTTGATCCACGATCCAAGCATGGAATTACAATTCAAACTCCACTGGAGGATGATGATCCGAAGAAAGTTTTTATCAAACTGAGTATGAGAAATGTGATCTCATATTTCCCCACAAGAAAGCCCGCAAGAATGGAACTTGATGAATGTCAACATTTGATAGCAACAAATGATACCCCCTGGGATCCACATTCACTGAAGTTCAGGATGGCCGAGCTAGCCATTGACAATGGAGAGCCAATTTCAGGGGACCAATTCAGCCTTCAAGCTATGTCAACCGAAGAGGACCAAGCAATGGAGGAAAGTTCTGTTGTAACAGAACCTGCTAGTAATGTTACAAATACACTTCCCAAGACCAGCTTAGGAAAAGAACGGCATCCAAGTGTCATGCAGCAATGCAAACTGATGAGGGTCCATCAAGTATCCACAAGGAGAATGCTAACTGAATGCCAGATCGCAACAGATGGAAATATTGCTCATCGAATTTCTTCAGTAAGGAATATTTCAAGCGCGCGAAGGGTAGACCAATTTTTGTTTGATGATACAGAATTTGACTTTATGGAAGCTCCTGAAGCAGAATCAAAACAGGCCCCTAGCTTGCAAGAAATAGACAATACACTCGAAAGGAGGTCTCTTGACAGAAGAAATCAATGGGGGCCATCAGTGATAACAATTGAAGGTCCAAACAAAGTTGACTGTGAACGCCTAGCCAAAACTTGGAACATTAGTTTCAAGAAAGCTGAACAGACACTGAAAGTCACGACGCAGAAGGCACTCAGGAATTTGCAATCACCATTGATGAAGCGACTTCCTACTCAGCGTTTCAGGAACAAGAGAGTCGCACAAGGAACCTGGTACACTGATACGTGGCATGCCAGGACTACCAGTATTATGAGGCAAGAAAAATGTGCACAGATCTTTACAAATGGAAATGGGTTTGAAGTATTTATACCAATACAGGACAAATCACAAGCCCACCAAGGACTGAAGACATTTATTCATGAAATTGGAATTCCAGAGCATTTGATTTCTGATGGTGCGCCAGAACAAGGATCCCCAAGAACCTACAAAACACACTGGAATTCAATTGTAAAGCGCAACCATATCCATCAGACATTTATCCAGCCACATTGCCCATTCCAAAATCGAGCAGAACAAGCGATTGGCCATCTTGGTAGTGCAATCACAACCAAGTCTGCAAAGAAGAAGTCACCGAGAAGATTATGGTCATTTTGTGGTGAACTATGTGCTAATATCAGGCAGCGAACAGCCTCGAACAACCCTTCTTCAATGGGGAGAACCCCATTTGAATTGGTCCATGGCTATAGGCCCGATATTACATTATACACTTCATCAGAATGGTATGATTTTGTGTTTTATTATGAAAAAGGTGATTCTTCCACCCGAGGTGTTGAAAGGCTGGCGCGATGGTTGGGTCCCTGTGGAAATAGGGTAGGTGGGGGGGATTGTTTTTGGCTCCTGACCGAATCAGCAATACCAATATCTACAAATTCAATAAGGCCTGTAAAGGAATATGAATGGAGGGATAGAGATGTCCTAAGAAGAATGGAAGCCATTGACAAATCAATTGAATCCAAGATTGGAGATGAAGTCAAGGACAGCGCATCATTCTTCCAGGAAAACTACCCAGAGCCCCAAATAGAGCTATTTGAGAATCAACCAGTAAAAACACCGGATATGAAACTCGAAATGGCTGAGCCAGAAGCATCGGTAGAAGATGTTGATGAACCAGATGAATATCTGGGAAATGAAGTGATCATTGAAAGAGGTGATGAAAGACTCAGGTGCGTTGTCAAGGACAGGGTTCGCGACTTGCAAAACAGACCAATAGGAATCAGAAACGAGAATCCTATACTAGACACGAGGCTGTATAAATTGCAACTACCTGATGGCACCATGGAGGAATACACGGCAAATATTGTTGCAGAAAGCCTATACAGCTCTGTTGATGATGACGGGAGGATGTTCACTCTACTAGATGAGCTCATTGACCATGAATGCGACAACACTGCACTAACTGATGATGAAGCCACGACCATAGCAAAAAATGGCAGGAAAACCCATAAACCTACAACTAGAGGTTGGAGAATTTTAGCCAGTTGGAAAGATGGCACTGAATCTTGGTGTAAGTTAAGTGATGTGAAAGAATCATTTCCAGTGCAATTAGCCGAGTATGCAGTTAACAATAATCTTGAAAAATCACCAGCTTTCAGATGGTGGGTGCACAAAATTTTGAGGAGGAAGGACCGAATCCTTAAAGCGGCCAAAACAGCAAAGTATTGGTTGAAGACTCACAAATATGGAGTTGAATTGCCACATTCAATCAAACAAGCGCTGGCTATTGATAAGAAAACGGGGACTGACCACTGGGAAAGAGCAATTCATAAGGAAATGACAAATAATATGGCAGCGTTTGAATTTTCTGATGATGATGTTATCCCAGTTGGCCATAAACAGATAACAACCCACATGATTTTTGACATCAAGCTTGGGTCCCTAACAAGGAAGGCCAGATTGGTAGGGGACGGTCACAAAGTTCCTGCAGTGGCCAAAGAAAATACTTATTCATCGGTTCCCAGTCGAGACTCAGTAAGAATATTCTTTCTGCTGGCAGCGCTGAATGATTTGAAGGTTCTCTCAGCTGATATTCAAAATGCATATTTGACAGCCCCGATTAAAGAGAAATATTTTCTAAAAGCAAGAGAAGAAGATGGTTTTCCACCTCACCTTGCAGGAAGACCTTGCAAGATTGTTCGCGCATTATATGGACTGCCGGTTGCTGGTGCATCTTTCAGGTCATACCTCACTCAGCATTTGAGAGATCTTGGATATTCACCTTGTAAGGCAGATCCGGATGTGCACTTACAAATTGAAACCAGGAAAGATGGATCCAGATACTGGGCAATGCTCATTGCATACGTAGATGATATCCTATGTTCTGGCGAAGATCCAAAGTTCCAGCTTGAAAACATTGAACGAAAGTTCAAATTGAAGGATGATACAATTGAAGAGCCAACTCTATATTTGGGAGCTGATATTGGGAAATTCTACTTTGAAGGTGATTCAAAGCCAAGATGGTCATTATCAAGCACTAAGTACACAGCGAAAGCTGTTGCAGCAGTCGAACAAGAGTTAGGAACTGAAAAATATGGCTACAAGTATCTACCAAAGTCAGCATCTAGTCCACTGTCACATGATTATCGACCGGAAATTGATATATCAGAAGAATTGAACCCTGAATTGCAAAATTACTATCAAGGTTTAATTGGAGTTCTCAGGTGGATTTGTGAACTAGGAAGACTTGACATAGTAATGCCAGTATCACTGATGTCAAGGTATCTGGCACAGGCAAGGATCGGGCATTTGAATCAGTTGTTTCATATATTTGCATATTTGAAAAAGTACAACAGGTCAAAACTGGTTTTTGATGATACTGTACCAAGTGTTGATGAAAGTAAATTTCAAAAATGTGACTGGTCTGAATTTTATCCTGGTGCTGCTGAAGTCATACCAACAGATATGCCTGAAGCTTTGGGAAAACATGTGACGATGAGCTGTTTTGTCGATGCTGATCATGCCGGATGCAAGGCAACAAGGAGATCTCATACTGGTGTTATTATCTTCATTAATAATGCACCGATCATTTGGTTTTCCAAAAGACAAACAACAGTTGAGACATCAACTTTTGGATCTGAAATCATTGCTTTGAAAATTGCAATCGAATTGGTTGAAGGTCTAAGGTACAAGTTGAGAATGATGGGTGTTCCAATTGATGGGAGCACAAATGTGTATTGTGATAATGATTCAGTTGTTACAAATGTTACACGACCTGAAAGCCCATGTAAGAAGAAGCACAACAGCATTGCATATCACAAAGCTCGTGAATCTATTGCAGCAAGAATTATCAGAGTTGCAAAGGAACCAGGTTCAACAAATATTGCTGATTTGTTTACAAAGCTAATGAGTGGCGCTGTTTTCAGAGAACATTGTTCTCGTTGCATGTGGTAAGAGATTTGATAAAAATCAATCATTCGATGGAATGTTCGATCGATCGTTCGATTGAAGTAACAAGTTGATTTTCTAAGTTCAATCACGAAAAATGAACAAATCGTTCTGCAATGAGCATTTCGAAAATGGATAATTTGATCCATGAATACAATATATCAAACCGGCAAGGGTCAGGGCAAAATGCCATGATACAAGCCAGAATGAAAGGCAAAATGCCGCCCCATTTCTTTTTGATAGGGCCTCTGATGGTAGACTGGATACAGTTTGGTATTCAACACGACTCACGATGAATAGATTAAGTCAAAAGATCCAAACGCTTAACGATTGGATTTACGACTGAAGGGGACTGAAAAGAATCAACCATGTAACGCGTATTCGTACGTACTAAGCGGGCGTATAGCACGAAAAGTCATAAGGGCAAATAACCTTATTCGTAAGGTTATTTATCAATGAATAATCGTCGGCGCTTTTATGTGGATTGCCTCTTAGCGAGATTTTCCTCTCAGCTCACTCTTCGAAGAATTAACAACTCTAAAACACTATCATGCCCTAAAATCTACGTACAATCTAGTACTAATTCTACACAATAAGGTACAATCACATGTGATATTCAATGAGAACATCACGGTGAATTATACGGTAACAAAAGACCGATCGAAGATGGTTTTACATGTGTTTCGTGTCCCTTTACGTGTGCTTTGTATGCTAAGAATTACGCGGTAATATGCCGTAAATCGACACGATGATACGAGAGTAATTAACCCGTTGACTCGATCGTCGAAGACAATCGACTGTATCAATTGCTCACTAAATCAATCGATCGTAAGACCGTTTGCGTTTGTTTGTTACGACACACTTTCTTTACAAAGGTAGAAAAAGTGATTTTTTTTGTTGCGAGGTAGAAAATAAAATTACTGTGTGTTTGTGTGAGAGAGATTTTTTTTTTTTTCGCGTACGATTTTCGTTTTACTTCGATCGATCGATCGAAGTATCTAGTACATCATGTAGAATTCTACATGATTTTGTACTAGTGTAGAATCCTACATGTTTTAGTACTAGATAAATTTTCAGTACTGAATCTGCGTAGGTTTCTACACGAAAAGATGTTTACAACTTACTAGATAATTTTCGGTATTGAATCCGTGTAGGTTTCTACGCGAGTAGATCCCTACACGTTTTTAGTACTAGATAATTTTCGGTATTGAATCCGTGTAGGTTTCTACGCGAGTAGCTTTTTACACGTTTTTATTACTAGATAATTTTCGGTATTGAATCCGTGTAGGGTTCTACGCACGTAGAGTTCTACGCGTTTTTAGTACTAGATAATTTACGGTATTGAATCCGCGTAGGTTTCTACATGAGTAGATTACTACACGTTTTTTCTAATGGATATTTACCGGTATTGAATCCATGAATGTTTCTATGTGAGTAGACTTCTACACGTATTCTGTTTTGGTGGTCGACCTTGTGCATTGGTTGGGAAGGCAAAATTTGCACTTTGTTCAAATCTGGTGGGTTTTTGGGTTGATGACTGAGTTATATTTTGGTGGGGGATCGGCAGGATTTGCACTGTGTTCAAATCTGGTGGGTTTTGGGGTTGACAATTGAATTATATTTTGGTTAGGGACTGGAAAGATTTGCACTGTGTTCAAATCTGGTGGGTTTTTGGGTTGATGACTGAGTTATAGTTTGGACGGGGATTGGTAGGATTTGAACTGTCTTCAAATATGGTGGGTTTTAGGGTTGACGATTGAATTATATTTTGGTTAGGAGCTGGAAAGATTTGCACTGTGCGAAAATCTGGTGGGTTTTTGGGTTGATGACTGAGTTATAGTTTGGACGGGGATTGGTAGGATTTGAACTGTCTTCAAATCTGGTGGGTTTTTGGGTTGACGATTGAATTATATTTTGGTTAGGGACTGGAAAGATTTGCACTGTGTTCAAATTTGGTGGGTTTTTGGATTGATGACTGAGTTATATTTTAGTCGGGGATTGACAGGATTTGCACTGTGTTCAAATCTGTTATGTTTTAGGGTTGAGGATTGAGTTATATTTTGGTCGGGGATTGGCAAGATTTGCACTGTCTTCAAATCTGTTCAATTTTTGAACTGATGACTGAGTTACTTTTTAGTCAGGGATTGAAATAATTTGCACTGTGCTCAAATCTCGTGAGTTTTTGGGTTGTTGGGAGTCACAAAACATAGGTACTGGTAAGAATACTGATCCACAAAGAAGAAAAGACGAAAACAAACACATAACTTCACAGCACCCGACAGGAACAAACCATCATGACCAGCAATATACCTCCCATGGATTTGGATGGTCAGGAAATCAATGACAATGCCAATACAACTGTGGGTACAGAGAAGACACTAGAAGGAAAAACAGAGTCAAAAACAATTTCTGTCATGCTAGAAGCAGCAAGCGATACAGCACCCGACAGGAACAATCCCATCATGAACAGCAATTTATCGCCCACCAACAAACCTGCTTTGACGACACTAACTCCCATGGATTTAGAAGGTCAGGAAAGTAATGACAATGCCAATACAACTGTGGGTACAGAGAAGACACTAGAAGGAAAAACAGAGTCAAAAACAATTTCTGTCATGCTAGAAGCAGCAAGCGATACAGCACCCGACAGGAACAATCCCATCATGAACAGCAATTTATCGCCCGCCAACAAACCTGCTTTGACGATTCTAACTCCCATGGATTTTCGAGGGTCAGGAAAGTAATGACAATGCCAATACAACTGTGGGTACGGAGAAGACACTAGAAGGAAAAATGGAGTCAAAAACAATTTCTGTCGTGCTAGAAGCAGCAAGCGATACAGCACCCGGCAGGAACAATCCCATCATGAACAGCAATTTATCGCCCACCAACAAACCTGCTTTGACGACACTAACTCCCATGGATTTAGAGGGTCAGGAAAGTAATGACAATGCCAATACAACTGTGGGTACGGAGAAGACACTAGAAGGAAAAATGGAGTCAAAAACAATTTCTGTCATGCTAGAAGCAGCAATCGATGACAATGGTAATGCCAATGTGAATGTCGGCATTGTTAAGGAAACAAATTTAGAAAATATTGGACAGGACACGGTGAACTACAAAACGGTTGCAGGAACAGAGACGACAACAATTTCTGGTAATGACGCAACAGCAACAACAACAGAGATAGACGTGACAACAAATGAGACAACCCCACCAAACAACCACCAGATTGTTGAAAGGATGTCAGATAATCAAGAGACAAAGAATAAAGGGAAGCCAATCGGTTCAAAGAAAAAAAATGATCCTCTATCAAAATACAACAAACCCAATCTAGTGGAAATTAGAAAACTATCTAAAGAAAAAGCAATCGACATGATGTCTGGATCATGCAGTTACATCTTTCATGATAATGACAAGGAAATACCATATGCGATGCCAACTTCGGTGATGAGTTTCATATGTAAATGTGGGCAAGTTATGGGCCATGCAAAAAAAGCAAGTAAACACTTACAAAACTGCCAATCCATGGAAGACACTGTCCCAAAATGCATACCAGATGAAATGAATTATAGAGCTGAATCTTGATATGCATGGTATCAGAACAAGCTTCAGTTGAAATTGAGTCTTAATCAAAAAACATTTGCCTGTATCTGTGGTGAGATGCATGGAATAACAGCTTTTTCCACTCATGCTAAGAATGCCTGTCAATTTGCTGCAGAGTGCGTCAAAGAATTTGAGTTGAGGAATGCTACTCCTCAACCATTGAAATCTATGACAAATGGATCTTTTTCTAATGATGTTTTGCTTGAAATTTCTCAACCCAATCATTTAACATCTTACAAACGAATGAAATGTGAAGAAATGATAGATCACCCATTTGTTACTATGACGTTTGAAAGAGCTGCGTTTTATGTGCCAAAACTTGAAGATCCATTGTTTGCTACACAGTTGCAAATTGTTGATAGCATCCAAGCAAAAATTATGAAAAATTGGGATTTTTTCAAGTCAGTTGTTTCTAAGGCAAGGAAAGCAGATCATTCCGCACAACCAATACAAGCATTCAGATATGAAATGCACCTGTCTTTCAGTCCAAAGCACCTAGCACAAAAACCGGCATGGAAAAAGTTTTGTGACAAAACTGGTTTTGAAATGCGTCATATGGTTTCTTTTGTAAAATTTATTGAAGAAACCACTATGAGTATGTGTTTACCCCGAACAATTCCAAAAGAAGAAATTCAATATTGGAAGGTTGCTACACCAAGCCTGATAATCACTGAAGTACGTGGTGATCAGGCCATGCACTTAGATTTGATGGGACATGATTTTGAAAAACAATTTGGAATGCTGCTTACAGGAGGGCAGAGTACAACAAATGTGGTTGAACCAAGTCAAAAAGAAAAGGTTGGTTATAGAACAGCGATTGAACTCATTCAGAAAGGTTTGTCATCTGTTCGGGCTTTGAATTGGATAAATATTCCAGAATCATTTTTTCCAGAAAATCAAAAATATGGGAGAAACGGAAAAAGCCTTGGATGAATATTTTCAAACAGCATTTGGTGATTTATTCAGGATTATTCATGGTGAATGTCATGTCAAACACGACAAAAATCAATCAATTACAGCTAATCTGCTGGAAAATTTTGAATTCAAAGCAGCCAGACTCGTACGGTGTCCTTTGCTGTCTTTTTCTGAAATTCCAGGAGGAGTAATCCAGGCTGGTAGTGGTTCATCCATAAACACGATCCGTATTTTGCTATTTTGGACTGCATATAACAAGACAAAAACAAAACAGTATGATGCTGGTTTACAGGTAACACTTCTGCAGAATATGGTTATGATTGCAGAGTCTGTTTGGAAACATATTGATGATTTGGAAAAAGAATATATGATTCATCTACTCTACTATGCATATTATGTTTCAGCAGAAGCTTACAAGCCTACAGCTTCTGGAATGTTTGCAAGTCAAGGCAATTTTTCTGAGGTGCACACACTTGTTTCAAAACTTCACATTATATGTGAATGTGAATCAGATGCAGAGAAGAATCAAAAAATGACTGAATTGCTTTCCACCTATACTAAACGTTTGTTCAAGGTTCAATATCACCGTGAAGCAAAAAACATAAAAGAAACTATAAGGAAAATTAAGTTTTTTCCCCCACGACCCCCTTTTTGGGGGGTCTAATACATGCAAAGGACAGATTACATTAAAAAAATTAAAATTTGTTTGTTAGATGTTAATTTCTCATTCCCTCTATGCTTTGAATTCATTTTGTGCGCAAGACATGCTCACACATACATCACATGCACATACATGACACGTGCCCCACGCATGGTATAATTGGAAGACACATGTTGAATAGTTTTTAGAGTACTTTTCACATCATGGTATCTTCAATTCGATCATCTTCATCAATTCCATTACTATGAAGTCCCAGGTTTGTGAAAAAATCTTTATTCTATTATCTATGATTAATCCAATTGACCTATTGCAAATTCCAAGGCAATCTTGTTTCATTGTTTTTAATCTATCACAACAGTGTTAAGTCCCAGGTTCTCAAAATTGTTTGACAGGATAACGTAGAATTAGCAGGCAAACAATCAATTTGGAATTACTTCACACACTACTGTGTGGATTTTGAAGGAATTTTGGTCCATGCATTACCACTGCAATTTTTGCACACTTTTTTTCAAGTTGAAAAACCCATCCTAATCACGATAAAATAAACACTTCAAATACAGCAGCATCTAATCAATCATTCCTTTCAATATGGCGCCAACGAGAAAGGCTGTAAACTCCATTGATGACTCTAAGAAAAAGACTACCACTGTCACCAGAAAACCTCCATCTCCAGTTAAAAAAGAGAAAATCATTAAACCTAGAAAGTTGAGCAGCCCGCGCAAGTATCAGCAGAATGTGGTAGAAGCTTTCAAATTTTGCATGGATGATAGAATGATGGGTGCACAGCTTCTTAATGTTATGGGTGAAGCTGGTTTTGCGTTTCCTGTGTTGAAAGCAATCAGAAAAAGTAATTTGAACAAGTATCCTGAGCTAGGTCCTGATCATTTTGATGTGAGATGCACAGAAACTCTTATTCTGAGGGAATCACATGACACTAACTAAAGCTCTAAAAGACACACCCACCAGCAAATATGGACATGTTGCTTTTGTTGCCTTCCCTAATCCTGACAGATACCCTACCATTGAAACACAGACTATGGAAGAATTCAGAGATTTGATTGTCAAGATTTTTTGTAGTGAAGAACAGAAAAATGCGGAAAAAACATTTCTTCCATTTTCTCCAACTCATATCAAAATCCCAAACAATGCTCCTCCTAATAGTTCCATTGACAAAATATTCAAGGATGATAGTACACATGCAATCTTTGAAACCTATCATTGTCCAGAAGAGGTGAAGACTCCAGAAGAGAAATATTCATACATCCGTGATAATGATTTGTGGGACATCTTCACACGCAAAAACAATGGTGAATACAGCTACTATGCAACACGCTTTGTTGGCTTTCCTGTAGGACAGAACTATCAGGATTAAAGTATCATCTCCAGAATTAACAGAAATCATGTCAATTACAAAGGGTCAATGCCACCTTAACAGAAGATTATCAGATTAAACCAAAAAGAATTATCGCATCAAAAACAATTGACATAATCGCATACCATCCCAAAAGCAATTACATAGCAAATACAAAAAAATAAAGAAAGTGTGTCGTAACAGTAATAAAACAAAACGCGATCTTCCTTACGGTCGATCGATTTAGTGAGTAGAACAATCGTTGTTACAGTTCGATTGTCTTTACCAATCACCAGGTTAATTACTCGTCGGTAAATTACTCGTCGTATCGTGTAATTTCGAGCATACAAAACACATGTAATCTTAAGACACAAAACACACGCAAACCATCTTCGATCGGTCTTTTTACCAGTATAATTCACCGTGATATTCTCGGTGGATATCACATGTTATTGTACCTTATCATGTAGAATTAGTACTAGGTTGTATGCAGATTTTAGGGCATGATAGTGTTTTAGAGTTGTTAATTCTTCGAAGAGTGAGCTGATGGGGAAATCCGGTAAAGAGACAATCCACATGGAAACGCCTGACGATTATTCACTCAAGTTAAATAACCTTACGAATAAGGTTATTTGCCCTTATGACTTTTCGTACAGTACGCGTTTACACGGTGAATTCTTTTCAGTCCCCTTCAGTCATAAATCCTCCAACCGTTAAGCGGCTGGATTCTATGACTTAACCTATTCATCGTGAGTCAATTCTATCGTGAGTCATTGTCGTGTGTTGAATACCAAACTGTATCCAGTCTACCATCAGAGGCCCTATCAATTGGGGCGGCGTTTTGCCTTTCATTCTGGCTTGTATCATGGCATTTTGCCCTGATTCTTGCCTGATTGATATATTATATTCCATGGATCAAATCATCCATTTTCGAAGTGCTCATTGCAGATTGATTTCTTACCACATGCAACGAGAACAATGTTCTCGAAAAACAGCGCCACTCATTAGCTTTGTAAACAAATCAGCAATATTTGTTGAACCTGGTTCCTTTGCAACTCTGATAATTCCTGCTGCAATAGATTCACGCGCTTTGTGATATGCAATGCTGTTGTGCTTCTTCTTACATGGGCTTTCAGGTCGTGTAACATTTGTGACAACAGAATCATTATCACAATACACATTGGTGCTTCCATCGATTGGAACACCCATCATTCTCAACTTGTACCTTAGACCTTCGACCATTTCGATTGCAATTTTCAAAGCAATGATTTCAGATCCAAAAGTTGATGTCTCAACTGTTGTTTGTCTTTTGGAAAACCAAATGATCGGTGCATTATTAATGAAGATAATAACACCAGTATGAGATCGTCTTGTTGCCTTGCATCCGGCATGGTCGGCGTCAACAAAACAGCTCATTGTTACATGCTTTCCCAAGGCTTCAGGCATATCTGCTGGTATGACTTCAGCAGCACCAGGGTAAAATTCAGACCAGTCACATTTTTGGAATTTACTCTCATCAATGCTTGGTACTGTATCATCAAAAACCAATTTCGACCTGTTGTACTTTTTCAAATACGCAAATATATGAAACAACTGATTTAGATGTCCCTTTCTTGCTTGTGCCAAATATCTTGACATCAGCGAGACTGGCATTACAATGTCAAGCCTTCCTAATTCACAAATCTACCTGAGGACTCCAATCAAACCTTGATAGTAATTTTGCAATTCAGGATTCAGTTCCTCTGATATATCAATTTCCGGTCGATAATCATGTGACAGTGGACTGGATGCTGATTTTGGTAGATACTTGTAGCCATATTTTTCAGTTCCTAACTCTTGTTTGACTGCTGCAACAGCTTTCGCCGTATACTTGGTGCTTGATAATGACCATCTTGGCTTTGAATCACCTTCAAAGTAGAACTTTCCAATATCAGCTCCCAGATACAGAGTTGGCTCTTCAATAGTATCATCCTTCAATTTGAACTTTCGCTCAATGTTTTCAAGCTGGAACTTTGGATCTTCACCAGAACATAAGATATCGTCTACATAAGCAATGAGCATTGCCCAGTATCTGGATCCATCTTTCCTGGTTTCAATTCGTAAGTGCACATCCGGATCTGCTTTGCAAGGGGAATATCCAAGATCCCTCAAATGCTGTGTGAGATATGATCTGAAAGATGCACCTGCCACCGGCAGTCCATATAATGCACGAACTAATCTTGCAAGGTCTTCCCGCAAGATCTGGAGGAAAGCCATCTTCAGCTCTCGCTCTTAGAAAGTATTTCTCTTTTATTGGGGCCGTCAAATATGCATTTTGGATATCTGCTGAGAGAACCTTCAAATCATTCAGCGCTGCCAGCAAGAAGAATATTCTTACTGAGTCTCGACTGGGGACAGATGAGTAGGTATTTTCTTTTGCCACTGCAGGAACTTTATGACCGTCCCCTACCAATCTAGCCTTCCTTGTTAGGGATCCAAGCTTGATGTCAAAGATCATGTGGGTTGTTATTTCCTTGTGACCGACTGGAATAACATCATCATCAGAAAATTCAAACTGCTGCCATATTGTTGGTCATTTCTTTGTGAATTGCTCTTTCCCAGTGATCAGTGCCTGTTTTCTTATCAATAGCCAGCGCTTGTTTGATTGAATGTGGCAATTCAACACCATATTTGTGAGTCTTCAACCAATACTTTGCTGTTTTGGCTGCCTTAAGGATTCGATCCTTTCTTCTCAAAATTTTGTGCACCCACCATCTGAATGCTGGTGTACTTCTCAAGATTATTGTTGACAGCATATTCAGCTAGTTGCACTGGAAATGATTCTTTGACATCGCTTAGCTTACACCAGGATTCTGACCCGTCTTTCCAACTGGCGAGAATCCTCCAACCCCTAGTTGTTGGCTTATGGGTTTTCCTGCCATTTTTGGCTATAGTCGTGGCTTCCTCATCAGTTAGAGCAGTATTGTCACATTCATGATCAATTAGTTCATCTAGTAGAGTGAACATCCTTCCATCGTCATCAACAGAACTGTACAAACTCTCTGCAACAATATTTGCCTTGTATTCTCAATGGTGCCATCAGGTAGTTGCAATTTGTACAGCCTCGTGTCTAGTATGGGATTCTCATTCCTTACTCCAATTGGTCTGTTTTGCAAATCTCGCACTCTATCCTTGACAATGCACCTGAGCCTTTCATCATTTCTTTCAATGATTACTTCATTTCCCAGATACTCATCTGGTTCATCTATATCTTCCACTGACGCTTCTGGCTCAGCCATTTCACGTTTCAGATCAGATGATTCCACTGGTTGATCATCAAATAGCTCCATCTGAGGCTCCGGGTAGTTTTCCTGGAAGAAGGACGCGCTATCTTTCACTTCATCACCAATCTTGGATTCAATTGATTTGTCGATTGCTTCCATTCTTCTGAGGATATCTCTATCCCTCCATTCAAATTCTTTGACAGGCCTTATTGAATTCGTAGATATTAGTATTGCTGATTCAGTCAGGAGCCAAAAACAATCACCTCCACCCATCTTATTGCCACAGGGGCCCAACCATCGACCCAACCTTTCAACGCCGCGAGTGGAAGAATCACCTTTATCGAAGTAAAACACAAAATCATACCATTCTGATGAAGTGTATAGTGTAATATCGGGCCTATAGCCATGAACCAATTCAAATGGAGTTCTCCCCATTGAAGAAGGGTTGTTCGATGCTGTTCTCTGCCTGATATTAGCACATAGTTCACCACAAAATGACCACAATCTCCTCGGTGATTTCTTCTTTGCTGACTTGGTTGTGATTGCACTCCCAAGATGTCCAATCGCTTGTTCTGCTCGATTTTGAAATGGGCAATGGGGTTGTATGAATGTCTGATGAATATGGTTGCGCTTCACAATTGAATTCCAGTGGGTCTTGTAGGTTCTTGGAGATCCTTGTTCTAGAGCACCATCAGAAATCAAATGCTCTGGGATTCCAATTTCATGAATGAATATTTTCAATCCTTGATGCGCCTGTGATTTGTCCTGTATTGGTATAAATACTTCAAACCCATTCCCATTTGTAAAGATCTGCGCGCATTTTTCCTGTCTCATAATACTGGTAGTCCTAGCATGCCACGTATCGGTGTACCAGGTTCCTTGTGCAATTCTCTTGTTTCTAAAGCGCTGTGTAGGCAGCCTCTTCATCAATGGTAGTTGCAAATTCCTCAGTGCCTTCTGAGTTGTGACTTTCAATGTCTGCTCAGCTTTCTTGAAACTAATGTTCCAAGTTTTGGCTAGGCGTTCACAATCAACTTTGTTTGGACCTTCAATAGTTATCACTGATGGCCCCCATTGATTTCTTCTATCGAGAGATCTCCTTTCAAGTGTATTGTCAATTTCTTGCAAGTTAGGGGCTTGTTTTGATTCGACCTCAGGAGCTTCCATGAAATCAAATTCTGTATCATCAAACAAAAATTGGTCTACCCTTTGCGCGCTTGAAATATTCGTTACTGAAGAAATCCGATGAGCAATATTGCCATCTGTTGCAATTTGGCATTCAGTTAGCATTCTTCTGGTTGATACCTGATGCAATCTCATCAGTTTGCATTGCTGAATGAGACTTGGATGCCTGTTCTCTAAACTGGTCTTGGAGAGCATATCTGTAACATTACTTGTAGGTTCCATTACAATTGAATTTGCATCTTCAGTCGACATTGCTTGAACACTTAACTGGTCCCCTGAAATGGGGTCTCCATTGTCGATTGCTAACTCAGCCATCCTGAACTTCAGCGAATGAGGATCCCATGGGGTGTCATTTGTTGCTATCAAATGTTGGCATTCATCAAGCTCCATTCTTGTTGGCATTCCTTGTGGGAAAATATGAAATCACATTTCTCATACTCAGTTTGATAAAAAACTTTTTGGATCATTATCTTCCATTGGTGTTTGAATTGTGATTCCATGCTTGGATCTAGGATCAAACTGACGAGGTGTCTCTTCAACTGAATTGAAATTGCAATCCCTCACTTGATTTGGGCATATCAAGCTGTTCTTCAATTTGTTCCCAAAGTACAGCGCTTGATGGAACACTATGATATATACTTGGCCTGATGTTGGATTTGTCCAAGCAGTAGCACAACTTCCAATTGGGATCTTTTTGATTGGCTTGTATTCTTCAGAAAAGGGCGCAACATCAACATATGTTGTGATCTGATCAGGATTGAGCAATACCATATTGCTCCCTGCTGCAGTGGTGTCAGCATGTGAGTCTAACTCACAGTATCCTTCTTCATTTTCTCCATCATCAAAATCTAGAGGAATATTCATCTTGTATAATGACCGGCTCACCATTTTTAACAATTTGTGTTCTAGTGATAGTATCCGGTTATTATGTCATTTCTTAGATTTTGAGCCAAAGCTGTCACCTGCGCCTTCATTCTCAGCTTCCTTTGCCTTTTTGGTCTCAGCAGCTTTGAGATATCTCTTCTTCTTTGCCTGTCTCATCTGGTAAAGCTCCTGACGCTGTTCTTTTGACATTGTTTTATAAACACTTGTTGGGTAGGGCTTGCATTCAACTTTTCCTGTGAACGTTCCAGTTGTTTTCTGCTTCTTATTGCTGGTCGTGCCCACAGAATACACACTTCTGGAACCTCTTTTATGCTTCCCATTTGCAAGCTTCTTCAATCCAAGTCGATTGGTGAATAAAATCAAACATTCATTGAAGTTGTCACGATAGTCTTTGCTCTCATCAATTGCATCGGCTTTGGCAGCGTCAAGTCTCTCATCACTGATTGAATTGATAAAGTCCCAAACAAATCTTCTTTCATTGTGGTTCTTTTCAAATCTCAGGATTGTTCCATGAAAAGCAGTCCAGTTTCTCTTGTGCTTGTTCCAGTCATAATTCTTAGCATCGCCAGTGTAATGTGATTCTTTCATTTCCTGTTAGGTTTTGTTCAGAACCATAGTGATATTGGTATCAGTGTAAGCATGCTGCATCAACAAAATGAAAGCATTTCTTGCATTCCCTGAGTTCAGTTCAGTGTTTTGGAAATGTGCCACAGTATTCCCACCCAGGACCTTTTCTCATTGCATCGCATAACAACCTCCAGACGACGTTGTTATCTTCATCATACTGGTGACCTGACAAAACGCCACACCTTTCATTGTAGTCACTCCAAGTTGGATAGGTATCTGTTGGACTTTGCCCAACTGTTCCGGCCCTGGCTTCATCAGTAACTTTTTCCTTCTCTTGGGGTCTTATGACATACAAGATTGGGAAACCTTCAGAGTTGAATCTGTATCTCAAATTTTGTCAAAAGCCTTCCTCCCATTCTCTGAATTTTGTAAGGTCCTTCAACTCAGGTGGGGTTGCTTTTTCCTGAGATTTCACACTCGCCTCCATCATCTTGATTCTGAATTGCTGCAATTCTAGATTGTTTGGGTTTGCTTTCCAGTTGATGGCCCTTGGCTTGACTCCAATCAATGGTTGATACCTGGCCCAACTTGCCCACGTGAGAAGCCTCGATGTTAGCCTGTTACCATAGTGGATACTTTTTGGATTAGGGCAGTCTGAACTGATAGATTTCAATCCATGCATAAACGATTTGATGCTTTCCTTGTTGAGGTCTGTAATTTCACGAATATTAGACATCCCTCCCCTCATAATTTCTTCAGCTGATTCATAGTTGATACCAAAATCCATCAAGCTGCTTCTGAAGGCAAGCTGTTCTGGATTCAGAAATCGTCCATTGTTGAACCCCCTGATTTTTATTTTTGGTTGGGATGACCTCCTCTCATATCGTTCAGCCCTTAGGTCGACATCTAGTTGATTCTCATCTTCATCGCTGCTATTGTAACGTACTGCGGTCATACATATCAAGGTAGCGTACCTTAGTACCTACTACAAGTACGTACTGCAATCTACCGTACAGGTCGTACTATCCAAGATACCATTCGAAGGATACGTGCGATCGAACTAATGAGACTTGGGACCACTCTAAGAATCATTAAGTAGCGAGCCATTATCTGTATACAATGGTATACCGATACCCGGCAGGCGCACGATTCACATCACAACTCTCTATATGAATATCCATGAGCGATCGAAGCTAGTAGGGCCCGATCGAAGCCAGCATGGCCCGATCGCTCATTATTTTATCTGTTAAGTTTCCATCCATTTTCGTAAAGTATTAATCCATTCATAATTATCACTCCTACTCAAATTCTACCCCTAGTGTGTTACACAGTAATTACTTTTACAGCTACTGTAGAATAACGAACGAATTTTCGAACAACGAATCTCCGAACGGTAACGAATTTTCGAACGGTAACGAATTTTCAAACGAAATTTCTCGCTAACAAGAAAAGCAGTCTCGATTGTTAATCAATAAAACAAGATAATTTGACATTGTTAATCATCGATTAAAAAAAATTAAAAAAATCCTGTCTCTCCGTCAGAAACAAAGAAGAAGAACAAAACAAACAACTCAAATATCAAAACAGGCAAGTATCAACCATGTCGACCGGATTGCATCGAGAACCACCAATCACCTATGATTCCAGCTTTGATCGGACTAAGAACAAACTTGCCACTTTGAAAGTGTATGACGCCAACAATAATTCCAAGGAGGAATGGAAACTACCAATCTTTTCAGAAGAAGGGGGCCTTGAAGAACTACTGTATTGCCAAGAAGCTTTCATCATTGGCGCAAAGCGACTACCACTACCAGAACATCGGTACATTGAACTGTTCACCAAGATACTGTGCCCGGAAGCACAAAGAAAGTGGGACGAGACAACCCGGGACGACAATGAAGACTTGAATTATCCAGACAACATGGAAGGCTATGAAGAAGCATTCAAGGACTACATTCAAGAACACTACTGCGATGCAGGGGATGCAAAAGACATCATGCAAACCTACATTCGCAGCGACGCATGCAAGAAACCTCATGATACCACAGCCAAAGACCATGCAGTGCGAATCAACAGGCTCATTCGGTACTCGGAGAAGCTGCAAGGTCATGGCCAAAACCTCAACAAAATCAACAAAACAACAATGCTGCTCCACACCTTCCCCAACCTGTGGGTTGAGCAATATGGCCAAATTCATGGTGGCATCACTGCAGAAACATCCATCCAAAAGATTGTGGAATATATGTCCAGTTGAGAACGAGAGTCCAAGCTGAGGAATGGAGGAGGCAAAAAACAAGGGAGACGTCCTGGAAACAATGCCAACCAATCCAAACGCAAAACCAACAACAAAAACCAAGGACAAAAATCTTCTAATCCCTGTCGCATACCCGGGCACAACCATGACTGGTCCAAATGTCCCAAAAACAGGTACTCCAAACAGAAGAAAAAGCAACGCGCCGACAACAAGAAAAATGACGCGGCAGGCAAGACTACCACAGCCAGCAATGAATCATTCCAAGCACACATGCAGCGCGCAAAGGAAGCTTTCCTCCAACAACATGGCGGCAAAGCAGAACACAGCGTACAAAGCGGTGAGCAAATCTGGCTTCCTTGAGGCCAAGCAAGAGCAGTCACCCTGCCTCCAGCGCCACAGGCTCTGGATGCCAATTTGGCACAGCCAATTGGGCTCGCAGGAGGAACTCTCTCCACAGAAGGGGAGAAACCTACAGAACGTATATCTGATGTTGACAAGAGCTCACGACGAGTCCAGTTTGAACCGGATGAACGCGTCGGAAAAAATAAAAACAAAAACGAAAACAAAAACAAAAATAAAACAGCCAAATCGGACGACGATTCCATTGGCACGGGTACAGCAGCCAATAAAACGGGTACAATGACCACAAGCTGGACCTCGCGTCTAGCAAAGACCCTACAACCAAATACGGAATATCCCGTAGCTACGAAAACAAAGAAGAGCGATGTGGCTCCAATTGTTTTAACAACCATCCAATACATTCAAGGCATTCCTGTAAAAACAACAAAAACAATGCTTGCCCTACTCGACAGCGGCAGCACAACAACCCTCATCAACAAAAGGGCACTTCCCTTTGGAGTTCTACCAATCCAATCCAAAACAAGGACCATCACAACCACAGCCAATGGATCATTCGACACCTCGTTGTTTGTCATAATGAAGAATCTCAAGCTACAAGAATTTGGAAACACAACAATCGACCGTTGTGAGGCCAGATTATTTGAATCCAAATCATGCAGATATGATATTATCTTCGGTCACGACTTTCTAAGCAGCACCAATATCAACTTGTTATTTGAATCCAGCATGATTCAATGGAACAACCGACAAATTCCAATGCGCGAAACAGCCAGTTTTGATATTACTCCAGATCTGCAAGAAGCATATTTTCAAGCATTACTGGAGGAATCCATGGATTCCGAGCTATTTGTGCATGGTGCAGTATCGTCATCACCTGTCATCCTTGACAGAGCTTATGAAGCAACTGATCCAACCTCGGTTGCTGAGCAACAAGCACATATGACAGCATCAGAAAAACAACAGTTCCAAGCTGTCCTGTCCAAATATCCAAATGTCTTCAATGGCAAACTAGGCAAATATCCACACAAGAAAATCTCACTCAAACTGAAGCCCAACGCCAAGCCAGTTCACAAGAAGCCATATGCAGTCGCATACAAAAGAGAAGAACTATTCAAGAGGGAACTCCAGAATCTTGTAGATGACGGAGTCCTCAAGAGATGTGATGGACCGGCTGAATGGGCATTTCCTACTTTCATCATTCCAAAGAAGGATAACAGGGTTCAATGGGTGTCAGATTTTTGGGAACTCAATGAACTACTAATCAGGAGACCATATCCAATACCAAGAATTCAGGACATCATGCATCGACGCGGCAAGTACACCCACTTCACCAAGATTGATTTATCCATGCAATACTATTGTTTTGAACTGGATGAACCAAGCAAGAAACTATGCACGATTGTCACCCCATATGGTTGCTATGAATACCAAAGACTGCCAATGGGCGTGAAAATCTCTCTGGATGTCGCGCAACAACTCATGGAAGATATTTTGCAAGGTACGGATTGTACGGTCTATATTGATGATATTGGAATCTGGACAAATGGCACCTTCAGCCACCACATGCAAACAGTGGACACAATTCTGCAACGACTAAATGAAAATGGTCTCAAGTGCAACCCTCTCAAATGTGACTGGGCTGTACAGGAAACTGACTTTCTCGGATTTTGGATGACTCCTGAAGCAGTGAAACCGTGGAAGAAAAAGATTGAAGCTATTCTCCGCATGGACAGACCCAAAACAATCACTCAAGTCAGGTCTTTCCTAGGTGCTGTTGGTTACTACAGAGATATGTGGCCGAGAAGATCACATGTCCTCTCTCCTTTATTTGAACTCACGGGAACTCCCAAGAAAACTGCCAATGGGCAGCCTAAAACAACAACAAAGTCGGCCTTCACATGGGGGCTGGCTCAGGAAAAAGCCTTTGAAGAAATGAAAGCCATGATAGCAAGTGACGCGCTGAACACATACCCGGATTTGAATCTACCATTTGATATCTACACAGATGCATCAGATCTACAACTTGGCGCAGCCATCCTACAAAAGGGAAAACCAATTGCTTATTGGTCCAAGAAGCTGGATGCAGCTCAGAAGAATTATACTAGGACAGAAAAGGAACTCCTCGCAATAGTCTTGTGTTGCAAGGAATACAGGAAACTACTATTAGGCTGTGAACTCAACATTTACACAGACCACAAGAATCTCACCTTCAAAGCCCTCTCTCCACAGCGAGTGCTCCGATGGAATCTCTTTCTACAAGAATACAACCTCAAGTGGAATTATGTGGAAGGACCCAAGAATGTGCTCGCGGATGCATTCTCAAGATTACCCAGGATAGATCCACCTACAGTGGGGGAGAAACAGAAGCAAGGCAAAGGAACTTTAGTTGATTTTCTCAAGTTAGACGTCCCTGAACAAGCAGATGAAGAGCTGTTTCTACAAGAATTCCCAGAGGTATTCCCAAACCTATGCCATGACGCGGACACTGAATTATATTCATGTCTACTGAACAATGAGTGTCTGGTCAACCTGCCAACACTCCGGGAGATGGAATGCCCAGTGAATTACACCAATATTGCTCAACATCAACAAAACGATGAGACGCTACCAGCCAAGCTACAATTACCAACCTTCTTCAAACAACAACTTGGTAATCAGGAAATTGCATGCTACTCCAAAGCAGAAACCAGAGAGGAATGGAAAATCTACATTCCAACCTCCCTTGCTCCACAACTACTCAAGTGGTACCATCTACTATTAGGGCACTGTGGATCCACCAGGCTCAATCAAACCATAACTGCCAGGTTCCACGTGGAACGACTGGCCAAGCTTTGCCAAGAATACATATGCCCGGACGATTGCATCAAGTACAAGAGCAGAAACGCGAGTTATGGATTGCTGGCGCCCAAGCAAGCGCCATTGGCACCATTCAGTGAAGTGCATGTGGATCTGATTGGACCATGGAAGGTAACAGCCCAAGGAAAAGTCTACAACTTCAAGGCTCTCACGTGCATCGACCCAGTTACCAACCTGCTGGAAATCATTCGCATCAGAGATAAATCAAGTCAACATGTCTCCAACCAATTCACCAACTGCTGGTTATCCAGATATCCAAGGACCAGTCAAGTGTGTCTATGACAATGGTGGAGAGTTTCTAGGCCATGAATTCCAAACTACAAATGCAGCCTACGGAATTGAAGGTGTGGCTACCACAGTAAAAAATCCTCAGAGCAATGCTGTTTGCGAAAGAGCCCATCATACCATTGCAGACACCCTGCGCATATTGGTACATGTAAATCCGCCTCAAACCAACACGCAGGCCACGCAGCTCATGGACAATGCATTAGCTACTTGCATGCACGCAACCAGATGCGCAATCAATGCATCTATGGGGTCATCTCCAGGAGCCCTGGTTTTCAACAGGGACATGCTACTGGATATCCCACTCACATCCAATCTCATTGCCCTACAACAGATTCGGCAGCAGGGCATCAACATGAATCTCCTACGACAGAATGCCAAGCGCATCAAGCACGTATTCAAGGTTGAGGATAAGGTATGGATGAAAGAACCAGATCCAGACAAATTACAACCTCAGAAGAAAGGCCCATATCAAATTGTTCAAGTACATACCAATGGCACAGTAAAACTGAGGCTGTCTCCAAATGTCACGGAAACAGTCAACATTTGAAAGCTGACCCCATACAAAGAGCACCCAGCAAATGCGGATCCAGCACAAGACGATGCACCGGCCAACAACGATCTAGACATGGAAGAAGTCTAGTAATGAAACGATTGTAACGTACTGCGGTCATACATATCAAGGTAGCGTACCTTAGTACCTACTACAAGTACGTACTGCAATCTACCGTACAGGTCGTACTATCCAAGATACCATTCGAAGGATACGTGCAATCGAACTAATGAGACTTGGGACCACTCTAAGAATCATTAAGTAGCGAGCCATTATCTGTATACAATGGTATACCGATACCCGGCAGGCGCACGATTCACATCACAACTCTCTATATGAATATCCATGAGCGATCGAAGCTAGTAGGGCCCGATCGAAGCCAGCATGGCCCGATCGCTCATTATTTTATCTGTTAAGTTTCCATCCATTTTCGTAAAGTATTAATCCATTCATAATTATCACTCCTACTCAAATTCTACCCCTAGTGTGTTACAGCTATCACTATCACTTTCACTTCGATTAACGTCATCTGGATTTCTGTGTTGCTTCACAGCATCCTGTATGGCTCTGATCCTTCTCTTTACTTCCTTGTCGATGACTCTTTTCCAAGTTGAGTTCATTTCTGGATCAGTCATAGCCTTTTCCATTACACGCATGATTGTTTTCTCGTTCAATCTGTCCTCATCCATACTTTCCTCATCACTCTTACCATCCATGGTGATTCCTGGTAGATCTTGATCCACTTCCATTTTTGTTTCCTCCTCGCTACTGCTGGAGTCATATTCGTCATCGTCCTTTGGCTTTGCTTTTGACCTCGTTTGTCTTCTTGCTGTAGCCATGTTGGAGACAAGATTTCAAATGATCGTTTGGGGTATGGATGGTCGTTTCGATGACGCAATCGAATATTTATTCGAAGGATGTATGTGGTGGAAGAGTGTAATCGAAACGAAAATATTCGAAGGGTGTAAGATGATGGATATTAATCGTTGGCGACCGTCGAGTGTGATTTGCTTATCTATTTGTATATCCGGATCGTATTCTTGCTCCGGTTTGTTTTGTGTGAGCTTTTGCTTTTGTTGTAAATCAAGATTGTGAGCTTTCCTATCCTTTCTTGGGATTTGCTCATTCTGTATTTCTGTGGTGAAAGATTGTTTCCTGAGAATTTAGTGTTCTCTTTTCGTTCTGGATCTTTTCGATCTTTCGTTCTTCGAGATTTGGTGTTCTCGATTCTGGAGCAGATGTTCTTCGCAATCTGTTGCTTTGCAAACAGATGTTCTTCACAATCTGTTTCGCCACAGGATACTTGAGGCTCAATCTTCTGGCTCACGCCATTCTTGTTTTCAGTGAAAGATCAGTGTTCTCGAATATTGATTCCTTTCAACTGATGCCAACCTGGGCGATTTGTTCAGCTGAATCGTCCAGTCTCTTTTCCCTTGCATTGTTTTGCTGGATCTCGTATCCCGGTGGAGCCACCACCTTGGTTCGAGTCTTCGGCCTCTTCTTTCAAGGGAGGCCGCCCTGGTGTTGGTCTATTCCAGGGCTCCACAAGCAACCGCCCCTTTTACATCCTTGAGGGTTGATGCCGGTAGCTGATCAGGCTAGTCCGGATTAGTCTTCGAGCTCAAACTGCGTTTCTTGTTGAAACGCCGTCCTCAGCATTGTAGGATGCTGGCCACAGCCCGTAGATGCTGTGGGTCTGATAAACTAAAGAAAGTGTGTCGTAACAGTAATAAAACAAAACGCGATCTTCCTTACGGCCGATCGAATTAGTGAGTAGAACAATCGTTGTTACAGTTCGATTGTCTTTACCGATCACCAGGTTAATTACTCGTCGGTAAATTACTCGTCGTATCGTGTAATTTCGAGCATACAAAACACATGTAATCTCAAGACACAAAACACACGCAAACCATCTTCGATCGGTCTTTTTACCGTATAATTCACCGTGATATTCTCGGTGGATATCACATGTTATTGTACCTTATCATGTAGAATTAGTACTAGGTTGTACACAGATTTTAGGGCATGATAGTGTTTTAGAGTTGTTAATTCTTCGAAGAGTGAGCTGATGGGGAAACTCTCGCTAAGAGTCAATCCACATGTAAAGTCGTTGCCGGTCATTCACTCAGGAATAACCTTAAGGATAAGGTTATTGCCCATATGACTTTCGTACAAATACACATTACACGATGGATTCTTTTCAAAAAAACATATTATTCATCATCTTTTTCTCAACTGTCATAAAATGAAAAATCTAAATCAGCAAAGCATAACATTTGTGTACAAAAACAAAACATAATAAGTCCATTCCCGTACCAAAATTATAGAGATTTGAAGACAGTGCAAATCCTGTCAATCCCGGACCAAAATATAACTCAGTCATCAACCCAAAAACTCAACAGATTTGAAGACAGTGCAAATCCTGTCAATCCTGACCAAAATATAACTCAGTCATCAATCCAAAAACTCACTAGATTTGAAGACAGTGCAAATCTTTCTATTAAATTCCTTTCGTGTCTAGGTTGGTAGAGGTACGAGATCGAAAATAATGAGACCTCAAACTTACCGAGCTCATTCTTACGATCGAGTTCAATACTTAAACTGGAAGAGAAGAATCAATCGTCACTCTGATTTGATACTCAGTACTCAAAGAAAGTATGCACACTAGAGGTTCGCACATGCAATCTCTTGTTAAGTGTGCTGTTTTCAAGAAAAGACAGCAGAGGTTCGAAGTGCTGCTCACGAACTTGTTTATCTGCTGAAATACGTGTTGTATTAGCGGCAACACGATATTCATCGTAATACGGTAATTTACCGTACAAATACACGTAAATTCACGTGCTGTATTAGCGGCAGCACCGACCTTTAAAAGAGATACTTGCTCTCCAGCAAGAAACATCTCTTCATCTTATACTTTTAGATTATTTGATTATTCAACCTTAAACCTTGCACCGGACGTTCTTGCGTCCTACTGTAGAACTACAAGCCCAAGATCTAACTGATTGCGTCGGTTGCCGATAGTCAGAATAGATCTGGTTGGATTAGCATTCAACCGTAGTGGATATCAGAGAAATATTAGACCACAACAGACCGGCACCTCAACCGGCCTGCAGCTACAGCTCCTGTTGTTCTTCTTTGCCTTTGGATTGAATCAGCTCAACAGCCAGTTTCAAAAGGAAATTAACAGATTAACAGTCGCAAGCTTGTTGAAGCTTGCAAAAGAAGAAGACGACGACAGTAGAAGAACTCGACGCCGACGACGACAGTAGAAGAACTCGACGCCGACGACAACCCGACAGAAGATTATCAATTGACTCGACTACGGACGACGATTGATAGTTCTCTGATCCGATTACACCATAAACCACCGACTGCAATTACCAATTGATAATTGCCTTACCCCATACACAACAACGTCATTTACGTTCGAGAGGCGAAACAATTGAGAGCCAACACCAACCAACGACGTTACGAATTAATCGATTTTTTTTTCGTAATCGAATCTTCGTTGTTTTCCAACACATCTCTATTGCCAACACAGCGATACAAGAAACAATCCATCTGCGGATCATCGAACGATCAACTACGGACGACGATTGATAGTTCTCTGATTTGCAACAACGTACATGTCTAACGTCCCCATTGCCGGTCGAACCCGTAGCAGGTCCGCAGGATTCCAAACACTCCAACCCGGAAGTGCTGCAACCACATCCCTCCTGCCCACAACTGACATGGCACCCGATCAACAGAATAATCCAACCCAAGATGATGAGGAGGACACGTCTATCACAGACCTTTTCCCATCATTTGATCAAGCGCTAGCCACTTTCTTGCACGACTCCTTGGACGTCCCAAAGGAGTCCCGCAGCACCTTGTGTGAGGCGCTCATTGATAGTCAGTACAAAACATGGTTGGATTTCCTATACATCGAGAACATTGGTGATCTAGCATACCTTGAGAGGGGAACAAGAACACCACTCTCCCGACATGTACAGCTGAACCTACAACGAGTCATCGATTTTGGACAACATCTTACCTCACAAGGATTAGACTGGGAAGATCGAACCCACTACTCCAAAGATGCCTTCAAGGGTTACTGCAGAGGAATTGTCAAGGCCAGAAGAGAATCTGCGGCTGATGTTGGATCAGTGGCCCACGTCGGCACATCCCAACGACAACAAGAAAGATCCTCCAAACCCATCGAACAGCTGAGATATGAATCATGGACTAAGAAAGCAAGGGATGAAACCACATTTCCAACCCTTCAAAATGATGCAACGTTCGAGCGATGGCTTGTCAAATTCAAGGCCAAGCTGGAAACATCTGACATAGACACTCGCACCTTCCTTGATCCTAGTTGGCCTGATGTACCACTCATCGGGTATGAGAAGGCCCTCCATGACAAGCAGTGTGCATTCTTCTGGACTCTTGTTCTACATGCTCTCCAGAGTGACCTCTCCTACTCCTGTGTGCTCAGCCATACCACCTCGAGAGACGGCAGACAAGCTTTCTTTGACTTTGTTGCACTGCATGACAGGTCCAAATCCAAAGTATATGATACCTCCATTGTGATGCAGCATCTATTGGACATTGACTTAAGGGTATGGAAGGACACCAAAGTCAAGTTTATCACCCAGTGGTTTGCCCAGCTAGAACACCTCAACACGCTACGAGATCCGCAACGGCCACTTGACTTTGACACTGTCAAAACACATCTCTGCAAGGCCTGTAGTAGCAGCTTCCAGCTCAGCGAACAATTCTGCAAAGTTGAGGATCCCCCTGCAGCCCAGGATATGATTAAGTTCAGACAGCATGAAGCTGTCGCCATCAGCGAATTGAAAAATATCCTCCTCCTTGAAGCCACCAGACTGGATTCCCAAGCTTCCCTGTCCCAACCTCGAAGTCGGATGTCTGTCAAAGCCAACACCCATGATTTCTCTTCTGTGACGCAGTCCACATATTCTGGCATAACTGATGACTCGGCATCATATTTACCTCCTATTGATTTTGATGGCGACTATCAGGACTACGCTGTTTACAAGGCTGGCAGGACCCCAGACCCAACCACAAGACTACCATCTGCAGTTTGGAAAACTCTCTCAAAACAAGGTATGAAGCATTGGCTTGGTTTTACCGCTGATGACAAGAAGCGACTAGTTGCTTGCCTCCGGCCTGAGCTCCTTGATGCTGCATTACCACCGGACCCCAATTCCAGCAAGCCTATCACACGTCGGGCTTATGAGCATCATACTGATGAGCAGGACCCCTCACCCACTACTGAGCAAGTCCTATCGCCTGCTGACGAGAGCTCCGCCAGATCTGCATTCCATGCATCACTTGGTGTATACAAATCATCTTCCCAATCAGACACCAGGCCTCTCAGGTCTTCTGTTTCTCCTGCACACCCAGCCCGATTCCTTGCAGACAACCCTAATATACTTTACAAGAAAGAAGGCAATGTCTATATCCCTGTTGAACAAACCTCTAGATCAGTGAACTTTCACTATTGGGCACCGACGGAATGTGAATCTCCTGTTTCATCAACAAACCCCATCACTACTTATCACTCAAGCAAAACTGCTGTATCCACACCTGGTTCTGCTATGGTTGACAGAGGTGCAAATGGATGTATCATCGGAAATGACGCATGTCTCATCTCTAAAGATATTCCCCCAAGATATGTCAACGTCACCGGTATAAACAATCACCAAATCCAGAACATCCCTATTGCAACATGCGGCGCCTACTCTGTCTCCAACAGAGGTCCTGTCATTATCATCTTTCATGAGAGTGCATACACCGGCCAACACCCATCTATCCTGTCTTCCCCCCAGATGGAAGCATACCACTCAATCGTGGATGATTCCTCTATCAAGACAGGCGGCTCCCAAGTCATTACCACTACTGATGGTCATGTCTTTCCACTCAGTATATGCCATGGCTTACCTTATCTTGCTATGCGCAAGTATACCAGTGCAGAATTCGATAGTCTTCCCCACGTCATAATGACAAGTGATCAGCATTGGAACCCATCTGTACTGGATAACGCGTATACCCCACAGGATGATACATTCATTCAGAAATACCCGCCTGTTTCCACATCACTTCCATATCAAGCTTATGATGAATTTGGCGCGCTTAGGGATATCAACATTGGCACCTCCTCCACAGTCAACTCATTCTTGTCCAACAGCACTACCTCCTCCCTACAGGCCTTGGATGTTTCTGATACTTCATTTTGGCTTAGCCCCACTGATTACATTCATCAAGACATCCTTAGTAGGTGCTCTAATCAATCTCCTTCCACCTTTATCACTGCTGCAGCCCATGTTCAATCGCCCACCGATATTGATTACCTGTCCCTGAAACCCTTCTTTGGATGGATCTCCCTTGACCGTATCAAGGCCACTTTCAACAATTCCACACAGTATGGCTCATTGTCTCTGAGTCCCGATGGTAACATCTTCAAAAGGTTCCAATCACCACAGCCTGCCATGAATGTCAGGCCTTTCAATGATGATGTCCTCTCTGATGTCATCTATTCAGACACCCCTGCTATCAATGGTGGTTCCAAAATTGCTCAAGTTTTCTTTGGTCGAAAATCTCATATCATCCATGTTGAAGAAATGAAGACTACTGCTGATTTTCTTCCTTGTCTCCAAAGTTTTGTTCGACAATGGGGTAGACCACTCAGATTGCTCTGTGATCATGGATCTTATCAGTCCAGCAAATCTGTTCTTGACTACCTCAAGATGATGTGGATTGGCTTATGGCAAAATGAACCATACCATCAACACCAAAATCTTTTTGAACGGCGATACCAGACCTTCAAACGCATTGTCAATAGAATCATGGATCGCACGGGCACTCCACCACACCTCTGGCTTCTTTGCATGCGATATGTTGGCCGCCTCATGAATCATTTGTCTGATCCCACTCTCTCTGACAAACAGCCTTTCTTTATTGCTACTGGTACCATTGGTGATATCAGTCCCTACCTTAGTTTCTTCTGGTTTGAGCCCGTATACTACAAGACTCCAGATACACAGTTTGGCTCTCAGACCACTGAATGCCTTGGCCACTTTGTTGGCATTGCTGAACATGTTGGCAATAGCTTATGTTTCACCATCTGGGATCCCATCACCAATAAGCTCCTTGACCGCTCTGGTGTACGCACTGCTTTAACTCCCGAGCATCGCAACAAACGTGCTGGATTGTTCACTGATGATGGCTTTCTTGCATGGCGCAAGGCCAAAGATGCTTCCATCACTCCTAAATCTTCTGGTGATAGTCCCTCCTTTCGACATCCTTCCTCCCCCAGTCCGGTCCCAGCATCATCTACTCTGCGCCTTCCAAAGCCATCCTTGCCTACCTTCCTTTATTCCAAGGTTCCTTATACACAAAGCTATGTACCTTCTCCACTCCCTAACAACTATGGGGAGATTCTTGATGGTCCTCCAACACTCCACATCTTCAGCAAAACCCCTGTCGGTGTCCCTGCCACTGAAGATGATTTTGGTCCCCCCGAGTTAGCATATTTTGATGTTAGTGCCGCCATACCTTCAACCACCAACCCGGCTATCCCGTCTGTAGACCCATCTGAGGTAGTTGTTACTGATGAAGAAGGCAACGCCCAATTTGACGATGATGGCAAACCTATCACCGTCCCTGCTATCCCTGTTGCTGACTTGCAAGGTCGCTCTTTTCTTATGCCCCTCCCTGATGGCACCCAGAAAAGAATGACAGTTGTTGACGTTGAAAACAGTCTTGAGCAAAACAAGGACTTCATCAAATTCAAATGCAAGCATACAGATGATGAACTTGAAGATATCATAGCATACAATGACGTCATGAACTACATCCACAGGGATGTAACTCAAGAAGATGGCAAACTTTGGTCTTTTCGACGCATACTTGGTCATCAAGGTCCCCTTGACAACAAGCACCCACAATACAAAGGTTCCAAATACAACCTATGGATTGAATGGGAAAACATGGAGCGCACCTATGAACCTCTCTCCAATGTAGCTGCAGACGACCCTGTTACTGTCGCCAAATATGCAAAGGACAACAACATGCTTGATCAACCTGGTTGGAAACATCTCAAACGCATTGTTTCCCTTGCCCGAAGAACCAAGAAGCTAGACAGGCTAATCCACCAAGCCAAACTTCGCTCCTTTCGAACTGCTCCACAGTACCAGTATGGATTCAAGGTACCTCGCAATCATGAAGAAGCCATCCAGTTTGACACAGCCAATGGCAATACCAAATGGCAGGATGCCATAGCGCTGGAAATGTCACAGCTTCAAGAATATGACACCTTTATTGACAAAGGTATCTACAAGGCTAGCAATATACCCGTTGGTTTCCAACAAATCAAGGTCCACATGATTTATGCAGTCAAGCACGATGGCCGACACAAAGCCCGGCTAGTTGCAAATGGTAATCTTACTGAAGCTCCCATTCACAGTGTGTATGCAGGAGTTGTTTCACTCAGAGGCTTGCGCATGTGCCTATTCCTTGCTGAACTGAATAGTTTAGAAGCATGGGGAACCGACATTGGGAACGCATACCTAGAAGCTGTTACCTGTGAAAAGGTATGCATCAAGGCTGGCGCTGAATTTGGATCACTAGAAGGCCACCTCCTATTGATTTACAAGGCCCTATATGGCCTTCGATCATCTGGCAAGTGTTTTGGTGATCTACTTGCTGCCTGCCTCGTTGAACTAGGCTTTGAAAGATCCAAGGCAGAGCCCGAAATCTTTATCAAGCCTGGCAACAACAAACATGGGGAGCCAGTATATGAGCTCATATGCACATATGTCGATGACCTCTGCTTATGTATGGCCAATCCCGAAGCCTTTCTGATAATCCTACAGTCTGAACCTTATAATTTCAAATTAAAGGGTTCTGGGCCAATGAACTTTCATTTGGGATGTGGATTCGAAAGAGATGAACATGGTGTGCTCTGCATGAACCCCATCAAGTTCATCGAGAAAATGGAGGCCTCATATGTACAAATGTTTGGCTGCAAACCTACCACCAGATTCCATTCACCACTTGCTGAGAACGACCACCCAGAGCTAGACTCAACATCCTTCCTAAGTGATACTGATATCCAAAAGTATCAAAGCATGATTGGTTCACTTCAATGGGTCATAGCTATTGGACGTTTTGACGTGCAGACTGCTGTTATGACATTGTCAAGCTTCCGAGTCCAACCTAGGGAAGGCCATCTCAACAGAGCCAAAAGAATCTATGGTTACATCTCTAAGTTTCGACACTTCAAAATCCGATTCAGAGTGGGCATACCAGATTTTGTACTCACTGAAGGTACCAGCACAGACTGGTCCAATACAGTGTATGGGGAGCACTCCGAGGACCTCCCTAGTGATGCTCCTAAACCCCTGGGTAAGGTGGTTGTGTTATCTCATTTCTATGATGCAAACTTAATGCATGACATCCTAAGTGGTAAAGCTGTCACTGGTATACTGCATTTTGCAAACAAGACCCCCATCATGTGGTTCTCCAAGAAGCAAGCAACATCTGAAACAGCCACCTTTGGCGCTGAGTTTGTATCTGCTAGAACCTGCATTGAGCAAATTGTTGACATTCGACAGTCATTCAGGTATCTTGGTACTAGAGTACACGACACATCCTACACGTGGGGAGACAATGAAAAGATGATCCAAACTTCTACATTCCCATATGCGAGGCTCCACAAGAGGCATCACATTCTCTCATATCACTATGTTAGAAGCATGATCGCAAGAGGTTTCATCCTCATGCAACATCTTGCAGGCAAGGATAACTGTGCCGACATTCTCACCAAGCATTGGGGACACTCAGTAGTGTATCCTTTACTCAAGCCCATCTTTCACTACTGTGGAAACACCGGTGATTTGTTGCAGGATGACTGCACCAGATACTAGAGGATGCTTTCATGTGGACACATGGGGAGTATTAAATTCCTTTCGTGTCTAGGTTGGTAGAGGTACGAGATCGAAAATAATGAGACCTCAAACTTACCGAGCTCATTCTTACGATCGAGTTCAATACTTAAACTGGAAGAGAAGAATCAATCGTCACTCTGATTTGATACTCAGTACTCAAAGAAAGTATGCACACTAGAGGTTCGCACATGCAATCTCTTGTTAAGTGTGCTGTTTTCAAGAAAAGACAGCAGAGGTTCGAAGTGCTGCTCACGAACTTGTTTATCTGCTGAAATACGTGTTGTATTAGCGGCAACACGATATTCATCGTAATACGGTAATTTACCGTACAAATACACGTAAATTCACGTGCTGTATTAGCGGCAGCACCGACCTTTAAAAGAGATACTTGCTCTCCAGCAAGAAACATCTCTTCATCTTATACTTTTAGATTATTTGATTATTCAACCTTAAACCTTGCACCGGACGTTCTTGCGTCCTACTGTAGAACTACAAGCCCAAGATCTAACTGATTGCGTCGGTTGCCGATAGTCAGAATAGATCTGGTTGGATTAGCATTCAACCGTAGTGGATATCAGAGAAATATTAGACCACAACAGACCGGCACCTCAACCGGCCTGCAGCTACAGCTCCTGTTGTTCTTCTTTGCCTTTGGATTGAATCAGCTCAACAGCCAGTTTCAAAAGGAAATTAACACTTTCCAATCCACGACAAAAATATAACTCAATCATCAACCCAAAAACTCACTAGATTTGAAGACAGTGCAAATCCTGCCCATCCCCGACCAAAATATAACTCAGTCATCAACCCAAAAACCCACCAGATTTGAACACAGTGCAAATCTTGCCAATCTCCGACCAAAATATAACTCAGTCATCAACCCAAAAACCCACCAGATTTGAACACGGTGCAAATCCTGCCAATCATCAACCCAAGTGCAAATTTTGCCAATCCTCCACCTAACATTCACTCAGTCGACTATCAAAATATTGACCAGATTTGGCCCAAATTTATGTCACAGGTACGTTAGGCAAGCAAATTGGAAATATTTTCAACTATTTCAAATCTACATGGCTCTGAATATCCAGTTTCTTACCTAATATCATTGATCATTTTCACTACAATATTCTGAAACAGGTTGATAATGCTTGTGACAACTCATGCCATTCAAAAAGCCTATGAAGAGGCATTTAAAGCAAAAAATAAATTGATTACTTTTTCTCAGGGAAAGTTCAAAGCAAAAGTTTGCTGTATCTGTGACAGATTCATAAGGACAGGTGATGAAAAAAAACTTGACTTTAGTTCTCTAGCACATCCATATGTTAGAGATTATTTTCACAAGAAGAAAATCAAGTGGGACAAGATGCCGTTTACATTTGCTTCTGTGTCAGTTAGGAACCAAGTTCTGAAGCAATACACACAAAAATGTATCAATGGGAGAAGAATAATCCACAATCAACAAATTAAATTCAATGATTTCATTTTGTCACCAAAGACATATGCTATCAAGCCTTCTAATGATAGAGATGCTATTTCCCAATTTGGGTGCTGCAGCCAATGCTATAATGGTATTGAGAGCATGAAAAAGAACAATAATAAACAAGCCAAACTTCCAAAATATGCTATAGCAAATGGACTCTTGCATGGATATCCTCCTAACGAACTATTAGATTTGACAGCAACAGAACTTGCCATTATCTCAGATGTGAGAATCAGCCAACACATATTTCATTTCCATGCTGGACAGCATCAAATGAATAAAGGGTATCACTTTTTGAGAAGAAACAATTTGGAATATACAAGTGGCGTTATCAACTATCTGGAATCAATTGGGAAGAATCAAATCCAAGTGATCCTAACAGGATCATTCACTAACCAACAAAAACTGGCAGTAAAAAAGAAAATGGAGTTCAGAATACAAAAAGTGAAAAAAGCCTTGCATTGGATGAAACAAAATATGGGTTACCTTGAGGATGAAAACATAAATGATACTCATATCATTTTACCTCTTTTTGTTGACAAGACCAATCAAATACCATCTTCGAACTCAAACATTGAACAACAATTTGAAATTGGTGGAGTTGTTAGTTGAAAGTTGAACGTTTATCACTAACCCTAAGAGTTGACAATGTAACCTTCTAGACGGAGTTTATGGGGGGGTTTGGGGGGGGGGGGAGGGAATATGTAGAAATATTAAAAAATCTGTTTTTAACAAGTAGACTTGGTACAAACGCTATGACTAAAAATCGTAAAAAACAGGACCCAAACATTTATTTACAGAAATGAGATGCTTCTTCTAAAAGCAATAGTAATATTTAGTGGCGCGTGTTCATTTTTATGGTAGCGAGCTCTCATTTTTATGGTTGCACGTAACCATAAGATTTAACCTGAATAAAGGAAAAAATTATACGATTAAAATCTGTCTTAGATCAAGTAACTTTACCAGATGAGAGAGTTCGGTAGAGGTGCACAATATACGGTTGTTGTCGGCAGCCAATTTTGATCAAAAAAGACGGGACGACAGTCGAAAAAGTGTTGTTGCAAATTCACGGAGGTGAAAAATTGGTGGTCGTTGTCGGCAGCAAATTCGATCAAAAAAGACGCGACAACCGAGGTGCGAAAAATTGCCGACAGAGCCCGTATTTTTCGCCGACAACACATAGAAATGAATTGTGGGATTGAGTAGCGATTGAATTATATTTTGGTTAGGGACTGGAAAGATTTGCACTGTGTTCAAATCTGGTGGGTTTTTGGGTTGATGACTGAGTTATATTTTGGTCCTGGATTGGCAAGAATTGCTCTGTGTTCAAATCTGGCTAGTTTTTGGGTTGAGGATTGAGTTATATTCTTTAAATCTGGTGTGTTTATGGGTTGATGACTGAGTGATATTGTGGTTGTGAACGGGCAGGATTTACTATTGTTAGAAACTATTGGTAACTTTTTCAATCAACACTGATGGTGGTTGTTTTTCCTTCTGGAATTCATCATAGAAATTTTTAATTTCTTTACACATTCCCTTGACTTTGGTATGTATTATCTATCTCATCCCTCAAGTACAATCCATTCAATGTTTTACACCTTGATAAAACAACATATATCCAATGTTGCATCCTATAGTTCCAACTTGAAACCAAAATATTGTCTATGGAACGCCCTTGTAATTTATGCATAGTTCTAGCATGGGAAATGCTGAGAGGGAATTGTTTGAGTTTGACGCTCAAATTCTGTCTTGATGATTTGTGACTGATGTGCTCACTAAACAGAGAAGGATACTTGCACAAGGCATAAATATCTTTTTCGGGCAATTTGAGGTTGTATATGGGTTGTTCTTCTGGAGTATTGGTATCTGTAAGAATAACTTGTATAGATTCAATTTTATCAGCATCAATGTAATTGACATAATAGCCATTGATCACAACACTCTCAAGGGCTTCAAACCTGTTCATCTCTTGTTTCAAAATCAAACCTTTAAATTCACACATTGAACCATTAGCTATAGATTCTTCAACAGATATATTGCTTGTTATCATGATGGGACAACCAATATATAGCTTTAGAAATGGATCAACATGTGTACTTCCTCTTCTTTCTGTAACATCTGCATCAGAGCAACAACTGTAAAATATATCTCCTTTATCTGGAAAGGCCTTGTAATCTTTTCTGCTTTTGGCATATTTGTATTCAACATTGGATGCTCGAATGCATATGGTGTGCAAGGGAATAGGGTCTTCAATGTTCTTGGAATGGGTTTGTTGTAAATGAAGGGCAAAAATTGCATCATTTATTGCACACCTGTCTTTGTTTCTTGCTACCGCATAAGATATTGCCATTGGTAAAGAATCACTCTCATTCATTTTCCTTGAGTTGATAAGCTTAGCATCTTCTTCACTAAGCCCAATTTTAAAAATTCTTTCTAACAATTTTCCATATGATGCATCTTCCTGAAACCTGTGGTTTGTTTTTAATTCCAGCATCACATTGACAGCATCCCTGAACATTGTTGTATATTGCTCATCATATATTTTGGTTCCATTTATGGGAGGTAGCTGATTGAAATCTCCAGCAAAGAGTATATTGATACCACTGTACAATGTATTTGTTCTTGGAGCATCTTTCAATTCATTTAATGTTTTATGCAGCCTGTTTAACAATGAATAATTTGCAAAGGATATTTCATCAATAATGATCATTTCTGTGTCAACCCAATCTTCTTTGAATTCACTTAATTTTTCAAGGTATGAATCGTTCTCTTTCACTGGAATGTGGCAAGCACTATGAAGAGTGCTACCATGAATTGACACTGCTGCACATCCAGTTAAAGCTGTAACAACAATTGTTTGCCATGTAAACTTGATGTTTAAATTTTCACAGAATTCCTTGCAATAAGACAGAATTGCTCTGATCACGCGACTTTTCCCTGTACCACCTGCACCCGACAGAAATGCTATGGATTGTTGTCTATGTTCATGCATTTCTTGCAACATCTGAACTGTTGTACTGAAGTTGATCTTGTCACGCCTTGAAATAGATGAGTCAAAATCATCGTTCTCTTCCTCCTCACCAAATTCATTGAATGGTGCAAGTCTTCCCAATTCACCAGATAATCTTCTCCTTGTGTTTCTTGTTTTTTGCATTCCATTTTTCTTTTGTTTTTCATAAACTCTCAGTACAAATCCAGAGACAATGTATACAAATGCTATCATTTGATGTTTGTCACCATTGAATATCTCTTTACCATATGCAATCATGTTTTCACAAGTACCCGTGGCAGATAAGTTTGTGATCTCTTCATTTGTAACAACAGTATGGTGTGTTACCATCACTTTAATCATGTTTGTGATGTCAAGCTCATGCCAATCCCTGCCCATATCTGTATCTTCACCATCTTCCATTAATGATACTCTAGAAGCTGAACAAAATATTGTTTTTGTTTGGTCAATATTTGGTGCCTTAATCAAATTGTGTCCACAATGATTGCTTCCTGCCTTAGTAATGATTGATGTGTTGAAGGAAAATAGATTATGACTCGTTCTAAAACAGTTGTCATCATCCAATCCTAAAACTGTGTTTCCAAAAAGATCCAATTCATCCAAGATGTTGATATTATTTCTGTTGTTGTCTTCTGCATTTGATTCATCATGTGTCCACCTAGTATCTGGTGGTAAGGTCACTCTCTCTAGTGCATCTTTTGCACGTCCACCCATCAAGCTGTTATGTGTCCTTTGAATATTCTTCAAAATATTCTGATGCTCTTGTTTTAGCAAACGATTTGCTAAAAAAGATTGAAAATAGGGAAGATATTTGGAATTCAATTGCAGGTCAGAAAGCTTTCTGAATGGAGAAAATAACACACTTGCTCTTTTAGCATAATCTTTCATTGCTAAAGCAATTTCCTGGTGTTCTTCATTTTCATGCTGTGGGACAAAATCCCTAATTTGTTTGTTCCTAAAGTTTGATGTTGATTTCAAATCATAGTGACAGATACCTGGAAGTTTAGGTTTTTTGTATTCATCACAAAATGAATGGTTTTTTGAGGGAGGATGGTTATCCGTAAAGTTCAGCGTTGTCCTACTTCTTTTCATTTTTGTATAATACTTTGATGCAAAATCATAAAGACACACACCCTCTAGTTTTGTTGGTCTGCAAATATAATTTGCAACTTTTGATAAATAAACTGGCAAGTCTTCCTCATTGTCACTTTCATTGGCTTCTTTCAGTTTTAGAACACCATCAACAACATGATCATTCTCAATATAATTGCTCAACACCAATGTTGAAAACTCTTCTGAGAACCTAAATCTTGTATGGTTTCTTGTCAGGTAGGCACCCATTGGTGCTGAAGTGATGTTATCTTGTGTCACTTTGAACAATGCATTTAGAATAGCTCTTATTCCAACCTTTTCCCTCATCAGATCATCTTCTTCATTTGTTTCATTTAGTTGTGCTGTAGAGTCATTTCTGTGGTTTACTGTGTTTGGTTCATCATCTTCTTCATCATTCATTGTGACATTTTCATTTTCTTGTCTCTGTTGTTCACCAAGTTGTTTGAATACTTTTTCTGCAACTGCGCTGATCTTTTCTTTATCATCCTTTTGTGTACTTTTTGAGGCATAACATGTAAGGTAATAAATCCCTGCACCATCCACCCCCCAAATAACATTGTTGTTGCATTGAAAAATAGAACTTACAATACTATTGTTTGAATTGGCAAAACAATCCTGATGTGTTCTCTCATGTTCCCAGACAAACAATTGTTTCTTGTTGCATTTGCCTGTCCAATCAAATGTTGTTAATTCTTCATCTTCAAAATGTATCTTTGTTTCATCACAAGCAGGAAGCGGGAGCCTGAACCTACATTCACCATTTTTGTCCTTTTTGTGACATGAGCTTGCATGTGTTGAGGCATGCAAATTGCGTAGCAAATTAACAATGTGAAGGTTTTTTTTTGTATTTCATTGATCCAAGGCGCGGGAAAAGACCACTTTTAATTTGGGCAGCAGTTTCTTTATGCAATGCCATTTCCATTGTCACCTGACATTTTGATTGCTTAGTCACACCATTCCAAAACTTGTGATACATGAATATTGTTCTCCAGTTTCATTTGATGTTGGTATACTTTTGAGGAAATCTAAACTTTCACGCGCCACATCTTCACTTGTGTAAAGTTTAGAGCAGGCTCTGCATTTAAAAATTGCTTTGTCACCCAGTGATGTGTGACCATGTTTAAGTCTCAATCTCCTTAAATCCTGTTCTGTGCATTTCTCAAAAGATTCTGAAACCAAACTCAAACACTCAGGATTCCTGCACTGAATAGAATCAAAGTTCTGAAACAATTTTGTTGTCAGTATGTTTTGTGCATACTGTTTCATGGTCTCTATTGCCCCATCTTGCTTGTCCTCCATATGCAAATCTTGTAGCAGATCATTCCATTTATTTATCCACAAAACAAAATGTGCATGCAGAGTGCCACGTCCTTGTTCATAAACTGCAACACTATATGCTTCTAAATCTCCAAATAAACCCATATCTTTGATGTTACCTTCCTTGTTATCCCATCCCAATATGAACTTGATGGTTATTTCCAAAATATTTTCAAATTCAATAGCACAAATACCCGGATATGTTGTTCTTATCGATGAGCACTCTGTCACAAACTGAAAAAGATCACAATCATCAATGGGTGGTTGTTCTTGCTTAAAAAGATCTGGGAAATCCTCAGAAGTAACTTCTTCATCCTTGGATTTTGACATCACTCTAATCCTAAAATTGATTGAATCCGTATATTGTGCACCTCTACCGAACTCTCTCATCTGGTAAAGTTTACTTGATCTAAGACAGATTTTAATCGTATAATTTTTTCCTTTATTCAGGTTAAATCTTATGGTTACGTGCAACCATAAAAATGAGAGCTTCGCTACCATAAAAATGAACGCGCGCCACTAAATATTACTATTGCTTTTAGAAGAAGCATCTCATTTCTGTAAATAAATGTTTGGGTCCTGTTTTCTACGATTTTTAGTCATAGCGTTTGTACCAAGTCTACTTGTTAAAAACAGATTTTTTAATATTTCTACATATTCCCTCCCCCCCCCCCCAACCCCCCCCATAAACTCCGTCTAGAAGGTTACATTGTCAACTCTTAGGGTTAGTGATAAACGTTCAACTTTCAACTAACAACTCCACCAATTTCAAATTGTTGTTCAATGTTTGAGTTCGAAGATGGTATTTGATTGGTCTTGTCAACAAAAAGAGGTAAAATGATATGAGTATCATTTATGTTTTCATCCTCAAGGTAACCCATATTTTGTTTCATCCAATGCAAGGCTTTTTTCACTTTTTGTATTCTGAACTCCATTTTCTTTTTTACTGCCAGTTTTTGTTGGTTAGTGAATGATCCTGTTAGGATCACTTGGATTTGATTCTTCCCAATTGATTCTAGATAGTTGATAACGCCACTTGTATATTCCAAATTGTTTCTTCTCAAAAAGTGATACCCTTTAATCATTTGATGCTGTCCAGCATGGAAATGAAATATGTGTTGGCTGATTCTCACATCTGAGATAATGGCAAGTTCTGTTGCTGTCAAATCTAATAGTTCGTTAGGAGGATATCCATGCAAGAGTCCATTTGCTATAGCATATTTTGGAAGCTTGGCTTGTTTATTATTGTTCTTTTTCATGCTCTCAATACCATTATAGCATTGGCTGCAGCACCCAAATTGGGAAATAGCATCTCTATCACTAGAAGGCTTGATAGCATATGTTTTTGGTGACAAAATGAAATCATTGAAGGCAATTCTTTCATTGTTGATTCTTCTAGTCCCATTGATACATTTCTGTGTGTATTGTTTCAGAACTTGGTTTCTAGCTGTCACAGAAGCAAATTTAAACGGCATATTGTCCCACTTGATTTTCTTCTTGTGAAAATAATCTCTAACATATGGATGTGCTAGAGAACTAAAGTCAAGTTTTTTTTCATCACCTGTCCTTATGAATCTGTCACAGATACAGCAAACTTTTGCTTTGAAATTTCCCTGAGAAAAAGTAATCAATTTATTTTTTGCTTTAAATGCCTCTTCATAGGCTTTTTGAATGGCATGAGTTGTCACAAGCATTATCAACCTGTTTCAGAATATTGTAGTGAAAATGATCAATGATATTAGGTAAGAAACTGGATATTCAGAGCCATGTACATTTGAAATTGTTGAAAACATTTCCAATTTGCTTGCCTAACGTACCTGTGACATAAATTTGGGCCAAATCTGGTCAATACTTTAATAGCCGACTGAGTTAATGTTAGGTGGAGGATTGGCAAAATCTGCACTTGGGTTGATGATTGGCAGGATTTGCACCGTGTTCAAATCTGGTGGGTTTTTGGGTTGATGACTGAGTTATATTATGGTCGGAGATTGGCAAGATTTGCACTGTCTTCAAATCTGGTGAGTTTTTGGATTGATGATTGAGTTATATTTTGGTCGGAGATGGGCAGGATTTGCACTGTCTTCAAATCTAGTGAGTTTTTGGATTGATGACTGAGTTATATTTTGGTCGGGGATGGGCAGGATTTGCACTGTCTTCAAATCTGTTGAGTTTTTGGGTTGATGATTGACTTATATTTTGGTCGGGGATTGACAAGATTTGCACAGTGTTCAAATCTGGTGGGCTTTTTCAGTTGATGATTGAATTATATTTTGGTTAGGGACTGGAAAGATTTGCACTGTCTTCAAATCTGTTGAGTTTTTGGGTTGATGACTGAGTTATATTTTGGTCGGTGATGGGCAGGATTTGCACTGTGTTCAAATATGGTTAGTTTTTGGATTGATGACTGAGTTATATTTTGGTTGGTGATGGGCAGGATTTGCACTGTGTTCAAATATGGTTAGTTTTTGGGTTGATGATTGAGTTATATTTTGGTCGGGGATGGAAAGATTTGCACTGTGTTCAAATCTGGTGGGTTTTTGGGTTGATGACTGAGTTATATTTTGGTCGGGGATGGGCAGGATTTGCACTGTCTTCAAATCTAGTGAGTTTTTGGGTTGATGATTGAGTTATATTTTGGTTGTGGATTGGAAAGATTTGCACTGTCTTCAAATCTAGTGAGTTTTTGGATTGGTGACTGACTTATATTTTGGTCGGGGATGGGCAGGATTTGCACTGTCTTCAAATCTGTTGAGTTTTTGGATTGATGACTGAGTTATATTTTGGTCCGGGATTGACAGGATTTGCACTGTCTTCAAATCTCTATAATTTTGGTACGGGAATGGACTTATTATGTTTTGTTTTTGTACACAAATGTTATGCTTTGCTGATTTAGATTTTTCATTTTATGACAGTTGAGAAAAAGATGATGAATAATATGTTTTTTTTGTATTTGTTATGTAATTGCTTTTGGGATGGTATGTGATTATGTCAATTGTTTATGATGCGATAATTCTTTTTGGTTTAATCTGATAATCTTCTGTTAAGGTGGCATTGACCCTTTGTAATTGACATGATTTCTGTTAATCTGGAGATGATACTTTAATCCTGATAGTTCTGTCCTACAGGGAAGCCAACAAAGCGTGTTGCATAGTAGCTGTATTCACCATTGTTTTTGCGTGTGAAGATGTCCCACAAATCATTCTCACGGATGTATGAATTTTTCTCTTCTGGAGTCTTCACCTCTTCTGGACAATGATAAGTTTCAAAGATTGCATGTGTACTATCATCCTTGAATATTTTGTCAATGGAACTATTAAGAGGGGCATTGTTTGGGATTTTGATATGAGTTGGAGAAAATGGAAGAAATGTTTTTTCCGCATTTTTCTGTTCTTCACTACAAAAAATCTTGACGATCAAATCTCTGAATTCTTCCATAGTCTGTGTTTCAATGGTAGGGTATCTGTCAGGATTAGGGAAGGCAACAAAAGCAACATGTCCATATTTGCTGGTGGGTGTGTCTTTTAGAGCTTTATTAGTGTCATGTGATTCCCTCAGAATAAGAGTTTCCGTGCATCTCACATCAAAATGATCAGGACCTAGCTCAGGATACTTGTTCAAATTACCTTTTCTGATTGCTTTCAACACAGGAAACGCAAAACCAGCTTCACCCATAACATTAAGAAGCTGTGCACCCATCATTCTATCATCCATGCAAAATTTGAAAGCTTCTACCACATTCTGCTGATACTTGCGCGGGCTGCTCAACTTTCTAGGTTTAATGATTTTCTCTTTTTTAACTGGAGATGGAGGTTTTCTGGTGACAGTGGTAGTCTTTTTCTTAGAGTCATCAATGGAGTTTACAGCCTTTCTCGTTGGCGCCATATTGAAAGGAATGATTGATTAGATGCTGCTGTATTTGAAGTGTTTATTTTATCGTGATTAGGATGGGTTTTTCAACTTGAAAAAAAGTGTGCAAAAATTGCAGTGGTAATGCATGGACCAAAATTCCTTCAAAATCCACACAGTAGTGTGTGAAGTAATTCCAAATTGATTGTTTGCCTGCTAATTCTACGTTATCCTGTCAAACAATTTTGAGAACCTGGGACTTAACACTGTTGTGATAGATTAAAAACAATGAAACAAGATTGCCTTAGAATTTGCAATAGGTCAATTGGATTAATCATAGATAATAGAATAAAGATTTTTTCACAAACCTGGGACTTCATAGTAATGGAATTGATGAAGATGATTGAATTGAAGATACCATGATGTGAAAAGTACTCTAAAAACTATTCAACATGTGTCTTCCAATTATACCATGCGTGGGGCACGTGTCATGTATGTGCATGTGATGTATGTGTGAGCATGTCTTGCGCACAAAATGAATTCAAAGCATAGAGGGAATGAGAAATTAACATCTAACAAACAAATTTTAATTTTTTTAATGTAATCTGTCCTTTGCATGTATTAGACCCCCCAAAAAGGGGGTCGTGGGGGAAAAAACTTAATTTTCCTTATAGTTTCTTTTATGTTTTTTTGCTTCACGGTGATATTGAACCTTGAACAAACGTTTAGTATAGGTGGAGAGCAATTCAGTCATTTTTTGATTCTTCTCTGCATCTGATTCACATTCACATATAATGTGAAATTTTGAAACAAGTGTGTGCACCTCAGAAAAATTGCCTTGACTTGCAAACATTCCAGAAGCTGTAGGCTTGTAAGCTTCTGCTGAAACGTAATATGCATAGTAGAGTAAATGAATCATATATTCTTTTTCCAAATCATCAATATGTTTCCAAACAGACTCTGCAATCATAACCATATTCTGCTGTTAATTTCCTTTTGAAACTGGCTGTTGAGCTGATTCAATCCAAAGGCAAAGAAGAGCAACAGGAGCTTTAGCTGCAGGCCGGTTGAGGTGCCGGTCTGTTGTGGTCTAATATTTCTCTGATATCCACTACGGTTGGACGCTGGATGCTAATCCGACCAGATCTATTCTGACTATCGACAACGACGCAATCAGTTAGATCTTAGGCTTGTAGTTCTACAGTGGGACGCAAGAACGTCCGGTGCAAGGTTTAAGGTTGAATAATCAAATAATCTAAAAGTATGCGCTTCAGCTTGCTGGAGAGCAAGATAGCACTTTAAAGCGTGCTGCCGCTAATACAGCACTTGGTTACAGATATACGGTAAAATACCGTGTTACGAGAAAATTTGTGTTGCCGCTAATACAACACGTATTTTTACACAGCAGATAAACAAGTTCGTGAGCAGCGCTTCGAACCTCTGCTGTCTTTTCTTGAAAACAGCACACTTAACGAGAGATTGCATGTCCGAACCTCTAGTGTGCAGTACTTTCTTTGAGTACTAAGTATCAAATTGGAGTGACGATCGATTCTGTGGAGTGACGATCGATTCTTCTCTTCCGGTTTAAGTATCAAACTCAATCGTAAGAATGAGCCCGGTAATTTTCGAGGTCTCATTATTTTCGATCTCGTACCTCTACCAACCTAGACACGAAAGGAATTTAATATCTGCAGAAGTGTTACCTGTAAACCAGCATCATACTGTTTTGTTTTTGTCTTGTTATATGCAGTCCAAAATAGCAAAATACTGGATCGTATTTATGGATGAACCACTACCAGCCTGGATTACTCCTCCTGGAATTTCAGAAAAACACAGCAAAGGACACCGTACGAGTCTGGCTGCTTTGAATTCAAAATTTTCCAGCAGATTAGGTGTAATTGATTGATTTTTGTCGTGTTTGACATGACATTCACCATGAATAATCCTGAATAAATCACCAAATGCTGTTTGAAAATATTCATCCAAGGCTTTTTCCGTTTCTCCCATATTTTTGATTTTCTGAAAAAATGAATCTGGAATATTCATCCAATTCAAAGCCCGAACAGATGACAAACCTTTCTGAATGAGTTCAATCCCTGTTCTATAACCAACCTTTTCTTTTTGACTTGGTTCAACCACATTTGTTGTACTCTGCCCTCCTGTAAGCAGCATTCCAAATTGTTTTTCAAAATCATGTCCCATCAAATCTAAGTGCATGGCCTGATCACCACGTACTTCAGTGATTATCAGGCTTGGTGTAGCAACCTTCCAATATTGAATTTCTTCTTTTGGAATTGTTCGGGGTAAACACATACTCATAGTGGTTTCTTCAATAAATTTTACAAAAGAAACCATATGACGCATTTCAAAACCAGTTTTGTCACAAAACTTTTTCCATGCCGGTTTTTGTGCTAGGTGCTTTGGACTGAAAGACAGGTGCATTTCATATCTGAATGCTTGTATTGGTTGTGCGGAATGATCTGCTTTCCTTGCCTTAGAAACAACTGACTTGAAAAAATTCCAATTTTTCATAATTTTTGCTTGGATGCTATCAACAATTTGCAACTGTGTAGCAAACAATGGATCTTCAAGTTTTGGCACATAAAACGCAGCTCTTTCAAACGTCATAGTAACAAATGGGTGATCTATCATTTCTTCACATTTCATGCGTTTGTAAGATGTTAAATGATTGGGTTGAGAAATTTCAAGCAAAACATCATTAGAAAAAGATCCATTTGTCATAGATTTCAATGGTTGAGGAGTAGCATTCCTCAACTCAAATTCTTTGACGCACTCTGCAGCAAATTGACAGGCATTCTTAGCATGAGTGGAAAAAGCTGTTATTCCATGCATCTCACCACAGATACAGGCAAATGTTTTTTGATTAAGACTCAATTTCAACTGAAGCTTGTTCTGATACCATGCATATCGAGATTCAGCTCCATAATTCATTTCATCTGGTATGCATTTTGGGACAGTGTCTTCCATGGATTGGCAGTTTTGTAAGTGTTTACTTGCTTTTTTTGCATGGCCCATAACTTGCCCACATTTACATATGAAACTCATCACCGAAGTTGGCATCGCATATGGTATTTCCTTGTCATTATCATGAAAGATGTAACTGCATGATCCAGACATCATGTCGATTGCTTTTTCTTTAGATAGTTTTCTAATTTCCACTAGATTGGGTTTGTTGTATTTTGATAGAGGATCATTTTTTTTCTTTGAACCGATTGGCTTCCCTTTATTCTTTGTCTCTTGATTATCTGACATCCTTTCAACAATCTGGTGGTCGTTTGGTGGGGTTGTCTCATTTGTTGTCACATCTATTTCTGTTGTTGTTGCTGTTGCGTCATTACCAGAAATTGTTGTCGTCTCTGTTCCTGCAACCGTTTTGTAGTTCACCGTGTCCTGTCCAATATTTTCTAAATTTGTTTCCTTAACAATGCCGACATTCACATTGGCATTACCATTGTCATCGATTGCTGCTTCTAGCATGACAGAAATTGTTTTTGACTCCATTTTTCCTTCTAGTGTCTTCTCCGTACCCACAGTTGTATTTACATTGTCATTACTTTCCTGACCCTCTAAATCCATGGGAGTTAGAATCGTCAAAGCAGGTTTGTTGGCAGGCGATAAATTGCTGTTCATGATGGGATTGTTCCTGCCGGGTGCTGTATCGCTTGCTGCTTCTAGCATGACAGAAATTGTTTTTGACTCTGTTTTTCCTTCTAGTGTCTTCTCCGTACCCACAGTTGTATTGGCATTGTCATTACTTTCCTGACCCTCGAAATCCATGGGAGTTAGAATCGTCAAAGCAGGTTTGTTGGCGGGCGATAAATTGCTGTTCATGATGGGATTGTTCCTGTCGGGTGCTGTATCGCTTGCTGCTTCTAGCATGACAGAAATTGTTTTTGACTCTGTTTTTCCTTCTAGTGTCTTCTCTGTACCCACAGTTGTATTGGCATTGTCATTACTTTCCCGACCTTCTAAATCCATGGGAGTTAGTGTCGTCAAAGCAGGTTTGTTGGTGGGCGATAAATTGCTGTTCATGATGGGATTGTTCCTGTCGGGTGCTGTATCGCTTGCTGCTTCTAGCATGACAGAAATTGTTTTTGACTCTGTTTTTCCTTCTAGTGTCTTCTCTGTACCCACAGTTGTATTGGCATTGTCATTGATTTCCTGACCATCCAAATCCATGGGAGGTATATTGCTGGTCATGATGGTTTGTTCCTGTCGGGTGCTGTGAAGTTATGTGTTTGTTTTCGTCTTTTCTTCTTTGTGGATCAGTATTCTTACCAGTACCTATGTTTTGTGACTCCCAACAACCCAAAAACTCACGAGATTTGAGCACAGTGCAAATTATTTCAATCCCTGACTAAAAAGTAACTCAGTCATCAGTTCAAAAATTGAACAGATTTGAAGACAGTGCAAATCTTGCCAATCCCCGACCAAAAATATAACTCAATCCTCAACCCTAAAACATAACAGATTTGAACACAGTGCAAATCCTGTCAATCCCCGACTAAAATATAACTCAGTCATCAATCCAAAAACCCACCAAATTTGAACACAATGCAAATCTTTCCAGTCCCTAACCAAAATATAACTCAATCCTCAACCCAAAAACCGACCAGATTTGAAGACAGTTCAAATCCTACCAATCCCAGTACAAACTATAACTCAGTCATCAACCCAAAAACCCACCAGATTTGAACACAGTGCAAATCTATCCAGTTCCTAACCAAAATATAATTCAATCGTCAACCCTAAAACCCACCAGATTTGAAGACAGTTCAAATCCTACCAATCCGTGTCCAAACTATAACTCAGTCATCAATCCAAAAACTCACCAGATTTGAACACAGCGCAAATCTTTCCAGTCCCTAACCAAAATATAATTCAATTGTCAACCCTAAAACCCACCAGATTTGAAGACAGTTCAAATCCTACCAATCCCCATCCAAACTATAACTCAGTCATCAATCCAAAAACCCACCAGATTTGAACACAGCGCAAATCTTTCCAGTCCCTAACCAAAATATAATTCAATTGTCAACCCTAAAACCCACCAGATTTGAAGACAGTTCAAATCCTACCAATCCCCGTCCAAACTATAACTCAGTCATCAATCCAAAAACTCACCAGATTTGAACACAGTGCAAATCTTATTAAATTCCTTTCGTGACCAAAAGTACCAAATCTACCAGATGGTAAATATCCTATTCGTACGAATCAATGAGTCCCGTATCAACCAAAGTAATCAATTCCCACGGCATATCGATTCCCACGGTGCATTGATTCCCATCGCGCATCAATGGTGAGCAATCCCTGTTTTATAGTATTGCCATTCGTTCTTCAGTGAGCAAACTCTGATTTCATAAAATATCACACGAGCTACGGGAGCAATTCCTGATCCTAGTGATAAACATATCATGAAGTCTTCCTAACGGAACAAGAGAAGAAAACCGTTGGCGTGTGATTCTCACACAATATATATATATATATACATACAGATATATATGGTCAACGACCAATGCATGCACGGACATCATCAGCGAGTAATCTCATCACTACGCAACAGCAGTTGCAACGTATTCATCTCAATAAAAGAAATATCTTGCATTTCAGCCAGATATCACTTTATCTCATACTTTTAACATTCAACTGATTTATATCCCAAAATTCACACTAGTTGCTACCAACTACTTGTAATCTACATACTAAGGTCTGTCTCGCTGCAATCTGAACAAGTCACAGCAAGAAGAGATCTGGCGTTTCCATAGTCTTGCCTGTAGTCGGATTATCCGTTGCCGAAAGTATCCAACCACAATTGTCACGCGTAGAGTACAATCGTTCGTCTACTAACACTCTAACGCAGCGTTGCTGTTCTTCAGAAGCCTTTGAATCAGACCTTCAACGGACCGAATTCAGAAGGAAAATAAGCTCCTAGGTGGCTTGCACACAAAAGGAGCAGGAACGGAATTGAATACAATCTCTACGCTGGCGCATGCCAATCGCACATCGTACATGAAGCAGATATCATTCTCATTCACCGCGCAATTCCTTCGAAGGATTGGAACCATCACAAATGCCGAACATATCGGACATTCCCGCCAATATATTTGGCGGCAGAAACAGCATGGGTGGTGTCGAAGTCACTACTGCCAACCATTTTCCTAGTTTTGATACTGATATGAAGATGATACTCGTATCTATATTCCGCGTAACAAGGGAAGCAAATAACAACTGTGTTCAGCTCTCAAGGAAGGCGGATTATGCGAGTGGAAGGCATTTCTCGACGCACTTATTGAACTGGATTTTGCACGCAAACTTACCTACACTGAGGGAGGATTACCAACGCATATCCCTCGATCCATCCAACGGATCATAGAGGCACTTGCGGAGTTCGCTCTCGATCTACAAGAAGACTGAGAAGGAATGGAAAGATGTAAAATCATATACGTATGAAGAATTCAGAACGCTCCGTTTGGAACGTGCCCTCCGTATGCAGACCGAATCTGTTCTGAATCCTCCACCTCCTCCACCAGGAAGTAATAAAAAGACACCTCAGCAGATAAAGTACAAATCTTGGTGCCAAAAAGCACGGGATGAAAAGTCTTTTACGCCCCTCACGAATGACTCAAGATTCGAACATTGGCTTGTAGGTTTCAAAGCTAAACTCGAGGCATACGACATCGACACAGAAACATTCCTTGATGAAACCTGGCCCCCAGCTGCGCTACAAGGATTCACACGTGACCTCTTCGTTAAACAGTGTGCCTTCTTCTGGGTATTAATGTTGGAAGTCTTCAAAAGCGATCTATCTGCGTCGTGCGTACACAGCCACTCTGCCAAACGTAATGGACGTCAAGCATACTTTGATTTCGTAAATCTCCACAGTGAATTGAAAGCCAAGGTATATGACAACTCGACCCAATTGCAAGCATTGCTAAAGTTGCATCTCAGCAATTGGAAAGAATCCAAAGTGAAATTCATCACACATTGGTTCGATGAACTAAATCACCTCAACAAGCTCCGTCCTCCCAACAAGCCCCTTGAGTACCATACTGTAAAATCAGCATTATGTCAGGCATGCTATTCCAGCTTTCAGCTAAGTGAACAGTTTGCCAAAGTCAAGGATCCAATTGGAACGAATAGCAACGTGACAGATGCAGTCGCTCAAGCAGCTGCTATTCACAAACTTAAAATCATGCTCCTACTCAAAGCAACTCGACTCGATTCCCAGTCCGCAATGGCGGCTCCTAGGTCAACTGTACGTGCACACGTTCATGACTTCTCATCTGAACAAAGCCAAAACCATGACGACTATGCTCTCCCTATCAAATTCGAAGGAGACTATCAAGACTATGCGGTATTTAAGGCTGGACGTACCCCTGACCCTACCACGCGCCTGCCCACAAACATATGGAAGGCCCTATCACGTCAGGACATGAAGAGCTGGCTAAGTTTTTCTCCGGAAGGCAAGAAAATCATGGTCGCATCATTACAACACGACTTACTCTCAAAGGATCAACCTGACCCCATCAATGTCAAGCCCATCACCCGGAAGGCATACCAACATGGACACTCTGTATCATTCCTAGAAGAAGATACTTCGAACAAAGATGACCATGTCAATTCCGCAACAGGCCTACATCCTGCTGTAGAAAATGATCGCCGAGGTGTTTTCCATGCTTCATTAGGTGTATACAAATCTCAAACATCTTCCTCCAAAGACCAACAACCTCTCAAGTCTTCCGTGTCACCCGCGCATCCTGCTCGATTCCTCTCCGAAAACCCTGACATTTGGTATGAGAAAGACGGTGACACCCTGATACCTGTAGGAACATCCTCCTATTCCGCCAATTTTCACAAGTGGTATAATCCCGACGATGATCTGGTCTTTCCTAACGATAGTCCAGTAACGTCGTACACATACCGTGCACACAAAGCTATGGTTACTAGTCCTGGTTTCGCCATGGTCGATCGCGGCGCAAATGGTTGCACCATCGGCAATGATGCATGCCTCATCTCCAAGGATATCCCACCACGATATGTCAATGTCACAGGCATTAACAATCACCAGGTACAAAATATTCCTATTGCTACATGCGGAGCTTATTCCATATCGAATAGAGGTCCCGTCATCCTCATTTTCAATGAATGTGCATATACAGGCCGCCACCCTTCTATCTTGTCCTCCGGTCAGATGGAAGCTTATTTTTCCAATGTCGACGACACATCCGTTAAAGCGGGCGGTGGAAAGGTAATCACCACCTCCGATGGATATGCACTGCCCCTTAGCATCCGTCATGGTTTACCATACCTTGCGATGCAAAAGTACACGACTATCAAGTTTGATACGCTCCCACATGTTATCATGACATCCGATAAACATTGGGACCCATCTGTTCTTGATACCACTATCAATGCAAAAGATGAACAATTTCTCCAGAAATATCCTCCTCAACCACAGCAACTCCCTTATGCCGATTACAACGAATATGGAAACCCACGTTGTCTTGAAGCATTGGATATCTCTGTACCACCCGACTCCTCCACGGTCAAGTCCCTCAGTTCATATTCCAGCCAATCCACTCGATCTCCCTTCCTCCCAATTGATGACCATAGAACCAACGATCGCTCCTTTTGGCTTACTTCCACCGACTACATTCATCAAGAACGCCTCGCATGCTGCGCCTTACCTGAAGCCTCTAAGACAGTCACTGCGTTTCCGACAGATTGCACTGCCGGTGGTACTACACGTATTGCGGCTACGCCCCGAGAGAGGTACCCCAACGAACATGACTACTTATCCCTCAAACCTTTCTTTTGTTGGGTTTCCACAGATCGCATCAAAGCCACGTTTGAAAACTCAACCCAATATGGTTCGATAGTGGTTAGCCCTGATGGAAACATTTTCAAACGTTTCCATTCCCCCCAACCGGCCATGAACGTTCAACCCTTCAACGACAACGTCATGTCCGATGCTGTCTATTTGGATGTCCCAGCAATTGATGGCGGCTCCAAGATTGCTCAGATCTTCTTTGGTCGAAAGTCACATATCATACACGTTGAAGAAATGCGTACCACCGGCAATTTCCTATCTTGTTTCCAGAACTTTGTTCGAAAATGGGGCAGGCCCATTCGCCTCCTTTGCGACCACGGTAACTACCAATCTAGTAAGAAGGTCACCGATTATCTCAAAATGTTATGGATTGGACTCTGGCAAAGTGAACCTTACCACCAACACCAGAACCAATTTGAACGGCAATATCAAACGTTCAAACGCATTGTCAATCGCGTCATGGATCGTACAGGCACACCACCACATCTCTGGCTACTGTGCATGACATACGTTGCTGGTCTCCTCAATGTCATTTCTGATCCTACGCTGTCAGACAAACAACCGGTCTTCATTGCTACCGGTACACTTGGCGACATCAGCGCATACACCAGTTTCTTCTGGTTTGAACCTGTTTATTTCAAGACCAACGACTCCCCTTTCGGTACCCAGTCTACCAAACGTCTCGGTCACTTCGTCGGCATTGCAGAACATGTTGGCAATAGACTCTGCTTCCGAATCTGGGATCCAGTTACCAACAAGTTACTTGACCGGTTCGGTGTCCGCTCTGCTCTTACGCCTGAGTCTCGCAACAAATGAGCGGGCCTATTCACTGATGACGGTTTCATAAAATGGCGCAAAGCCAAGGATTCCTTGCCCCGTTTATACGCCACTGGAGACGCTCCAGCATTCAAACATGGGGAGCATATCACTCCGAATAGTCCCATTGAAGATTCTACAAAACAGGGCAACTCAGATAATCCCCCTCCTGCCGTTTCACCCGCTGATTCTGACACCGCCGATGACACCATGCCATCTGTACTCAACGAACAACCAGGTACAACACCTCCTGCACATGGCAATCAAACTATTCTTCAACTACCCGCCCACCCCTCGTTACCAAGCTTTCTTTATAAGAAGGTCGATGACAGCCCGAGCTGGTCCCCTTCTCCACTCCCTAACAACTATGGGGAGAGTTTTGATGGTCCTCCTACGACACACATCTTCAGCAAAACATCCGATGGCGTTCTCCTTACTGAAGATGATTTTGATCCACCGGAATTAGCATACTTTGATGTTAGTGACGTCACAACTCCACACACCAACCCTGCTACTCCTTCAGTAGACCCATCACAGGTAGTTGTTACCAACGAAGAAGGCAACGCACAATTTGACAATGATGGTAAACCCATTACCATCCCTACGGTCCCGATTGCCGATCTACAAGGACGATCCTTCCTTGTAACCAACCCCGATGGCACTCGGAAGCGTCTTACCATCGTCGATGTAGAAGACAGTCTTGAACGCAACAAAGACTTCATCAAGTTCAAGTGCAAACACTCTGATGACGAACTTAATGATATCATTGCATACAATGATGTCATGAATTACATACATCGTGATTCAACCCAAGAAGACGGCAAACTTTGGTCATTTCGCCGCATCCTAGGACACCAAGGTCCGCTGGATAACAAGCATCCCCAATACAAAGGCTCCAAGTATAACCTTTGGATTGAATGGGAAAATTTGGAACGAACATATGAACCTCTGGCCAACATTGCGGCTGATGACCCTGTCACCGTTGCAAAATATGGGAAAGACAAAAACTTGCTTGACCTCCCGGGTTGGAAACGCCTTAAGCGAATCACCAACCTAGCACAACAAACCAAGAAACTTGACCGACTCGTGCACCAAGCTAAACTTCGTTCTTTCCGTACAGCTCCACAGTACCAATACGGATTCAAAGTACCTCGTAACCACAAAGAAGCCCTCCGATTTGATCAAGCCAACGGAAACACCAAATGGGAAGACGCCACCACTCTTGAAATGGCACAACTCAATGAATACAATACATTCATTGATAAAGGCGTGTACAAGACAAGCTCCATTCCCCCCGGGTTCCAACAGATCAAGGTACACATGATATATGCTGTCAAGCACAACGGTAGACACAAGGCTCGTCTCGTTGCTAACGGTATTCTCACTGAGGCCCCTATCCACAGTGTTTATGCAGGTGTCATATCTCTCCGCGGCCTACGTATGTGCTTATTCCTAGCTGAACTGAACGACCTAGAAGCATGGGGTACCAACATAGGTAATGCCTACCTAGAAGCAGTTACCTGCAAGAAAGTCTGCATCAAGGCAGGTCCCGAATTCGGATCGTTGGAAGGTCAGCTATTGATCATTTACAAAGCCCTATATGGCCTCAGATCCTCGGGCAAGTGTTTTGGTGATTTACTCGCGGCTTGTCTCATTGAACTCAGCTTCGAAAGATCCCGCGCAGAACCGGAGATATTCCTCAAGCCTGGAATGAACAAGCATGGTGAACGTGTTTATGAACTTATATGCACATATGTCGATGACCTATGTCTTTGCATGGCAGATCCCAATTCCTTCGTGAAGATACTACAGTCGTCACCATATAACTTCAAACTGAAGGGATCCGGACCTATGAACTTTCACCTAGGTTGCGGATTTGAGCGCGGCGCGCATGGTGTTCTCTGTATGAATCCCATAAAGTTCATCGAAAAGATGGAAGCGTCTTACGAACAAATGTTCGGATGCAAACCTAACACTAGGTTCCAATCACCCATTGCAGAGAACGATCATCCCGAATTGGACTCCTCAGTCTTTCTCAACGAAACTGGTATACAGAAATACCAAAGTATGATTGGTTCACTCCAATGGATCATTGCTATTGGGCGTTTCGATGTACAAACAGCCGTGATGACACTCTCGAGTTTCAGAGCTCAGCCACGAGATGGGCATCTTGAACGTGCAAAACGTATCTATGGATATATCTCCAAGTTCAGACATTTTAAAATCAGATTCCGCGTGGAACCCCCAGATTTTATATTGACTAAACCCGACACCATCGATTGGTTCAACACCATCTATGGGGAGCATTCTGAAGAGCTACCCGACGACGCCCCTGCACCACTTGGGAAGACAGTAGTGCTGACACATTTCTATGACGCCAACCTCATGCATGATATTCTTAGTGGTAAGGCTGTAACCGGCATTCTTCATTTCGCGAACAAGACTCCCATGATGTGGTTCTCAAAGAAACAGTCTACTACGGATACAGCCACCTTTGGAGCTGAATTCATCGCAGGAAGAACTTGCATCAAACAGATTGTTGATCTACGCCACTCATTCCGATACCTCGGAACACGAGTTCATGATATCTCCTACTCTTGGGGTGACAACAAAAAGATAATCCAAACGTCGACCTTCCCTTATGCAAGATTGCATAAGCGTCACAACATTCTATCGTTTCACTATGTACGGAGCATGATAGCAAGAGGTTCCATTTTAATGATGCACATCCCAGGTAAGGATAACTGTGCAGATATTCTCACCAAGCATTGGGGACACTCAGTTGTGTATCCACTGCTCAAGCCCATCTTCCACTTTTGTGGGAATACGGGCGACCTTCTTCAGGATGATGGAAGCATCATGTAGAGCGTGATGACCTTTCGCAAGGAGACATGGGGAGTATTAAATTCCTTTCCTGTCCAAAAGTACCAAACCTACCACATGGAAAATGTCCTATTTGTACGAATCAATGAGTCCCGTATCAATCAAAGTAATCAATTCCCACGGCATATCGATTCCCACGGTGCATTGATTCCCATCGCGCATCAACGGTGAGCAATCCCTGTTTTATAGTATTGCCATTGTTCTTTGGTGAGCAAACTCTGATTTCATAAAATATCACACGAGCTACGGGAGCAATTCCTGATCCTAGTGATACGTCCGAGAACTGTTTCTCTACCCCCCGCGGGCTATCGCGCGGTATTTTTACAATTCTCGACCCTATTTTTTAAATTTCCTATCTTTTTAGGTCGCGTGTCTACTAAAATACCTCGCGCGTCGCACACCTTTACTTTTGAGACAATATCTCGTCACTCCTCAAATAAAATAACTATTTTAGGGTTAAGGATATCATATTCGTTTCGTGACAAGCACTATTTTGTGCACAACTTGTGCACGAATCACTTATTTCATTTTCTCAACATGTTTCCACCATACCGGTATAATGGGCTCCGACCCTCATCCTCCAACTCCAACTCAAATCCCATCTCCAACTCCATGTCAACTCCAAGTCGAATCCACCCCAGGCGTGCTATTGCACTCAAGGGTTTTGTTCCTCTTTAATGGCAGGAAGATCCGCTGTATTTTCAGAAGCTACACTGTCGGAATCGCCACTCAAATCTTGTTCGCTCTTAAATAACCCGCTTGGTGGATTGATGCTGCTGGTTACATTAGGAACGACTTGATGATTGCTAGTAGGATCAACGCTTTCCTTTTTAACATTTGGATGATTGTTTTTTTCTTCACGAATCTTACGAATCATTTTTTGGATTCGAGCAGTCTCTTTCTTGTGATAAACAAGCATTTTCCGGAGTTCTTGTTCGAGATCGGCTGGGTGTTCCTGAACCACCTTTTGTATTTTGTAAATTCCCTCCATGGTTGGTTCGACTGTCGATTGGAAGATTAGTATTAGTAGTATCAGTAGAGAAGATTATCTATTCGAAGATTAGGTAGTAGTAACACCTAACACGTTGGTATTTGTTTTGCTCGTCGGAAAGATAATGAAATAATCAATTATAATGATGAAGTACTAGTGAAAATAATGTATTACTCGTATCTACTAGTAATAACTCATGCAAAATAGCGTAGTTTGTTTTACCGGTACATGAAAGTCGGAATCAACTCGATGGTAATCAACAACACAATTGTCCACGATTTCCATTTCGATAATCAACAACGCAATTGTCCACGATTTCCATTTCGATTAAGTACTAGTGAAAATAATGTAGTACTAGTATCTACTAGTAATAACTCATGCAAATTAGCGTACTAGTTGGTTTTACTGGTACATGAAAGTCGGAATCAACTCGATGGTAATCAACAACACAATTGTCCACGATTTCCATTTCGATAATCAACAACGCAATTGTCCACGATTTCCATTTCGATAATCAACAACGCAATTGTCCACAATTTCCATTACAATTCACATTTCCGTGCACCTTATGGAAGAACTGACGCGCCTGCCAATGAATTTTTGGAAGAACTGATATGATTGACCCGTCCGGCGCTGTGTATTAACCCTCTTAATGAGTTGATTGTACGTACTGTTCACTACTAAACATATTGTACGAGGAATGTTGCAATCATCACTAAGTAGTAATGCATTTACTTTACGGACCATTTTTGCAATCAAAGTATGGTAGTAAGGAAATCTACCGTTCAAGAAAACACATCACACACCAAGTAACACATGTAATTTTTTCCTTTCAACGATTCATCTTTCTGACCTCCTTCGTTTCGACCCATTCTACTGATATTTTCCTTCAAACAACTCCGCAACATCATGCCTCCTGTTATCAAAACCCCTCTTCTATTCTACTGCCGTTGTTGCGCGCCGAATGGCAAAAACTCCAAGTTTTTAGGATATAAATCCACGGCAAACAAGCAGGGTACTTTGAAATACGTCTCTGTTGGCCTAAGAAGACATCTTTATTGTCTTGATGAGTGCCGTCATTTTTACCATAGTCAGGGTCTAATTAAACGAAAGATCTATAACCTCTCCACCTCTATCAAAGTGCAGCCTACCTTGCCGTCTGTGCAACATTCTCCGTCAGATTTTGGGATGACTATGACACAAAACGGTCCATCTGTTCCCCCTTCCCATCTCTCCCAGCACCACACCGTCACAAGTCAATCAGCCACGGGTCTTCATTCTGTTCTAAACCAACAGATTGTACATGATGTCTTTTTACCGCCAATGGATCGGAACGCCATTGAATCTTATCTGGCTGTTTCTGCTGTTCAAGATGAAGATGCATTCCCGCTGAATAATGATATCGACAATTCTGATGACGAGGATGACAATGATGATGACGTAAATGAAAATAACGACAACAATTCTACCAACAACATTGATTGTGGAGACAACGAAGAAGATTACACTAATGTTTCTGATGTTAACGTCGCTACTGCTCAGCCAGCCCCTCCACCACCATCTTTTCATGAAAGCATTAATTTGAACGAAAGAGAGGATGCATTTCAAAGCCACACAAAACTACCGCTGCCCCCTCATCTTCTTGCTGAATTGGAACTCATGAATTTAATGGCCAGACATAAATTGCCACTGAACACATTCAAATCAATTTTCCAGTGGGCAAAGAAAAGTCAAATGAGACCGGGTTTTGATTTTTGCGATGCCAAAATTAGATCTCGGCAAGCAATTTTTGACAATCTCCAATCCAATCTTGGTCTCTCCGATATGAAATTTCATCCTCATATACCAAATTGGTTACCTGATAATAAGCCCACTCAGGTGTATGTCCGTTCTTTTAAGGATGCCATTTATTCTCTTCTTTCTGACCAGCAGCTAATGATAGAAGAAAACCTCTCATTTCCCAACTATTCCACCCCTCTATCTCCCGACAATAATCCTGAGTTGAATCCTAATTCTGTAATCTCAGAATTGCATCACGGCTCGTGGTGGAAATCTTCTTGGAAAGAAATTTGCAATCCCAATTCGCAAGAAATTCTTGTTCCTATAATATTTTACATGGACGGCATATCTTTGGATGCGCACGGACGACTTACGTTAACACCATTGAACATGACACTCGGTATCTTTAATGTGGAGACTCGTTCTCGACCTGAAGCATGGACAACTATTTACTTCCATCCCGACCCTGAATGGGAGTCAACCAGACACTCTCGTCCTGCCACTTCGAAGGAAAAAATTCAGAATCTTCACAATGGTTTGGAAGTAGCGTTTCGTTCCTTCAAAGCCCTGTGTAACGAAGACGGTGGTATCGAATGGAATTATCTTCCGTACGCAAATCAACAGTGGAAGGTAAAAATGAAATTTGCCATTGCCTATGTTATTGGCGACACAGAACTTCACGATAAATTGTGTGGAAAATACGGCTCCTTCAATAAGGGTGTCATGCGGATGTGCCGTCACTGCAACTGTTATTCTCCGAACACAAACATTCCTTCTGTTCAACCTGCAACAAAGAAGTGGTCACCTGTTGATTTCCATTGTTTTCCCGGCACAGATCTAAACGATATCAATAAGAACTTCAAAAACAACTCTCATCATAACATCAGGAATGTATTTCATGATTTATGCTTTGGTACTAATCAGAACAACATTCATTTTTCAACTCCCGGTGAATATTTGCACATGCACCAGCTTGGTACTGCCAAACAGGCCATCGAGTCGATTGAATTGTTGCTCCGCGGAAGTGTTCCATGTGTTTATGCCCCCAATTTGAATCACGGCGTGGCTGTTGCTAACAGTATTGGCCATTTAGCACAACGGTACGGTGGTTTGTTATCACGCCAGTCTGATAGAGATTTTCCTCGCACCAAATTTGGGACTCAGCTATTATCAACTACGAAGAAAGAAGGGCATGATTTCTCTGGAATGCTTATTTCTCTTCTGATCGCTATGGTTTCCAAACATGGATCTGACATTATTGGTGACCATCATTTTGTAAAGAAACAGATAGAGGTAATTCAGCTAATTCTATCAATGGAAGAATTTCTTAAACACGGTCGAATGAAATATGGTTCCTTAAAGAATCTCCCAAAAACAATTGTTCACTTTATCAATTGTATAAACTCAACATGTCACAGGAAAGGGATGGGAACAAAACTAATCAAGAATCACCTGTACTTTCACCTACCAGATTATATCTCTTTATGGGGGAGCCCCACAGGCTGGGATAGTGCTCTGAATGAATCTCACCATAAAACTGAGATTAAAGCTCCTTCCAAGAACACGCAAGGTAATGCTGCATCACTAATCGGTCAAACGGCGAAGCGAAAGTCCGAGAAAATGATGCTAAGCCAGGCAACATATCACTTCAAATTGCATCCGCCTGATCCTCCTCCAATTGAACGCCCTGATGGTGGCAGTTCTCATTTTCAAATAATGAGAACCGAGAATGGTGGATCAACAATGAAGTGGCTTCGTTCTACGAACAAAAGCCAAACCATTTTTTCCTTCTGACATACTCGACTTTGTTTGTGATTCTGTGCTACCTTTATTGGAGAATCCTTTGCACATTTGTGGAGTTACAGAGCACAATCGTTTCGATGTTGCTTGTGGTTCTAATTTTATATTTCGCTCGCATCCTTCATATAGATCGGACAGTTCTCTGCTCAACTCCGTATGGATGGATTGGTGTTTGATGAAATTGGACTTTGATTTAAATAACAATCCCAAGCTCATACCGTGCCATCTGGTATGCTTTTTAACTGTACAGAATTTGAAGCAGCCATTCAGTAGTATTGGTGGCTATCCAATTGATACAAACGGAATGTATGCTGTGGCTCGTCGGTTTCAAGATGAGCCAAAGAAAACAGCTTCTGAATTTGTCCAACGTGGTCGCCTGATGAATTCACTGTACCTATTTCATGCCGACACTATTCATTCTGAGCTGGCAGTTGTCCCAGAGCAAGGAAAAGATGGCTCCATAACCAATTGTGATTGGCTAGTGATATCAAATCGTATATCGTGGCTCGATTTCTTTGAAAGCAAAAATGCTGCTACACCACCGTCTTATGAATGTTTGTACAACGCATGCACACTACAGGACGACATCCAGTTGGAACCATTTGAGATGGCATTGAATGATAACGAATCCAGTGATTCTCTATCCAGTTCAGAGAGCGAAAGCTCGGACAGCAGTTCCGATTGAGTAGCAAGGGTTAATGTAACGGCTAACTTTAAACTATTGTTTAATATTACTATAGAGGGTTAGCTCTAAGCACAGTTTTGCGAGATACATAGGCGCTCATAATATAACAGCCTTTGTATTTCGGATTCGAACAGCTATGTAATACTAATGGATTGAACAATAGAGTATCTCCAGAACGCAACGGCACTTTGATATGGTACGTTGGGAAGACAAAATAATAAATCACCTCGTCAGCAGACACTTCCGCCGGAGCAATGACTGTCAAACGAGTGTAGTACATGTCATCGTCCACATGGCATCTAGAATGGTAGTTGCGAACCGATCGAAAATGCTAAGGCCTGCTGCCCAATTGCATTTAGCTTTGTACGAGACAGAATCTGAGACAACACATCCATTTCCTCTTCAACAAACGGTTCCACGTCAATTAAACTATGATGCATATGCTTCACAATTTCAACTGTTGTCTCTTCTAGCTCTAGTTTGATGCTGGGATCAACATGACTTTTGAAAACATACTCACCAATATTTGAATCCAATCTTTCTGGTCAAATTCCAATGATAGCATAATCATCATTGATACTGCCCCGCTTCAACCCTCTTCCAACGGTTGGTTTTGCTCCAACAATGGCAGGAGCAAACTGTCTCAACAATTCGATATTATGCTTGGAAGCGAGGTGTCGTAACGCAAAATGGCGTGAAACTTTGGCAAAAATTCACAACGATGGTTCAGAATCGTCAAATGCAAGAATAGGCTTATCTTCCGTACTATCCAATGTATTGAAGTTTCCGATGGACAAAGCCTGTTCCGGTTGATACTTCTTCTTTCCTCCTGTCTTGCCACCCCAATCTATCTCCATGTATTTACCTGCCACCGCAGCGGTACTGGATTTATTTTTCAGCGCTATTGTACGGACGACATCTTTGCAAGTTGAACGCCTCTTTCTTTTCTTCTTCCTTGGTTTTATCAGAGACAACTTTGCATAAGTTGCGTGGCTAGTTGAAACCGGTGCAGCAACCTTAAGAAAATTTGAAGACATTTTCTGTTGACTTCTGAGTTGCCATTGTCTCTTTTCTCTTTGTTTTTTGGCTCTTGCTGCAATATTTCTCTGGTGATCTTTTGAATCCCATTGTTGTTGCTGGGACAAATTGTCGTTGGACGACGACGACAAGAAGATGTTGGAGTGGCAGACCAATTGCCGTTGCCGTTGTCGTTGGAGTGGAAGACCAATTGCTGTTGCCGTTGCCGTTGCCTGTTACCGATGGAATCGTTCCCGATGCCAGTTGCTGTTTCTGTTGCTGGAGCTCTCGATTTGCGCTTTGTTTGATCGTTCCCAGTTGCGGTTGTTGCTCTCGCTGCCGCTTGCTGCTGTTGCTTGCGCTGCTGCCGCTTGCCGCTTGCCGCTGTTGCTCTCGATGCCGCTTGCCGCTGTTGCTCTCGCTGCTGCCGCTTGCCGCTGTTGCTCTCGCTGTTGCTCTCGCTGCCGCTTGCCGCTGTTGCTCTCGCTGCCGCTTGCCGCTGTTGCTCTTGCTGCCGCTTGCTGCTGTTGCTCTCGCTGCTGCCGCTTGCTGTTGTGCTGGTGGAGGAGGAGGAGGAGCGTTTCGCTGATTCGTTGCCGAGCGCCGGTGGAGGAGGAGGGGGAGCGTTTCGCTTATTCGTTGCCAAGCGCCGGTGGAGGAGGAGGAGGAGCGTTTCTATGCCAATGATTGGAGGAGGTGCGTTGCTATGCCGACGATTCGTTGCCGTTAGCGTTGGTGGAGGAGGAGCGATTCGATGCCTACCGCCGGTGTATGCTCTTGCTGTAGCTCTCGCTGTTGCTCTCGCTGTGGCTCTCTCGGTTCGAACTTTCACGGTTGCTGTTGTGGCCCTCGCTGTTGCTCTTAGTTTCGCGGTTCGATCGTACCGGGTTGCGGTTGATCGTTCCCGGTTGGCTGTGGTTCGCTGATTCGTTGCCGCTTGCCGGTGGAGGAGGAGCGTTTCGCTGATTCGTTGCCAAGCGCCGGTGGAGGAGCGTTTCCGTGATTCGTTGCCGAGCGCCGGTGGAGGAGGAGCTTTTTCGTGATTCGTTGGACAATTGGTGTTGGATCAATTTGCAATAGAAGATTTGGAGGACGACGACAAATCGATGAGGAAGTGTTGGATCGATTGGTGTTGGATCGATTCGTTTTGCAGATCGATTTGTTTGCCGGTTGATTCGATCGTTCCCGGTTGCTTTTATTCAATCGTTACCGGTTGCTTCTATTCAATCGTTCCCGCTTTGCTTTTATTCGATCGTTCCCGGTTGCTAGATGCCAGTGCGGACGACGTTGGTGCGGATGGTGTTGAAGATAGATCTGTGTGTTGCAGATCGATTGGTGTTGCTGTTGCGGATCGATTGCTGCTCTCGCTGTGATGGATCAAAGTGGCTCTCGCCGTTGCTCTTGCCGTTGCTCTTGTCGACGATCCTTTTCGAATGCTTCGATCGTTCCCGCTTGCTTTGATCATTCCCGGTTGATTCAATGGTTCCCTGTTGCTTAGATGGTTCCCGGTTGCTTCGACCGTTCCCGGTTGCTTCGATGGTTCCCGGCTGCTTCAATCGTTCGTCCCCGGTGCCGGTGCCCTTGGAGGTGCGGACTATCGGAGAAGCCGGTATCTTAGGGAGAATCTGCAAACTGATTGGAGGCCCGGATTATTAAATTCCTTTCGTGACCAGAAGTACCAAAGCTACCAAATGGTAGATACCTTATTTGTACGAATCCATGAGTCCCGTATCAATCAAAGTAATCGATTCCCACGGCATATCGATTCCCACGGCGCATCGATTCCCATCGCGCATCAACGGTGAGCAATCCCTGTTTTACAGTATTGCCATCGTTCTTCAATGAGCAAACTCTGACTTCATAAAATATCACACGAGCTACGGGAGCAATTCCTGACCTTAATGATAAACAATTCATGGAGTCTTCCGAACGGAACAAGAGAAGAAAACCGTTGGCGTGTGATTCTCACACAATACATATACATGCATACAGATATATATGGTCAACGACCAATACATGTACGGAAATAATCAGCGAGTAATCTCATCACTACGCAACAGCAGTTGCAACGTATTCATCTCAATAAAAGAGATATCTTGCATTTAGGCAAGATTTCACTTTATCTCATACTTTTAACATTCAACTGATTTATATCCCAAAATTCACACTAGTTGCTACCAACTACTTGTAATCTACATACTAAGGTCTGTCTCGCTGCAATCTGAATAAGTCACAGCAAGAAGAGATCTGGCGTCTCCCTAGCTTCGCCTGTAGTCTGATTATCCGTTGCCGAAAGTATCCAAACACATTTGTCACGCGTAGAGTACAATCGTTCGTCTACTAAGCACACTAACACAGCGTTGCTGTTCCCCAGAAGCCTTTGAATCAGACTCTCAACGAATCGGATTCAGAAGGAAAATAATAGATTAACAGTCGCAAGCTCTAAGAAGGCTTGCACACAAAGAGGAACAAGAACGGACCTGAATTCAATCTCTACGCTGGCATATGCGTACACGAAGTAGTTCTCATTCCCAGTCACCGCGCAATTCTCTCGGAGGATCAGAACCAGTCACAGATGCCGAACATACCGACGATGCCCGGCGGCGAAGAGAAGAATGACGCAGAAGTCGCTGCTGTCAACAACTTTCCCAGTTTCGATACTGATATGAAGAAGATACTCATATCCCTACTCAGCGTAACAAGTGAAGCCAATAGTAAACTGTGTTTAGCCCTCAAGGAAGGCGGATTATGCGAGTGGAAGGTGTTCCTTGACGCACTTATCGAACCGGACTTTGCACGCGAGCTTACCTATACTGAGGGAGGACTGCCAACGCATATCCCTCGATCCATTCAAAGGAGCATAGAAGCACTTGCGGATTTCGCTATCGATCTACAAGAAGACTGATGTCGTTCTAGAAGAAGACGAGAGAAATTGGAAGGATGTAAAATCATATACATACAGGGAATTCCAGTCATTCCGCGAAGAACGTGCCCAACGCTTGCGTAACGAATCTGCTCTGAACCCCCCGCCTCCTCCGGCGGGAAGTAACAAAAAGTCACCTCAGCAGGTAAAGTACAAATCATGGTGCCGAAAAGCACGGGATGAAAAGTCCTTTACGCCCCTAACGAATGACTCAAGATTCGAACACTGGCTCGTTGGTTTCAAAGCTAAACTCGAAGCATACGACACCGACACAGAGACATTCCTCGATGAAACTTGGCCTCCAGCTACGCTTCTGGGTTACACCCGTGATCTCTTCGTCAAACAATGTGCCTTCTTCTGGGTACTAATGTTGGAAGTCTTCAAAAGTGACCTTTCTGCATCGTGTGTACACAGTCATTCTACCACTCGTGATGGACGCAAGGCCTACTTCCATTTCGTAAACCTTCACAGCATGTCAAAAGCCAAGGTTTATGACAATTCGACTCAGCTACAAGCGTTGCTAAAGTTGAATCTCAACAATTGGAAGGAATCCAAAGTGAAATTCATTACACATTGGTTTGATGAATTAAATCACCTCAATAAGCTCCGTCCTCCCAACAAGCCCCTTGAGTACCATACTGTAAAATCAGCATTATGTCAGGCATGCTATTCCAGCTTTCAGCTAAGTGAACAGTTTGCCAAAGTCAAGGATCCAGGTGGGACGAATAGCACCGTGACGGATGCGGTTGCCGAGGCCGCTGCTATCCACGATCTTAAAATCACGCTCTTACTCGAAGCAACTCGACTTGATTCCCAGTCCGCGATGTCTGCTCCTCGGTCGACCGTACGTGCACACGTTCATGATTTTTCCTTCTGAACCGAAGCCAAAACCATGATGACTATGCTCTCCCTATCGAATTTGAAGGAGACTATCAGGATTATGCTGTATTTAAGGCTGGACGTACCCCTGACCCTACCACACGGTTGCCTACAAACATATGGAAGGCCCTTGTCACAGTCAGGACATGAAGAGTTGGCTCAGTTTTTCTCCGGAAGGCAAGAAAATTGTGGTTCGCATCGTTACGACACGACTTACTTAACACGGACCAACCTGACCCCAACAGTGTCAAACCCATTACCCGGAAGGCATACCAACATGAACACTTTGGTATCATTTCGAGAAGACGATACTTCGACCAAAGATGAGCATGCCAATTCCGCAGCAGACCTACATCCTGCTGTAGAAAATGATTCGTAGAGGTGTTTTCCATGCATCCCTAGGTGTATACAAATCAACGACCTCTTCGTCCAAGGACCAGCGACCTCTCAAGTCTTCCGTGTCACCCGCGCATCCTGCTCGATTCCTTTCCGACAACCCTGACATTCAGTACAAAAAGGACGGTGACACCCAAATACCTGTAGGAACATCATCATATTCCGCCAATTTTCACCAGTGGTATACTCCTGAAGAAGATCTCACCTTTCCTAACGATAGTCCTGTAACGTCATACACATACCGCATACACAAAACTACGGTTACTAGCCCTGGTTTTGCCATGGTCGATCGCGGCGCAAATGGTTGCATCATCGGCAATGATGCGTGTCTCATCTCCAAGGATATCCCACCACGATACGTTAATGTCATCGGCATTAACAATCAACAGGTACAAAATATCCCCATTGCTACATGCGGGGCATATTCCATGTCAAACAGAGGCCCCGTCATCCTCATTTTCAATGAATGTGCCTATACAGGACGACACCCTTCTATATTATCCTCCGGCCAGATGGAAGCATATTTTTCCACTGTCGACGACACATCCATCAAAGCGGGCGGCGGACAGGTCATAACCACCTCCGATGGATATGCACTGCCTCTTAGCATATGACACGGTTTGCCATACCTTGCGATGCGAAAATATACGACTGTTGAGTTTGACACGCTCCCACATGTTATCATGACATCCGATAAGCATTGGGACCCATCTGTTCTCTGATACCACGATCAGTGCGAAGGATGAACAATTTCTCCAGAAATATCCTCCTCAGCCACAGCAACTCCCTTATGCCGATTACGACGAATATGGAAACCCACGTTGTCTTGAAGGATTAGATATCTCTGTTTCCCCAGGCTCCTCCATGGTCACATCCCTCAGTTCGTATTCCAGCCATTCCACTCGATCTCCCTTCCTTCCTATTGATAATCATAGGACCAACGATCGCTCTTTTTGGCTTACTTCCACCGACTACGCTCATCAAGAACGTCTCGCATGCTGCGCGTTACCTGCAGCCTCTGGGACAGTCACTGCGTTTCCGACGGATTGTACTGCCAGTGATACTACACGTATTGCAGCTACGCCCCGCAAGAGATACCCCAACGAACATGACTACTTATCCCTGAAACATTTCTTTTGTTGGGTTTCCACCGATCGCATCAAGGCCACGTTTGAAAACTCAACCCAATATGGTTCATTGGCGGTTAGCCCTGATGGCAACATTTTCAAACGTTTTCATTCCCCTTAACCGGCCATGAACGTTCGACCCTTCAATGACGATGTCATGTCCAATGCTGTCTATTCAGATGTCCCAGCAATTGATGGTGGCTCCAAGATTGCTCAGATCTTTTTCGGGCGCAAGTCACATATTATACACGTTGAAGAAATGCGTACCACCGGCGACTTCCTATCTTGCTTCCAGAACTTTGTTTGAAAATGGGGCAGGCCTATTCGCCTCCTTTGCGACCACGGTAACTATCAATCCAGTAAGAAGGTCGTCGATTACCTCAAAATGTTATGGATTGGACTCTGGCAAAGTGAACCTTATCACCAACACCAGAATCAATTCAAACGCCGATACCAAACGTTCAAACGCATTGTCAATTGCGTCATGGATCGTACAGGCACACCACCACATCTATGGCTACTGTGCATGACATACGTTGCTGGTCTCCTCAATGTCATTTCTGATCCTACGCTGTCCGATAAACAGCTGATCTTCATTGCTACCGGTACACTTGGCGACATCAGCGCATACACCAGTTTCTTCTGGTTTGAACCTGTGTATTTCAAAACAAACGACTCCCCCTTCGGTACCCAGTCTACCGAACGCCTAGGTCACTTCGTCGGCATCGCCAAACATGTTGGCAATGGACTCTGCTTCCGAATCTGGGATCCTGTTACCAACAAGTTACTTGACCGTTCTGGTGTCCGCTCGGCTCTTACACCTGAGTCCCGTAACAAATGCGCAGGCCTATTCACTGATGATGGTTTCATCAAATGGCGTAACGCCAAGGATTCCTTGCCCCGTTTATACGCCACTGGAGAAGCTCCAGCATTCAAATATGGGGAGCATACCAATCTAAGTAAACCCATTGACGAGTCTACGAAACCAAACAACTCAGTTCCCCCTAGCGTTTCACCCGCTGATTCTGACACTGCCGATGACACCATCCCATCTGTACCCAACACACAGCCAGATACTACGCCCCACGCATCTGGCACTCAAACTATTCTTCAACCACCCGCCCACCCCTCGTTACCGAGCTTTCTATATAAGAAGGTCAATGACAGCCCAAGCTGGTCACCTTTTCCACTCCCTAACAACTATGGGGAGAATTTTGATGGTCCTCCTACGACACACATCTTCAGCAAGACCTCCGATGGCGTTCTCCTTACTGAAGATGATTTTGATCCACCGGAATTAGCATACTTTGATGTTAGTGATGTCACAACTCCACACACCAACCCCGCTACTCCTTCAGTAGACCCATCACAGGTAGTTGTTACCGACGAAGAAGGCAACGCACAATTTGACGATGATGGTAAACCCATTACCATCCCTACGGTCCCGATTGCCGATCTACAAGAACAATCCTTCCTTGTAACCAACCCCGATGGCACTCGGAAGCGTCTTACCATCGTCGATGTAGAAGACAGTCTTGAACGCAACAAAGACTTCATCAAGTTCAAGTGCAAACACTCTGATGACGAACTTAATGATATCATTGCATACAATGATGTCATGAATTACATACATCGTGATTCAACCCAAGAAGACGGCAAACTTTGGTCATTTCGCCGCATCCTAGGACACCAAGGTCCGCTGGATAACAAGCATCCCCAATACAAAGGCTCCAAGTATAACCTTTGGATTGAATGGGAAAATTTGGAACGAACATATGAACCTCTGGCCAACATTGCGGCTGATGACCCTGTCACCGTTGCAAAATATGGGAAAGACAAAAACTTGCTTGACCTCCCGGGTTGGAAACGCCTTAAGCGAATCACCAACCTAGCACAACAAACCAAGAAACTTGACCGACTCGTGCACCAAGCTAAACTTCGTTCTTTCCGTACAGCTCCACAGTACCAATACGGATTCAAAGTACCTTGTAACCACAAAGAAGCCCTCCGATTTGATCAAGCCAACGGAAACACCAAATGGGAAGACGCCACCACTCTTGAAATGGAACAACTCAATGAATACAATACATTCATTGATAAAGGCGTGTACAAGACAAGCTCCATTCCCCCCGGGTTCCAACAGATCAAGGTACACATGATATATGCTGTCAAGCATGACGGTAGACACAAGGCTCGTCTCGTTGCTAACGGTAATCTCACTGAGGCCCCTATCCACAGTGTTTATGCAGGTGTCATATCTCTCCGCGGCCTACGTATGTGCTTATTCCTAGCTGAACTGAACGACCTAGAAGCATGGGGTACCGACATAGGTAATGCCTACTTAGAAGCAGTTACCTGCGAGAAAGTATGCATCAAGGCAGGTCCCGAATTCGGATCATTGGAAGGTCACCTGTTGATCATTTACAAAGCCCTTTATGGTCTCAGGTCTTCAGGCAAGTGTTTTGGAGACTTACTCACGGCTTGTCTCATCGAACTCGGCTTCGAAAGATCCCACGCAGAACCGGAGATATTCCTCAAGCCTGGAACGAACAAGCATGGTGAACGTGTATATGAACTTATATGCACATATGCCAATGACCTATGTCTCTGCATGGCAGATCCCAATTCCTTCTTGAAGATATTGCAGTCGTCCCCATATAACTTCAAACTGAAGGGATCCGGACCTATGAACTTTCACTTAGGTTGTGGATTTGAGCGCGACGAACATGGTGTTCTATGCATGAATCCCATAAAGCTCATCGAAAAGATGGAAGCGTCTTACTAACAAATGTTCGGATGCAAACCTAACACTAGGTTCCAATCACCCATCGCGGAGAACGATCATCCCGAATTAGACTCCTCAGCCTTTCTCGAAGAAACTCGTATACAGAAATACCAAAATATGATTGGTTCACTCCAATGGATCATCGCTATTGGCCGTTTCGATGTACAGACAGCCGTGATGACACTCTCAAGTTTCAGAGCTCAGCCACGAGATGGGCATCTCGAACGTGCAAAACGTATCTATGGATATATCTCCAAGTTCAGACATTTTAAAATCAGATTCCGCGTGGAACCACCCGATTTTATATTGACTAAACCCGACACCATCGATTGGTCCAACACCGTCTATGGGGAGCATTCTGAAGAGCTACCCGACGACGCCCCTGCACCGCTTGGAAAGACAGTAGTGTTGACACATTTCTATGACGCCAACCTCATGCATGATATTCTTAGTGGTAAGGCTGTAACCGGCATTCTTCATTTCGCGAACAAGACCCCCATGATGTGGTTCTCAAAGAAACAGTCTACTACGGAAACAGCAACCTTTGGAGCTGAATTTGTTGCAGGGAGAACTTGCATCGAACAGATCGTCGATCTATGCCACTCATTCCGATACCTCGGAACACGAGTCCATGATATCTCCTACTCTTGGGGTGACAACGAAAAGATGATCCAAACGTCGACTTTCCCTTACGCGAGGTTGCACAAGCGTCATAACATTCTATCGTTTCACTACGTACGGAGCATGATAGCAAGAGGTTTCATTTTAATGATGCACATCCCAGGTAAGGAAAACTGTGCAGACATTCTCACCAAGCATTGGGGACACTCAGTTGTGTATCCATTGCTCAAGCCCATCTTCCACTTCTGTGGTAATACCGGCGACCTTCTCCAAGATGATGGAAGCATCATGTAGAGCGTGATGACCTTTCACAAGGAGACATGGGGAGTATTAAATTCCTTTCGTGACCAGAAGTACCAAAGCTACCAAATGGTAGATACCTTATTTGTACGAATCCATGAGTCCCGTATCAATCAAAGTAATCGATTCCCACTGGCATATCGATTCCCACGGCGCATCGATTCCCATCGCGCATCAACGGTGAGCAATCCCTGTTTTACAGTATTGCCATCGTTCTTCAATGAGCAAACTCTGACTTCATAAAATATCACACGAGCTACGGGAGCAATTCCTGACCTTAATGATAAACAATTCATGGAGTCTTCCGAACGGAACAAGAGAAGAAAACCGTTGGCGTGTGATTCTCACACAATACATATACATGCATACAGATATATATGGTCAACGACCAATACATGTACGGAAATAATCAGCGAGTAATCTCATCACTACGCAACAGCAGTTGCAACGTATTCATCTCAATAAAAGAGATATCTTGCATTTCAGGCAGATTATCACTTTATCTCATACTTTTAACATTCAACTGATTTATATCCCAAAATTCACACTAGTTGCTACCAACTACTTGTAATCTACATACTAAGGTCTGTCTCGCTGCAATCTGAATAAGTCACAGCAAGAAGAGATCTGGCGTCTCCCTAGCTTCGCCTGTAGTCTGATTATCCGTTGCCGAAAGTATCCAAACACATTTGTCACGCGTAGAGTACAATCGTTCGTCTACTAGCACACTAACACAGCGTTGCTGTTCCCCAGAAGCCTTTGAATCAGACTCTCAACGAATCGGATTCAGAAGGAAAATAATACGGATTAGGGAGAGTGACTGGAGGTGCGAGGAGGTGCGGATATGTGGGGACCAAACCAAGTCGACTGGACGCTTGGTGGAGGTGCGGACTATCGGAGAAGTCTGCAGATCAATTGGTGTTGGAGCGATTGGTGTTGCAGATTGATTCGTGCTGTGGATTGATTGGTGTTGCAGATCAACGAATCGATTTGGCCTTTGAGTGAAGACCAATTGCCGTTGCTTTGATCGTTCCCGCTTCTATTTGATGGGTCCCGTTTGCTTCTTTTTTATCGTTCCCGCTTGCTTCGATTGTTGGTGGAGCGCCTGTGGATGAGGAGTAGCGATTTGGGTGGAGCGCTGGTGGATGAGGAGGAGAAGCGACGTTGGCAGAGCGACGTTGGTGGAGCGCCGGTGGAGGAGCAATTCGATGCCAAAGATTCGTTGCCGACGATTCGTTGCCGTTGTTCTATCCTACTAGGGGTTGCGCCGGTGAAATTGAACAAAATGGGTGAGTATCTATTGATGTAGTAGAGTAAATACTAACAACAGAATAATATAATCTACATGCCACAAACCAAGACTGTTGGCGTCCAATCGATTCGATGCTGACGCTGACGCTGATGCCGACGTCGACGCCGACGCCGACACCTCCTTTTGTTGTTGCCTTTGATTTCGTCCGATCAATTTGATGCTCGCACCTACAGGGAAAATTCAGCGCACGTACAGGGGAAGATAAGTTCTTTCCGGATCCGATTCGGTTGCTTCCGATTCGATGGTTGCTTCCGATTCCGATTAGATTTGTTGCTTCCGATTAGATGGTTGCTTCCGATCCGGTCCTATGAAAATAAGAAGAAAACAGAGAGGAAATACATTATCAGTAATGCCGGTGGAGTGGAAGACAAATCAATTGCCATTGCCGTTGCCGATGCCTATCTCTCTCATTCTTACCTTTGCTTGTTGGTCTGACGTTCCGACAATCGACCCGATGAAATTGTAGTTGCTGCCGTAGATTCCTTCTTACTCCTACGTCACGAAAAACAGTATCTTGTTCCTGGTGATATAGAGGCAAGGGATGCAGGTTCATTGATTTCAAGACATATATGTTTGGGGGCCTAAGTCAAACAATATCTATTTATCAATTCCCCTCTCGTCCAATGCTTTCTATTGTCATGCAGTACAAGGCTGTTATTTCGGACTGAAATATCTGAGAACGGATCGTTGTGCTACTAACACGTCAAATGTGACGAAGAGGGTCGGATCCCACGTTCCCGGACGAAGTGTTGATTGCAAGAACCAACACTCTACTCAAATAAGTTGGATGTAAGAAGAAGGCAGATTATGAAGTGATGTTTTTTTTTTGTCGCGAGGTAAAAAAAGTGATTTTTTGTCTGTCGCAAGGTAAGAAAAGATTATTACTCTTTGTGTGGGAGAGAGTTTTTTTTCCTCGCGGGGTAAACAAAAATCATCGTACGAAAAAAAAAATCAATCTCGTACGTATGAAAAAAAAAAATCTCATACGTACGAAAAATAAAATACTTCAACTTATGTATTCGTACGTACCAAAAAAAAAATCAATCTCGTATGTACAAAAAAAAAAAATCTCGTACGTACGAAAAAAAAATACTTCAACTTATGTATTCGTTAGGGTTGAGGTTAGGGTTTAGGGTTAGAGTTAGCGGATGATTAATACACGCTTGTTGTACAAGATAAATACTAGTAGTGTATCCGCGTAGGTTCCTACGCGAGTAGATTACTATACGCTTGTTGTACAAGATACATATTAGTACTGAATCAGCGTACGTTTCTACGCGAGTAACTTATTGGGTAATGACTCAAATAGTATCGGGTCTAAGCCATGAATACATTCGTCATGACTCATCCAATGCATATTGGGAACAAATTTGTCACATAGAATGCCCAAAATCTTAAGGTTCGACTCTGCAAATGGCAAACATGGGTGTATTTTTGGTGCAATTCTAGGGCACAAACTAACTTATTGGGTGATGACTCAAAAAGTATCTGGTCCAAGCCATGAATACATTCATCATGACTCATCAAATTCATATTGGGAACAACTTTGTCACACAGAATGCTGTAAATGTTGTGGTTTGACTCTACAAATGGCAAACATGAGGGTATTTTTGTTGCAATTCCAGGGCACAAACTAACTTATTGGGTAATGACTCAAAAAGTATCCGGTCCAAGCCATGAATACATTCCTCATGACTCATCAAATGCATATTGAGAACAACTTTGTCACATAGAATGCTGTAAATGTTGTGGTTTGACTCTCCAAATGGCAAACATGGGTGTATTTTTGGTGCAAATCCAGGTAGAATGCCCAAAATGTTGTGGTTTGACTTTACAAATTGCAAACATGGGGGTATTTTTGGTGCAATTCTAGGGCACAAACTAACTGATTGGGTAATGACTCAAATAGTATCTGGTCCAAGCCATGAATACATTCCTCATGACTCACTCAATGCATATTGGAAACAACTTTGTCACATCGAATGCCCAAAATCTTAAGGTTTGACTCTCCAACTGACAAACATGAGGGTATTTTGGGTGCAATTCCAGGGCACAAACTAGCTTATTGGGTAATGACTCAAAAAGTATCCGGTCCAAGCCATGAATACATTCCTCATGACTCATCAAATGCATATTGGGAACAACTTTGTCACACAGAATGCTGTAAATGATGTGGTTTGACTCTCCAAATGGCAAACATGGGTGTATTTTTGGTGCAATTCCAGGGCACAAACTAACTTATTGGGTAATGAGTCAAATAGTATCTGGTCCAAGCCATGAATACATTCATCATGACTCATCAAATGCATATTGGGAACAACTTTGTCACACAGAATGCCCAAAATTTGCTGGTTTAACTCTCCAAATGGCAATCATGGGGGTATTTTTGGTGCAATTCCAGGGCACAAACTCACTTATTGGGTAATGACTCAAATAGTATCGGGTCCAAGCCATGAATACATTCATCATGACTCATCAAATTCATATTGGGAACAACTTTGTCACATAGAATGCCCAAAATCTTAAGGTTCGACTCTGCAAATGGCAAACATGGGTGTATTTTTGGTGCAATTCTAGGGCACAAACTAACTTATTGGGTGATGACTCAAAAAGTATCTGGTCCAAGCCATGAATACATTCATCATGACTCATCAAATTCATATTGGGAACAACTTTGTCACACAGAATGCTGTAAATGTTGTGGTTTGACTCTACAAATGGCAAACATGAGGGTATTTTTGTTGCAATTCCAGGGCACAAACTAACTTATTGGGTAATGACTCAAAAAGTATCCGGTCCAAGCCATGAATACATTCCTCATGACTCATCAAATGCATATTGGGAACAACTTTGTCACACAGAATGCTGTAAATGTTGTGGTTTGACTCTCCAAATGGCAAACATGGGTGTATTTTTGGTGCAATTCCAGGGCACAAACTAACTTATTGGGTAATGAGTCAAATAGTATCTGGTCCAAGCCATGAATACATTCATCATGACTCATCAAATGCATGTTGGGAACAAATTTGTCACACAGAATGCCCAAAATTTGCTGGTTTAACTCTCCAAATGGCAATCATGGGGGTATTTTGGTGCAATTCCAGGGCACAAACTAACTTATTGGGTAATGACTCAAAAAGTATCCGGTCCAAGCAATGAATACATTCCTCATGACTCATCAAATGCATATTGGGAACAACTTTGTCACACAGAATGCTGTAAAGGTTGTGGTTTGACTCTCGAAATGGCAAACATGATGAGGGTATTTTGGGTGCAATTCTAGGGCACAAACTAACTTATTGGGTAATGACTCCAAAAGTATCCGGTCAAAACTATGAATACATTCATCATGACTCATCAAATGCATATTGGGAACAACTTTGTCACTCAGAGTGCTGTAAATGTTGTGGTTTGACTCTCAAAATGGCAAACATGATGAGGGTATTTTGGGTGCAATTCCAGGGCACAAACAGTCTCATTTGGTAATGACTACCAAAGTTTTTGTACCAGGCCATGAATGCATATCACATGACTTACGAAATGCATGTTGGGAACAACTTTTAAATGCATATTGGGAACAACTTTGCCACACACAGTACAGACAATGTTGTGGTTTGTAGATACAAATGGCACACAAGACAGTACGGTATGTTAGGTGCAGCAGTCTACGAGATTCTACATGTGACTAGAGGATTGAAATACATAACCTGAAAAAATTATGGCGCGGGAGGGCTGGCTGGCACAGGTACGTGATCTACTTCTACAAATATAACAGCGCGCCCAAAACCAGACAACACACAGAAGATGTTAGGGCAAACAACATAGTACAGAACCCACGGAGAAACTCTACACACAAAACATCGTACACATACTACACGAAACACCGTACACACACACACACACACGACACACACAACACACACAACACACACAACACACACAACACAAAACACCGTACACAACCCGGCAAAATTCTTAGTACACACACATAACCACACAAAAAGAAACACATGATTCTTGATCGGCACCGTATTCAGAAAATAAAATAAGAAAATATGAATGCTATCGGAAAGACACGACGAAGCAAAAAATCCGAGGGGAAGACCCTTCAAAACAACAAAACCATCCGGCCCGGTGATCATCAAAATACAGGGGACAACAACGGTAAGAAAAAAAGAGTGAAAACAAAGACCGCAATTACTAACAAAGTGAGTAACAGTAATACCACAACTATGAACGCATCAAAGGGCAACAGTAAAAAAAATGGTACCGACAACACAATTTCTACTACTACAAACACGGAAGAACAAAACACCATCAACCAGAGTAACGAACCAGCACTGAGCATTACCAACACAACCACCACTACAGTAACGAACCAACAGAAAGAAGGAACAAAAACCAATGTGGTAGAGAAAACATCTAACGGAGAATGCTACAATTTAGAGGATGTTGCGGAACTTGTCATGAAAAAAATCCAATATGACAAATTGGCACAGGAAGTGGCAAAACACTTACGGCAACAAGAGAGGGAACCACATATAGGGGTGGGAAAGGTAGTAATGGTACCTAAACAAACAGAGGCAACCATGCAGGGAGAGGGGACTGATAATGCCGGCGACACAAGAGAACGAGCAGTAAGTACAATTACAGACGAATATGGGCTTATAATAGACAACGATATGCTTAAGGCTTTGAGTGATATGACTGAAACAGTGGACAAGCAGCTAAGGGATTACGTCAAAAAACATTGGTACCCCAACATGAAGTTCCCTATCAATGACAAGGTAACGGCGCATGTAATACAAAAAGCTGTTGGAGCAAGTGCGGTTATGAAGCCACCAAATATTCCACTTGCGTCATTCTGTTCCTTTTACAGGAAACGAGTAGGGACAGTACTGACTGCATTGAGGCACAACTCACAAACATTAGCGAGAAAAAACTGGATAGGTAAATACAGGTGGGAGAATTGGTTGTTGAAATTAGGAATTTTGGAGTCTTTTTTTGGTCCGACAACACTAACATGCTGCCCGTTGATACTGATGATACTTCCGTACAGACGATTACAGAAAAGGTCGAGTCCCTATCACATTCCCTGGTACTGTTGCAGTTATTCAAGACACAGAATATGAAAACACAGGTATTTTAAACCCTCAATACAGAACATACAAAGACGCGGAAAATGAAGATTTTTATTATTTTGTTACAAGAATCATGTCGGCAATCAATCCGGCAAATTCCAATTTCAAACAACGGAAGGAGAGGCACTTGCTGAGTGATATATTTACTATAGCAGATGAAGCATTTGCATTGGTACTGATCTACAATGAGCATCATGTATGGGTGAACCAGCAGCGGCGAAAGGGTGATGCCACGATTCCGCGACAAAAAAAAATTCTGCGATTCAGACAGTGGAAGCAGAAATGGATGGATGGAGGAAGGACGCGAGTTGTTCAGTGACTTGTGCGACAAAATTGGCGAGATGCGAAAACACCCAGAAACAGGAAGGAAATTGGAAGAAATGATGAGGGACAGATTTAGGAAGGAAAGTTCAACAAATTACACCAACAATAAGCATGGCGATGCAAATATTACTAGTAGCAGCTCCACTAATTGTAGTGGACCAAAAAAGAAAAAGAAAAGAAACGTCTATATTGATCCGGCAATAACAGCATCGATGAATGAAAGTTTATCTATTGGTGAACTAATGTAGAAAATAACAGTACATACATAATACAAACCTACTAATAATCTTGAACTTAATTTTGAGAATATTAGAAATAATGGAGGATTCGTAATACGTTGCAATAGGAATAAATCAAGCATAATAGAATCTACATTTTAAAAAGGGAATATTGTAGTCAAGAAATAGAATACACAATTAGGAGAGCAGAATCGAATTGTTGTTTGGTAGATTAATATTTTGGAATTAATACTGACTCAAGATTTCTTTTTTATTCGTGAATAGAAGTAAGTGTTGTTCGTACAGAATAATAATTCGGTTCTGCTAGAGACTGAAATAAATTATTTTTATTCGAGAGTAGAGTAATGTGCATCACGCGCACAGAAATAGTGCTGAGTTTACATATACCCTTATACGATCGTTGCGAATTTCAGGGTGTCCAGAAATATTGCCGTGTTAAAATCACGCACAAAATTTGTGCGCGAGAAGTAAATTCGAACCCCGCGAAACAGTTCTCGGACGTAAACATATCATGAAGTCTTCCTAACGGAACAAGAGAAGAAAACCGTTGGCGTGTGATTCTCACACAATATATATATATACATACAGATATATACGGTCAACGACCAATGCATGTACGGACATAATCAGCGAGTAATCTCATCACTACGCAACAGCAGTTGCAACGGATTCATCTCAATAAAAGAAATATCTTGCATTTCAGCCAGATATCACTTTATCTCATACTTTTAACATTCAACTGATTTATATCCCAAAATTCACACTAGTTGCTACCAACTACTTGTAATCTACATACTAAGGTCTGTCTCGCTGCAATCTGAATAAGTCACAGCAAGAAGAGATCTGGCGTTTCCATAGTCTCGCCTGTAGTCCGATTATCCGTTGCCGAAAGTATCCAACCACAATTGTCACGCGTAGAGTACAATCGTTCGTCTACTAACACTCTAACGCAGCGTTGCTGTTCTTCAGAAGCCTTTGAATCAGACCCTTCAACGGACCGGATTCAGAAGGAAAATAATAAATCTTTCCAGCAGTCCCTAACCAAAATATAATTCAATCGTCAACCCAAAAACCCACCAGATTTGAACACAGTGCAAATCCTGCCGATCCCCCACCAAAATATAACTCAGTCATCAACCCAAAAACCCACCAGATTTGAACACAGTGCAAATTTTGCCTTCCCAATCAAAGCACAAGGTCGACCACCAAAACAGAATAGGTGTAGAAGTCTACTCACGTAGAAACATACATGGATTCAATACCGGTAAATATCTATTAGAAAAAACGTGTAATAATCTACTCGTGTAGAAACCTACGCGGATTCAATACCGTACATTATCTAGTACTAAAAATGTGTAGAACTCTACGCGCGTAGAACCCTACACGGATTCAATACTGAAAATTATCTAGTAATAAAAACGTGTAAAAAGCTACTCCAGTAGAAACCTACACGGATTCAATACTGAAAATTATCTAGTACTAAAAACGTGTAGGGATCTACTCGCGTAGAAACCTACACGGATTCAATACCGTAAATTATCTAGTAAGGTGTAAACATCTTCTCGTGTAGAAACCTACGCGGATTCTATACCGAAAATTATCTAGTACTATAAACTTGTAGAATTCTTCTCGCGTAGAAACCTACACGGATTCAATACCAAAAATTATCTAGTAAGGTGTAAACATCTTCTCGTGTAGAAACCTACGCGGATTCACTACTAGGAATTATCTAGTACAAAAAACGTGTAGAATTCTACACCAGTACAAAATCCTGTAGAATTATACAGAAGATTGAAGTATCCTCTACTTTGATCGATCGATGATTTTTTTTTCTGCCTCGGGAAAAAAAAACTGTCTCCCTCACAAACAGTAATAATCCTTCATACCTCGCCACAAACAAAAAAAATCAGTTTTTCTAACTCGCGACGAAAAAAATCACTTTTTAAAGAAAGTGTGTCGTAACAAACAACAAACGCAATCGGTCTTACAATCGATTGATTTAGTGAGTAAGATCATTGTTACGGTTCGATCGGCCTTGCCGATTGACAGGTTAATTAATCGTCGTCAAATTACTCATCGTCATCGTGTAATTTTACCATACAAAACACATGTAATCTTAAGACACAAAACACACGCGAAACCACCTTCGATCGGTCTTTTTGTTACCGTAATTCACCATGATATTCTCATTGGAATATCACATTATTGTACCTTATCTTGTAGAATTAGTACTAGGTTGTACGTAGATTTTAGGGCATGATAGTGTTTTAGAGTTGTTAACTTTTACCCAAACTCTCGATTTGATTAAATTCTCTCTCCACATACCACCATCGAATACCACCCTACAAATCGACCATCCATACTTCGGTGACGTATTCCCTCCACCATGGTACAAACTAGAGCACACGAAAACAGTGACGAAGAAGAAGAAAAAATGGAAGTGGACGATCCACAGGATTCTGATGAGATCAACAACGGAGGAGGTATGGAAGACGATGAAGAGTTTGAAGATAAAATCATGGAAGTAATGGAAAGGGCCCTTGCCGACCCAGAAACAAACTCAACCATGAAGAGAATCATCGACCAAGAAGTAAAGAAAAGAATCAGAGCAATAAGAGATGCAGAAAGGAGGGGTGAGAACCTAGATGACGCGGATAGTGACAATGATGAGGGAAACGATGCTAACCAAAATGCCGAGGATGCAAGAGCAGATCGACTGGGGAGAAGGTCGTCCCAACTCAGGATAAAAATCAGGGGATTCAACAATGGTAGATTCCTGAACCCAGAACAGCTTGCTTTCAGGAGCAGCCTAATGGATTTTGGTATCAACTACGAATCAGCTGAAGAAATTATGAGGGGAGGGATGTCTAATATTCGTGAAATTACAGACCTCAACAAGGAAAGCATCAAATCGTTCATGCATGGATTGAAATCTATCAGTCCAGACTGTCCTAATCCAAAAAGTATCCACTATGGTAATAGACTATCATCGAGGCTTCTCACATGGGCAAATTGGGCCCGGTATCAACCATTGATTGGAGTCAAGCCAAGGGCTATCGACTGGAAAGCAAACCCAAACAACCTGGAACTGCAGCAATTCAGAATCAAGATGATGGAATCGAATGTGAAATCACAGGAAAAGTCAACTCCACCTGAGCTAAAGGACCTTACGAAGTTCAGAGAATGGGAGGAAGGCTTTCGACAAAACTTGAGGTACAGATTCAACTCTGAGGGATTCCCAATCTTGTATGTCATAAGACCCCAAGAAAAGGAAGTTGTTACTGATGAAGCCAGGTCTGGAACAGTCGGGCAAAGTCCAACAGATACTTATCCAACTTGGAGTGACTACAATGAAAGGTGTGGCGTCTTGTCAGGTCACCAGTATGATGAAGATAACAACGTCGTCTGGAGACTGTTGTGTGATGCAACAAGAAAAGGTCCTGGTTGGGAATATGTGGCACATTTCCAAAACACTGCTCTGAACTCTGGTAATGCCAGAAATGCTTTCATTTCACTGATGCAACATGCTTACACTGATACCAATATCATTATGGTTCTGAACAAAACCTATCAGGAAATGAAAGATTCACACTACACTGGCGATGCTAAGAATTATGACTGGAACAAGCACAAGCGAAACTGGACAGCTTTCCACGGAACAATTCTGAGATTTGAAAAGAACCACAACGAAAGGAGATTTGTTTGGGATTTTATCAATTCAATCAGTGATGAGAGACTTGACGCTGCCAAGGCCGATGCAATTGATGAGAGCAAAGACTACCGGGACAATTTCAATGAATGTCTTATCCTATTCACCAATCGCCTTGGATTGAAGAAGCTTGCAAATGGGAAGCATAAAAGGGGTTCCAGAAGTGTGTATTCTGTGGGCACATCAAGCAATAAAAAGCAAAAAACAACTGGAACGTTTACAGGAAAAGTTGAGTGCAAGCCCTACCCAACAAGTGTTTATAAAACAATGTCAAAAGAACAGCGTCAGGAGCTTTACCAGATGAGACAGGCTAAGAAGAAACGAAATCTCAAGGCTGCTGAGACTAAAAAGAAAGAAGCTGAGAATGAAGGCGCGGGTGACAGTTTTGGCTCAAAATCTAAGAAATGACATACTAACCGGACACTATCACTAGAACACAAATTGTTAACAATGGTGAGCCGGTCATTATACAAGATGAATGTTCCTGTAGATTTTGATGATGGTGAAAATGAAGAAGGATACTGCGAGCTAGATTCACATGCAGACACTACTGCGGCAGGAAGCAATATGGTATTGCTGAATCCTGACCAGATCACAACACATGTTGATGTTGCACCTTTTTCTGAAGAATACAAGCCCATCAAGAAGATCCCGATTGGAAGCTGTGCTACGGCATGGACAAATCCAACATCAGGCCAAGTATACATCATAGTGTTCCATCAAGCACTGTACTTTGGGGACAAATTGAAGAACAGCTTGATATGCCCAAATCAAGTGAGGGACTGCAACTTCAACTGCAACTTCAATTCTGTTGAAGAGACACCGGCGTCAATTTGATCCAAGATCCAAGCATGGAATCACAATCCAAAGGCCTATGGAAGATGATGATCCGAAGAAAGTTTTTATCAAATTGAGTATGAGAAATGTGATCTCATATTTTCCCACAAGAAAGCCAACAAGAATGGAGCTTGATGAATGTCAACATTTGATTGCAACAAATGATACCCCTTGGGATCCACATTCACTGAAGTTCAGGATGGCCGAGCTAGCCATTGACAATAGAGATCCAATTTCAGGGGACCAGTTTAGCCTTCAAGCTATGTCGACCGAAGAGGATCAAGCCATGGATACAAGTTCGGTTGTAACAGAACCTGCTAGTAATGTTACAGGTATGCTCCCCAAGACCAGCTTAGACAACAGGCATCCAAGCGTGATGCAGCAATGCAAACTGATGAGAGTGCACCAGGTATCAACAAGGAGAATGCTAACTGAATGCCAAATTGCAACAGATGGAAATATTGCTCATCGAATTTCTTCAGTAAGGAATATTTCAAGCGCGCGAAGGGTAGACCAATTCTTGTTTGATGATACAGAATTTGACTTTATGGAAGCTCCTGAAGAAGAATCAAAACAGGCCCTTAGCTTGCAAGAAATTGACAATACACTTGAGAGAAGGTCTCTTGATAGAAGAAATCAATGGGGGCCATCAGTGATAACAATTGAAGGTCCAAATAAAGTTGACTGTGAACGCCTAGCCAAAACTTGGAATATTAGTTTCAAGAAAGCTGAGCAGACATTGAAAGTCACAACTCAGAAGGCGCTCAGGAATTTGCAATTACCATTGATGAAGAGGCTGCCTACACAGCGCTTCAGGAACAAGAGAATTGCACAAGGAATCTGGTACACTGATACGTGGCATGCTAGAACGACCAGTATTATGAGACAGGAGAAATGTGCACAGATCTTCACAAATGGAAATGGGTTTGAAGTATTTATACCAATACAGGACAAATCTCAGGCGCATCAAGGATTGAAAACATTCATTCATGAAATTGGAATCCCAGAGCATTTGATTTCTGATGGTGCACCAGAACAAGGATCCCCAAGAACCTACAAGACCCACTGGAATTCAATTGTAAAGCGCAACCATATTCATCAGACGTTCATCCAACCTCATTGCCCATTTCAAAATCGAGCAGAGCAAGCAATTGGTCATCTTGGGGGTGCAATCACAACCAAGTCTGCAAAGAAGAAGTCACCGAGGAGATTATGGTCATTTTGTGGTGAACTATGTGCTAATATCAGGCAGCGAACAGCATCGAGCAACCTGTCTTCAATGGGGCGAACTCCATTTGAATTGGTCCATGGCTATAGGCCCGATATTACACTATATACTTCATCAGAATGGTATGATTTTGTGTTTTACTATGATAAAGGCGATTCTTCTACTCGAGGCGTTGAAAGGCTGGGACGATGGTTGGGTCCCTGTGGCAATAAAGTAGGAGGGGGGGATTGTTTCTGGCTCCTGACTGAATCAGCAATACCAATATCTACAAATTCAATAAGGCCTGTCAAAGAATTCGAATGGAGAGATAGAGATATCCTCAGAAGAATGGAAGCAATCGACAAATCAATTGAATCCAAGATAGGAGATGAAGTGAAAGATAGCGCGTCCTTCTTCCAGGAAAACTACCCGGAGCCTCAAATGGAGCTATTTGAGGATCAACCAGTGGAATCACCTGATTTGAAACTTGAGATGGCTGAACCAGAAGCGTCAGTGGAAGATATAGATGAACCAGATGAATATCTGGGGAATGAAGTAATCATTGAAAGAAATGATGAAAGACTCAGGTGTGTTGTCAAGGATAGAGTGCGAGACTTGCAAAACAGACCAATTGGACTCAGAAATGAGAATCCCATACTAGACACGAGGCTGTACAAATTGCAACTACCTGATGGCACCATTGAGGAATACACAGCAAATATTGTTGCAGAGAGTTTGTACAGTTCTGTTGATGACAATGGAAGGATGTTCACTCTACTAGATGAACTCATTGATCACGAATGCGACAATACTGCCCTAACTGATGAGGAAGCCACCACTATAGCCAAAAATGGCAGGAAAACCCATAAGCCGACAACTAGGGGTTGGAGGATTCTTGCCAGTTGGAAAGATGGCACCGAATCATGGTGTAAGTTAAGCGATGTGAAAGAATCATTTCCAGTACAATTAGCTGAGTATGCTGTCAACAATAATCTTGAAAAATCACCAGCATTCAGATGGTGGGTGCACAAAATTTTGAGAAGGAAGGAATGGATCCTTAAGGCAGCCAAAACAGCCAAGTATTGGTTGAAGACGCACAAGTATGGCGTTGAGTTGCCACATTCAATCAAACAAGCGCTGGCTATTGATAAGAAAACAGGCACTGATCACTAGGAAAGGGCAATTCATAAGGAAATGACAAATAACATGGCAGCTTTCGAATTTTCTGATGATGATGTTATTCCAGTCGGTCATAAACAAATAACAACCCATATGATTTTTGACGTCAAGCTTGGGTCCCTAACAAGGAAGGCTAGATTGGTAGGGGATGGTCATAAAGTCCCTGCAGTGGTGAAAGAAAATACTTACTCATCTGTCCCCAGTCGCGACTCAGTAAGAATATTCTTCCTGCTGGCAGCGCTGAATGATCTGAAGGTGCTCTCAGCAGATATTCAAAATGCATATTTGACAGCCCCGATTAAAGAGAAATACTTTCTAAAAGCGAGAGCTGAAGATGGTTTTCCACCACATCTTGCAGGAAGGCCTTGCAAGATAGTCCGCGCATTGTATGGACTGCCGGTGGCAGGTGCATCTTTCAGGTCATATCTCACACAGCATTTGAGAGATCTTGGATATTCCCCTTGCAAAGCAGATCCAGATGTGCACTTACGAATTGAAACCAGGAAAGACGGATCCAGATACTGGGCAATGCTCATTGCCTATGTAGACGACATCTTATGTTCTGGTGAAGATCCAAAGTTCCAGCTTGAAAACATTGAGCGCAAGTTCAAACTAAAGGATGATACTATTGAAGAGCCAACCCTGTATCTGGGAGCAGATATTGGAAAGTTTTACTTTGAAGGTGATTCAAAGCCAAGATGGTCATTATCAAGCACTAAGTATACGGCGAAAGCTGTTGCAGCAGTCGAACAAGAGTTAGGAACTGAAAAATATGGCTACAAGTATCTACCAAAATCAGCGTCCAGTCCACTGTCACATGATTATCGACCGGAAATTGATATATCAGAAGGATTGAATCCTGAATTGCAAAATTACTATCAAGGTTTAATTGGAGTTCTCAGGTGGATTTGTGAATTAGGAAGGCTGGACATTGTAATGCCAGTCTCGCTGATGTCAAGGTATCTGGCACAAGCAAGGATTGGGCATTTGAATCAGCTGTTTCATATATTTGCATATTTGAAAAAGTACAACAGGTCGAAAATTGGTATTTGACGATACTGTACCAAGCGTTGATGAGAGTAAATTCCAAAAATGTGATTGGTCTGAATTTTATCCCGGTGCTGCCGAAGTCATACCAGCAGATATGCCTGAAGCCTTGGGAAAACATGTGACGATGAGTTGTTTTGTTGACGCTGACCATGCCGGATGCAAGGCAACAAGGAGGTCTCATACCAGTATTATTATCTTCATTAATAATGCACCGATCATTTGGTTTTCCAAGAGACAAACAACAGTTGAGACATCAACTTTTGGATCTGAAATCATTGCTTTGAAAATTGCAATCGAATTGGTTGAAGGTCTAAGGTACAAGTTGAGAATGATGGGTGTTCCAATTGATGGAAGCACCAATGTGTATTGTGATAATGATTCTGTTGTCACGAATGTTACACGACCTGAAAGCCCATGTAAGAAGAAGCACAACAGCATTGCATACCACAAAGCACGCGAATCTATTGCAGCAGGAATTATCAGAGTTGCAAAAGAACCAGGTTCAACAAATATTGCTGATTTGTTTACAAAGCTAATGAGTGGCGCCGTTTTCAGAGAACATTGTTCTCGTTGCATGTGGTAAGAAAAATAAAAATCAATCATTCGATGGAATGTTCGATCGATCGTTCGACCGAAGCAACAAGTTGATTTACGTTCGATCATGGAATAAACAAATCGATCTGCAATGAGAATTTCGAAAGAAAAATGGATAATTTGATCCATGAATACAATAAATCAAACCGGCAAGGATCAGGGCAAAAAGCCCTGATACAAGCCAGAATGAATGGCAAAATGCCTTCCCATTTCTTTTGATAGGGCCTCTGATGGTAGACTTTATACAGTTTGGTATTCAACAAATGACTCACGATGAATAGGTTAAGTCATAGAATCCAGCCGCTTAATGGTTGGAGGATTTACGACTGAAGGGGACTGAAAAGAATTCACCGTGTAAAGGCGTATTCATACAGTATCACGGGCGTATCGTACGAAAAGTCATAAAGAAGGCAATAACCTTATTCGTAAGGTTATTAACCTGATGAGTGAATAATCGTCGGCGCTTTTATGTGGATTACCTCTTAGTGGGAATTTTTCCCATCAGCTCACTCTTCGAAGAATTAACAACTCTAAAACTCTATCATGCCCTAAAACCTACGTACAATCTAGTACTAATTCTACATGATAAGGTACAATAATGTGATATTCCAATGAGAATATCATGGTGAATTACGGTAACAAAAAGACCGATCGAAGGTGGTTTCGCGTGTGTTTTGTGTCTTAAGATTACATGTGTTTTGTATGGTAAAATTACACGATGACGACGAGTAATTTGACGACGATTAATTAACCTGTCAATCGGCAAGGCCGATCGAACCAGTAACAATGATCTTACTCACTAAATCAATCGATTGTAAGACCGATTGCGTTTGTTGTTTGTTACGACACACTTTCTTTATTTTTCTACCTTTCATAATCTTACCCTGACTTATTTGAGTGGAGTTGCTAATCGGCACTCCGTCTGTGAACGTGGGATTCCACTTAATCCAATGATCCCTTGATTGTTGATCAGCATTAGGCAGGTAATCCGTGCTCAAATATTTTAGTCTGAAATAACAGCCTTGTACTGGAAAAAGAATTAGCTCGCATTGGACAAGAGGTGGTTTGCTGATAGATATTGTTTGAATTGGCCCCCAAACATATATGTCTTGAAAGCAATAAATCTCTATCCATTGCTTCTATATCAACAGGCACGAGGTAGTTTTTTTGTGACAGAGGGTAAGAAGGCTGCAAATCAACGGCAGCAGCAACAACAATTTCATCGGGACAATTGTCAGAACAACGATTGTCGGAACAAGCAACGGTACGAATGAGAGAGATAGGCAATGGCAACGGCAATTGATTGGTCTTCCACTCCACCGGCATTACTGATAATGTATTTCCTCTCTGTTTTTCTTCTTATTTTCATAGGAACGGATCAGAACCAACAGATCAACGGAGCGGAAGCAAAGGATTGGAAGCAACGAATCGGAACAACGGATCGGACGACGAATCTTTCGTCGTCTTGTTCCCTGTAGGTGCGGTGAATCTTCCCTTGAAATTGTAAGCATCGAATCGATTGGGCAAATTGAAGGCAACAACAAAAGTAGGCGGCGGCGGCGGCGGCAGTGCAGTCTTGTTTTGTGGCATCGAATCGATCGGCATGTAGATTATATTGTTCTGTTGTTATTATTTACTCTATGTAGTACATCAATAGATACTCACCCATTTTGTTCAATTATCTATTTGAATAGGATCGTCAGCAAATGCAAGAACGGAACAATCAAACCAACCTGGAACAACCAAAGCAACCGTGATCACGAATCGATCCAACACCAATCAATCCAACGACAACGACGATCGAAGCGGCCGCAACCGGGAACGATTGAACATCTATCCAAAACACCAATCAATCCGCAACGGCAAATTGATTTGTTGTCTACACCAGCCGATCCAACACCAATCAATCCAACAACACCAATCGGTCCGCAATGGCAAATCGATCCGCAACGGCAAATCCATCCAACACCAATCGATCCAACAAAACCAATCAATCTGCAACACCAATCGATCCAACACCAATCAATCCAACACCAATCAATCCAACACCAATCAATCCAACACCAATCCATTTGCAAAACGAGTCGATCCAACAACACCAATCGATCCAACACCAATCGATCTGCATAACGAATCGATCTGCATAACGAATTGATCCACAACACAAATCGATTTGCAAAACGAATCGATCCAACACCAATCAATCCAACACCAATCGATCCAACACCAATCCATTTGCAAAACGAGTCGATCCAACAACACCAATCGATCCAACACCAATCAATCTGCATAACGAATCGATCCACAACACGAATCGATTTGCAAAACGAATCGATCCAACACCAATCGATCCAACACCAGTCGATCTGCAAAACGAATCAATCCAACTTCACCAATCCATCCAACACCAATTGATCCAACACCCATCGATTTGCAAAACGAGTCGATCCAACAACACCAATCGATCCAACACCAATCAATCTGCATAACAAATCGATCTGCATAACAAATCAATTCACAACACAAATCGATCCACAACACGAATCGATTTGCAAAACGAATCGATCCAAACACCAATCAATCTGCAAAACGAATCGATCCAACAACACACCAATCGATCCAACACGGCAACGGCAATTCGTCCCGGCAACAACAATGGGATTCAAAACAACAACAAAGCAATTGCCAGCAAAAGCAATCAAGCAAAAATCAAAGAGGAAACGTGGGAAGACTGAGAGAAAGAAAATGACTTCAAATTATCTCCCAAAGGCAGCACCATCATCATCAACAATCCACCAGACTTACAAACACTTGTCGGGGATAAAACCTAACAAGACAGCAGAAGGGGACAGGAATCGGCGCCGAGATCCAAATGCAATTTTCAAACATGTCGCGGAAATAGCATTGAAAACAGTTCACAAAAATGGATTTCAAGGAAAATTCATGGCTACAAATTGGGGCCGGACAACAGTTGGAGAGAAGAAATATTCTTTGGCACAGGCTGTGTCTATTGACAGTCAAGACATTGGATAGTACCGACAAGAAGTTTGTTCTAGCGATTGCCAAATCAGAACCATCATTGAGAATCTTTGCAAAAGCTTCCACACAATTCGCAAAACAACGCTTGGGTACTCCCAAAAATATAGAAATCACAAGAACATTTGCTGGGCAGATTCTTGTTCAATCTAAACCCAAAATAGGCTGAGGAACCAAATGTGACAGTGTAAACAGTGGATATGCTATTATTGGGATGAGACCAAATCGATTGAAATCAGGAAATGGTGTGTACGTTTTCAAAAACAATGTGGACTCGACAACAAAAGACAACCTTGAACAGAAAGCCCTACACATTGTGAACAAAATGCAGCTTTGTTTAACTCCAATGTCCAAACTTGTCAACCTTGAAACAACTGTGATGAATGAGGTTGTTAATCGTACAACGCTGAATGCAATCGGCCATCACGCAACGGCCTTTTCTATTGGAAAGGATTATCACTCAAAATGCCATACCGATGCCGATATGTTCTATACAAGGCTGACAGTTATTGCTCCAAAACATGTACGTGATGAAGAGGCGATTTATTATTTTGTCTTCCTGACGTATGGAGTGAAAGTCCCATTGAGGTCAGGCGATACTCTAATGTTCAATCCATTAGTATTACATAGCTGTTTGAATCCGAAATACGAAGGCTGTTATATTATGAGCGCCTATGTATCTCGCAAAACTGTACTTAGGGCTAAGCCTCTATAATAATATTAAACAATAATTTGAAGTTACCCGTCAAATTCCCCATCCCTACTCAATCAGAACTGCTGTCCGAGCTTTCGCTCTCTACACTGGATAAATAGTATGGATACATAATCAAAGTTCGTTTTAGGTTGGGTATGGGCAGGATTTGTAGGTTCTGTCTTAAAATCTGGTGGGTTTTGGGGTTGATGAATATATTTTGGTCTGGGACTGGCAATATTTGCACAGTGTTCAAATCCGGTGAGTTTTTGTTGTTGATGACTGAGTTATATTTTGGTCGGGGACTGGAAAGATTTGCACAGTGTTCAAATCTGGTGGGTTTTTGGGTTGATGACTGAGTTATATTTTGGTTAGGGACTGGAAAGATTTGCAGTGGTCTCAAATCTGGTGGGTTTTTGGGTTGATGACTGAGTTATATTTTGGTCTGGAACTGGCAAGATTTGCAGTGTGCTCAAATCTGGTGGGTTTTTGGGTTGATGACTGAGGTATAGTTTGTTTGGGGACTGGCAGGATTAGCACTGTGCTCAAATCTGGTGGGTTTTTGGGTTGATGACTGAGTTATATTTTGGTCAGGGACTGGCAGAAATTGCAATGTGTTCCAATCTGGTGGGTTTTTGGGTTGATGACTGAGTTATATTTTGGTCAGGGATTGGCAGGATTTGCACTGTGTTCAAATCTGGTGGGTTTTTTGGTTGATGACTGTAACAACCGGCAAATCGTGTTGTTAAGTAAAAAACAAGATATAACCATTACGTGCGGTTAAATATGAACGAATAAGAAAACAGACCGACGCGCGCTCACATACATGAATGAGATGCGCGGCGAAACGAACAACATACAGTCTTATGAATACAATGAATGAAATGAGGAGTGAGACTAGATTACTGATAGATAGACACTCGGGCATATGAAGACCAACAAGGCAATATAGGCACCAAAGGAAGTCTATCACAGAAAACAAAAGAAAGAGTCACGACCAAATGAGTTGATCATTGATAGAACAATCGGACACAACAAAGTATCACAAGAAAGTAGTACAGGAAAATTCAGAGGCATAGGATCCGATATTAAGTATGTCAATGATATACATGTGTATATCAATGAAATATGGAAAATATCAATGACATACGAAATGGATACATGAAGCCCAATTATGTTAGAAACAGACAAAATGAGACATGTTTCTCCGACAAATTCGCCGAGGAAATATTAGTTAATCTACAACACGAGAATGCACATGCAGTCTCATTATGGAGGATTGCTTAACGCGGGATTATACGTGGATCCAGGTTAAGCACTGGAAAAACAGAAAATAGATTAATTAACTCATATCCGGAATTACAGTTGTTGATTAACAGTTGCAGCTTCATACGAAAACTATATAACAAACATACCTACGAGTTACAATCCATTCCGGAGTATTCCTACAAGCTTCCTACGAGAAATTTCCTACTAACAAAAATCAATCTTAGAATTTATCGATCGCGAACTTCAGAAAATTCTATACTTATTTGTACCACTGAGTCAAATCTAATTCCCTCGTACGAAATTACTGGAATAAGCCATTATCTTGAACAGAATACATCGGATACTACCGAGAATTGGCTGGAACAACAAAGAAGAATATCAAAATCGAAACAAAAATAAAAATACGTAACAACAGAAAAGAAAAATACACGACAACACGATGCCAACCTTTACAAACAGATTCTTCCAAACTCTGGGTGCAGTCACCTACCCGGCCTTCTATATTGTGAGAAACAATGATTGGTGGAGACAGAATGAAGTACTCGATATATCACAGGATGCGAGCGAGGATGATCAGATTCCATTGCCAACAAACAGCAGGTCCGCTCCTCGACAACAACGACGCTCGAGACAACGGGACAGCAAGGAAAGACGGGCTAACCAAGATCTGGAATCATCGTCATCGGAATCATCATCATCATCTTCTTCTTTCTCATCAGAAAGTGACAATAGCAGTATCTCAAGTTTCAAAAGCCGCAGAAATGCAGAAATGGTTAACATTAGGAGACAAGTAGCAGAAGCCAAACGTCAAATGGAAGAAATCAATGCACTAAAGGAAGAAATGAGAGCTGCAAGAGCACGAGGACGAGAAAAAGAAAGAAGATATGAAGCAGAAATGAACACTCTGAGACAAACAATTCAAGAATCACGCAACAAAGATGACGAGATGGAAGCGCTTAGACAAGAAGTGAGGTCGGCAAAAGAAAAAGCAGCGGGTCAGCAGTTACTCAAGGCAAAACCAATCCATGATTTTGACGGCCAACAAGAAAATTGGACAAAGTGGAAATCTGACGCAATTGCTACTTTTGCTGCAACAGGACATGAGGAGATTATGAATGACCCAGATGCTGCTCGCAATGCACCAAGCAAGAACAAGGCACTTTGGGGAACTTTGCTGTCGGCATGTAGTGGCGGCAGTGCTCATTCTAAGATAATCAAACACGAAGACACGTTTGACGGACATGCAGCATGGCAAGAACTTTTGGGCTGGTATGATTCTGACAACCGCAGAGAATCTTATGCTGAGACTCTGAAGCTGCGTCTCAGATATAACCAGTTGCACCCAAATGGGAATATTTCTGAGTATATCAACACCTTTGAACTGACGTATCATAAACTTCGAAAAATTCCACCATATCATATGACTGAGTGGGACGCAAAAAGTATATTTGCTCGGAATATTCGTGACCCAAACCTGGAGAGATTCAAAGAAGAATTTCTGGAACACAAAACAGACAGGACTCTAGAAGAAATGATTGTTAAGCTTCGAATCCATGATGAAGAACTTGCTCGGACTGCCTTTGATAGCAACAAGGGAGGCCCCAAACGCGTCCGACGCACCCCTGATGGTCCTAACAAACAACAACGCACTGGGTCCTCCGGCACTGGCACTCTTACAGGGACTATCCACCCCAATCTCAAGGGTATCATTCGAATCCCTCCCAACACATGGCACGAGCTATCTCAACTCTATCGAGACTGGGTGCTAAAATACAACCAAGCTATCCGACACAGCGATACTCCACCACCCACTCCAGAGGGGGTTACTGTTGGTTCTCCACAAGACAATGGATTGAATCATTTCATTCCTAAATCCAGTCGTCAACGACGGGCTCGACGTGTAATGGCACCTACCACTGAGATGAAGCCACCTGAATCCCCCGTGCCAGTAGCGGACACCGCGTCACCTACTCCGGATGCTGATAGTGATCAAGATAGCATCGGAATGATTGATGAAACTGAATTATTCCCCCCAGGCACCACTGTTCTCAAAACGGTCCGATTTCATCTACATTCTGGGGGGGATGATGGTGAAGATCAGGCAACACAGAATGCAGCAAATTCAACACCACGAAGAAACGCATCATCTTATTTTTACATAACGCGAAGAAATAAGATGGAAATAAAATCCGATGAAAATGATGATGAGGACGAGGATTGTAATGGAGAAGATGTACCAGATCTTGTTGCAAGGATGAAACCTGATTCGGACAATGAAAGTGAAACCAACGATAATGATACAAAGAATGAGGAACAACGGGATCGAAGAATAGTAAACAGGATAATCTACCAAGAAAGAAGACCTAGAAGAACAACACGAATTAATTCAGCAAGCACCACCAATATACATCGATACAGAGAGGTTCAACAAAATGACAATATTGCAGTTATTGACAGTGGTGGAGGAAGAAGACCAACGGTTACAGAACAAGCATGGCTTCGAATTGGAGGAGAAACTGGAATGACGTCTGCAATGAGGCCGTACATGAGTAATGATATCAACGCCTATGTGGAGCATCCAGTTTGCAGTGCTGGAACAAAGGCTTTTATTCCAGGAAGAGAAGATCCAGTCCTACTAATGGTTCACTATGCTACTTACGTGACCAAGGATAAAGACCAAACCGATGGTGAATCACTATTGACAACAATTGATATGGGCGATCATGGAGTGCTGGTGAATGGAGTGCAACCACAGTTGAGCAAATGTGGAATTACAATCGGAACGACGTTCCTACCATTTTCATACGATGATGAAAAAGTGTATTTTCACATTACCAAACCGACAGAAGGAGAAGTGGACACATTGGAACGATTTGAGTTGAACAGTCCAGCACCACCAGACATGCGCAAATACCCAATGTTGAGAAGGAAGAGAGCAAGAGAAACATTCAAATTTGCAAAACTACCAATATTAAAACTTCGAAAACGGTTTGCGATGTTACCAGAGTTGACTGTTTTGAAAACATTGGAAAACACGACACAACACTATGAAGAGATAGAAGAAGAAAATCGAGATATCCCCAGGAAACACTACCGGAAAAGATTCAAAGCATTCCATTACAGAAGACAAAATGAGACAGTGAGCACTGATTACACATACTTTTCGAAGAAGACATCTCAAGGACACAACGGTGGACAATTTTTCAGTGGAACCAAGACAAAACTTTGGTCTTTTCACCTCTTAAAAACAGAATCGCAGTGCACTAATGCACTGCAGGATTACCTTCGTGAACATGGCGCTCCGAATATGATACTCAGTGACAATGCAAGATCTGAAACAGGGGTCAAGTGGACTCAAATCCTTCGAGAAAATATGATTAAGACCTGAACAAGTGAACCACATCACAGTCATCAGAACCTATGCAAAGCTGAATGGGGAAGATTGTCCAAGATGGTACAAAACAGTCTACGTATGTTTCAGGCGCCAGTCAGTTTAGCACATTGGTGTGCAAAATGGTGTGTGTCAGTTAACAATTTGGCAGCGCGCAAATCTCTGAATTGGAAAGTACCTTTAGAACTGCATCAGGGTTGGACACCTGATATTTCCCATCTGAGATTTCATTTCTATGAACCAGTGTGGTATTTTGAACCGAGATTTAAGAGCCCCCCTCAAAACAACATGTTAAAAGGGAGATTTTTGGGTTTTGCTGACTCCACCGGTGATGCAATGACTTACTACATTTTGACAGAACCTGACAAACCAAAACAGAAACGACAAGTGCTGATGAGATCGGTAGTCAGAACAAGGCGAAAGGAAATTGGTACAAAAGATGAGTATGTGAATGATAATCCAGTAGCCGAACATATTGGATTACTAAACCAAGCGTGAATACGTTATACGTTCTACGTGTACGTAATACGTAAATCCACGACCGTTTTACGTATTACGTGAAACGGTTGCGTAAAACTTACGTATTACGTAAAATCGGATTTACGTATTACGTAAAACGGCTTTACGTAAAACGTTTTACGTATTACGTAAAACGGCTTTGCGTAAAACGTTTTACGTATTCAGTTTTACGTATTCAGTTTTACGTATTACGTAAAACACTTTCAGCTTTTATCACAAGATGGGCGCAATAAGCAAACAATACATAAGCGCTGGTGAGTATCAAAAAGATACTTAAAGCGATGAACAGAGGTACGTAAAAGACCGAGCCCACGTATCCCATTTGAAAGGAAAACAAATTAGTAAAAAGGAGAACAATATGGTCCAGAAACAATTCGATCATAATCTTATTGATAACTCTTTCCAACACCGTAAAAAGAGCAACGTAAAGTAAAATAACTAAAAGTAACCAACTTAACCGAGATTGCCGTACAGCTTTGGTCTTATTAGTTTTCCGAGATCTAATTTTGGCATCGCAAAAATCAAAACCGGGTCTCATTTGACTGTTCTTTGCCCACTGGAAAATTGATTTGAATGTGTTCAGTGGCAACTTATGTCGGGCCATTAAATTCATGAGTTCCAATTCTGCAAGAAGATGATGGGGCGGCGGTAGTTTTGTGTGGCTTTGAAACACAGCCTCTCTTTTGTTCAGATTAATGATTTCATGAAAAGATGGTGGTGGAGGGGCTTGCTGAGCAGTAGCGACGTTAACATCAGAACGATTAGTGGGATCTTCTTCGTTGTCTCCACAATCAATGTTGTTGGTAAAATTGTTGTCGTTATTTTCATTTACGTCATCGTCTTTGTCAACCTCATCATCGGAATTGTCGATATCATTATTCAGCGGGAATGCATCTTCATCTTGAACAGTGGAAACAGCCATGTAAGATTCAATGGCGTTCCGATCCATTGGCGGTAAAAAGACATCATGGACAATCTGTTGGTTTAGAATGGAATGAAGACCCGTGGCTGATTGACTTGTGACGGTGTGTTGCTGGGAGAGATAGGAAGGGGGAACAGATGGACCGTTTTGTGTCATAGTCATCCCAAAATCTGACGGAGAATGTTGCACAGACGGCAAGGTAGGCTGCACTCTGATAGAGGTGGAGAAGTTATAGATCTTTCGTTTAATAAGACCCTGACTATGGTAGAAATCCCGGCACGAATCTCTATGCCAGAGATGTTTTCTTAGGCCGGTGGAGACGTATTTCAAGTTACCATTTGAAATGGATTTATATCCTAAAAAATCCTTTGAATCTTTTCCTTTTTTATCCCAGCAACCACGGCAGTAGAATACAAGAGAGGTTTTAATAGCAGGAGGCATGATGTTGCTGAGTTGTTTGAAGGAAAATATCAGTAGAATGGGTCGAGAGGACAGAGGTCAAAAAGATGAATCGTTGAAAGGAAAAAATTAAATAAGCGTATTATTTTGTGGGTGATGTGTTTTCTTGTACGGTAGATTTCCTTACTACCATACTTCGATTGCAAAAATGGTCCGTAAAGTAAATGCATTACTACTTAGTGATGATTGCAACATTCCTCGTACAATATGTTTAGTAGTGAACAGTACGTACAATCAACTCCTTAAGAGGGTTAATACACAGCGCCGGACGGGTCAATCCCATCAGTTATTCCAAACATTTGTTGGCAGGCGCGTCAGTTCTTCCATAAGGTGCACGGAAATGTGAATCGAAATGGAAATCGTGGACAATTGCGTTGTTGATTATCGAAATGGAAATCGTGGAGAATTGTTTTGTTGATTGCGATCGAGTTGATTCCGACTTTCATGTACCAGTAAAACCAACTAGTACGCTATTTTGCATGAGTTATTACTAGTAGATACTAGTACGAAATCGTGGACAATTGCGTTGTTGATTATCGAAATGGAAATCGTGGACAATTGTTTTGTTGATTACGATCGAGTTGATTCCGACTTTCATGTACCGGTAAAACCAACTAGTACGCTATTTTGCATGAGTTATTACTAGTAGATACTAGTAATACATTATTTTCACTAGTACTTCATCATTATAATTGATTATTTCATTATCTTTCCGACGAGGAAAACAAATACCAACGTGTTAGGTGTTACTACTACCTAATCTTCGAATAGATAATCTACTCTACTGATACTACTAATACTAATCATCCAATCGACAGTCGAACCAACCATGGAGGGAATTTACAAACTACAAAAGGTGATTCAGGAACACCCAGCCAATCTCGAACAAGAACACTGGAAAATGATTGTTTATCACAAGAAAGAGATTGCTCGACACCAAAAAATGATTCGTAAGATTGGTGCAGGAAAAAGAAATCATCAAAATGTTAAAATTGAAAGCGTCAGTATCAGCAAATGAGATGCAACCAATCCAACCGTACAGGGCCGCGCGCCAAAGAAGAACCAAAGGAACTCATCGCGTGGGACCTGCCGGGGAGATACCCAGTCACGTCTCGTCGTGGACACCAGTACGTATTCCTCATGTACGACTACGATTCCAACTACATCGACGTGGAGCCCATCCAGTCACGCAAGAGCGAAGACCTCCTACAAGGGTTCACGGCATGTTACGCACGCATGAAAGCGGACAACGTGAACGCAAAAATAGTACGTATGGACAACGAGACCTCCAAGAAACTCATAGCGTACATCACGAAGAACAACCTGGATTACCAGCTAGCGTCACCTGGGGACCATCGCCTCAACCATGCGGAAAGGGCAATACAGACCTTCAAGAACCACTTTATTGCGGGATTGAACGGGGTGGATGACCAGTTCCCAGTAGATGATTGGGACCTACTGATCCCACAGGCCCTCATTACACTCAATCTACTACGCGCATCGCGCACACAGCCGAGACTATCGGCATACGAGCTCAGGCGCGGAGTCTACGACTACAACAAGCACCCACTCGCCCCTATGGGCTGTCGAGTAATTATTCACGACAGGACTCAAGAACGCGGTGCGTGGCAAGACCATGGCACAAGGGGTTACTACATCGGTCCGGCCCTTAAACACTACAGAAATTACACCTGTGTCGGGGAGGCCAGTCGCGCTAACCGAATCAGCAACACAGTGGCATTTTCCCCCAAGACCGATATGCCGCATACCTCCTCTACCGACCGGCTACTCATGATTCTCCAAGACCTAAAGGAAGTCGCAGGTAAGCCCCATCCACCAATCCCGTATATAGAACAAGGGACTCAAGTGAATGAGGCCCTACGGAGTATACAAAAACTACTACGGCTGGGTACACGACATAAGCAAAATGGGCCAGAAACCGCCATAAAAACACGCGAACCTCCAAGGGTGGAAACTCGCGAACCCCCGGGGGTGTCTAACAGGCCCAACACAAAATCAAGCAATACGCCTGCGAATGCGCGCGAACCTCCAAGGGTGCTACCCACACAACAGCGCAGCGCCCGCCAGGGACACCCCTGGGCTGTGGGCACCATCATTAGGAAGAAGTTCAACTCCGGGTGGTACGAGGGTGAGGTCATAAGCTATGATCAAACCAACCAATACTACAGGGTAAGATTCACTGACGGGGACACGGCCGACTACACGCACGGTGAGGTATCCCGATACTATAAATCCGACCAATACTACTCCAAACCCAAGGTTAAGCCCAAGGCACTAATGGGAATTTACCCACGCAACCCGGTTCGGCTCCCTGTACCAAAACAGGCCCTACAAACCAACCATTTAACGCATAGGCCCCAGTTAGCATGTGGGGGTTCCATATGGGACGATGACTTGAACAAGTGGGCAGCCTACCGTGACCTAATCAAACACCCCAAAGCACAGGTACAAGAATTATGGCTCAAGTCCGGTGAAGACGAATTCGGCCGACTGTTTCAAGGGTTCCGGCCCAACGAGGTGGAAGGGATGGATGTACTGGATTGGATCGACAGACACGCCGTGCCAATACATAAGAAGGTCACTTATCCCCGATACACAGTAGCCATACGCCCCAAAAAAGCTGATCCTTATAGGACGCGGATCACAGCAGGAGGCGATCAGTTGGAGTACCACGGTGATGTCTCCACCCGTACAGCGAGTATGGAAACCATAAAAACACATTGGAACAGTGTAGTGTCCACCCCAGGGGCAAAATACTGTACCAGTGACATCTCTAACATGTACTTATGCTCATCACTCGATGAGCCCGAATTCGTAAAATTTCGGTGGGACATGATTCCCCCACGAATCCGGGCCGCTTACAGTCTAGAGAGGCTCAAGCGGGGTGACTACGTATATGCCAGAATCAAAAAGGCGTGGTACGGCCTCAAGCAGAGCGGGAAAATCGCACATGATGACCTAGTAGCGCACCTACAAACCTATGGGTACCGAAAGGCTCCCCATACTGAGGGACTATTCCTCCATGATGAGCGGGACATAAGTTTCACCCTAGTCGTGGATGATTTTGGGATAAAGTACGTCAGGCAGGCCGACGTGGATCACCTCGTGGCTGCAGTCGGGGCCAAATACACCTTCAAGGTTGAGTGGACCGGCAAACAGTACGTGGGGGTCCACCTACGTTGGGACTATGACAAACGCGAGGTCCAGTTGTCCATGGATGGTTACGTGGAACAAGCTCTAAAAGAGTTTGAACACGTTCACCCCACACGTACGTATGCCGGGCCGTCACGAGCAGACGTGCCCGCATACGGCGCAAAAATACAATATGCGAAACGCGAAGATACTACCTCACTAACAGACAAAGAGATCAAATTCATACAACAAGTTACGGGTAAATTTCTATTCTATGCGCGGGCGGTCGACAACACCATGCTGCATGCCCTCAACGATATCGCGTCAGCCTCAAACAACCAAACCGCATTAGCCGCCACTAGGTATTTCCTCAACTACGCAGCGTGCAATCCGGAAGCCGTCATCATATACCGAGCCAGCGACATGATTCTCCGTGTTGACAGCGACGCGGCATATCTGGTGTGTCCAGGAGCAAAGAGTCGTGCCGGGGGGTACCACTACCTTGGGGACACAAAGGACGTTACATTCAATGGACCGGTCCTAGTGTTAGCTAAAATCATAAAAAACGTGATGGCGTCAGCAGCGGAAGCCGAAGTCGCGCCGTTATTCCTCAACGCCCGGGAAGCATTACCCATCAGACAATGCCTGATGGAGCTCGGCCATCCTCAACCGGCCACTCCACTGAAAACAGACAATAATACAGCAGAAGGCATATTAAACGGCACGATCAAACAAAAGAGGTCCAAAGCCATTGACATGCGTTTCTATTGGTTAAAAGACAGGGCACAACAAGGGCAATTCAATATTTTCTGGGAACCAGGAAAACATAATCTGGCTGATTACCCCACTAAACACCACCCTGGTAGCCACCATAAGAAAGTGCGGCCAATATATCTATATGAACCGAATAGTCCAAAGACCATCCAAGGGTGTATTGGATTACTAAACCAAGCGTGAATACGTTATACGTTCTACGTGTACGTAATACGTAAATCCACGACCGTTTTACGTATTACGTGAAACGGTTGCGTAAAACTTACGTATTACGTAAAATCGGATTTACGTATTACGTAAAACGGCTTTACGTAAAACGTTTTACGTATTACGTAAAACGGCTTTGCGTAAAACGTTTTACGTATTCAGTTTTACGTATTCAGTTTTACGTATTACGTAAAACACTTTCAGCTTTTATCACAAGATGGGCGCAATAAGCAAACAATACATAAGCGCTGGTGAGTATCAAAAAGATACTTAAAGCGATGAACAGAGGTACGTAAAAGACCGAGCCCACGTATCCCATTTGAAAGGAAAACAAATTAGTAAAAAGGAGAACAATATGGTCCAGAAACAATTCGATCATAATCTTATTGATAACTCTTTCCAACACCGTAAAAAGAGCAACGTAAAGTAAAATAACTAAAAGTAACCAACTTAACCGAGATTGCCGTACAGCTTTGGTCTTATTAGAACAGTTTACTCTTTCTTTGTCAGAGCACCAACAGAACATGGAAGATATCAAGAGCACTGATGAAGTCCCATTGTTATCTTCAGGGGAGAAATTTGCTGCGAGCTCTGAAGGAATGGAATATTCAACTAGCACCAATCCAATGGAAGGAAGTGATGAAAATGACAATACAACTTCAGGGGAGCTTGATGCAGATGAAGCGGACGTGGATCCGGAAAACACTTTGGACATGGAAGAAGAAATGTTACCAAGTGATATAGATGGATGCATCAATGCTGAAACCCATCAGGATATCTTGGAAAGCACAGAAGTGAATTTGAATATGGACTTCAGGAAGATTTTGGATCATTTTTGGGAAAATGGCATTTTGGTATTCACGGCGCAATACATTGATGAGCTGCAAGGAAATACAGTCTTGAATACTCCATTCCCACAATTGAAGAAAGATCAACCACTGGCATGTGCAAAATATATCAAGGAGTACATTGTTGAATGCCGGAAAGGAAATAACAGGCCGTTGAATGTATGGGCAGAGCAAGTAATAAAACAACAATCAGGTATTGTCAGAAGAATACGATTTATGATAACAACCGGCAAATCGTGTTGTTAAGTAAAAACAAGATATAACCGTTACGTGCGGTTAAATATGAACGAATAAGAAAGCAGATTGACGCGCGCGCACATACGTAAATGAGATGCGCGGGGAAACGCTAACTAATTACGAAGCTCCGTGAAATACGAAGAGCAAGATTAGATACTGATGGGTAGACACTCGGGCATATGAAGACCAACAAGGCAATATAGGCACCGAAGGAAGTCTATCACAGAAAACAAACTGATGGTCACGATGACTGAATAAATGAGTCACGATCGAATGAATAGATCATTGATAGAAGAATCGGACACAGCGAAATATCACAAGAAAGTAGTACACGAAAATTCAGAGGCTTAGGATCCAATACTAAGTATGTCAATGACAAATATTAAGTATGTCAATGATATACATGTGTATGTCAGTGAAATATGGGAAATATCAATGACATACAAAATGGATACGCGAAGCCCGAATATGTCAGAAACAAACAAAATGAGACACGTTACTCCGACAAATTCACTGAGGAAATATTAGTTAATCTACAACATGAGATTACACGTGCAGTCTCATATGGAGGATTGCTTAACACGAGATTATACGTGGATTCAGGTTAAGCGCTGGAAAAACAGAACATAGATTAATTAACTCATAATCCGGAATTACAGTTGTTGATTAACAGTCGCAGCTTCATACGAAGTCTATATAACAAACATACCTACGAGTTACAATCCATTCCGGAAGTATTCCTACAAGTTTCCTACGAGAAATTTCCTACTAACAAAAACCGACGATTAGAATTTATCGATCGCGAACTTTGGTAAAATCCATACTCACCTGTACCATTGAATCATATCTAATACACTGGTACGAAACTATCGAAATAAGTGATTATCTCGGACGCAAGCCATTGAATACTACTGAGACTTGGCTAGAACAACAAAGAAGAATATCAACTTAAAAATAAAAATAAAAAATATATAACAAGAAACAAAAACAAAAAATACGTAACAACCGAAAAGAAAATACACGACAACATGCCAACCTTTACTAACAGATTCTTCCAAACTCTGGGTGCAGTTACTTACCCGGCTTTCTACATTATGAGAAACAACGATTGGTGGAGACAAAATGAAGCAACCGATGTATCACAGGATACAACTGATGAGGATAACCAGATTCCAACGACAACAAACAGTCCCCCGACCCGACGCAATCGACGATCAAGACGAGAACTATCATCATCGGCGTCTTCGTCTTCGTCTTCATCTTCATCATCTTCTTCATCATCAGAAAGTGACGATGATAATAGTGGTTCAAGACCTGGCAGACGCAGAGATGCAGAACTGGTTACTCTCAGAAGACAAGCAGCAGAAGCCAAACGTCAAATGGAAGAAATCAATGCATTAAAAGAAGAAATGAGAGCTGCAAGAGCACGAGGACGAGAAAAAGAAAGAAGATATGAAGCGGAAATGAACACTCTGAGACAAACAATTCAAAAATCACACAACAGGGATGACGAGATGGAAGCGCTTAGACAAGAAGTGAGGTCGGCCAAGGAAAAGGCAACGGGTCAGCAGCTACTCAAGGCAAAACCAATCCATGATTTTGACGGCCAACAAGAAAATTGGACAAAGTGGAAATCTGATGCGACAGCTACGTTTGCTGCAACAGGACATGAGGAAATTATGAATGACCCAGATGCTGCTCGAAATGCACCAACTAAGAATAAGGCACTTTGGGGAACATTGCTATCGGCCTGTAGCGGAGGTAGTGCTCATTCCAAAATAATCAAGCATGAAGATACATTTGATGGTCATGCGGCATGGCAAGAACTATTGGGCTGGTATGATTCTGATAACCGGCGCGAATCTTATGCTGAGACACTGAAGCTTTGTCTACGATACAACCTGTTACATCCCAATGGTAATATTTCTGAGTACATTAACACGTTTGAATTGACCTATCATAAACTCCGAAAAATTCCACCATACCACATGACTGAATGGGATGCAAAAAGCATTTTTGCTCGAAATATTCGGGACCCCAACCTGGAGAGATTCAAAGAAGAGTTGCTGGAACACAAAACCGACAGGACCCTAGAAGAAATGATCATTAAGCTTCGCATCCATGATGAAGAACTTGCTCGCACTGCATTTGATAGCAACAAAGGAGGCCACAAACGAGTCCGCCGCACCCCTGATGGTCCTAACAAAAGACAACGCACGGGCTCCTACGGCACTGGCACTCTTACCGGGACTATTCACCCCAACCTCAAAGGTATCATCAGAATCCCTCCAGACACATGGCAAGAACTTTCTCAACTGTATCGCGATTGGGTCCTCAAATACAACCAAGCTATCCGCCACAGTGATACTCCACCTCCCACTCCAGAGGGGGTTATTGTTGGGTCTCCACAAGATGATGGACTGAATCATTTTATTACCAAATCCGGTCGCCAACGTCGGGTTCGACGTGTAATGGCACCCACCGGAACGACCCCACCGGTCTCGCAATCACCGTCGCTCCCCACTGGTACGAACCCACCGGAACCGCCGCCCGCCGGGTCACACACATCAGCAGACACACCTGCGTCACAACCTCCGGATGTCGATAGTGATCAGGATAGCATTGGAACCATTGATGAAACTGAATTATTCCCTCCAGGTTCCACGGCTCTCAAAACGGTTCGATTTCATCTACATTCTGGGGGGGATGATGGTGCGGATCAGGTAATGCAGAATGCAGCGAATTCTACACCAAGAAGAAATGCATCATCTTATTTTTACACAACAAGAAGAAACAAGCTGGAACTCAAACCAGATGAAAATGAGGACGAGGATAGCAATGGAGAGGACGTACCAGATCTTGTTGCAAGAATGGATCCTGATTCGGACGATGAACAGGAAACCAACGATAAGGATATCGAGAAAGAACAACGGGATCGACGAACAGTAAACAGGAAAATCTACCAAGAAAGAAGACCTAGAAGAACGACACGAAATTATTCAGCAAGCACCACCAATATACATCGCTACAGAGAGGTACAACAAAATGACAATATTGCAGTTATTGATAGTGGTGGAGGAAGAAGACCAACGGTTACAGAACAAGCATGGCTTCGAATTGGAGGAGAAACTGGAATGACATCTGCAATGAGGCCGTACATGAGTAATGATACCAAGGCCTATGTGGAGCATCCGGTTTGCAGTGCTGTAACGAAGGCTTTTATTCCAGGAAGAGAAGACCCAGTAATTCTAATGGTCCACTATGCAACTTTTGTCACCCGGGATAAAGATCAAACGGATGGTGAATCGCTATTGACAACAATTGACATGGGTGATCATGGAGTCCTGGTGAATGGAGTGCAACCACAGTTGAGCAAATGTGGGATTACAATCGGAACGACATTTCTACCATTTTCATATGATGACGAAAAAGTGTATTTTCACATTACCAAACCGACGGAAGGAGAAGTGGATACATTGGAAAAATTCGAACTGAACAGTCCTGCACCTCCAGACATGCGCAAATATCCAATGTTGAGAAGGAAGAGAGCAAGAGAAACATTCAAATTTGCGAAACTACCAATGTCAGAACTTCGAAAAAGGTTTGCTATGTTACCAGAATTGACTGTTTTGAAAACATTGGAAAATACTACCCAACACTATGAAGAAATAGAAGAAGAAAATCGAGAAGTCCCCCGGAAACATTGCAGGAAAAGATTCAAGGCATTCCATTACAGAAGACAAAATGAAACAGTGAGCACTGATTACACATACTTCTTGAAAAAGACATCTCAAGGACACAACGGGGGACAATTTTTCAGTGGCACCAAGACAAAGCTTTGGTCTTTTCACCTTCTGAAAACAGAATCTCAATGTACAAATGCGCTACAGGATTATCTTCGAGAACATGGAGCACCGGATACGATCCTCAGTGATAATGCAAGATCTGAAACAGGGGTAAAGTGGACTCAAATTCTTCAGGAAAATATGATCAAAACCAGAACAAGCGAGCCACATCACAGCCATCAGAACCTATGTGAAGCTGAATGGGGAAGATTGTCCAAGATGGTACAAAACAGTCTACGTATGTTTCAGGCGCCAGTCAGTTTAGCACATTGGTGTGCAAAATGGTGCGTGTCAGTTAACAATTTGGCAGCCCGAAAGTCCCTGAATTGGAAAGTCCCCCTAGAATTGCACCAAGGTTGGACACCTGATATCTCCCACCTGAGATTTCATTTCTATGAACCAGTGTGGTATTTTGAGCCAAGATTCAAGAGCCCCAAAAACAACATGTTGAAAGGGAGATTTCTGGGTTTTGCGGAATCAACGGGGGATGCAATGACCTATTATATTCTGACTGAACCAGATACGCCAAAACAGAAAAGACAAGTGTTGATGAGATCAGTAGGCAGAACAAGACGCAAGGAAATTGGTACCAAAGATGAATATGTGAACGACAACCCGGAGGCTGAGAAGTTTTTTCTTTCTCTGTCAGAGCATCAACAGAACATGGAAGATATCAAGAGCACTGATGAAGTCCCATTGTTATCTTCAGGGGAGAAATTTGTCGCGAGCTCTGAAGGAATGGAAAATTCTACTAGCACCAATCCAATGGAAGCTTGTGAGGAAAATGACAATACAACTTCAGGGGAGCTTGATGCCGATGAAGAAGAAAACACGTTGGACATGGAAGAAGAAATGTTACCAAGTGATATAGATGGATGCAACAATGCTGAAACACATCAGGATATCTTGGAAAGCACAGAAGTAAATTTGGATATGGATTTCCGGAAGATTTTGGATCATTTCTGGGAAAATGGGATTTTGGTATTCAAGGCGCAATACATCGATGAGCTGCAAGGCAATACAGTATTGAATACTCCATTCCCACAATTGAAGAAAGATCAACCACTGGCATGTGCAAAGTATATCAAGGAGTACATTGTTGAAAGCAGGAGAGGAAATAACAGGCCGTTGAATGTATGGGCAGAGCAAGTAATAAAACAACAATCTGGCATTATTAGAAGAATACGATTTATGAAGTCCCTGATACACAAGAGTGTTCAACGCGCAGTCAAGAAGAAACCATCCAGGAATCAAAGAATGGCAAAGAAGAAGAATCGGGAAAAGTTTGGACAGAAGATTCCAAATACCTATGAAGAATGTATGCAATTCGATGCTGAAGCTGGCAATACAAAATGGAAAGACTCAATTCAGAAAGAGATGGATAATTTGGAACGACTAAAATGTTTCAAATATCACTCAGCAGAAAAAGAATTTCCAAAAGAAGAAGGTTGGCAACAAGCAAGATTGCAGATGATATGGGACATCAAGAGTGAGGATGGCAGGTACAAAAGTCGTTTAGTAGCAGGAGGACACAGAGTTGACTCGAGTGAATACAACACATACTCCAGTCAAATCAACAGTTTATCTGTGTACTTACTATTTCTAATCGCCCAACACCAACAACTGGACTTGATGACAGCAGATGTGGGAAATGCATTTCCAACTGCACCGGTTCAAGAAAAAGTATGGGTGTGGGCTGGAGACGAGTTTGGTGAAAAGAAAGGATGCAAAGTAGAAATACAAAGAGCGCTGTATGGACTGGCGGGTAGCGGTAGAGCTTTCATGGATTTTCTGGCTGATACACTCATGAATTTGGGTTTTCGACCGTCAAGAGCAGATCCAGATTTATGGCTACAGAAAGAAGGAGAAAGCTATACATATATTGGTACTCATGTCGATGACCTTATGGTAATAGGAAAGAAACCACAAGATTGGATAGCCAGAATTGAACAAGAATTTGCACTGAGAAATGTTGAATCAGAACCCCAGTATTACCTTGGTACAAGTCTTACAAGAATCAAAGATGGTCGATTGTTGATGAACTCTACGAAATATATCAGTGAAGTGATTCGGAAATATCAAGAGAAATATTCAGTGACCCTCAAGAAAGAAAATTTGCCAATGAAAACTGATTGTCACCCTGAACTGGATGATTCTCCATTACTGTCAGTATCTGAACACAAGGAATTTCAACATATTATTGGCTTAGGACAATGGCTGGTATTATCTGGAAGAATCGACATTGCGTTTGCAGTATCATCATTATCAAGATTTGCAGCTGGGCCAAGAGAAGGTCATTTGCGGATGGCTAGACACATTTTGGGATATTTGAAGAAATACAAGAAGAAAGGAATTCTAGTGGATCCAAGACCCCCAAGGATCAGTTCAAACGGTGATGTCAAACTCAAGTATGAAGAATTTACACATCATTACAAATATTACAAGGAAGAATTGGATCCAATGTTTCCTGTGCCATTAATCCCGGAAATGGACTTGAATATATTCTGTGACAGCGACCATGCACATGATTTAGTTACTGGAAGGAGCATCACTGGACTGATTGCATTTGTTGGGTGTATGCCAGTCTACTGGAAGTCAAAGAGACAAACGTTGGTTCATACCAGTACATTTGGAGCTGAATTTACTGCCCTGAAAGACGCGGTTGCATTGGCTATTATGCTCAGGTATCACCTTAGATCGATGGGAGTTGTAATCGCCAAACCAGCAGAGATCTATGTGGATAACAAAAGTGTAGTAATTAATTCCACCAATCCTGCAAGTTCACTCAACAAGAAATCAATCGCACTGGCCTATCATTTTGTCAGACAACACCAAGCCGGAAAAGTTGTATCTATCAGCCATATTAACTCACAGGACAACTATGCAGACATTCTGACCAAGCCGCTAAACAGTAATGCATTCAGGAACCTTCTAAATGAATTCATGACAATGTAAAAACAAAGTTAAGTACCACAATTCAGTAATAAAACAACCACATTAAAAATCCATGTCTAAAAATTATGTTGTATGCTTCCCTCTAAAAATTCAATAGGAATCTAAACCAAGATCATGGATTTAGGGGAGAACAACCGGCAAATCGTGTTGTTAAGTAAAAACAAGATATAACCGTTACGTGCGGTTAAATATGAACGAATAAGAAAGCAGATTGACGCGCGCACATACGTAAATGAGATGCGCGGGGAAACGCTAACTAATTACGAAGCTCCGTGAAATACGAAGAGCAAGATTAGATACTGATGGGTAGACACTCGGGCATATGAAGACCAACAAGGCAATATAGGCACCGAAGGAAGTCTATCACAGAAAACAAACTGATGGTCACGATGACTGAATAAATGAGTCACGATCGAATGAATAGATCATTGATAGAAGAATCGGACACAGCGAAATATCACAAGAAAGTAGTACACGAAAATTCAGAGGCTTAGGATCCAATACTAAGTATGTCAATGACAAATATTAAGTATGTCAATGATATACATGTGTATGTCAGTGAAATATGGGAAATATCAATGACATACAAAATGGATACGCGAAGCCCGAATATGTCAGAAACAAACAAAATGAGACACGTTACTCCGACAAATTCACTGAGGAAATATTAGTTAATCTACAACATGAGATTACACGTGCAGTCTCATATGGAGGATTGCTTAACACGAGATTATATGTGGATTCAGGTTAAGCGCTGGAAAAACAGAAAATAGATTAATTAACTCATAATCCGGAATTACAGTTGTTATATGAAGTCCTTAATACGCAAGAGTATTCAACGCGCAGTCAAGAAGAAACCATCCAGGAATCAAAGAATGGCAAAGAAGAAGAATCGGGAAAAGTTTGGACAGAAGATTCCAAATACCTATGAAGAATGTATGCAATTTGATGCTGAAGCTGGCAATACAAAATGGAAAGACTCAATCCAGAAAGAGATGGATAATTTGGAACGACTAAAATGTTTCAAATATCACTCAGCAGAAAAAGAATTTTCAAAAGAGGAAGGTTGGCAACAAGCAAGATTACAGATGATTTGGGATATCAAGAGCGAGGATGGCAGGTACAAGAGTCGGTTAGTAGCAGGTGGACACAGAGTTGACTCGAGTGAATACAACACATACTCCAGTCAAATCAACAGTTTATCTGTGTACTTACTATTTCTAATTGCACAACACCAACAACTGGACTTGATGACAGCAGATGTGGGAAATGCATTTCCAACTGCACCGGTTCAAGAAAAAGTATGGGTGTGGGCTGGAGACGAGTTTGGTGAAAAGAAAGGATGCAAAGTAGAAATACAAAGAGCACTGTACGGACTGGCAGGTAGCGGTAGAGCTTTTATGGATTTTCTGGCTGATACACTCATGAATTTGGGTTTTCGACCGTCAAGAGCAGATCCAGATTTATGGCTACAGAAAGAAGGAGAAGGTTACACATATATTGGTACTCATGTCGACGGCCTTATGGTAATAGGAAAGAAACCTCAAGATTGGATAGCCAGAATTGAACAAGAATTTGCACTGAGAAATGTCGAATCAGAACCTCAGTATTACCTTGGTACAAGCCTTACAAGAATCAAAGATGGACGATTGCTGATGAACTCTACCAAATATATCAGTGAAGTAATTCGGAAATATCAAGAGAAATATTCAGTGACCCTCAAGAAAGAAAATTTGCCAATGAAAACTGATTGTCACCCGGAACTGGATGACTCGCCACTACTGTCAGTATCTGAACACAAGGAATTTCAACATATCATTGGTCTAGGACAGTGGCTAGTGTTATCTGGAAGAATGGACATTGCATTTGCAGTATCATCTCTCTCAAGATTTGCAGCTGGACCACGAGAAGGTCATTTGCAAATGGCTAGACATATCCTGGGATATTTGAAGAAATACAAGAAGAAAGGAATTCTAGTGGATCCAAGACCCCCAAGGATCAGTTCAAATGTTGACGTCAAGCTCAAATACGAAGAATTTACACATCATTACAAATATTACAAGGAAGAATTGGATCCAATGTTTCCTGTGCCTCTAATCCCTGAAATGGACGTGAACATATTTTGTGATAGTGACCACGCACATGATTTGGTTACTGGGAGGAGTATCACTGGATTGATTGCATTCGTTGGGTGTATGCCAGTCTACTGGAAGTCAAAGAGACAAACATCAGTTCATACCAGTACATTTGGAGCTGAATTTACTGCCCTGAAAGACGCGGTTGCGTTGGCCATTATGCTCAGATATCATCTTAGATCGATGGGAGTGATTGTAACCAAACCGGCAGAAATCTATGTGGATAACAAGAGTGTAGTAATCAATTCAACCAATCCTGCAAGTTCACTCAACAAGAAATTAATCGCATTGGCCTATCATTTTGTCAGACAACACCAAGCCGGAAAAGTTGTATCCATCAGCCATATTAACTCGCAGGACAACTATGCAGACATTCTGACCAAGCCATTGAACAGTAACGCATTCAGAAATCTTCTAAATGAATTCATGACAATGTAAAAACAAAGTTAAGTACCAAAATTTAGCTATCAAGCAACCACACTAAAAATCCATGTCTAAAAATTATGTTGTATGCTTCCCTCTAAAAATTTGATAGGAATCTAAACCAAGATCATGGATTTAGGGGAGAACAACCGGCAAATCGTGTTGTTAAGTAAAAAACAAGATATAACCGTTACGTGCGGTTAAATATGCGCGCGCTCACATACATGAATGAGATGCGCGGCGAAACGAACAATGTACAATCTTACGAATACAATGAATGAAATGAGGAGTGAGACTAGATTACTGATAGATAGACACTCGGGCATATGAAGACCAGCAAGGCAATATAGGCACCAAAGGAAGTCTATCACAGAAAACAAAAGAAAGAGTCACGACCAAATGAATTGATCATTGATAGAACAATCGGACACAACAAAGTATCACAAGAAAGTAGTACAGGAAAATTCAGAGGCATAGGATCCGATATTAAGTATGTCAATGATATACATGTGTATATCAATGAAATATGGAAAATATCAATGACATACGAAATGGATACATGAAGCCCAATTATGTTAGAAACAGACAAAATGAGACATGTTTCTCCGACAAATTCGCCGAGGAAATATTAGTTAATCTACAACACGAGAATGCACGTGCAGTCTCATTATGGAGGATTGCTTAACGCGGGATTATACGTGGATCCAGGTTAAGCGCTGGAAAAACAGAAAATAGATTAATTAACTCATATCCGGAATTACAGTTGTTAGACTGAGTTATATTTTGGTGGGGGATGGAAAGATTTGCAGTGTGCTCAAATCTGGTGGGTTTTTGGGTTGACGACTGAGTTATATTTTGGTCGGGGACTGGCAGGATTTGCACAGTGTTCAAATATGGTGGGTTTTTTGGTTGATGACTGAGTTATATTTTGGTCGGGGACTGGCAGGATGTGCACTGACTTCAAATCAGGTGGGTTTTAGGGTTGAGGATTCAATTATATTTTGGTCCGGGACCGGCAGGATTTGTATTATTTTCCTTCTGAATCCGATTCGTTGAGAGACTGATTCAAAGGCTTCTGAGGTACAGCAACGCTGCGTTAGTGTGTTAGTAGACGAACGATTGCACTCTATGCGTGATAAATGTGTTTGGATACTTTCGCAACGGATAATCAGGACTACAGGCGAAGCTAGGGAAACGCCAGATCTCTTCTTACTGTGACTTATTCAGATTGCAGCGAGACAGACCTTAGTATGTAGATTACAAGTAGTTGATAGCAACTAGTGTGAATTTTGGGATTTAAATCAGTTGAATGTTAAAAGTATGAGATAAGAGAGTAATCTTGCTGGAGAGCATGATATCTCTTTTGGTGCAGTAATGAATACAGTACACCGCTAATCGTACAGCACTGTAGAATCACTGCTATCGAATTTGTATATATATGTATCATGAGAAGCTTTCTTCTAATCGTGATCACTGAAGCAGCTGTTACAGGAAGCTTCTTCGAACCTCCCTGAGTATCGAAACACATGATTGGAGGTATCGAAACGGCTATACCGGAACCAGGCAATTCACTTTGTTTTGGTCATGAAAACAAAAGGAATCTTGCTTCCGATTGTGGATTTGAGCGCGACGAGCATGGTGTTCTATGCATGAATCCCATAAAGTTCATCGAAAAGATGGAAGCTTCTTACAAACAAATGTTCGGATGCAATGAAAAGAATTCACCGTGTAAAGGCATATTCGTTCGTACGAAGAGTCACGAAGGCAAATAACCTTATTCGTAAGGTTATTTAACCTGAGTGAATAATCGTCGGTGATTATCCATGTGGATTGCCTCTTAGGGAAATTCTCCCCATCAGCTCACTCTTTGAAGAATTAACAACTCTAAAACACCATCATGCCCTAAAATCTATGTACAACCTAGTACTAATTCTACGTAATAAGGTACAAATACTGTGATATTCCAATGAGAATATCACGGTGAATTATACGGTAACACGAAAGACCGATCCAGGATGGTTTTGCGTGTGTTTTGTGTCTTAAGATTACATGTGTTTTGTATGCTTGGAATTACACGGAAATATGCTGTAAATCGATCGGCATCGATGAGGCCGAATGAACTGTAACAATGATTACTCTTGCTCACTAAATCAATCGATCGTAAGATCGTTTGCTGTTTGTTACGACACACTTTCTTTAGTTTATCAGACCCACAGCACTCTACAAGCTGTGGAGGACGGCGTTTCCGCAAGAAACGCAGTTTGAGCTCGAAGACCAGACTAATCCGGACTAGCCTGATCAGCTACCGGCATCAACCCTCAAGGATGTAAAAGAGGCAGTTGCCTGTGGAGCCCTGGAATAGACCAACACCAGGGCGGTCTCCCTGAAAGAAGAGACCAAAGAACCGAACCAAGGTGGTGGCTCCACCGGGTTTCGGGATCCAGCAAAAAAACAAGCAAGGGAAAAGAAGCTGGACGGCTCAGTCGAAAGGGCCGCCCAGGTTGGCATCAGTTGAAAGGAATCAATATCCAATCCGAGAACACTGATCTTTCACTGAAAACAAGAATGACGCGAGCGAAAAGATTGAGCCTGAAGTATTCTGTGGTGAAACAGAATGGAAGAAACGGATTGCGAACATCTGCTTGCAAGAAGGAACAGATTGCAAAGAGCATCTGCTACGAGCGAAAACGAAAGAGCATCTGCTACGAGCGAAAACGCAAAATCTAGAATCGAGAACACGAAACCGATCGAAAGATCCAAAACGAAAAAAAAAGAGAACACTAAATTCTCAGGAAACAATCTTTCAATCTTTCACCACAGAAATACAGAATGAGCAAAATCCCGAGAAAGGATAGGAAAGCTCACAATCTTGATTTGCAACAAAAGCAAAAGCTCACACAAAACTAACTAACCGGAACGAAAATTCGATCCGGATAAATACAAAACAGATAAGCAGACCACCTGACAGTCACCAACGATAAATACCCATCCCTCACATCCAAACCCCGATTAACTTCTCTCTCTCCAACATACCACCTCCGACTCACACTGAATACTCCTCCAATATAATTCGAAACTCCGTTACAATTCATCACCATGGTACGAACTAGAGCGGACGACGACATGGAAGAAACAAAAATGGAAGTGGATGAAGATGAAGATGACGATTCAGACGATGACGATTTGGAAGAGAAATTGGAAGATAAAATCATGGAAGTCATGGAAAGGGCCTTAGAGGACCCAGAATCAAACTCAACCATGAAGAGAATCATCGACCAAGAAATAAAGAAAAGAGTCAGGGCAATGAGAGATGCAGAAAGAAAGGGTGTGAATCCAGATGACGCGGATAGCGACAATGAGGATGAAGGAAACGATGCTGACCAAAATGCAGAGAACGCAAGAGCTGAACGGCTGGGAAGAAGGTCATCCCAACCCAGGATAAAAATAAGGGGATTCAACAATGGTAGATTTCTGAACCCAGAACAGCTTGCTTTCAGGAGCAGCCTAATGGATTTTGGCATCAACTATGAATCAGCTGAAGAAATTATGAGGGGAGGGATGTCTAATATCCGAGAAATTACAGACCTCAACAAAGAGAGCATTAAATCGTTCATGCATGGATTGAAATCTATCAGTCCGGACTGTCCTAATCCAAAAAGTATCCACTATGGTAACAGACTATCATCGAGGCTCCTAACTTGGGCAAATTGGGCCCGGTATCAACCATTGATTGGAGTCAAGCCAATGGCTATCGACTGGAACGCAAACCCAAACAACTTGGAACTGCAGCAATTCAGAATCAAGATGATGGAATCAAGTGTGAAATCACAGGAAAAGGCAACTCCACCAGAGCTGAAGGATCTCACAAAATTCAGGGAATGGGAGGAAGGCTTCCGACAAAACTTGAGATACAGATTCAACTCTGAGGGTTTTCCAATCTTGTATGTCATAAGACCCCAAGAAAAGGAAGAAGTTACTGATGAAGCCAGGGCTGGAACAGTCGGGCAAACTACAACAGATACTTATCCAACTTGGAGTGATTACAATGAAAGATGTGGTGTCCTGTCAGGTCCCCAGTATGATGAGGACAACAACGTCGTCTGGAGGTTGCTGTGTGATGCAACTAGAAAGGGTCCCGGTTGGGAATATGTGGCACATTTCCAAAACACTGCACTGAATTCTGGTAATGCCAGAAACGCTTTCATTTCTCTCATGCAACATGCTTACACTGATACCAATATCACTATGGTTCTGAATAAGACATATCAGGATATGAAAGATTCACACTACACTGGAGATTCCAAGGGTTATGACTGGAACAAGCACAAGCGAAATTGGACTGCTTTCCATGGAACGATTTTGAGATTTGAAAAGAATCATAATGAAAGAAGATTTGTCTGGGATTTTATCAATTCAATCAGTGACGAGCGACTTGATGCTGCAAAAGCAGATGCAATTGATGAGAGCAAAGACTATCGTGACAACTTCAATGAATGTTTGATTCTATTCACCAATCGTCTTGGATTGAAAAAGCTTGCAACCGGGAAGAGTAAAAGAGGTTCCAGAAGTTTGTATTCTATGGGCACAACCAGCAACAAAAAGCAAAAGACAACTGGAACTTTTACAGGAAAAGTTGAGTGCAAGCCTTACCCAACAAGTGTTTATAAAACAATGTCAAAAGAACAGCGCCAGGAGCTTTACCAGATGAGACAGGCTAAAAAGAAAAGAAATCTCAAGGCTGCTGAGACCAAAAAGAAAGAAACTGAAAATGAAGGCGCGGGTGACAGTTTTGGATCAAAATCTAAGAAATGACATAATAACCGGACACTATCACTAGAACACAAATTGTTAAAAATGGTGAGCCGGTCATTATACCAGATGAATGTCCCTGTAGGTTTTGATGATGGGGAAAATGAAGAAGGATATTGTGAGTTAGACTCACATGCAGATACTACTGCAGCAGGAAGCAATATGGTATTGCTGAATCCTGACCAAATCACAACACACGTTGATGTTGCACCTTTTTCTGAAGAATACAAGCCCATCAAGAAAATCCCCATTGGAAGCTGTGCGACTGCATGGACAAATCCAACATCAGGCCAAGTATATATCATAGTGTTCCATCAAGCACTGTACTTTGGGGACAAATTGAAAAACAGCTTGATATGCCCAAATCAAGTGAGGGACTGCAATTTCAACTCTGTTGAAGAAACACCTCGCCAATTTGATCCACGATCCAAGCATGGAATTACAATTCAAACTCCACTGGAGGATGATGATCCGAAGAAAGTTTTTATCAAACTGAGTATGAGAAATGTGATCTCATATTTCCCCACAAGAAAGCCCACAAGAATGGAACTTGATGAATGTCAACATTTGATAGCAACAAATGATACTCCCTGGGATCCACATTCACTGAAGTTCAGGATGGCCGAGCTAGCCATTGACAATGGAGATCCAATTTCAGGGGACCAATTCAGCCTTCAAGCTATGTCGACCGAAGAGGACCAAGCAATGGATACAAGTTCGGTTGTAACAGAACCTGCTAGTAATGTTACAGATAAACTCCCCAAGACCAGCTTAGACAAACGGCATCCACGTGTCATGCAGCAATGCAAACTGATGAGGGTCCATCAGGTATCCACAAGGAGAATGCTCACTGAATGCCAGATTGCAACAGATGGAAATATAGCTCATCGGATTTCTTCAGTAAGGAATATTTCAAGCGCGCGAAGGGAAGACCAATTTTTGTTTGATGATACAGAATTTGACTTTATGGAAGCTCCTGAAGCAGAATCAAAACAGGCCCCTAGCTTGCAAGAAATTGACAATACACTTGAAAGAAGGTCTCTTGACAGAAGAAATCAATGGGGGCCATCAGTGATAACAATTGAAGGTCCAAACAAAGTTGACTGTGAACGCCTAGCCAAAACTTGGAACATTAGTTTCAAGAAAGCTGAACAGACACTGAAAGTCACGACGCAGAAGGCACTCAGGAATTTGCAATCACCATTGATGAAGCGACTTCCTACTCAGCGCTTCAGGAACAAGAGAGTCGCACAAGGAACCTGGTACACTGATACCTGGCATGCAAGAACCACCAGTATTATGAGGCAAGAAAAATGTGCACAGATCTTCACGAATGGAAATGGGTTTGAAGTATTTATACCAATACAGGACAAGTCCCAGGCGCATCAAGGATTGAAAACATTCATTCACGAAATTGGAATCCCAGAGCATTTGATTTCTGATGGTGCACCAGAACAAGGATCTCCAAGAACCTACAAGACACACTGGAATTCAATTGTAAAGCGCAACCATATCCATCAGACATTCATCCAACCACATTGCCCATTCCAAAATCGGGCAGAACAAGCAATTGGCCATCTTGGTAGCGCAATCACAACCAAGTCTGCAAAGAAGAAGTCACCAAGAAGGTTATGGTCATTTTGTGGTGAACTATGTGCTAATATCAGGCAGCGAACGGCCTCCAACAACCCTTCTTCAATGGGGAGAACCCCATTTGAATTGGTCCATGGCTATAGACCCGATATTACATTATATACTTCATCAGAATGGTATGATTTTGTGTTTTATTATGAAAAAGGTGATTCTTCCACCCGAGGTGCTGAAAGGCTGGCGCGATGGTTGGGTCCCTGTGGGAATAGGGTAGGTGGGGGAGATTGTTTTTGGCTACTGCCCGAGTCGGCAATACCAATATCTACAAATTCAATAAGGCCTGTCAAGGAATATGAATGGAGGGATAGAGATGTCCTAAGAAGAATGGAAGCGATCGACAAATCAATTGAATCCAAGATTGGAGATGAAGTCAAGGACAGCGCATCATTCTTCCAGGAAAACTACCCAGAGCCCCAAATAGAGCTATTTGAGAATCAACCAGTAAAAACACCGGATATGAAACTCGAAATGGCTGAGCCAGAAGCATCAGTAGAAGATGTTGATGAACCAGATGAATATCTGGGAAATGAAGTGATCATTGAAAAAGGTGATGAAAGACTCAGGTGCATTGTCAAGGACAGGGTTCGCGACTTGCAAAACAGACCAATAGGAATCAGAAATGAGAATCCCATACTAGACACAAGGCTGTATAAATTGCAACTACCTGATGGTACCATGGAGGAATACACGGCAAATATTGTTGCAGAAAGCCTATACAGCTCTGTTGATGATGACGGGAGGATGTTCACTCTACTAGATGAGCTCATTGACCATGAAAAAGACAACACTGCACTAACTGATGATGAAGCCACGACCATAGCAAAAAATGGCAGGAAAACCCATAAACCTACAACTAGAGGTTGGAGGATTTTAGCCAGTTGGAAAGATGGCACTGAATCGTGGTGTAAGTTAAGTGATGTGAAAGAATCATTTCCAGTGCAATTAGCCGAGTATGCAGTTAACAATAACCTTGAAAAAGCACCAGCTTTCAGATGGTGGGTGCACAAAATTTTGAGGAGGAAGGACCGAATCCTTAAAGCGGCCAAAACAGCAAAGTATTGGTTGAAGACTCACAAATATGGAGTTGAATTGCCACATTCAATCAAACAAGCGCTGGCTATTGATAAGAAAACGGGGACCGACCACTGGGAAAGAGCAATTCATAAAGAAATGACAAATAATATGGCAGCGTTTGAATTTTCTGATGATGATGTTATTCCAGTTGGTCATAAACAGATAACAACCCACATGATTTTTGACATCAAGCTTGGGTCCCTAACAAGGAAGGCCAGGTTGGTAGGGGACGGCCACAAAGTCCCTGCAGTGGCCAAAGAAAATACTTATTCATCGGTTCCCAGTCGAGACTCAGTAAGGATATTCTTTCTGCTGGCAGCGCTGAATGATTTGAAGGTTCTCTCAGCTGATATTCAAAATGCATATTTGACAGCCCCGATTAAAGAGAAATACTTCCTAAAAGCGAGAGAAGAAGATGGTTTTCCACCTCACCTTGCAGGAAGACCTTGTAAGATTGTCCGGGCATTGTATGGACTGCCGGTTGCTGGTGCATCTTTCAGGTCATACCTCACCCAGCATTTGAGAGATCTTGGGTATTCACCGTGCAAGGCAGATCCGGATGTGCACTTAAGAATTGAAACCAGGAAAGATGGATCCAGGTACTGGGCAATGCTCATTGCATATGTAGATGATATCCTATGTTCTGGTGAAGATCCAAAGTTCCAGCTTGAAAACATTGAACGAAAGTTCAAATTGAAGGATGATACAATTGAAGAGCCAACTCTATATTTGGGAGCTGATATTGGGAAATTCTACTTTGAAGGCGATTCAAAGCCAAGATGGTCATTATCAAGCACTAAGTACACAGCGAAAGCTGTTGCAGCAGTCGAACAAGAGTTAGGAACTGAAAAATATGGCTACAAGTATCTACCAAAATCAGCATCTAGTCCACTATCACATGATTACCGACCGGAAATTGATATATCAGAAGAATTGAACCCCGAATTGCAAAATTACTATCAAGGTTTAATTGGGGTTCTCAGGTGGATTTGTGAACTAGGAAGACTTGACATAGTAATGCCAGTATCACTGATGTCAAGGTATTTGGCACAGGCAAGGATCGGGCATTTGAATCAGTTGTTTCATATATTTGCATATTTAAAAAAGTACAACAGGTCAAAACTGGTTTTTGATGATACCGTACCAAGTGTTGATGAAAGTAAATTTCAAAAATGTGACTGGTCTGAATTTTATCCTGGTGCCGCTGAAGTCATACCAACAGATATGCCTGAAGCTTTGGGAAAACATGTGACGATGAGCTGTTTTGTCGATGCTGATCATGCCGGATGCAAGGCAACAAGGAGATCTCATACTGGTGTTATTATATTCATTAATAATGCACCGATCATTTGGTTTTCCAAAAGACAAACAACAGTTGAGACATCAACTTTTGGATCTGAAATCATTGCTTTGAAAATTGCAATCGAATTGGTTGAAGGTCTAAGGTACAAGTTGAGAATGATGGGTGTTCCAATTGATGGGGCACAAATGTGTATTGTGATAATGATTCAGTTGTTACAAATGTTACACGACCTGAAAGCCCATGTAAGAAGAAGCACAACAGCATTGCATATCACAAAGCTCGTGAATCTATTGCAGCAGGAATTATCAGAGTTGCAAAGGAACCAGGTTCAACAAATATTGCTGATTTGTTTACAAAGCTAATGAGTGGCGCTGTTTTCAGAGAACATTGTTCTCGATGCATGTGGTAAGAAAATAAAAATCAATCGTTCGATGGAATGTTCGATCAATCGTTTGACCGAAGCAACAAGTTGATTTACGTTCGATCTGCAACGAGCATTTCGAAATGGATAATTTGATCCATGAATACAATATATCAAACCGGCAAGGATCAGAGCAAAATGCCATGATACAAGCCAGAATGAAAGGCAAAACGCCGCCCCATTTTTTCTTTTGATAGGGCCTCTGATGGTAGACTGGATACAGTTTGGTATTCAACACGACAATGACTCACGATGAATAGGTTAAGTCATAGAATCCAGCCGCTTAACGGTTGGAGGATTTACGACTGAAGGGGACTGAAAAGAATTCACCGTGTAAAGGCATATTCGTTCGTACGAAGAGTCACGAAGGCAAATAACCTTATTCGTAAGGTTATTTAACCTGAGTGAATAATCGTCGGTGATTATCCATGTGGATTGCCTCTTAGGGAAATTCTCCCCATCAGCTCACTCTTTGAAGAATTAACAACTCTAAAACACCATCATGCCCTAAAATCTATGTACAACCTAGTACTAATTCTACGTAATAAGGTACAAATACTGTGATATTCCAATGAGAATATCACGGTGAATTATACGGTAACACGAAAGACCGATCCAGGATGGTTTTGCGTGTGTTTTGTGTCTTAAGATTACATGTGTTTTGTATGCTTGGAATTACACGGAAATATGCTGTAAATCGATCGGCATCGATGAGGCCGAATGAACTGTAACAATGATTACTCTTGCTCACTAAATCAATCGATCGTAAGATCGTTTGCTGTTTGTTACGACACACTTTCTTTAGCAAACCTAGCACTAGGTTCCAATCACCCATTGCGGAGAACGATCATCCTGAATTGGACTCCTCAGCCTTTCTCGAAGAAACCGGCATACAGAAATACCAAAGTATGATCGGTTCACTCCAATGGATCATCGCTATTGGCCGTTTTGATGTACAAACAGCCGTGATGACGCTCTCAAGTTTCAGAGCTCAGCCACGAGATGGGCATCTCAAATGTGCAAAACGTATCTATGGATATATCTCCAAGTTCAGACATTTTAAAATCAGATTCCGCGTGGAACCACCCGATTTTATATTGACTAAACCCGACACCATCGATTGGTCCAACACCGTCTATGGGGAGCATTCTGAAGAGCTACCCGACGACGCCCCTGCACCGCTTGGAAAGACAGTAGTGTTGACACACTTCTATGATGCCAACCTCATGCATGATATTCTCAGTGGTAAGGCAGTAACCGGCATTCTTCATTTCGCGAACAAGACTCCCATGATGTGGTTCTCGAAAAAGCAGTCTACCACGGAGACAGCCACCTTTGGAGCTGAATTTGTTGCAGGAAGGACTTGCATCGAACAGATCGTCGATTTACGCCACTCATTCCGATACTTAGGAACACGAGTCCATGATGTCTCATACTCTTGGGGTGACAACGAAAAGATGATCCAAACGTCAACCTTCTCTCACGCAAGGTTGCACAAGCGTCATAATATTCTGTCGTTTCACTACGTACGAAGCATGATAGCGAGAGGTTTCATTTTAATGATGCACATCCCAGGTAAGGATAACTGTGCAGACATTCTCACCAAGCATTGGAGTCACTCAGTTGTGTATCCACTGCTCAGGCCCATCATCCACTTCTGTGGTAATACCGGCGACCTTCTTCAGGATGATGGAAGCATCATGTAGAGCGTGATGACCCTTCACAAGGAGACATGGGGAGTATTAAATTCCTTTCGTGACCAGAAGTACCAAAGCTACCAAAGGGTAGATTTCCTAATCGTACGAATCAATGAGTCCCGTATCAATCAAAGTAATCGATTCCCACGGCATATCGATTCCCACGGCGCATCGATTCCCATCGCGCATCAACAGTGAGCAATCCCTGTTTTACAGTATTGCCATCGTTCTTCAATGAGCAAACTCTGATTTCATAAAATATCACACGAGCTACGGGAGCAATTCCTGACCTTAATGATAAACATATCATGGAGTCTTCCTAACGGAACAAGAGAAGAAAACCGTTGGCGTGTGATTCTCACACAATACATATACATGCATACAAATATATATGGTCAACGACTAATACATGTACGGAAATAATCAGCGAGTAATCTCAGCACTACGCAACAGCAGTTGCAACGTATTCATCTCAATAAAAGAGATATCTTGCATTTCGGCAAGATTTCACTTTATCTCATACTTTTAACATTCAACTGATTTAAATCCCCCCAAAAAAAAAACAAAAAAAAAGAATAATGCAAGGAAAACATCCCGAGTGTACTGATGATGGTCATACCAGTTGCGGCCAGCTCGAGAATTGATGAGAAATATAAGATCAACGAATGTGGTTAATGTTTGTTGATCGTCCATACTGATAGAACGATAGCCGGTCTGAACGTGGTATTCTAGGTCAGCAACATAACCATAATCAATGATAGTTGTAATAAACCTATCCCAGGTGGTTAAACCTGCCAGAATGAGGGCTTCACATAGATGGTTACAAGCTTCCTGAGGAACATCCAGTGTTGCATTTAGGACGTGTGCAAGTTTCGAATCAAATGATGGAAACAGTGGACTGAGATCAGGATCGTAAATGGACATAGTGGCACTATGGACTGTGTCAAAGAAAATTTGATATCTCTGTCAATATTGGAAGATAGAGGTCCAGGATGGTACCAGTACGTCCGCAACGGAATTTCGTTTCCTGTTGTTGTTGTTGTTGTTGATGATGATGACGAAACGCCGAAGGCCGGTGAAGATGTGATGTCGTCGGAGATTCGTTCGTGGAGTGCGCGGCGGTGAAGCAACAGAATTCGTTGTTTCGTCGTTGTAGAAAACGTCGTGTTTGCTGTTGTTCTGGTCTGCGCAACGAAAATTCGGTCAATCAGTTATCGTCAATCGTTGTATCGAAGATTCGATCGTATGACGGCATACGATCTGCCGGTGGCGTGGCGTATCAACGAAAATTCGTTTACTGTTGTCGTTGTTGCGGGACAACGAAGTTCATTTACGTTTGCAGTCGGCAGCAAAGAATCGATCGTAGATTTGGTTATTGATTGTAGAATCAAATGGTAAGCATCATAGGTCTGATATGGCAATTATCGATGGAATAGTTGCAGTCGGTGGTTTATGGTGCTTAGCACAATTAAATGGGCGTCGGGATCGGAATGCGAGGTATTGGTTCACTGTGGATTGCGACGCGGAAGAAAATGGAATCTGTCGAGTGAGGGATTCCTGGATGGAGAAATTGCGATTGGCGTGTCCAATGCAATGGGCTTCTAATAAAGACTTTCGGCGTGTCCGATTGTTGTCTTTCTTGTTTGTGATCGGATCAGAGAACTATCGATCGTCGGCCGTAGTCGAGCGTTCGATGATCTGCTGTCGGATTGTCGTTGACTGTTCTGATTGTTATGCAAGCTGCCTGAGAGCTTGCGACTGTTAATCTATTACTTTCCTTCTGAATCCGATTCGTTGAGAGACTGATTCAAAGGCTTCTGAGGAACAGCAACGCTGCGTTAGTGTGTTAGTAGACGAACGATTGCACTCTATGCGTGATAAATGTGTTTGGATACTTTTGCAACGGATAATCAGACTACAGGCGAAGCTAGGGAAACGCCAGATCTCTTCTTACTGTGACTTATTCAGATTGCAGCAAGACAGACCTTAGTATGTAGATTACAAGTAGTTGATAGCAACTAGTGTGAATTTTGGGATTTAAATCAGTTGAATGTTAAAAGTATGAGATAAGAGAGTAATCTTGCTGGAGAGCATGATATCTCTTTTGGTGCAGTAATGAATACAGTACACCGCTAATCGTACAGCACTGTAGAATCACTGCTATCGAATTTGTATATATATGTATCATGAGAAGCTTTCTTCTAATCGTGATCACTGAAGCAGCTGTTACAGGAAGCTTCTTCGAACCTCCCTGAGTATCGAAACACATGATTGGAGGTATCGAAACGGCTATACCGGAACCAGGCAATTCACTTTGTTTTGGTCATGAAAACAAAAGGAATCTTGCTTCCGATTGTGGATTTGAGCGCGACGAGCATGGTGTTCTATGCATGAATCCCATAAAGTTCATCGAAAAGATGGAAGCTTCTTACAAACAAATGTTCGGATGCAAACCTAGCACTAGGTTCCAATCACCCATTGCGGAGAACGATCATCCTGAATTGGACTCCTCAGCCTTTCTCGAAGAAACCGGCATACAGAAATACCAAAGTATGATCGGTTCACTCCAATGGATCATCGCTATTGGCCGTTTTGATGTACAAACAGCCGTGATGACGCTCTCAAGTTTCAGAGCTCAGCCACGAGATGGGCATCTCAAACGTGCAAAACGTATCTATGGATATATCTCCAAGCTTAGACATTTTAAAATCAGATTCCGCGTGGAACCACCCGATTTTATATTGACTAAACCCGACACCATCGATTGGTCCAACACCGTCTATGGGGAGCATTCTGAAGAGCTACCTGACGACGCTCCTGCACCGCTTGGAAAGACAGTAGTGTTGACACACTTCTATGATGCCAACCTCATGCATGATATTCTCAGTGGTAAGGCAGTAACCGGCATTCTTCATTTCGCGAACAAGACTCCCATGATGTGGTTCTCGAAAAAGCAGTCTACCACGGAGACAGCCACCTTTGGAGCTGAATTTGTTGCAGGAAGGACTTGCATCGAACAGATCGTCGATTTACGCCACTCATTCCGATACTTAGGAACACGAGTCCATGATGTCTCATACTCTTGGGGTGACAACGAAAAGATGATCCAAACGTCAACCTTCTCTTACGCAAGGTTGCACAAGCATCATAATATTCTGTCGTTTCACTACGTACGAAGCATGATAGCGAGAGGTTTCATTTTAATGATGCACATCCCAGGTAAGGATAACTGTGCAGACATTCTCACCAAGCATTGGAGTCACTCAGTTGTGTATCCACTGCTCAGGCCCATCTTCTACTTCTGTGGTAATACCGGCGACCTTCTTCAGGATGATGGAAGCATCATGTAGAGCGTGATGACCCTTCACAAGGAGACATGGGGAGTATTAAATTCCTTTCGTGACCAGAAGTACCAAAGCTACCAAAGGGTAGATTTCCTAATCGTACGAATCAATGAGTCCCGTATCAATCAAAGTAATCGATTCCCACGGCATATCGATTCCCACGGCGCATCGATTCCCATCGCGCATCAACAGTGAGCAATCCCTGTTTTACAGTATTGCCATCGTTCTTCAATGAGCAAACTCTGATTTCATAAAATATCACACGAGCTACGGGGGCAATTCCTGACCTTAATGATAAACATATCATGGAGTCTTCCTAACGGAACAAGAGAAGAAAACCGTTGGCGTGTGATTCTCACACAATACATATACATGCATACAAATATATATGGTCAACGACTAATACATGTACGGAAATAATCAGCGAGTAATCTCAGCACTACGCAACAGCAGTTGCAACGTATTCATCTCAATAAAAGAGATATCTTGCATTTCGGCAAGATTTCACTTTATCTCATACTTTTAACATTCAACTGATTTAAATCCCCCCCAAAAAAAACAAAAAAAAAGAATAATGCAAGGAAAACATCCCGAGTGTACTGATGATGGTCATACCAGTTGCGGCCAGCTCGAGAATTGATGAGAAATATAAGATCAACGAATGTGGTTAATGTTTGTTGATCGTCCATACTGATAGAACGATAGCCGGTCTGAACGTGGTATTCTAGGTCAGCAACATAACCATAATCAATGATAGTTGTAATAAACCTATCCCAGGTGGTTAAACCTGCCAGAATGAGGGCTTCACATAGATGGTTACAAGCTTCCTGAGGAACATCCAGTGTTGCATTTAGGACGTGTGCAAGTTTCGAATCAAATGATGGAAACAGTGGACTGAGATCAGGATCGTAAATGGACATAGTGGCACTATGGACTGTGTCAAAGAAAATTTGATATCTCTGTCAATATTGGAAGATAGAGGTCCAGGATGGTACCAGTACGTCCGCAACGGAATTTCGTTTCCTGTTGTTGTTGTTGTTGTTGTTGATGATGACGAAACGCCGAAGGCCGGTGAAGATGTGATGTCGTCGGAGATTCGTTCGTGGAGTGCGCGGCGGTGAAGCAACAGAATTCGTTGTTTCGTCGTTGTAGAAAACGTCGTGTTTGCTGTTGTTCTGGTCTGCGCAACGAAAATTCGGTCAATCAGTTATCGTCAATCGTTGTATCGAAGATTCGATCGTATGACGGCATACGATCTGCCGGTGGCGTGGCGTATCAACGAAAATTCGTTTACTGTTGTCGTTGTTGCGGGACAACGAAGTTCGTTTACGTTTGCAGTCGGCAGCAAAGAATCGATCGTAGATTTGGTTATTGATTGTAGAATCAAATGGTAAGCATCATAGGTCTGATATGGCAATTATCGATGGAATAGTTGCAGTCGGTGGTTTATGGTGCTTAGCACAATTAAATGGGCGTCGGGATCGGAATGCGAGGTATTGGTTCACTGTGGATTGCGACGCGGAAGAAAATGGAATCTGTCGAGTGAGGGATTCCTGGATGGAGAAATTGCGATTGGCGTGTCCAATGCAATGGGCTTCTAATAAAGACTTTCGGCGTGTCCGATTGTTGTCTTTCTTGTTTGTGATCGGATCAGAGAACTATCGATCGTCGGCCGTAGTCGAGCGTTCGATGATCTGCTGTCGGATTGTCGTTGACTGTTCTGATTGTTATGCAAGCTGCCTGAGAGCTTGCGACTGTTAATCTATTATTTTCCTTCTGAATCCGATTCGTTGAGAGACTGATTCAAAGGCTTCTGAGGTACAGCAACGCTGCGTTAGTGTGTTAGTAGACGAATGATTGCACTCTATGCGTGATAAATGTGTTTGGATACTTTCGCAACGGATAATCAGACTACAGGCGAAGCTAGGGAAACGCCAGATCTCTTCTTACTGTGACTTATTCAGATTGCAGCGAGACAGACCTTAGTATGTAGATTACAAGTAGTTGATAGCAACTAGTGTGAATTTTGGGATTTAAATCAGTTGAATGTTAAAAGTATGAGATAAGAGAGTAATCTTGCTGGAGAGCATGATATCTCTTTTGGTGCAGTAATGAATACAGTACACCGCTAATCGTACAGCACTGTAGAATCACTGCTATCGAATTTGTATATATATGTATCATGAGAAGCTTTCTTCTAATCGTGGTCACTGAAGCAGCTGTTACAGGAAGCTTCTTCGAACCTCCCTGAGTATCGAAACACATGATTGGAGGTATCGAAACGGCTATACCGGAACCAGGCAATTCACTTTGTTTTGGTCATGAAAACAAAAGGAATCTTGCTTCCGATTGTGGATTTGAGCGCGACGAGCATGGTGTTCTATGCATGAATCCCATAAAGTTCATCGAAAAGATGGAAGCTTCTTACAAACAAATGTTCGGATGCAAACCTAGCACTAGGTTCCAATCACCCATTGCGGAGAACGATCATCCTGAATTGGACTCCTCAGCCTTTCTCGAAGAAACCGGCATACAGAAATACCAAAGTATGATCGGTTCACTCCAATGGATCATCGCTATTGGCCGTTTTGATGTACAAACAGCCGTGATGACGCTCTCAAGTTTCAGAGCTCAGCCACGAGATGGGCATCTCAAATGTGCAAAACGTATCTATGGATATATCTCCAAGTTCAGACATTTTAAAATCAGATTCCGCGTGGAACCACCCGATTTTATATTGACTAAACCCGACACCATCGATTGGTCCAACACCGTCTATGGGGAGCATTCTGAAGAGCTACCCGACGACGCCCCTGCACCGCTTGGAAAGACAGTAGTGTTGACACACTTCTATGATGCCAACCTCATGCATGATATTCTCAGTGGTAAGGCAGTAACCGGCATTCTTCATTTCGCGAACAAGACTCCCATGATGTGGTTCTCGAAAAAGCAGTCTACCACGGAGACAGCCACCTTTGGAGCTGAATTTGTTGCAGGAAGGACTTGCATCGAACAGATCGTCGATTTACGCCACTCATTCCGATACTTAGGAACACGAGTCCATGATGTCTCATACTCTTGGGGTGACAACGAAAAGATGATCCAAACGTCAACCTTCTCTTACGCAAGGTTGCACAAGCGTCATAATATTCTGTCGTTTCACTACGTACGAAGCATGATAGCGAGAGGTTTCATTTTAATGATGCACATCCCAGGTAAGGATAACTGTGCAGACATTCTCACCAAGCATTGGAGTCACTCAGTTGTGTATCCACTGCTCAGGCCCATCTTCCACTTCTGTGGTAATACCGGCGACCTTCTTCAGGATGATGGAAGCATCATGTAGAGCGTGATGACCCTTCACAAGGAGACATGGGGAGTATTAAATTCCTTTCGTGACCAGAAGTACCAAAGCTACCAAAGGGTAGATTTCCTAATCGTACGAATCAATGAGTCCCGTATCAACCAAAGTAATCGATTCCCACGGCATATCGATTCCCACGGCGCATCGATTCCCATCGCGCATCAACAGTGAGCAATCCCTGTTTTACAGTATTGCCATCGTTCTTCAATGAGCAAACTCTGATTTCATAAAATATCACACGAGCTACGGGAGCAATTCCTGACCTTAATGATAAACATATCATGGAGTCTTCCTAACGGAACAAGAGAAGAAAACCGTTGGCGTGTGATTCTCACACAATACATATACATGCATACAAATATATATGGTCAACGACTAATACATGTACGGAAATAATCAGCGAGTAATCTCAGCACTACGCAACAGCAGTTGCAACGTATTCATCTCAATAAAAGAGATATCTTGCATTTCGGCAAGATTTCACTTTATCTCATACTTTTAACATTCAACTGATTTAAATCCCCCCCAAAAAAAAACAAAAAAAAAGAATAATGCAAGGAAAACATCCCGAGTGTACTGATGATGGTCATACCAGTTGCGGCCAGCTGGAGAATTGATGAGAAATATAAGATCAACGAATGTGGTTAATGTTTGTTGATCGTCCATACTGATAGAACGATAGCCGGTCTGAACGTGGTATTCTAGGTCAGCAACATAACCATAATCAATGATAGTTGTAATAAACCTATCCCAGGTGGTTAAACCTGCCAGAATGAGGGCTTCACATAGATGGTTACAAGCTTCCTGAGGAACATCCAGTGTTGCATTTAGGACGTGTGCAAGTTTCGAATCAAATGATGGAAACAGTGGACTGAGATCAGGATCGTAAATGGACATAGTGGCACTATGGACTGTGTCAAAGAAAATTTGATATCTCTGTCAATATTGGAAGATAGAGGTCCAGGATGGTACCAGTACGTCCGCAACGGAATTTCGTTTCCTGTTATTGTTGTTGTTGTTGTTGATGATGACGAAACGCCGAAGGCCGGTGAAGATGTGATGTTGTCGGAGATTCGTTCGTGGAGTGCGCGGCGGTGAAGCAACAGAATTCGTTGTTTCGTCGTTGTAGAAAACGTTTTTGGGTTGATGACTGAGTTAAATTTTGGTTAGGGACTAAAAAGATTTGCAATGTGTTCAAATCTGGTTGGGTTTTTTGGATGATGACTGAGTTATATTTAAGTCTGGGACTGGCAGGATTTGCATTGTGTTCTAACATGGTGGGTTTTAGGGTTGATGACTGAGTTATATTTTGGTTAGGGATTGGCAGGATTTGCACTGTGCTCAAATCTGGTGGGTTTTTTGGTTGATGACTGAAATATATTTTGGTTAGGGACTGGAAAGATTTGCACTGTGTTCAAATCTGGTGGGTTTTTTTGGTTGATGACTGAGTTATATTTTTGTCGGGGACTGGCAGGATTTGCACTGTGTTCAAATATGGTGGGTTTTTGGGTTTATGACTGAGATATATTTTGGTCGGGGACTGGCAGGATTTGCACTGTGTTCAAATCTGGTTGGTTTTTGGGTTCACGATTGAATTATATTTTGGTTAATGACTGGAATGATTTGCACTGTGTTCAAATCTGGTGGGTTTTTGGGTTGATGGTTGAGTTATATTTTGGTCTGGGATTGGAAATATTTGCACTGTGTTCAAATCTGGTTTGTTTTTGGGTTGACAATTGAATTATATTTTGATTAGGTACTGGAAAGATTTGCACTGTGTTCAAATCTGGTTGGTTTTTGGGTTCACGATTGAATTATATTTTGGTTAATGATTGGAAAGATTTGCACTGTGTTCAAATCTGGTTGGTTTTGGGGTTGATGACTGAGTTATATTTTGGTGGTGGATCGGCAGGAGTTGCACTGACTTCAAATCAGGTGGGTTTTTGGGTTAACGATTCAATTATATTTTGGTCGGGGACTGGAAGGATTTGCACTGTGCTCAAATCTGGTTGGTTTTTGGGTTGATGACTGAATTATATTTTTGTTAGCGACTGGAAAGATTTTCACTGTGTTCAAATCTGGTTGGTTTTTGGGTTGATGACTGAGTTATATTTTGGTCTTGGACTGGCAGGATTTGCACTATGCTCAAATCTGGTTGGTTTTTGGGTTGACGATTGAATTTTATTTTGGTTAGTTTGTTTTGTACTTCGTGTCATTAGATTGCAGTAGGTAGATTGCTGTAATATTGATTAGGTTCTAAAATTGTGAGGATTAAGATTAATGGATATCTAGACCCGACTGCACCTCCATCGGTCCCTCTTTACGGGTCGTATGTGCGTTGAGATGAATCGTAAAAAAAGTTATTTACTTTGGCAACTATCACGAGTAAACAATCTAGCCAGTCGGACGTACGTATCATAGTCTGCCTGTATGTCCTTCACCGCATGATTTCTAGAGTCCCTGTGTCTCCGTGGTAGTACAGTACTAGTAGGAGATACTTATCCTGCGGCTCTCATTTTTTCATTGACTCCATCTCGCCACATACACCTCATTGCTAGTTCAATTAACCTGGTCCCGCTCATCAATTTAGTGAGTAGGCCCGCATTATTTGACTCGCCTGGCTCCTTTGCAATCCGGATAATTCCCGCTGCTATGCACTCCCTTGCTTTGTGGTAAGCAACACTATTATACTTCTTCTTACAAGGGCTTTCGGGCCTTGTAGTGTTCTTCACGACTGATTCATTGTCACAATAGATATTGGTAGGGCCTTCCAAAGGAATTCCCATCATCGGTAGCTTGTATCTTAGCCCTTCTACCATCTCGATTGCTATCCTAAGTGCGACTATTTCCGAGCCAAATGTAGATGTCTCAACGGTCGTTTGCCTTTTGGAGAACCACAAAATAGGTGCTCTGTTAACAAAGATGATGACTCCTGTATGAGATCTTCTAGTAGCCTTGCAACCTGCGTGATCCGCATCTACGAAACACGTAATAACAACAGCTTTTCCTTTTGGTTCGGGCATATCTGGAGGCAATAGATCTTTGGCCTCTAGATAAAACTCACTACAGTCGCACGACTGAAAATTTGACTCATCTACCTCGGGCGTAGATGCATCGAATACCAACTTGGACTTACTGTAATTCTTTAAGTATGCAAACAGATGGAACAACTGATTGAGATGACCCTCTCTTGCTTGGGCATGATATCGAGACATAAGCGACACGGGCATAATGATGTCCATTCGGCCGAGTTCGCAGATCCACTGGAGTATCCCTACCAAACCTTGATAATAGTTTTGTTTCTCCGGGTCAAGTTCTGGTGACGCGTCTATCTCCGGTCTATACTCAGCGCTCAATGGAGACCTTGCTGTTTTGGGTAGTACCTTAAATAGAAAAAGTGTGTCGTAACAAACAACAAACGCAATCGGTCTTACGATCGATTGATTTAGTGAGCAAGAGTAATCATAATCATTGTTACAGTTCATTCGGCCTTGTCTGTGACGATCGACAGGTTAATTAATCGTTGTCAAATTACGCGGTAATACACCGTATAATCGACGGTAATTCTCAGCATACAAAGCACACGTAAATAAGACACAAAACACATGCAAAACCATCTTCGACCGGTCTTTTTACCGTATAATTCGCCGTGATATTCTCATTGGAATATCACATTGCTTGTACCTTATTACGTAGAATTAGTACTAGGTTGTACGGAGGTTTTAGGGCATGATAGTGTTTTAGAGTTGTTAATTATTCGAAGAGTGAGCTGATGGGGAAATTCGGTAAAGAGACAAACCACATGGAAACGCCGACGATTATTCACTCAAGTTAAATAACCTTACGAATAAGGTTATTTGCCCTTATGACTTTTCGTACAGTACGCGTTACACGGTGAATTCTTTTCAGTCCCCTTCAGTCATAAATTCTCCAACCGTTAAGCGGCTGGATTCTATGGCTTAATATGTTCATCGTGAGTTGAATACCAAACTGTATCCAGTCTACCATCAGAGGCCCTATCAAAAAGAAATGGGGCGGCGTTTTGCCTTTCATTCTGGCTTGTATCATGGCATTTTGCCCTGATCCTTGCCAGTTTGATATATTGTATTCATGGATCAAATTATCCATCTTCGAAATGCTCATTGCAGATCGAACATAAAATCAACTTGTTACTTCAATCGAACGATCGATCGAACATTCCACCGAATGATTGATTCTTTACTTTACCACATGCAACGAGAACAATGTTCCCGGAAAACAGCGCCGCTCATTAGCTTTGTAAACAAATCAGCAATATTTGTTGAACCTGGTTCCTTTGCAACTCTGATTATTCCTGCTGCAATAGATTCACGCGCTTTGTGGTATGCAATGCTGTTGTGCTTCTTCTTACATGGGCTTTCAGGTCGTGTAACATTTGTGACAACTGAATCATTATCACAATACACATTTGTGCTCCCATCAATTGGAACACCCATCATTCTCAACTTGTACCTTAGACCTTCAACCAATTCGATTGCAATTTTCAAAGCAATGATTTCAGATCCAAAAGTTGATGTCTCAACTGTTGTTTGTCTTTTGGAAAACCAAATGATCGGTGCATTATTAATGAAGATAATAACACCAGTATGAGACCTTCTCGTCGCCTTGCATCCGGCATGGTCGGCGTCAACAAAACAGCTCATTGTTACATGCTTTCCCAAGGCTTCAGGCATATCTGCTGGTATGACTTCAGCAGCACCAGGATAAAATTCAGACCAGTCACATTTTTGAAATTTACTCTCATCAACCTTTGGTACAGTATCATCAAAAACCAATTTTGACCTGTTGTACTTTTTTAAATATGCAAATATGTGAAACAACTGATTCAAATGCCCGATCCTTGCCTGTGCCAAATACCTTGACATCAGTGAGACTGGCATTACTATGTCAAGTCTTCCTAGTTCACAAATCCACCTGAGAACTCCAATTAAACCTTGATAGTAATTTTGCAATTCAGGGTTCAATTCTTCTGATATATCAATTTCTGGTCGGTAATCATGTGACAGTGGACTGGATGCTGATTTTGGTAGATACTTGTAGCCATATTTTTCAGTTCCTAACTCTTGTTCGACTGCTGCAACAGCTTTCGCTGTATACTTAGTGCTTGATAATGACCATCTTGGCTTTGAATCACCTTCAAAGTAGAATTTCCCAATATCTCTTAGATTTTGATCCAAAACTGTCACCCGCGCCTTCATTTTCTGTTTCTTTCTTTTTGGTCTCAGCAGCCTTGAGATTTCTTTTCTTTTTAGCCTGTCTCATCTGGTAAAGCTCCTGGCGCTGTTCTTTTGACATTGTTTTATAAACACTTGTTGGATAGGGCTTGCACTCAACTTTTCCTGTAAAGGTTCCAGTCGTCTTTTGCTTTTTGTTGCTGGTTGTGCCCATAGAATACAAACTTCTGGAACCTCTTTTACTCTTCCCGGTTGCAAGCTTTTTCAATCCAAGACGATTGGTGAATAGAATCAAACATTCATTGAAGTTGTCACAATAGTCTTTGCTCTCATCAATTGCATCTGCTTTTGCAGCATCAAGTCGCTCATCACTGATTGAATTGATAAAATCCCAAACAAATCTTCTTTCGTTATGATTCTTTTCAAATCTCAGGATTGTTCCATGAAAAGCAGTCCAATTTCGCTTGTGCTTGTTCCAGTCATAACCCTTGGAATCTCCAGTGTAGTGTGAATCTTTCATTTCCTGATATGTCTTATTCAGAACCATAGTGATATTGGTATCAGTGTAAGCATGTTGCATGAGAGAAATGAAAGCGTTTCTGGCATTACCAGAATTCAGTGCAGTGTTTTGGAAATGTGCCACATATTCCCACCCAGGACCTCTTCTTGTTGCATCACACAGCAACCTCCAGACGACGTTGTTGTCCTCATCGTACTGGTGACCTGACAGGACGCCACATCTTTCATTGTAATCACTCCAAGTTGGATAAGTATCTGTTGTACTTTGCCCAACTGTTCCAGCCCTGGCTTCGTCAGTAACTTCTTCCTTTTCTTGGGGTCTTATGACATACAAGATTGGGAATCCCTCAGAGTTGAATCTGTATCTCAGGTTTTGTCGGAAGCCTTCCTCCCATTCCCTGAATTTTGTGAGATCCTTTAGCTCGGGTGGAGTTGCCTTTTCCTGTGATTTCACACTTGATTCCATCATCTTGATTCTGAATTGCTGCAGTTCCAGGTTGTTTGGGTTTGCGTTCCAGTCGATAGCCCTTGGCTTGACTCCAATCAATGGTTGATACCGGGCCCAATTTGCCCAAGTTAGGAGCCTCGATGATAGCCTGTTACCATAGTGGATACTTTTTGGATTAGGACAGTCCAGACTGATAGATTTCAATCCATGCATGAACGATTTAATGCTTTCCTTGTTGAGGTCTGTAATTTCACGAATATTGGACATCCCTCCCCTCATAATTTCTTCAGCTGATTCATAGTTGATACCAAAATCCATTAGGCTGCTCCTGAAAGCAAGCTGTTCTGGGTTCAGAAATCTACCATTGTTGAATCCCCTGATTTTTATCCTGGGTTGGGACGACCTTCTTCCCAGTCGTTCAGCTCTTGCGTTCTCTGTATTTTGGTCAGCATCATTTCGTCCGTCCTCATCATTTTCACTATCCGCGTCATCTGGATTCACACCCCTTCTTTCTGCATCTCTCATTGCCCTGACTCTCTTCTTTATTTCTTGGTCGATGATTCTCTTCATGGTTGAGTTTGTTTCTGGGTCCCCAAAGGCCCTTTCCATGACTTCCATGATTTTATCTTCCAAATCTTCCCTTTCTTGCATACTTCTTCCATTGTTTTCATTAGAATTCTGTGAATCGTCCTCCTCATCCACTTCCATTTTTGTTTCTTCCATGTCGCCGTCCGCTCTAGTTCGTACCATGGTGGTGAATTGTGTATTCTAATGGTCGGATGGTCACTTTGAAGAGAGTTTTCGGATTATTCGGAGTATTCGATGGATGATATTCGATGGAATATTTAATATTCAATCGATGGTGGTATGTGGTGGAAGAGTGTAAGAATCGAGGGTTGGATGTGAGAGATGGGTATTAATCGTTTGTGACTGCCGAGTGATTTGTATTTATCCGGATCGAATTTTCGTTCTGGTTTGTATACTTTTGTTTGGATCGAATTTTTGTTCCGGTTGTCTGTATTTGTGTGAGCTTTTGCTTTTGTTGCAAATTAAGATTGTGAGCTTTCCTATCCTTTCTCGGGATTTTGCTCATTCTGTATTTCTGTGGTTAAAGATTGCTTCCTGAGAATTTGGTGTTCTCTTTTCTTTTTGGATCTTTCCGATCTTCGGGATTTGGTGTTCTCATATCTTTGGATTTTCGTTTTTTTTCGTGCGGGCAGATGCTTTTTACAATCTGTTCCTTCCAGGCAGATGCTCTTTGCAATCTGTTCCTTCCAATCTGTTTCACCACAGAATACTTCAGGCTCAATCTTCTGGCTCACTCATTCTTGTTTTCAGTGAAAGATCAGTGTTCTCGAATATTGATTCCTTTCAACTGATGCCAACCTGGGCGATTCGTTCTGCTGAATCGTCCAGTGTCTTTTCCCTTGCTTGTTTTGCTGGATCTTTTATCCCGGTGGAGCCACCACCTTGGTTCGAGTCTTAGGCCTCTTCTTTCAAGGGAGGCCGCCCTGGTGTTGGTCTATTCCAGGGCTCCACAAGCAACTGCCCCTTTTACATCCTTGAGGGTTGATGCCGGTAGCTGATCAGGCTAATCCGGATTCTTTGTCTTCGAGCTCAACTGCGTTTCTCGGTGAAAACGCCATTCGTCCTCCACAGCTCGTAGAGTGCTGTGGGTCTGATAAACTAGAAAAAGTGTGTCGTAACAAACAACAAACGCAATCGGTCTTACGATCGATTGATTTAGTGAGCAAGAGTAATCATAATCATTGTTACAGTTCATTCGGCCTTGTCTGTGACGATCGACAGGTTAATTAATCGTTGTCAAATTACGCGGTAATACACCGTATAATCGACGGTAATTCTCAGCATACAAAGCACACGTAAATAAGACACAAAACACATGCAAAACCATCTTCGACCGGTCTTTTTACCGTATAATTCGCCGTGATATTCTCATTGGAATATCACATTGCTTGTACCTTATTACGTAGAATTAGTACTAGGTTGTACGGAGGTTTTAGGGCATGATAGTGTTTTAGAGTTGTTAATTATTCGAAGAGTGAGCTGATGGGGAAATTCGGTAAAGAGACAAACCACATGGAAACGCCGACGATTATTCACTCAAGTTAAATAACCTTACGAATAAGGTTATTTGCCCTTATGACTTTTCGTACAGTACGCGTTACACGGTGAATTCTTTTCATAAATGCATATTGTCCGGTAAACAGTTCTTCTTCAACCGACTTGATTGCTTTTGCAGTATACTTAGATGAAGCCATGGACCAGTACGGGTTGCCATCGATGTAGGTCTTTCCAATATCGGCCCCTAAGTAGAAGGAAGGTTCTTCAACTGTTCCATTCTTCAACTTGAATTGCCTTTCTATTGCATCCATCTGGAACTTTGGATCCATCCCGCATACGAGAATATCATCAACGTAGGCTACACAGTACTCGTAATAGGCCGTACCATCTGGTTTGAATGCAGATCGGAGGTGCACGTCAGGATCTGCTTTGCAAGATACGTAACCAAGCTCCCTTAAGTGACTAGCCAAGTGTGATCAAAAAGATGCCCCCGCAACTGGGAGTCCATATAAGGCCCTTACAATCTTGCAGGGTCTCCCACATAGCTCTGGCGCAAATCCTTGGGCCTCCGTAGCTATTGTGAAGTACTTCTCTTTGATGGGTGCTGTTAAGTAAGCGTTCTGTATGTCCGCACTGAGTACTTCGAGGTTGTTACGTGCTGCCACTAGGAAGAACAATCGAACCGAATCCCTACTGGGTACGCTAGAATAGGTGTATTCCTTGGAGATCTCTGGGACTTTGTGACCATCACCGACTAAGCGTGCCTTCCGAGTCAAGTCAATCTTGACATCAAAGACCATGTGCATGGTTATTTTGGTATGCCCCACTGGTATCTTGTCCTCCTCATTAAATTCAAAGGCGATAGAGCTGTTCCTCATTTCTTTTGCGATAGTCCGAGCCCAATGATCGGTCCCCGTTTCTCTACCAATCGCCTTTGCCTCTGCAATAGATTTAGGGAGCCAAACCCCGTACTTATGGGACTTAGTCCAGTACTTGGTTTTAGCGCCAGATAGAATCCAATCTTTCCTCCGAAGTACCTTATAGGCCCACCACTTAAACGCTGGCTCATTTATGATGCCTTTTTCACGGGCGTATATTACTGTTTCAATCGGGAAACTTTCCTTCATATTGCTTAACTTTGCCCAGGATGTAGTGCCATCTTTCCACCTAACAAGGAACCTCCGCCCTTTGGTTGTTGGCTTTGTTCTAGTTTGTCCGGATTTTGTTGTGTAAGTAGCCTGCTCGATAGTTAAGGCCTCCGCATCCCTTTCGAAATCAATAATCTCATCCATCAGACAATACATGCGCCCTTCATCATCAACAGAAGAATAGATACTCTCTGCAAGTGTGTTGGCTGTATAAATTTCAATAGATCCATCTGGCATAGCGACCTCGTAAGACCTTGTGTCTAAGAGGGGATTGTTGTTCTTTTCACCAATCAGCACACCATCCTTATCCCTGCAATGCTTCTTGACTAGCCCCAGGATGTGTTGGTCCCCTATCTGGAGTAATACCTCGGTCCCAAGATACTCATCAAGGTCCTTATCAGATAGGTCATCAACATCCGGGGAAGAAGCCTCAGCTTCTGCCATGAGTACTTCATCCTCTCCCTCATATTTGCCATCAAATAGGCCCAGAGGTGGTTCGCCAAGTTCGTTTTCAAGATAAGTATCGGAAGGTTTGACCTCATCGCCTATTTTTGCGTTGATTTCTTTGTTGTGTGCTTCCAACTGTGATAGGATATCTGGGTGTCTCCATTCTTCCTCGGATATAGCCCGGGTGCTGTTTGTTATGTGAACTTTTCCGGTCTTAAATAAGACATAGTGACAATCTCCACCACCAAAAGTATCCCCACATGGGCCCAGCCACTGGCCAAGCCTATTTGTCTTTCCATTTAAGTCGTACCACCAGATGAAATCGTACCAATCGTGAATCATATACAGGGTGATATCTGGAGTATACCCATGCACCAATTCAAAGCTAGTCCTCCCCATTGAGGAAGGGTCACTTGATGCCACAAGGTTCATCTGGCCGGCCGCTAACATTCCACAGAAGGCCCAACACCTCCTGGGACTGCCTTTCTTAGACGTCATCCAGCGGATTGCCCTCCTCAAGTCTCCGGCACTGTGTTCTGCTGTATTCTGCCAAGAGCAGTGAGGTTGTATGTATGTTTGTCGAATGCGGTACTCCGACCTGAGTTTGTGCCATCCGGTGTTGTGTGTTTCATGGTTGCCTTGGGCCTTTGCCCCATCAGTAACAAGGTGTTCTGGAATTCCTACTTCATTGATAAAGCAAGATAAGCCATCGTGGCACCGAACTTCTGCCCTGACAGGATAGAAGGCCACGTAGCCCTTTCCATTTGCAAAGATCTGAGCTGCTATATCGTTTCGGATGATACTGGGGACTTTGAACTTCATAGTATCGGCGTACCAACGACCCTTGAGCATCCTCCTATTCCTCCACTTCTGTGTCTTCAGTCTCTTTGTAATAGGCTGGGACAATTGTCGAATGCCATCTTGGGTAGTGACTTCAATAGTAGCCTGGCCCTCTTCTCACTGATGTTCCACATTTTAGCAATGGCGTTGGCATCATACCTGTCAACCTTGTAAGGTATCCTTATTGGAGGTCTCCATTGTCCCCGTCGTATGAAAGACTTCTTGTCAAGGGACATTTCTTGGTCTAGGACATCTTGTTGGCGCCTTAACAGCTTCCTTTCCTTGGTGCGAGCCTTGGCTTCCTGTTGAATGGCGAGCTCAGCTTCAGATAATGAGGACGATGAAGGCTTGGTAGAAACATCAGAAATCATAGAATTTGCTGAATTTTGAAGATTTTCTTGGTCCTCCCCGGTGGTTCCAGCAAGGGTTGAAATCAACCTGGTGGAAACGTCCGTTGGAGTATATCCGGTGCGTTGGGAAGAAACTCTACTAATACAGACAGAAGTCAAATGGAGTAGCCGGGTCGTGTCGTACCCTGTGCCTAGCGGTTCAGGATGAATGGTGGGTGAATATTTGATGGAGGTCCCACAAACCGGCAGGCACCCTGAAAGAGTAGCAACAACCCGCGGGAAAGAGGCATTGGTGGCTTCTTCTTCTTCTGCAAAGTGAGAGGAGTAGGGGTCCCAGGTGTGGGTATCTGTAGCCAGTATGTGTTCACAGTGCGCCAGTTCCTTCTTTGTAGGTTTGCAGGAATCAAAATAGGATATGACTCCTTCGACTTTGAGAGGGATGAAGAGCTCTGTGTCTTCGGATTGGAATGTAATCCCGTGTGTAGAAGTGGAGTCGTATCGCCTTGGGGTGTCCTCAACCTTGTTGAAGTTGCAGTCCCTGGACTTGATTGGGACATACCAAGCTGTGTTGCAACTTGGTGCCAAAGAACAAAGCCTGCTCAAACACCAAGATGTAGGTAATCCCATCAGTTGGGTCAGTCCAAGCTGTGGCGCAACGGGCAATAGGGACATTCTTAAGTGGTGAGTAGGTATCTGAAAATGGTGCAACATCCACATATGTCAAGATAGAATCCAATGAATCGAGTAATACCATATTTGATCCCGCGGCTGTTGTATCAGCGTGGCTGTCCAACTCGCATCGACCGTTATCTTGAGATGGTGAGCCAAAACTCTTGATATGGACTATCGGCCGGCCTACCCGGGATACAATCGACAGGCCCCGGCCGGCAAATCAATCTTGATTCTTCTTCTTGTGAGTATGGCTACCGAATTGGTCGCCGGCCGACCCCTTTGCTGTAGTGTTGTCTCCCTTGGCTTCGACCATAGAAACTTGGGCAGACTGTCCTGGGGAGTTGAGGGAGGGGCGTAGGGCCCTTACTTGGTTCTTTTGGGCCAAAGACATAGTGATCCAGATTTCTTTTGGATAGATTTTACCCTCGAGAGGCCCATTGTATGCACCGGAAGCCTTCTGTTTCTTGTTGTTGCCAGACTTCTTGTTGGAGGAGGAGCTGCCCTCGTTGTTGCGTTTGTTGCCCCTTTTTCCCTTGAATGAAGAGATATTTCTCCGACTGCCTTTACGACTGGCTTGCATCTTCTTGATACCAAGCGCTTGAGTGAAGTGGGCGGCAGCCTTGTCAAAGTTGTCATACATGCCACCTCCTTCGTTTAGGACCAATTGGACTGCTATTTCGAGTCTTGGATCCAATATAGAGTGGCAGAAGCTGGTAACAAACTGATCTTCCGGTGGGAAAGCCTTATGCCGCAACAGGAACTCCTTTGCATCATACCATCGCCTTTTGTGCTTGTCGAAACTGTAGTTCTTGGTATCCCCAGAGTAGGTAGAACTCTGTAGGAAGGCCCTCTTTTCTTCTATGAGAAGTCTTATATTTGTTGATTCGTATGCTTGAGAGTAGAGGGTGAAATATGCCTTTCTCCCATCCCCTTCGGAGCCAAGACCTTGGATGTAGGACCAACCGGGGCCCGTCCCTACCAATTTGAAAAGGATTCCCCATAGCATATTGTTGTCTTTGGTCCAGTGGGATCCTGAATGAACCGTGCATCGTATAGAGTATTCATTCCAGTCGGCATACATATCTGTCGGGGCAGATCCAACGGTCCCCCCCCTCTCAGCATCGCCGACTATAGAGTCCTTCCGGATCGTGTAGAGTAGAGATGTTTTGGTGACACCCCTTTTGTGTCGAAGATTACTCCCTGAATCGTTCATCAAATTCCTTGAATTTTGACATTGGCAGTGAGTGGTTCTGGGAGAGTAAGATCCCCGGCCGCTGTGTTGCTGTCTCTTAATTTCCTTTTGAAACTGGCTGTTGAGCTGACTCAATCCAAAGGCAAAGAAGAGCAACAGGAGCTGTAGTTGCAGGCCGGTTGAGGTGCCGGTCTGTTTTGGTCTAATATTTCTCTGATATCCACTACGGTTGGATGCTAATCCAACCAGATCTATTCTGACTATCGGCAACCGACGCAATCAGATAGATCTTAGGCTTGTAGTTCTACAGTAGGACGCAAAAGGGGCGTCCGGTGCAAGGTTTAAGGTTGAATAATCAAATAATCTAAAAGTATGAGAGATAGAGAGATGATCTTTGCTGGAGAGCAAGTATCTCTTCTAAAGGTCGGTGCTGCCGCTAATACAGCACGTATTTTATACAGCAGAAAACAAGTAACAGGTTCGTGAGCAGCGCTTCGAACCTCTGCTGTCTTTTCTTGAAAACAGCACACTTAACAAGAGATTGCATGTGCGAACCTCTAGTGTGTGTTCTTCTTCGATCACTAAGTATCGAACTTCGATCGTAAGAGTGACTGTTGTCCGATCACTAAGTATCGAATGTGGGTGTCAGAATGACGATTGCACCTCTGGTTCGATCGTATTCCAATCTCACAGAGAGAAAGAGGTCTCATTATTCCAAACACTAAAGGTGCATATGGCTTGATCATTTGTATCTTCGACTCGTATGATTGTATCATTCCATCTGCAGTACTGTAAGTTACGTAGGAATGTACGTACATAATTTAAAGTACTGTCGTTTTCGCGTACGTGCAAAAGGAATTTAATACTGTCGTCCTCCTTGAGGGACTTGAGGCGAGTTCGAGTCTTGGACTCTGCGTCTGGGTCAGCCATCCAGTCAACCGGAGTAGCTGTAGCCCCAATGAGAGGCTGAAATTTGATCCAAGCCACAAACAACTTGAGCCGATCCCCGAAGACCCTCCCCACGTACACTTGTTTTGGGTCCGGGCAGTAGTTGTGTTTGGTCTTGTTGACACCATTCACCAGGGATTTGATTGCGGATTCATCCATGTCTCATGTCTCGGAGGGAGTCAGTACTGCTATAGCCAGTCCGGAAAAGTTTGTCTGCCGTAATCTGGTTCAATCCAAAAGATTCCAAGATTTCTCTGAACACTATTTCGGTTGGGGTTAGGGACCTTTCCCCTGCGTATCCAGGGATTCCCTCCAGTTCATTAGCGCGTTCGATTGCATCTTGGACCTCTTGTGTGAGTGCCGGAGCCCGGTTAGTATCCATCATGGTCCTAATAAATTCCATTTGCGCCGCCGTAAAGCCAAGATTGGCAGGAATGGTTGGCCCATTGCTGGCGGGTCCACCAGCTGCTGGGTTAGCGGCGGCAGCCGCTGGATTAGCGGCCGCATTGTTGTTGCGTTGGTTCTGTCGGGCTGTTCTTCCTCTCACCATGGTCGGTATATTGCATCTGGAATAGTTGCTTACTTGTTCTGTAAGTGATGTATGAATGATCTTCTGAAGGGATTCTGGATTTCTCAAATAATCACTCTCTTCACGATATCACTAGTAGTGAATATTTTCTTGTGGTTTCTCCTTGCAAAATTCTACAAACGTTTCTATTCCGAATGCAAATCTCTCAGTTGCCCCATACTTAAGCGAACTGTTTGGGTTCTGATTTGAATCGGGGCTGTTGATTTGGCTTATGAATCCCTTTGCGGGCCGTTGGGTTTACTCGTGCGGGAATCTAGTGGCCGTTTGATCCGGCCCGCTACTGGTTCCCACAGAAATCTGCGGGCGTTGAAATTGGGGCTGTTGGTTTGTTTTCCCGTTATTTTACGGCTACAAGTCCAACGGATCCCTCTAATGAGTGGGAGTTGAAACTGCTCTAGAATAGTTCAACTGCCCTCTCCGTGTAGTGGCTAGGTCCAGCTTAGTGCACACGTCTGTGCGCTGCCCCGCTGTATGTTAGTAATTTTCTCCTCATACGGAGGACACACGTCTCCGATACTTGGCCAGTCCTTTGCTGTATTTCCAGCTAGTACCGTGTGGCCGTACATCTTGTACTATCGGGCCAGTAGCTTGTTGCCGTTTCTATGCACACCTAGGTGTGTTGCCAGTACTCATTGTGTTGTTTGAGGCGCCATGTGGACCTCTCCATGCTTGAATTGGAACACGTTTACGTTTGAATGTAAAGACTGCGACTGCTTCGGCCCGGGATTCGATATCTTGTATCGATGGCATTTGCTCTTCCCCCTAGGCCGTTATGTCGTTTGAGAGAAGCAAGAGGTATTAGCTCAAGCCAGGCTGCACTAGTGCCATTACCCTTCTAAGTGCTCAAAATTAGACATAGCCTTCCGGGGTCTTTGATTAACCGGTGATCAGCCGGCAATCGGTCTCGCTCCTTCTATTGTCATGTGAACCGCTGGGACACTCATTTGAACGGTAGCCACTTGTTAACTAAGCACCCTTTTGGTTAGAATCATTGGGTCCGATAAACTTTGTTTTCTACTTCGTGTCATTAGATTGCAGTAGGTAGATTGCTGTAATATTGATTAGGTTCTAAAATTGTGAGCATTAAGATTAATCGATATCTGGACCCGACTGCACCTCCATCCGTCCCTCTTTACGGGTCGTATGTGCGTTGAGATGAATCGTATAATTAATTAATTAATATACGTATTTAAGTAACTTTAACCACCAAAGGTGGATCTAAACTACTCAGTCTGTATCCAGACTTTAACGTCGCCTCAATCGAAGAGAGTTTAAGCCCCAAGTTGTAGAACGACAAATTTGTCAAACGAATCCTGAAAGCAAGCAGGGAGAGTACAAGTGAAAACTGTTGAAGGATATCAGTAGCATAATCGGACAAACAGGTAGGAGGAAGGGTGAAATATTGGGAGCAGCACAGGGTGCAGAGGTGGGTAACTAGGGGAAGAACTAGGAAGGGGACCGGGTGGAACAACCCTGGGAGACAGTGGGAGCAGCGCTGGGGGCAGCATTGCCAGGAGTCAAACTTGATGCAGCTCGAGGAGTATCACGAGGGGCAGAACCTGGTGAGACTGAAAGCAGCTCGGGGTGCAGAACCTGGCAAGACGTTGGGAGCAGCACTTGGGGAAACGCTGTAGCAATGTAGGGTGCACTGGTGGAGACACTAGGAAAAGCGCTGGGGAAAGCGCTGGGTGAAAAGTGTGGCCCATCCATTAGGATCCATTCAGCCAAGCCCTCATCAAGGCAGCCTCCTGGCGATACGGCTGCTGGGAAGGGAGAGGGACTGCATAGTGTCTCCTGGCAAGCTGGATGGTCGCAAGCCATTGACGCTTGGCAGTAAGAGTGTAACCACGGAGCACTTGGAGTGGAATCTGGAGGAGGGAGTGAGATTGAGGCAGAGCACCAGCTAAGCCAATGGCCAATTCAGATGAGATGGAATCATTGAGAGATTGGTGTTGTTCTGACTCAAGCAACCCTCCAGTGCCATGGAGCCGTTGGTTCCGGTACGTCCAGAGATCCCAACAGGTGAGGAAAAATTGATGAATCACTGCAGTGGCCCATCGACGAGGAGATCGCTTGCTACCAATTGAAGAATAATAGTCAGCCTGAATCTGATGCCAGAGGGGTGTCCACCTCCCAAGGAACCAGTTGTGCCAGCCAATCCGACGCTGAGCCCTTGTAGCGGATGCAATATCAGGGGAGTATGAGGAAGGGTGGATACGCCTACCTTGACGAACCCTAGTGGTAACATCCACAATGGCGAGAGCCAGTGAAGGGTCTGTAAGCTCAGAAGTAAGGCGCTGTTGCAAAGGGCCCCAAAAGGAAGACAAGCAGTGCTGGACAGCCCCGGGGTCGGCACATGAAAGAACATGGGAAACCTTTTCCTCATCTTGGGCACACAGAGGGCATCGGGAGTGATCCTGGTGCTGGTAATGAAGTAACTGATTGCCAACACCAATACAACCCGAAGCAAACTTGACAAACCACCGTTGCATACCAGGAGGGAGGCGCTTGAAAGCAGAGTGATGGGCACACCAATGGATAGAATTGGAGACTTGTGGTGGAAAGGAGATGTCGTGGTGAGTTTGCCAATAGTGAAGAAGTGGGGGACCTGAAATAAGAATGTGCAAGGCATCTCTGTCAAAGCGAGAGCATTTGAGACCCTTCTGTGAGAGAGCCCAGGGCTCAAACACAAGTCGGGGATAGTGGTAAGGAGAAGAACGATTCATGGATAGAAATGCCTTGGCCATGCCATCAACTTGATGATTGCAAAGCGCCCACCAGTCAAGAGAAAGACCCTCTTGATGACCCTGAACCCACTTGAAGGTGACAGTGATTGGAAGAGCAGAGAGCATATTGCGAATGACATAGACATAGTCAAAAGATTTCTGAGAGATAGACAAGGGCCAGGTGCCCTGAGCCTGTTGAAGAGCCGTATCCCCATCAAGGGCAATGGTGAGTGAGCCGGAGGGTACATCATAGAGGTCCACCAGAGCCATACAGCAGGTGAGGACACCAATGATGCCAGCCAATTCACTCCGGTAGGAAGACTGATCTTCAGGGGAGCCACTGACAAGGTTAGATCCAATGAGGAACAAGGAGTGAGACTTGGTGGAGGTGTTGGGGGAAAGGATGAAGGAAGATGTACCACGGAGGAGAACGGGATCATAAGAGCCGTCACAGACAGCGCTGGCAGAGCCACTTGGAATGGCATCGGCAAGAGCCTGGCATCCATCCTGGGGAAGGGAGTAATGATGGAGAAGGACTCGGGGGCAACCGCAGAGAGCATCAAATGCATCCTCTGGGGTGGCAGGAAGACACTGAAAAGGATCGTAGGTCAAGGGGTCTTCGTCTGGTGGATGAGAGATAAAGGAGGATTGACCGACAATCCGGAACACATTCCCACTGGAAAGGAGGGATACAATAGTGTCTGCACTGGGAGGTTTAGCACAAAGGATGGTAGTGTTAAAGCTATAACGACCTCGGCCTTGCGAAGAACCGACCCTCCAACCAGTGGGGCATTTGAAGAAGAGCCGGTCAGTAGAACGGCACAAAAACCAGGGCCAAACAGAGGAGGATTGGGTTGACAGCCAATGCCCCAGGTGGAAGGAGGGGTGGAAAGCTCGGTCCGAAGGCAAAGCCAACGGGGGTAAGAAGGATTTCCAAAGGGCACGTTGCCAGAGCTGAAGGGCGGGAGGATGCCACGGAGGGGGGCAACGAGGCCAGTCAAGGTGAGCGCGAAGATGGTTGGAGGACTGCAGCTGGAAGGCCATAGGAGAAAGCCGTGTGCCATCTGCAGTGCAGATATCAGCAAGGGAGATAGCCTGGAGAGACATCCTGATGAGATTCAGAAGAGACAGGCCGGCGCCCCGAAAGCCAGCAGTGACAAAAGCTTGCATGAGGTAGCAGTCATTCATTCTAAGCAGAGGAAGTGTAGGAAAGTCTTCCACCATACTCACAGGGTGCATAGAAAAGAAATGCCACACATGCTTATACCAGCAAGGAGTGATATAAGAAGCATAAGGCTGGTAGGGGGTAATACCGAGATGAAAAGGGATCCCCAGTTCAAGCCAAAATGCTTCAGCGGTAAGCCTAAGAATATGGCCTGTCTGGGAACCACGTACAGATTCCTGAAGCAGGGTAGCAATGTGACTGAATTCCTGGAGAAGGAAACGGTGAACGAAACCAAAGCCTTGATACAAAGATGGACCATAGAAGACCTTGCGAGGAAAGTTGCGAGACATGCCTGCCTTGTTGAGCACGGGGACCAGAGTTGGGTGGAGAATTCGGGTCCAGGTAGAAGCGCTGAGCTGAGTGACGGGCATGGGGTATTCAAAAGACTTCAGAAATGAGTACTTGAAGGTGTAGAGGGAGGTGTTCTTTTCGCACTTGGAGGACCTCATTTGAGATCCAAAGGACTGGGACTGGGTCTGCAGGTGATCAACTTGAGCTTCCTCATTGCCGTCCATAGAAATGTAGACACCCAGAGTCTTGTCCGCGTGATCAACCTCAAAACGGTCAAGAGGTGATTGGGCACCAGATTTGTCAGTGATGGTGAAAACACCGGGCATTTCATCAACAGAACGATAGTCCCAACCAGAACCAGTCCACTTGAAATCTATCAAGTAGCAGAAGGATTTAGCAGGTTCAATAGCGCCACCAGTAGCAATGAGACCACCAGCCCAGTGGTCTAAAGCGGCCTGAAAATCAACAGCCAAAGCCTCACCAGAGGTAGTAGAGGAGGAACCGGCACAAAAAAGATCAGTATCATCCACAAAAGCAAAACCAACCAAGGAGACCAGCTGAAGGGATAGGGAGGTGAGGAGATGAACCCCATGGCCTGCATTCTGCATCATCCGGAAAAGGATGGTAGACACCAGAGCCCACAGAGTTGGGCCAAGACCGTTGCCTTGCCCAATCCCACTGAGAGGAATAGATTCATCACCATACATAGGACCGGACCGGCCAAATCCAGTTTTAATGTGATGGGTAGCACGCTGGAGAGTGGAGAGTAGAACCTCGCAAACATGAGCCGGAATCCCAAAGCTTTGGAGGGTGAGACTGGCAATGGGATGGGAGATTTGGTCATAGCAGCCCTTGGCATCATTCATTGCAACCGCCCCCGAGCGGCGCTTCTGGCGGAGGACATCGCAAATAAGCTTCTTGTTGAGACAAGTGTTGATGGCTTTGTGATGTTTTCCGGCTGCCATGTTGGTCAACTGCCACCGCGTTGGCCTGTTCAGCATGAGCGAGAATGCGTTTACCGATCATCTTGTTGTTGATCTGGAACTCAGGAGACATCAGTTGGATGAGTCTCATCTTGTCAACACGGTATTCACCAGGTTTCTTGAAAATTTCAACGTCGGTGATAACCTGCCAAGCAGAGGGCGAGAAGCCAGCAAGCAGAGGAGCAGTCCGCATCAGAGTATCAAAGGAATTCAGCTGAGTGTCCAAGGCAAAAGATTTATGGTGGGCAAAACTGAGGCAAGAAGGCTCACCAGCAGTGCGTTCCTTCTGGCATTTCCAGGCAGCAGCATTGTCAGTAAGGCTAACAGAATAGTCAAAGGGAGGCAAGGACTTAATAGCAGCGGGCACTTGAAGGCAAGTAAGAAATTCAGTCAGGTACTGGTCAGTTCCTGAAGGAGGGACGTAAGTGCCGGCAAGGACATCAGCTGAGGAAGGTCCAGTACCCAAGTAGCCGAAGGCCTGAATGAATGAGGGAGACATGGAGGGAGTGTCAAGGCATTGTTGTTGACTGCAGACATTGGAGGCAGTCATGGCTGGCACCATGGCAGATTGAGACTCCAAGACTTGTTCAGTGCCATCGGAGCCAACAGCAACCGCTTTCAGAACAGCAGGCTTTGAGAGGCGACCACGGATAGCGCGAGCAGCGAGCCCTAGATCCCGTTGGAGCCGTTCACGGCGCATGCGTGCCCGAATCTGAGAGGCACTCTGGTTGTAGGGCTTGCCTTCAGTAAGAAGGGCGTCCACCAAACCTTGGTTGAAGGAGTCTCGCCACGAAGGAGCCAGGACTTTGACAGCACGGTATTGCTTGTAGGCTTGCTTCAAATGGAGGACAGCCGTGGCAAGATCACAGTGTTCACCTTTGTATAAGGAAAGCTTACATGCCAAGCGCTTCACCTTGGTGTGACTGGTGGAGACACCTTGACAAAGCTGCACAATCTGCCTCCAAAAATCTATGGTGTCACGGTAAACCTGGAGCTTGGGGGACCACGGAATCATGCCGGTGCGAAGCCGGCAAAGATGGTGTTCAATAGACAGCCGGATGGAGGCAGAGGTAGCATGGAGGACATCATAGGTAGTGATGAGAGTATCGCGCACAGTGGTATCACCAGATAAATACAGTGCCACTAGGTGCTCTAGCTTAGTCTGAAGGGGGAACACACCAGCAGTAGCAAAGGCATGTTTTACCCGCTTGAGATAGCGCTGCCGAAGGTGAGGGTGGGAAGATTTCAGGCGAGGAAGAGAGGATCGCACAGGAGGTGGAAGATATTTGCCCAAGATACTGCCATTACACACTTCGATCCAGAGCAAGCGATGGTCAGAAACCATGCCGTGCTCACCATCAAAAGCACAGTAACCAGCTCGGATGACATCAACATGCTCAGTAGTCCAAATGGCATCAATGGGAGTCCTGGTAGTATTTCGGTTGTGGGTGGCAGGCGGGGAACTTGAAGGGTGGGTAGTTAAGATGGCATCCTTGAAGCCAAGTGCTGTGAGCTCAGAGGAGAGACCGTCAGACCGGACATCAGAATTATGGTCGATCCCTAAGACAACGGAGTCACCTGCCTCTAGGCAAGCCTGAAGGGCAGCTGTGAGGTCACGTCGAAAGAGAATGCGTGGGTTGGGACAGCGAAGATCCTCCTCAGCCTGGAAGTAGCGATAGTGTTGGTTCCAAACAGAGCCAAGATCCCTGTCATTTTCTACAGGGCAGTAGGCAGAAAAGATGGTAACCGTAGCTTGAGCCCTCCCCTGAAACCAAACGAAGGTCCACCGGCCAAGCCCCGAAGGATCAGCACCGTGGGCAAGCTTGTGAGAATGAAAGAGCCGGTCAATAGTAAACCCCGTACCACCAGGGATGCGCCACGTGCTAGTGGATGCCTCATGCTGGTTGCTAGCAACGAAGGTGAAGCTGGAAGGGTAGGCCTGTTTGATGCAAGAGTGAAAGAGGTCACCAAGGGGGAGCTGGGGTTCATTCAGACAATGCTCTGCGTAGAGGGCAACCCCAGCTTTGCTTTGAGCAACACGCCGAGAGTTGTGACAGGAACGAGACATGAAGGCTGACTTCCGCTGAGGACCAATATTTTGGAAGGTGATGAGAGTAGAGTTGAATGACGGGGACTGGGGAAAGGGATGGCCAAAAGCATCAGAATCTTTAGTCACAAGGATGTCCCCATGAAGATTGGATTGGGCGAGACAGGAAGCAGGAGGAAGCAAGGAATGGGAAGAAGGACTGGAGGAATCCAGGTGGGGATGAGAGTTAGAGGGCATCCCACAGTGCCCTGAAGGAGACATAATAACCATGATCAGACACATACCGTGTCTGTCGCACGGAAGAGGAAGCGTGTGAGGCATAGGTGTGGAATACGGAAGGCCACAGCAGGTGCGGTACCAGGAGTGGCAGCACAGGAAACAGCACAAGGAGAAGAATTGGCACTGGATGCAACCGTGGGTGAAGCAATGGAAGGCATGGCAAGGGCACTACTGGGTGAAGCACTGGAAGGCAAACCAAAGGCATTGCTGGAGGAAGCATTGGAAGTGTCACCTGGTGCAGTGCTGGGAGGAACACTGGGTGCATATCAGGGTGGAACACTGGGAGCACCAGTTGATGCAGCACTAGGTGGAACACTGAAGGCAACCCTAGGTGAAGCTATGGAAAGCAAACCTAAGGCATTGCTGGAGGAAGCACTGGGAGTTGCGCCTGGTGCAGTGCTGGGAGGAACACTGTGGGCAGAGCAGGGTGAAACACTGGGAGCACCAGTTGATGCAGCACTAGGTGGAGCATTGGAGGCAATCCTGGGGGAAGCACTGGAAAGCAAGCCAAATGCATGACAGGATAAAGCATTGGGAGTGGCGCCTGGTGCAGTGCTGGGAGGAAAACTGGGTGCATATCAGGGTGAAACATTGGGAGCGCCAGTTGATGCAGCCCTAGGTGGAACACTGGGGGCAACCCTAGGTGAAGCATTGGAAAGCAAGCCAACTGCATGGCGGGAGGAAGCACTGGGAGTGGAGCCTGGTGCAGTGCTGGGAGGAACACTGGGTGCATGTCAGGGTGAGACACTGGGAGCACCAGTTGATGCAGCACTAGGTGGAACACTGAAGGCAACCCTAGGTGAAGCACTGGAAAGCAAACCAACAGCCTTGCAGGAGGAAGCATTGAGAGTGGCACCTGGTGCAGTTCTGGGAGGAACACTGTCAGCAGAGCAGGGTGAAACACTGGGAGCACCAGTTGATGCAGCACTAGGTGGAGCATTGGAGGCAATCCTGGGGGAAGCACTGGAAAGCAAACCAACAGCCTTGCAGGAGGAAGCATTGGGAGTGGCACCTGGTGCAGTGCTGGGAGGAACACTGTCGGCAAAGAAGGGTGAAACACTGGAAGCACCAGTTGATGCAGCACTAGGTGGAGCACTGGAGGCAAACCTGGGGGAAGCACTGGAAAGCAAGCCAAATGCATGGCAGGAGGAAGCACTGGGAGTGGCGCCTGGTGCAGTGCTGGGAGGAAAACTGGGTGCATATCAGGGGGAAACACTGCGAGCACCAGTTGATGCAGCACTAGGTGGAGCACTGGAGGCAATCCTGGGGGAAGCACTGGAAAGCAAGGCAAATGCATGGCGGGAGGATGCACTGGGAGTGGAGCCTGGTGCAGTGCTGGGAGGAAAACTGGGTGCATATCAGGGGGAAACACTGCGAGCACCAGTTGATGCAGCACTGGGTGGAACACTGAAGGCAACCCTAGGTGAAGCACTGGAAAGCAAACCAACAGCCTTGCAGGAGGAAGCATTGGGAGTGGCACCTGGTGCAGTTCTGGGAGGAACACTGGGTGCATGTCAGGGTGAGACACTGCGAGCACCAGTTGATGCAGCCCTAGGTGGAGCACTGGAGGCAAACCTGGGGGAAGCACTGGAAAGCAAGCCAAATGCATGGCAGGAGGAAGCACTGGGAGTGGCGCCTGGTGCAGTGCTGGAAGGAAAACTGGGTGCATATCAGGGGGAAACACTGCGAGCACCAGGTGATGCAGCACTGGGTGGAACACTGAAGGCAATCCTGGGGGAAGCACTGGAAAGCAAACCAACAGCCTTGCAGGAGGAAGCATTGGGAGTGGCACCTGGTGTAGTTCTGGGAGGAACACTGTCGGCAAAGAAGGGTGAAACACTGGAAGCACCAGTTGATGCAGCACTAGGTGGAGCACTGGAGGCAAACCTGGGGGAAGCACTGGAAAGCAAGCCAAATGCATGGCAGGAGGAAGCACTGGGAGTGGCGCCTGGTGCAGTGCTGGGAGGAAAACTGGGTGCATATCAGGGGGAAACACTGCGAGCACCAGTTGATGCAGCACTAGGTGGAGCACTGGAGGCAATCCTGGGGGAAGCACTGGAAAGCAAGGCAAATGCATGGCGGGAGGATGCACTGGGAGTGGAGCCTGGTGCAGTGCTGGGAGGAAAACTGGGTGCATATCAGGGGGAAACACTGCGAGCACCAGTTGATGCAGCACTGGGTGGAACACTGAAGGCAACCCTAGGTGAAGCACTGGAAAGCAAACCAACAGCCTTGCAGGAGGAAGCATTGGGAGTGGCACCTGGTGCAGTTCTGGGAGGAACACTGGGTGCATGTCAGGGTGAGACACTGCGAGCACCAGTTGATGCAGCCCTAGGTGGAGCACTGGAGGCAAACCTGGGGGAAGCACTGGAAAGCAAGCCAAATGCATGGCAGGAGGAAGCACTGGGAGTGGCGCCTGGTGCAGTGCTGGAAGGAAAACTGGGTGCATATCAGGGGGAAACACTGCGAGCACCAGGTGATGCAGCACTGGGTGGAACACTGAAGGCAACCCTAGGTGAAGCACTGGAAAGCAAACCAACAGCCTTGCAGGAGGAAGCATTGGGAGTGGCACCTGGTGTAGTTCTGGGAGGAAAACTGGGTGCATATCATGGTGAAACACTGGAAGCACCAGTTGATGCAGCACTAGGTGGAGGACTGGAGGCAATCCTGGGGGAAGCACTGGAAAGCAAGCCAAATGCATGGCAGGAGGAAGCACTGGGAGTGGCGCCTGGTGCAGTGCTGGGAGGAACACTGGGTACATATCAGGGGGGAACACTGGGAGCACCAATTGATGCAGCACTAGGTGGAATACTGAAGGCAACCCTAGGTGAGCACTGGAAAGCAAACCAACAGCCTTGCAGGAGGAAGCATTGGGAGTGGCACCTGGTGTAGTTCTGGGAGGAAAACTGGGTGCATATCATGGTGAAACACTGGAAGCACCAGTTGATGCAGCACTAGGTGGAGCACTGGAGGCAAACCTGGAGGAAGCATTAGAAAGCAAGCCAAATGCAGGGCATGGGGAAGCACTGGGAGTGGCACCTGGTGCAGCTCTGGGAGGAACACTGTGTGCATGTCAGGGTGAAACACTGCGAGCACCAGTTGATGCAGCACTGGGTGGAACACTGAAGGCAACCCTAGGTGAAGCACTGGAAAGCAAACCAACAGCCTTGCAGGAGGAAGCATTGGGAGTGGCACCTGATGCAGTTCTGGGAGGAACACTGTCGGCAGAGCAGGGTGAAACACTGGGAGCACCAGTTGATGCAGCACTAGGTGGAGCACTGAAGGCAATCCTGGGGGAAGCACTGGAAAGCAAGCCAAATGCATGGCAGGAGGAAGCACTGGGAGTGGCGCCTGGTGCAGTGCTGGGGGGAAAACTGGGTGCATATCAGGGGGGAACACTGCGAGCACCAGGTGATGCAGCACTGGGTGGAACACTGAAGGCAACCCTAGGTGAAGCACTGGAAAGCAAACCAACAGCCTTGCAGGAGGAAGCATTGGGAGTGGCACCTGGTGTAGTTCTGGGAGGAACACTGGGTGCATATCATGGTGAAACACTGGAAGCACCAGTTGATGCAGCACTAGGTGGAGGACTGGAGGCAATCCTGGGGGAAGCACTGGAAAGCAAGCCAAATGCATGGCAGGAGGAAGCACTGGGAGTGGCGCCTGGTGCAGTGCTGGGAGGAAAACTGGGTACATATCAGGGGGGAACACTGGGAGCACCAGGTGATGCAGCACTAGGTGGAATACTGAAGGCAACCCTAGGTGAGCACTGGAAAGCAAACCAACAGCCTTGCAGGAGGAAGCATTGGGAGTGGCACCTGGTGCAATTCTGGGAGGAACACTGTCGGCAAAGAAGGGTGAGACACTGGGAGCACCAGTTTATGCAGCACTAGGTGGAGCACTGGAGGCAAACCTGGAGGAAGCATTAGAAAGCAAGCCAAATGCAGGGCATGGGGAAGCACAGGGAGTGGCACCTGGTGCAGCTCTGGGAGGAACACTGGGTGCATGTCAGGGTGAAACACTGGGAGCACCAGTTGATGCAGCACTAGGTGGAGCACTGAAGGCAACCCTAGGTGAAGCACTGGAAAGCAAACCAACAGCCTTGCAGGAGGAAGCATTGGGAGTGGCACCTGGTGCAGTTCTGGGAGGAACACTGTCGGCAGAGCAGGGTGAAACACTGGGAGCACCAGTTTATGCAGCACTAGGTGGAGCACTGGAGGCAAACCTGGGGGAAGCACTGGAAAGCAAGCCAAATGCATGGCAGGAGGAAGCACTGGGAGTGGCGCCTGGTGCAGTGCTGGGAGGAAAAGTGGGTGCATATAAGGGTGAAACATTGGGAGCGCCAGTTGATGCAGCCCTAGGTGGAACACTGGGGGCAACCCTAGGTGAAGCACTGGAAAGCACGCCAGCTGCATGGCGGGAGGAAGCACTGGGAGGTGCGCCTGGTGCAGTGCTGGGAGGAACACTGGGTGCATGTCAGGGTGAGACACTGGGAGCACCAGTTGATGCAGCACTAGGTTGAGCACTGGAGGCGACCCTAGGTGAAGCACTGGAAAGCAAACCGAAGGCATTGTGGGCGGAAGCTCTCGGAGTGCCTGGCGCAGTGATGGGAAGAACAATGGGTGCATGTCAGGGTGAGACACTGCGAGCACCAGGTGATGCAGCACTGGGTGGAACACTGAAGGCAACCCTAGGTGAAGCACTGGAAAGCAAACCAACAGCCTTGCAGGAGGAAGCACTGCGAGTGGCGCCTGGTGCAGTGCTGGGAGAAACACTGTCGGCAGAGCAGGGTGAAACACTGCGAGCACCAGGTGATGCAGCACTAGGTGGAACACTGGGGGCAACCCTAGGTGAAGCACTGGAAAGCAAGCCAAATGCATGGCAGGAGGAAGCACTGGGAGTGGCGCCTGGTGCAGTGCTGGGAGGAACACTGGGTGCATAGCAGGGTGAAACACTGGGAGCACCAATTGATGCAGCACTGGGTGGAACACTGAAGGCAACCCTAGGTGAAGCACTGGAAAGCAAACCAACAGCCTTGCAGGAGGAAGCATTGGGAGTGGCACCTGGTGCAGTTCTGGGAGGAACACTGTCGGCAGAGCAGGGTGAAACACTGGGAGCACCACTTGATGCAGCACTAGGTGGAGCACTGGAGGCAAACCTGGGGGAAGCACTGGAAAGCAAGCCAAATGCATGGCAGGAGGAAGTATTATATTCCTTTCGTGTCTAAGTTGGTAGAGGTACGAGATCGAAAATAATGAGACCTCGAAAATTACCGGGCTCATTCTTACGATCGAGACCGATACTTAACTGTAAGAAAAAGAATTGATAGCTCATTCTTACGATCGAGAATCGATACTTAACTGGAGAAGAAGAATCGATCGTCACTCAAGTTCGATACTTAGTGATCCAAGAAAGAGCACATGCCAGATGTTAGCATATGCTATATTTTGTTAAGTGTTCTGTTTTCAAGAAAAGACAGCAGAGGTTCGAAGCGCTGCTCACGAACTTGTTTCTCTGCTGCACAAAATATGCGTTGTATTAGCGGCAACGCGATATTTCCCCGTAACACGGTATTTTGCCGTATATTTGTAATATTGTGCTGTATTAGCGGCAGCACACTCTAAAGCGGTAACTTGCTCTCCAGCAAGCCAACATGCTTATACTTTTAGATTATTTGATTATTCAACCTTAAACCTTGCACACCGGACGCCTACTTTGCGTCTCATTTGTAGAACTACAAGCCTAAGATCTAACTGATTGCGTCGATTGGTCGATAGTCAGAATAGATCTGATTGGATTCGCATCCAGTCGTAGTGGATATCAGAGAAATATTAGACCACAACAGACCGGCACCTCAACCGGCCTGCAGATAGAGCTTCTGTTGCTCTTCTTTGCCCTTGGAATGAATCAGCTCAACAGCCAATTCAGAAGGAAATTAACAGATTAACAGTCGCAAGCTTGTTGAGGCTTGCAAAAGAAGAAGACAGTAGAAGCACTCGACGACGACGAAAACAATCAAGGAAAACAATCCGACAGCAGATCATCAATTGACTCGACTACGGACGATGATTGATAGTTCTCTGATCCGATTACAGCATAACAAAGAACAAATTAGACACGCCAATAACAATCTATCGCCATCCAAATCCCCAGGATTTCATCGACCTACGATTACACAACAACAATGCCTACCGTTCCGGTTGCTGGAAGAACAAGAAGCAGGTCAACTGGACGAAGCAGATCGACAGGACGATTCCAAACACTTCAACCTGGAAGCGCAGCAACCACACCTCGGCTACCCACAGCAGACGTGGCACCCGATCAACAGAATAATCCAAGCCAAGAGGAGGAAGAGGACACATCTATCGTGGACCTCTTCCCATCGTTTGACCGACCACTTGCCACTTTCTTGCATGAAATCTTTGACATACCAAGGGAACAAAATGACGCCCTGTGTGAGGCTCTCATTGCTGGAAGGATCAAGACATGGCTAGCATTCTTGTACATCGAGAACATTGGAGATCTAGCTTTCCTCGAAGGGGGAGTAAGAACACCAATTTATCGACATGTACAGATGTCCATACAGCAAGTCATCGACTTCGGCCAACATCTCACAGCACAAGGACTAGACTCAGAGGATAGAACCCAGTATACCAAAGACGACTTTCAGAGCTACTGTTTTAGTGCTGTCAGAGCCAGAAGAGCATCTGGAACGGATATTGGAATCACCAGCACCGGCACGCCTCGACGACAACAGGAAAGATCCTCCAAGCCCATCGAACAGCTTAGATATGAATCCTGGACCAAGAAATCGAGGGATGAATCCACCTTTCCCATCCTGCAGAATGATGCAAGGTTTGAACGCTGGCTTGTAAAATTCAAGGCAAAGCTGGAAACATCTGATATAGATACCCATACATTTCTCGATCCAAACTGGCCTGATACACCACTCGTCGGGTATGAAAAAGCTCTCCATGACAAACAATGTGCTTTCTTCTGGACCCTTGTCCTACATGCCCTCCAGAGTGATCTCTCCTACTCCTGCGTGCTCAGCCATACCTCCTCAAGAGATGGTAGACAAGCCTTCTTTGACTTTGTGTCATTGCACGACAGATCCAAATCCAAAGTATATGACACCTCCATCGTGATGCAACAACTATTGGACATTGATTTGAGGACATGGAAGGATACCAAGGTCAAGTTCATCACCCAGTGGTTTGCCCAGTTGGAACATCTCAACACACTACGCGATCCACAGAGGCCACTTGATTTTGATACTGTCAAAACGCACCTTTGCAAGGCCTGTAGTAGCAGCTTCCAGCTCAGTGAACAGTTCTACAAGGTTGATGATCCTCCTGCAGCACAGGACTTGATTAAGTTTAGACAGCATGAAGCCGTTGCTATCAGTGAATTGAAAAATACCCTCCTCCTTGAAGCAACCAGGCTGGATTCCCAAGCATCACTGACCCAGCCCCGCAGCCGATCGTCTGTTAAGGCCAACTCCCATGATTTCTCCTCTGTGACACCCTCCACATATTCTGGAATAACCGATGACTCAGCATCATATTTGCCTCCTATTGATTTTGATGGTGACTATCAAGACTACGCTGTTTACAAGGCTGGCAGAACCCCAGACCCAACCACAAGGTTACCTTCTGCCGTCTGGAAAACTCTATCCAAGCAAGGCATGAAGCATTGGCTTGGCTTCACAGCTGATGACAAGAAGCGCCTAGTTGCTTGCCTTCGATCTGAGCTCCTTGATGCTGCACTGCCACCGGACCCCAATTCCAGCAAGCCAATCACGCGGCGAGCTTATGAACACCTTACTGATGAGCAGGTCCCATCATCACCTGATGGTGAGCCAGTCCTCTCACCTGATGAAGAAAGCTCCGCCAGATCCGCCTTCCATGCATCCCTCGGTGTATACAAGACATCTTCTCACCAAGACAACAGGCCCCTCAAGTCTTCTGTTTCTCCTGCACACCCAGCTCGCTTCCTTGCAGATAATCCTGATATTCTTTACAAGAAAGAAGGCAATGTTTATGTCCCTGCCGGTCTGTCTTCCATGTCTGTGAAATTCCACCATTGGGCATCACCCGAACGCGAACCTCATGTTTCAACCTCACACCCCATTGATACCTATCATTCTAGCAAAACTAACGTCTCCACACCCGGTTATGCTATGGTTGACAGAGGCGCAAATGGATGTATCATAGGACATGATGCATGTCTCATCTCCAAGGATATTCCACCACGGTATGTCAATGTGACTGGCATCAACAATCATCAAATTCAGAACATTCCTATTGCTACATGTGGCGCGTACTCTGTTTCCAACAGGGGTCCTGTCATCATCATCTTTCATGAGTGTGCCTACACTGGACAACACCCATCCATCCTGTCTTCTCCTCAGATGGAAGCATACTTCTCAATTGTAGATGACACCTCTATCAAGACGGGCGGCACCCAAGTCATCACCACCACCAATGGTTATGTCTTTCCACTCAGTATATCCATGGATTGCCTTATCTTGCCATGCGCAAGTATACCAGTGAAGAATTTGCTCATCTTCCTCATGTTGTCATGACCAGTGATCAACATTGGGACCCATCTACACTAGATCGCGCATATACCCCCCAGGATGATACCTTCATCCAGAAATACCCGCCTCTTGTCACATCACTTCCATATAAAGACTATGATGAATTTGGCTCCCTCAGGGATATCAACATTGGCATATCTTCTACGGTCACAGCATTCTTGTCCAACAGCGCCACTTCACCCATCCAGGCATTGGATGCTTCTGATCCCTCTTTTTGGCTCAGCCCAGCTGATTATATTCACCAATCAATCCTCAGTCGGTGCTCTAATCAGACTCCTTCCACCTCCATTACTGCTGCAGCCCATGCTCAATCACCCACTGATATAGATTACTTGTCACTGAAGCCCTTCTTTGGATGGATCTCCCTTGACCGTATCAAGGCCACCTTCAACAATTCCACTCAGTATGGCTCACTGTCACTTAGTCCCGATGGTAACATCTTCAAAAGGTTCCAATCACCACAGCCTGCCATGAATGTCCGGCCTCTCAATGATGATGTCCTCTCTGATGTCATCTATTCTGACACCCCCGCTATCGATGGTGGTTCCAAAATCGCTCAAGTTTTCTTTGGTCGAAAATCTCATATCATCCATGTTGAAGAAATGAGGACTACTGCTGATTTTCTCCCTTGTCTCCAAAATTTTGTTTGACAATGGGGTAGACCACTCCGACTGCTTTGTGATCATGGATCTTACCAGTCCAGCAAATCTGTTCTTGACTACCTCAAGATGATGTGGATTGGCTTATGGCAAAGTGAACCATACCATCAACACCAAAATCTTTTTGAACGGCGGTACCAGACCTTCAAACGCATTGTCAATAGAATCATGGATTGCACGGGCACTCCACCACACCTCTGGCTTCTTTGTATGCAATATGTTGGCCGCCTCATGAATCATTTGTCTGACCCCACTCTCTCTGACAAACAGCCTTTCTTTATTGCTACTGGTATCATTGGTGACATCAGTCCCTACCTTAGTTTCTTCTGGTTCGAGCCCGTCTACTACAAGACCCCAACTGCACAGTTTGGCTCTCAGACCACTGAATGCCTTGGCCACTTTGTTGGCATTGCTGAACATGTTGGCAATAGCTTATGTTTCACCATCTGGGATCCCATCACCAATAAGCTCCTTGACCGCTCTGGTGTACGCACTGCTTTAACTCCCGAGCATCGCAACAAGCGTGCTGGCTTGTTTACTGATGATGGCTTTCTTGCATGGCGCAAGGCCAAAGATGCTTCCATCACTCCTAAATCTTCTGGTGATAGTCCCTCCTTTCGACATCCTTCATCCCCCAGTTCGGTACCAGCATCACCTTCTCTACGCATCCCCAAGCCATCCTTGCCTACATTTCTTTATTCCAAGGTTCCTACTACACGAAGCTATGTACCTTCTCCACTCCCTAACAACTATGGGGAGATTCTTGATGGTCCTCCAACCCCTCATATCTTCAGCAAAACTCCTGGCGGTGTCCCTGTTACTGAAGATGATTTCGGCCCCCCTGAGCTAGCATATTTTGATGTCAGTGACGCCACACCTCCACCTATCAATCCTGCTACCCCATCTGTTGGCCCATCTAAAGTAGTTGTTACTGATGAAGAAGGCAACGCCCAATTTGACGATGATGGCACACCCATCACCATCCCTGCTATCCCTGTTGCCGACTTGCAAGGTCGCTCTTTTCTTATGGCTCTCCCTGATGGCACACAGAAAAGAATGACAGTTGTTGACATTGAAAACAGTCTTGAGCAAAACAAAGACTTCATCAAGTTCAAATGCAAGCATACAGATGACGAACTTGAAGATATCATAGCCTACAATGACGTCATGAATTACATCCACAGGGATGTAACTCAAGAAGATGGCAAACTTTGGTCATTTCGCCGCATACTTGGCCATCAAGGTCCCCTTGACAACAAGCACCCCCAATACAAAGGTTCCAAATACAACCTATGGATTGAGTGGGAAAACATGGAGCGTACCTATGAACCTCTCTCCAATGTAGCTGCAGACGACCCTGTTACTGTAGCCAAATATGCAAAGGACAACGACATGCTTGATCAACCTGGTTGGAAACATCTCAAACGCATTGTTTCCCTTGCCAGAAGAACCAAGAAGCTAGACAGGCTAATCCACCAAGCCAAACTTCGCTCCTTTCGAACTGCTCCACAGTACCAGTATGGATTCAAGGTACCTCGCAATCATGAAGAAGCCATCCAGTTTGACATAGCCAATGGCAATACCAAATGGCAGCGCTGGAAATGTCACAGCTTCAAGAATATGACACCTTTATTGACAAAGGTATCTACAAGGCTAGCAATATACCCATTGGTTTCCAACAGATCAAGGTCCACATGATTTATGCGGTCAAGCATGATGGTCGACACAAAGCCAGGCTAGTTGCAAATGGCAATCTCACTGAAACTCCTGTCCACAGTGTATATGCAGGAGTTGTATCTCTTTGGGGCTTGCGCATGTGCCTATTCCTTGCTGAACTGAATAGCTTAGAAGCATGGGGAACTGACATTGGTAATGCGTAACTTGAAGGTGTTACCTGTGAGAAAGTATGCATCAAGGCTGGCGCTGAATTTGGATCACTAGAAGGTCACCTCCTATTGATTTACAAGGCCCTATATGGCCTCCGATCATCTGGCAAGTGTTTTGGTGATCTACTTGCTGCCTGCCTCATTGAACTGGGTTTTGAAAGATCTAAGACAGAGCCCGAGATCTTTATCAAGCCTGGCAACAACAAACATGGGGAGCCAGTATATGAGCTCATATGCACATATGTTGATGACCTCTGCTTATGTATGGCCAATCCCAAAGCCTTTCTGATAATCCTACAGTCTGAACCTTATAATTTCAAATTAAAGGGTTCTGGGCCAATGAACTTTCATTTGGGATGTGGATTCGAAAGAGATGAACATGGTGTGCTCTGCATGAACCCCATCAAGTTCATCGAGAAAATGGAGGCCTCGTATGTACAAATGTTTGGCTGCAAACCTACCACCAGATTCCATTCACCGCTTGCTGAGAACGACCACCCAGAGCTAGACTCAACATCCTTCCTAAGTGATACTGATATCCAAAAGTATCAAAGCATGATTGGATCACTTCAATGGGTCATAGCTATTGGACGTTTTGACGTGCAGACTGCTGTTATGACCTTATCAAGCTTTCGCGTGCAACCTAGGGAAGGCCATCTCAACAGAGCCAAACGAATCTATGGTTACATCTCCAAGTTTCGTCATTTCAAAATCAGATTCAGAGTGGGCATACCAGATTTTGTACTCACTCAAGGCAACAGTACAGACTGGTCCAATACCGTATATGGGGAGCATTCTGAAGACCTACCAAGCGATGCACCTAAACCCCTAGGTAAGGTAGTTGTATTGTCTCATTTTTATGACGCAAACTTAATGCATGACATCCTAAGTGGCAAGGCTGTCACTGGGATCCTGCACTTTGCAAACAAGACCCCCATCATGTGGTTCTCCAAGAAGCAAGCAACATCTGAAACAGCCACCTTTGGCGCTGAGTTTGTATCTGCTAGAACCTGCATTGAGCAAATTGTTGACATTCGACAGTCATTCAGGTATCTTGGTACTAGAGTACATGACACATCCTACACATGGGGAGACAATGAAAAGATGATCCAAACCTCCACATTCCCATACGCGAGGCTCCACAAGAGGCATCACATTCTATCATATCACTATGTTAGAAGCATGATCGCAAGAGGCTTCATCCTCATACAACATCTTGCAGGCAAGGATAACTGTGCCGACATCCTCACCAAGCATTAGGGACACTCAGTAGTGTATCCTTTACTCAAGCCCATCTTCCACTATTGTGGAAACACTGGTGATTTGCTACAGGATGACTGCATCGGATCTTAGAGTATGCTTTCGCGTGGACACATGGGGAGTATTAAATTCCTTTCGTGTCTAAGTTGGTAGAGGTACGAGATCGAAAATAATGAGACCTCGAAAATTACCGGGCTCATTCTTACGATCGAGACCGATACTTAACTGTAAGAAAAAGAATCGATAGCTCATTCTTACGATCGAGAATCGATACTTAACTGGAGAAGAAGAATCGATCGTCACTCAAGTTCGATACTTAGTGATCCAAGAAAGAGCACATGCCAGATGTTAGCATATGCTATATTTTGTTAAGTGTTCTGTTTTCAAGAAAAGACAGCAGAGGTTCGAAGCGCTGCTCACGAACTTGTTTCTCTGCTGCACAAAATATGCGTTGTATTAGCGGCAACGCGATATTTCCCCGTAACACGGTATTTTGCCGTATATTTGTAATATTGTGCTGTATTAGCGGCAGCACACTCTAAAGCGGTAACTTGCTCTCCAGCAAGCCAACATGCTTATACTTTTAGATTATTTGATTATTCAACCTTAAACCTTGCACACCGGACGCCTACTTTGCGTCTCATTTGTAGAACTACAAGCCTAAGATCTAACTGATTGCGTCGATTGGTCGATAGTCAGAATAGATCTGATTGGATTCGCATCCAGTCGTAGTGGATATCAGAGAAATATTAGACCACAACAGACCGGCACCTCAACCGGCCTGCAGATAGAGCTTCTGTTGCTCTTCTTTGCCCTTGGAATGAATCAGCTCAACAGCCAATTCAGAAGGAAATTAACAGGAAGCACTGGGAGTGGCGCCTGGTGCAGTGCTGGGAGGAAAACTGGGTGCATATCAGGGGGAAACACTGCGAGCACCAGGTGATGCAGCACTAGGTGGAACACTGAAGGCAACCCTAGGTGAAGCACTGGAAAGCAAACCAACAGCCTTGCAGGAGGAAGCATTGGGAGTGGCACCTGGTGCAGTTCTGGGAGGAACACTGTCGGCAAAGAAGGGTGAAACACTGGGAGCACCAGTTGATGCATCACTAGGTGGAGCACTGGAGGCAATCCTGGGGGAAGCACTGGAAAGCAAGCCAAATGCATGGCAGGAGGATGCACTGGGAGTGGCGCCTGGTGCAGTGCTGGAAGGAAAACTGGGTGCATATCAGGGGGAAACACTGGGAGCACCAGTTGATGCAGCACTAGGTGGAACACTGGGGGCGACCCTAGGTGAAGCACTGGAAAGCAGGCCAAATGCATGGCAGGAGGAAGCACTGGGATTGGCGCCTGGTGCAGTGCTGGGAGGAAAACTGGGTGCATGTCAGGGTGGAACACTGGGAGCACCAGGTGATGCAGCACTAGGTGGAACACTGAAGGCAACCCTAGGTGAAGCACTGGAAAGTAAACCAACAGCCTTGCAGGAGGAAGCATATGGAGTGGCACCTGGTGCAGCTCTGGGAGGAACACTGTCGGCAGAGCAGGGTGAAACACTGGGAGCACCAGTTGATGCAGCACTAGGTGGAGCACTGGAGGCAACCCTAGGTGAAGCACTGGAAAGTAAATCAACAGCCTTGCAGGAGGAAGCCTTGTGAGTGGCACCTGGTGCAGTGCTGGAAGGAAAACTGGGTGCATATCAGGGGGAAACACTGGGAGCACCAGTTGATGCAGCACTAGGTGGAACACTGGGGGCGACCCTAGGTGAAGCACTGGAAAGCAGGCCAAATGCATGGCAGGAGGAAGCACTGGGATTGGCGCCTGGTGCAGTGCTGGGAGGAAAACTGGGTGCATGTCAGGGTGGAACACTGGGAGCACCAGGTGATGCAGCACTAGGTGGAACACTGAAGGCAACCCTAGGTGAAGCACTGGAAAGCAAACCAACAGCCTTGCTGGAGGAAGCATTGGGAGTGGCACCTGGTTCAGCTCCGGGAGGAACACTGTCAGCAGAGCAGGGTGAAACACTGGGAGCACCAGTTGATGCAGCACTAGGTGGAGCACTGAAGGCAACCCTAGGTGAAGCACTGGAAAGCAAACCAACAGCCTTGCAGAAGGAAGCATTGTGAGTGGCACCTGGTGCAGCTCCGGGAGGAACACTGTCAGCAGAGCAGGGTGAAACACTGGGAGCACCAGTTGATGCAGCACTAGGTGGAGCACTGAAGGCAACCCTAGGTGAAGCACTGGAAAGCAAACCAACAGCCTTGGAGGAGGAAGCATTGGGAGTGGCACCTGGTGCAGTTCTGGGAGGAACACTGTCGGCAGAGCAGGTTGAAACAATGGGATCACCAGTTGATGCAGCACTGGGTGGAACACTGAAGGCAACCCTAGGTGAAGCACTGGAAAGCAAACCAACAGCCTTGCAGGAGAAAGCATTGGGAGTGGCACCTGTTGCAGTTCTGGGAGGAACACTGTCGGCAAAGAAGGGTGAAACACTGCGAGCACCAGTTGATGCAGCACTAGGTGGAACACTGAAGGCAACCCTAGGTGAAGCACTGGAAAGCAAACCAACAGCCTTGCAGGAGGAAGCATTGGGAGTGGCACCTGGTGCAGCTCTGGGAGGAACACTGTCGGCAGAGCAGGGTGCAGCACTGGGAGCACCAGTTGATGCAGCACTAGGTGGAGCACTGGAGGCAACCCTAGGTGAAGCACTGGAAAGTAAATCAACAGCCTTGCAGGAGGAAGCATTGGGAGTGGCACCTGGTGCAGTGCTGGGAGGGACACTGTCGGCAGAGCAGGGTGAAACACTGGGAGCACCAGTTGATGCAGCACTAGGTGGAGCACTGGAGGCAATCCTGGGGGAAGCACTGGAAAGCAAGCCAAATGCATGGCAGGAGGAAGCACTGGGAGTGGCGCCTGGTGCAGTGCTGGGAGGAAAACTGGGTGCATATCAGGGGGGAACACTGCGAGCACCAGGTGATGCAGCACTAGGTGGAACACTGAAGGCAACCCTAGGTGAAGCACTGGAAAGCAAACCAACAGCCTTGCAGGAGGAAGCATTGGAAGTGGCACCTGGTGCAGTTCTGGGAGGAACACTGTCGGCAGAGCAGGGTGAAACACTGGGAGCACCAGGTGGTGCAGCACTAAGAGGAACACTGGAGACGACCCTAGGTGAAGCGCTGGAAAGCAAGCAAAGTGCATGGCTGGAGGAATCACTGGAAGTGTCGCCTGGTGCAGTGTTAGGAGAGGCACAAAGGGCAGATCAGGGTGAAACACCGGTAGCACCAGGTGATGCAGCACTTTGGGAAACAGTGGAAGCAACCCTGGGAGAAGAGCTGGGAATCACACCAAAGGCGGAACAGGAAAGAGCACCTGAAGGAACACCCGGTGCAGGGATAGGAGAAACACGGTGGGGTAGACAAGGCGGGAAGCAGGAGGAGCGGAAGAAGAGGAAGGTTGACTGAGGGATGCAGAGGTGGAATTTGGAGAAGTAGGCATTCCACCAGGCCAGAAGCAAGAGTGCCTAACCATGATCAGAGGCATACCGTGTCTGTCGCACGGAGAGGAGAGAGGCAGGAGCAGAGCTGGTTGAGGCATTAGTATGGCTCAGCTCGCTGATACTAGCATCGGTGCCGGGAGAAAAAGCTATGGAGGTGAAACCAGAGCGGAGAGGAGAGTTGAGGGCGGTGGGGAGTGTGCTAGCGGGGGACACAGTGTCAGCCAAGGCAACGCCTTCAAGAGGGGCAGCAGCCGGAGGGGCACCCAGAACAGAAGTGATGTTGGAAGTGCCGGTTGCAAGAGTAGACATGGACTGGCCATCATCAAAGCCACACCCAGCGCTGTCCTCACGTATCTGAAAAGAGAAGTACATATCCAGGTCAAAAGTAACAGCGTTGGAAGTGGAGTCAATGGACAGGTCATCATCCACGAGTTCCCAATCACAGACGTCACCACGACCAAAGAAGGGCAGAGCATCCTCCGGCTCCTGGTCCGGTGCAGGGGCGTTTTCAACAACCCTTCCTTCAGTGGGATCCCAATGAAAGTCCTCCAACTCAGTGAGACACTCAGTAGAGAACCATTGGCGAACACAAGAGCCATACCGGGCCTCCAGGAAGATAGGAAGAAAGGACAGCATGGCTTGGGCTTCAGCTGAGGTAGTAGTGTTGTACAGGGACAGGATTTCACCACGGTAGGAGCTGGTGTCAACAGAGAGAAACAGTTGCCAGGACCAGTTGTCCCTAGTACGAATTCCCAGAAGAACACGGCGCAAAGTGGTAGCGCCCAGGCCCTGACCCAAATCGACAGGAAGATCCAGGTCAACCACACCTAGAACAGAAGCAGTTTCATGGGTCTGGATGAACTTGGCTTGCCGGTGCTTAGCTTGACGAATGGTCTTCAGCTTGGAAGGGGAAAGGCATCGGTCAGAGGGATTGGTAGCAGTCTCAATGAACTTGTAGAATTTACCATCAGGAAGGGAGGCTATATCAGACGCAGAGCAGCGATTGAACTGAGCCTTCAATAGCTTGACAGTCTGAGAACGCTTGGTAGAATCACACAAGATGTGAGCGGCTGGGACAGGAGAGGGGTCAGGGGTTCGTGAATTGTCGAGCCGAATGTTCTTCCGGATGACAGCTATAGGGAAGGCTTGAAACCGAGGATGGGTCTGGACCAGTGCATTGTAATGGTTAAGATCAAAACTCTGCATATAGGAACCGAGCAGGAAACCACAGGTGACAGTAGTGGAGGCTTGAATATGATCGTACTTGAAGTCCATTTCACGGTCCTGGAGGCGCTGAAGGAGAGTGTCAGACAAGAGAGCATCCACTGGGACACTGTGTCCAATATAGAACCGAAGGTGGGGTGTTGCGCAAACCCGGAGCCAGAGGGAAGCAACGTAGAGCTCAAGAGTGCGCCTGTCAGGCAGGGTAGACCAGAGTTTGGGAACAGGCTTAGCCTTGGGGTTAATGCTGGCGCGGGAAGGGAAGACATAGAGGACCAGCTTCCGATCCACCGACCAGAGCAAGCTAAGTGCATCAGTCAGGGACTCCAGCATTTCGTCGTACAAATCACTAGGGCGGGGTGACATCAGCCAAGGGAGAGACAGAGTGAAGTAGGAGCTGTAGGAGCACTTGGTACCTTCAGTGACATCAACCGGAGCCCTGGAATCACTGGAGCAAACCCCATGCCGTTGAAGAAAGTGGCCGACAGAAGAAGAAAGGACAGAAGCAGCTCCAACAGAAGGAAAAAAGGAGACAGACCGAGAACCCGGCGCCGGGCTGGAAGATGCAGAGGCAGCTGACGGAGCAGGGGCAGGGGGCTTAGTCTTGAAAAACCAATGAGAGCCGAGAACCCGGTTGGCAGACAGCCACACCAGCCCTTCAGTGCTAGGCAGAAGGTTGCCTTCACAGTACAGGGCATCAAAGCATTCGGGAGACATTTTAGCAAGACCAATGAGACATTTCCGAAGGGCTTGGCCGGGAGGGGATTTGGTCCACGCAGCAGAGCCTTGGAAGCAAGCCGAAGCCAGGGAGACCAGAGACTCCACAGTAGCAGTCCTCCAATCGGAATCAGCGGGATTGACCAGGGCATACACCGGGGCGACGGAGAGACGGCACACATCATGAATGGATTTCTTGTCACGGCCATCCTTCTTGCTGAAGAAGTGGGTAGGACTGGGAGAGGCATTCCAAACCCGGGTCTGCGCTGGAGACTTCCTGAGGCGGTGGATGAAAGATGGGGTAGGGAAACGGCCATCACCATAGAAACGCCACAGGAAGGAAGCAGAGTGGGCCTGATTGGCAGCGGCCAGAGCCTGTTGACGAAGTGCTTGACGATCCAAGCTGGGGGAGGGAGTCATGGAAGGGGACTGCGGGAGGAGAGACTGTTTAAGAGCTGTAGCAGGGGCGGGACGCGCGGCAGATGGTGCTGGCTGCTGAAGAGCTGGGGGAGTAAGGACAAGCTGCTTGAGAGGGGGAGGCTGAAGGGGGGGAGACTTAAGGGCTGGCTTCTTAGAATCCTGACGAGGAGCAGGCTTCGTAGCAGACTGAGTAGAAGAGGCCACAGAGGAATCAGAGGAAGAGACAGACATGGAGGTAACAGAGGATTGGCTGGCCGAGGAAGAGGAACAAGCAGACAAGGAAGCATCCTTCCGGGGGCGAAGAGAGGAAGGAGAAGGAGGGGCCTGGGTAGGAGCTGGGGTAGGGGTGGAGGACTTCTTCAGATGGGCGCGCTTGGGGTAGCGAGAGCCAGATGCAGAGCGGGCAGATGAAGAAGATAGAGAGGGCGTGGACTGGAGTCTTTTCTTGGGGGAAGAAGCAGAGGGGCGGCCCGCAGTGGGCTTGGTGGGAGTGGTGGGGGTAGGCATGCTGGGAATCGTAGTAGGGGAGGCGGATGAGGAAAAACGTGATAACTCAGTCAATTTCTGGAGTCCGGGAGCAGAGCGGCCGGTGGAGTAAAAACGGGAGGATGGAGGCTGTGGTCGCAGCAAACGTTAAACGCGTGGGGTAGGGTGATTTGATCGAAGGAGCGGCGGGTCAAGCGGCTGTACGATTGCTGGTAGAAGGTGCAAGCGATTCGATGAAGCAGTCAGGAGCAGCAGCGTCGGGCGGAGCTGTGAGCTGCGGGTGGAATGGGGCTGTGGCCGCAGCAACCAACGGTGGTGTTGTGGATGGTGTAAAGAAACGACGGGCGAGGGAAGAGGGACAGGGGACCGTGTGTAGAAAAACGATCGTTCGTAGAAAACGAAGCAGAGAAGGCGAGAGAGTGAATGGAGATTCTTGTGGATTGAGAGAAGCAACGAGCGATGGAAGAGCTTTTCGGTAGGAGTAATGTGGAGGATGGGTCGGCGTGTTGGATGGGGTGGCAAGCAGGAGGTGATCGTTTGTAGAAAACGAACGTTCGTATAGAACGAAGCAGAGAGAGAGTGAATGGAGATGGGGGATGGAGAGAAGGACGTGCGGTCGATGGATCTGCTGTTGGATCTGCTGTTGGAAGAGTCAAGGGGGACAGGCAAGAGCGCGGATGGATCGGCGGTCGAGAGGTTAAATGTCGAAGCAAAACGGAGTCGCCGGCTATGTAGAAACAGTACTACAACCCTCGTAGAAAATTATGTGTCGGCCCGGAAGTCCAACAACGTCGGCGAGAGAACAGCAAAAGTAACCACAAAGGCCAGCAAGCGGACAACCAACCAATAACAGCAACAGAAGGGTCACCAAGTCACAATGGAGAGGTGTGGGGCCTGTTATCTGGATTGGTAAAGGGATAGGGGAGAAAAAAGAGTATAAGGAATACTGCGTAAAAGTCTACGTGTTTTAAGTACTAGAAATTCGGAACGTCCGACAAAGTCGCTGGGGCCGAAATTGTGAGATGAATCGTATAAACAGTTATTTACTTTGGCGACTATCACGAGTAAACAATCTAGCCTGTCGGACGTACATATCATAGTCTGCCTGTATGTCCTTCAAGGCATGATTTCTAAATTAGGGACTGGAAAGATTTGTACTGTGTTCAAATCTGGTGGGTTTTTGGGTTGATGACTGAGTTATATTTTGGTTGGGGATTGGCAGGATTTGCACTGTCTTCAAATCTGGTGAGTTTTTGGGTTGACGATTCAATTATATTTTGGTCCGGGACTGGCAGGATTTGCACTGTGCTCAAATCTGGTGGGTTTTTGGGTTGATAACTGAATTATATTTTGGTTAGGGACTGGAAAGATTTGCATTGTGTTCAAATCTGGTGGGTTTTTTTGGTTGATGACTGAGTTATATTTTTGTCAGGGACTGGCAGGATTTGCACAGTGTTCAAATATGGTGGGTTTTTGGGTTGATGACTGAGTTATATTTTGGTCTGGGACTGGCAGGATTTGCACTGTGCTCAAATCTGGTGGGTTTTTGTTTCACGATTGAATTATATTTTGGTTAATGACTGGAAAGATTTGCACTGTGTTCCAATCTGGTGGGTTTTGGGGTTGATGACTGACCTTTATTTGGTCTGGGACTGGCAGGATTTGCACTGTGCTCAATTCTGTTTGGTTTTTGGGTTGACGATTGAATTATATTTTGGTTAGCGACTGGAAAGATTTGCACTGTGTTCCAATCTGGTGGGTTTTTGGGTTGATGACTGAGTTATATTTTGGTGGGGGATGGGCAGGATTTGCACTGTGTTCAAATCTGGTGGGTTTTTTTGGTTGATGACTGAGTTATATTTTGGTCGGGGACTGGCAGGATTTGCACTGTGCTCAAATGTGGTGGGTTTTTGGGTTGATAACTGAATTATATTTTGGTGGGGGATTGGCAGGAGTTGCATTGTGTTCAAATCTGGTGGGTTTTTTTGGTTGATGACTGAGTTATATTTTGGTCAGGGACTGGCAGGATTTGCACAGTGTTCAAATATGGTGGGTTTTTGGGTTGATGACTGAGTTATATTTTGGTCTGGGACTGGCAGGATTTGCACTGTGCTCAAATCTGGTGGGTTTTTGTTTCACGATTGAATTATATTTTGGTTAATGACTGGAAAGATTTGCACTGTGTTCCAATCTGGTGGGTTTTGGGGTTGATGACTGACCTTTATTTGGTCTGGGACTGGCAGGATTTGCACTGTGCTCAATTCTGTTTGGTTTTTGGGTTGACGATTGAATTATATTTTGGTTAGCAACTGGAAAGATTTGCACTGTGTTCCAATCTGGTGGGTTTTTGGGTTGATGACTGAGTTATATTTTGGTGGGGGATGGGCAGGATTTGCACTGTGTTCAAATCTGGTGGGTTTTTTTGGTTGATGACTGAGTTATATTTTGGTCGGGGACTGGCAGGACTTGCACTCTGCTCAAATGTGGTGGGTTTTTGGGTTGATGACTGAATTATATTTTGGTGGGGGATTGGCAGGAGTTGCACTGACTTCAAATCAGGTGGGTTTTAGGGTTAACGATTCAATTATTATTTGGTCTGGGACTGCCAGGATTTGCACTATGCTCAAATCTGGTGGGTTTTTTTATTAAATTCCTTTCGTGTCTAGGTTGGTAGAGGTACGAGATCGGAAATAATGAGACCTCGAGAATTACCGGGCTCATTCTTACGGTCGAGTTCGATACTCCACAGGAAGAGAAGAATCGACGTCACTCCAATTTGATACTTAGTACTCAAAGAACGAACGCACACTAGAGGTTCGCACATGCAATCTCTTGTTAAGTGTGCTGTTTTCAAGAAAAGACAGCAGAGGTTCGAAGCGCTGCTCACCGAACTTGTTTCTCTGCTGCACAAAATACGCGTTGTATTAGCAGCAACGCGATATTTTCCCGTAACACGGTATTTTGCCGTATATTTGTAACAAAGTGCTGTATTAGCGGCAGCACGCTTTAAAGCGCTATCTTGCTCTCCAGCAAGCCAACACGCTTATACTTTTAGATTATTTGATTATTCAACCTTAAACCTTGCATCGGACGTTCTTGCGTCCTACTGTAGAACTACAAGCCTAAGATCTAACTGACTGAGCCCACCGGTAGTCAGAATAGATCTGATTGAACGCCGAGCAGTTCAATCGTAGTGGATATCAGAGAAATATTAGACCACAAACAGACCGGCACCTCAACCGGCCTGCAGCCATAGCTCCTGTTGCTCTTCTTTGCCTTTGGATTGAATCAGCTCAACAGCCAGTATCAAAAGGAAATTAACAGATTAACAGTCGCAAGCTTGTTGAAGCTTGCAAAAGAAGAAGACGACAGCAGATCATCGATCGACTCGACTACGGACGACGATTGATAGTTCTCTGATCCGATTACAGCATAACGAAGACACCAATCGGACAAGCCGAAGTCTTTAATAGAAGCCCATTGCATCGGACACGCTGATAGCAATCCCCCCATCCAAGGACCGCATTGCGAGTTCTCCGGATTACATTTATTTCCGCGTCTACACTCCACGGCGCCCGTCATTTGATTGTGCTAAGCAACAATAAACACCGACTGCAGTTATCCATCGATAATTGCCTTAATCCATACGCGATAATTGCAAAACAACAACAACAATATCGACGCACGATCCGACAACAGATCATCAATTGACTCGACTACGGACGACGATTGATAGTCCTCTGATCCGATCACACAACAATGCCCAACTTCCCGGCTGCCGGCAGAACGAGAAGCAGGTCGACAGGACGATTCCAAACACTCCAACCTGGGAGCGCCGCAACCACCCCTCGCTTGCCCACAACTGGCACGGTGGAAACTGGCCAACAGAACAATCCAACCCAAGATGATGAGGAGAGCACATCTATCGCGGACCTCTTTCCATCATTCGACCAACCACTAGCCACCTTCCTGCATGATTCCTTCGATGTCCCAAAGGAGTCCCACAGCACCTTATGCGAGGCACTCATCGCTGGACAGTATAGGACATGGTTAGATTTTCTGTACATCGAAAATATTGGTGATCTTGCCTACCTCGAGAGAGGAACAAGAACACCACTCTATCGGCACGTACAGATGACCCTACAGAGAGTCATTGACTTTGGACAACACCTCACAGCGAAAGGACTAGACTGGGAAGATAGGAACCATTATACCAAGGATGCCTTTAAGAATTACTGTCGCGGGATTGTCAGAGCCCGAAGAGAATCTGGAACTGACATTGAGACATCAGCTCACAACAGCACATCTCAACGGCAACAAGAAAGGTCCTCCAAACCCATCGACCAGCTGAGATACGAATCATGGACTAAGAAATCAAGGGACGAAACCACATTTCCAACCCTGCAAAATGACGCAACGTTTGAGAGATGGCTTGTCAAATTCAAGGCCAAGCTGGAAACATCTGACATAGATACTCGCACCTTCCTTGATCCTAGTTGGCCTGATGTACCACTCATCGGGTATGAGAAGGCCCTCCATGACAAGCAGTGTGCATTCTTCTGGACTCTTGTTCTACATGCTCTCCAGAGTGACCTCTCCTACTCCTGTGTGCTCAGCCATACCACCTCGAGAGACGGCAGACAAGCTTTCTTTGACTTCGTTGCACTACATGACAGGTCCAAATCCAAAGTATATGATACCTCCATTGTGATGCAGCATCTATTGGACATTGACTTAAGGGTATGGAAGGACACCAAAGTCAAGTTTATCACCCAGTGGTTTGCCCAGCTAGAACACCTCAACACGCTACGAGATCCACAACGGCCACTTGATTTTGACACTGTCAAAACACACCTCTGCAAGGCCTGTAGTAGCAGCTTCCAGCTCAGCGAACAATTCTGCAAAGTTGATGATCCCCCTGCAGCCCAGGATATGATTAAGTTCAGACAGCATGAAGCTGTCGCTATCAGCGAATTGAAAAATGTCCTCCTCCTTGAAGCAACCAGGCTGGATTCCCAAGCATCACTGTCACAGCTCCGCAGTCGGACGTCTGTTAAGGCCAACACCCATGATTTCTCTTCTGTGACGCAGTCCACATATTCTGGCATAACTGATGACTCGGCATCATATTTACCTCCTATTGATTTTGATGGTGACTATCAGGACTACGCTGTTTACAAGGCTGGAAGAACCCCAGACCCAACCACAAGGCTACCATCTGCAGTTTGGAAAACTCTCTCTAAGCAAGGCATGAAGCATTGGCTTGGCTTCACAGCTGATGACAAGAAGCGACTAGTTGCTTGCCTCAGGCCCAAGCTCCTTGATACAGCATTACCACCGGACCCCAATTCCAGCAAGCCGATCGCACGTCGGGCTTATGAGCATCATACTGATGAGCAGGTCCCCTCACCCAATACTGAGCACGTCCTCTCGCCTGCTGACGAGAGCTCAGCCAGATCTGCGTTCCATGCATCACTTGGTGTATACAAATCATCTTCCCAATCAGACACCAGGCCTCTCAAGTCTTCTGTTTCTCCTGCACACCCAGCCATGATTCCTTGCAGACAACCCTGATATACTTTACAAGAAAGAAGGCAATGTCTATATCCCTGTTGAGCAAACCTCACGATCAGTGCATTTTCACTATTGGGCACCGCTGGAATGTGAATCTCCTGTTTCATCAGCAAACCCCATCGCTACTTATCACTCAAGCAAAACTGCTGTATCCACACCTGGTTCTGCTATGGTTGATAGAGGTGCAAATGGGTGTATCATCGGAAATGACGCATGTCTCATCTCCTAAAGATATTCCCCCAAGATATGTCAACTGTAACTGGTATAAACAATCACCAAATCCAGAACATCCCTATTGCAACATGCAGCGCCTACTCTGTCTCCAACAGAGGTCCTGTCATTATCATCTTTCATGAGAGTGCATACACCGGACAACACCCATCTATCTTGTCTTCCCCCCAGATGGAAGCATACCACTCAACCGTGGATGATTCCTCTATCAAGACAGGCGGCTCCCAAGTCATTACCACTACTGATGGTCATGTCTTTCCACTCAGTATATGCCATGGCTTACCTTATCTTGCTATGCGCAAGTATACCAGTGCAGAATTTGCTAGTCTTCCCCACGTCATAATGACCAGTGATCAGCATTGGAACCCTTCTGTACTGGATAACGCATATACCCCACAGGATGATACCTTCATTCAGAAATACCCGCCTCTTGTCACATCACTTCCATATAAAGACTATGATGAATTTGGCTCCCTCAGGGATATCAACATTGGCACCTCCTCCACAGTCACCTCATTCTTGTCCAACAGCACTACCTCCTCCCTACAGGCCTTGGATGTTTCTGATACTTCATTTTGGCTTAGCCCCACTGATTACATTCATCAAGACATCCTTAGTAGGTGCTCCAATCAATCTCCTTCCACCTTTATCACTGCTGCAGCCCATGTTCAATCGCCCACTGATATCGACTACCTGTCCCTGAAACCCTTCTTTGGATGGATCTCCCTTGACCGTATCAAGGCCACTTTCAACAATTCCACTCAGTATGGCTCACTGTCACTTAGTCCCAATGGTAACATCTTCAAAAGGTTCCAATCACCTAAGCCTGCCATGAATGTCCGGCCTCTCAATGATGATGTCCTCTCTGATGTCATCTATTCTGACACCCCCGCTATCGATGGTGGTTCCAAAATCGCTCAAGTTTTCTTTGGTCGAAAATCTCATATCATCCACGTTGAAGAAATGAGGACTACTGCTGATTTTCTCCCTTGCCTCCAAAATTTTGTTCGGCAATGGGGTAGACCACTCCGATTGCTCTGTGATCATGGATCTTACCAGTCCAGCAAATCTGTTCTTGACTACCTCAAGATGATGTGGATTGGCTTATGGCAAAGTGAACCATACCATCAACACCAAAATCTTTTTGAGCGGCGATACCAGACCTTCAAACGCATTGTCAATAGAATCATGGATCGCACGGGCACTCCACCACACCTCTGGCTTCTTTGTATGCAATATGTTGGCTGCCTCATGAATCATTTGTCTGATCCCACTCTCTCTGACAAACAGCCTTTCTTTATTGCTACAGGTATCATTGGTGACATCAGTCCCTACCTTAGTTTCTTCTGGTTTGAACCTGTCTACTACAAGACTCCTGATACCCAGTTTGGCTCCCAGACCACTGAATGTCTTGGTCACTTTGTTGGCATTGCTGCGCATGTTGGTAACAGCCTATGTTTCACCATATGGGATCCCATCACCAATAAACTCCTTGATCGCTCTGGTGTACGCACTGCTTTAACTCCTGAGCATCGCAACAAGCGCGCTGGCTTGTTTACTGATGATGGCTTTCTTGCATGGCGCAAGGCTAAGGATGCTTCCCTCACTCCTAAGTCTTCTGGTGATCGTCCCTCCTTCCAACATCCTACACCACCCCGTTCCATACCAGCATCACCTCCTCTACACATCCCCAAGCCATCCTTGCCTACATTTCTTTATTCCAAGGTTCCTACTACACGAAGCTATGTACCTTCACTCCCTAACAACTATGGGGAGATTCTTGATGGTCCTCCAACCCCTCATATCTTCAGCAAAACTCCTGGCGGTGTCCCTGTTACTGAAGATGATTTTGGTCCCCCTGAGCTAGCATATTTTGATGTTAGTGAAGCCACACCTCCACCCATCAATCCTGCTACCCCATCTGTTGGCCCATCTGAAGTAGTTGTTACTGATGAAGAAGGCAATGCCCAATTTGACGATGATGGCACACCCATCACCATCCCTGCTATCCCTGTTACTGAATTGCAAGGTCGGTCTTTTCTCATGGCCCTCCCTGATGGCACACAGAAAAGTATGACAGTTGTTGACATTGAAAACAGTCTTGAGAAAAACAAAGACTTCATCAAGTTCAAATGCAAGCATACAGATGACGAACTTGAAGATATCATAGCCTACAATGACGTCATGAATTACATCCACAGGGATGTAACTCAAGAAGATGGCAAACTTTGGTCTTTCCGACGCATACTTGGTCATCAAGGTCCCCTTGACAACAAGCACCCCCAATACAAAGGTTCCAAATACAACCTATGGATTGAGTGGGAAAACATGGAGCGCACCTATGAACCTCTCTCCAATGTAGCTGCAGACGACCCTGTTACTGTAGCCAAATATGCAAAGGACAACAACATGCTTGATCAACCTGGGTGGAAACATCTCAAACGCATTGTTTCCCTTGCCAGAAGAACCAAGAAGCTAGACAGGCTAATCCACCAAGCCAAACTTTGCTCCTTTCGCATTGCCCCACAGTATCAGTATGGATTCAAGGTACCTCACAATCATGACGAAGCCATCCAGTTTGACACAGCCAATGGCAATACCAAATGGCAGGATGCCATAGCGCTGGAAATGTCACAGCTTCAGGAATATGACACCTTTATTGACAAAGGTATCTACAAGGCTAGCAATATACCCGTTGGTTTCCAACAAATCAAGGTCCACATGATTTATGCAGTCAAGCACGATGGCCGACACAAAGCCCGGCTAGTTGCGAATGGTAATCTTACTGAAGCTCCCATTCACAGTGTGTATGCAGGAGTTGTTTCACTTAGAGGCTTGCGCATGTGCCTATTCCTTGCTGAACTGAATAGTTTAGAAGCATGGGGAACCGACATTGGGAATGCATACCTAGAAGCTGTTACCTGTGAGAAAGTATGCATCAAGGCTGGTGCTGAATTTGGATCACTAGAGGGTCACCTACTAGTGATTTACAAGGCTCTATATGGACTTCGATCATCTGGCAAGTGTTTTGGTGATATGCTCGCTGCCTGCCTCATTGAACTAGGTTTTGAAAGATCCAAGGCAGAGCCTGAAATCTTTATCAAACCTGGCCACAACAAACATGGGGAGCCAGTATACGAGCTGATATGCACATATGTTGACGACCTTTGCTTATGTATGGCCAACCCTGAAACCTTTCTGGTCATCCTACAGTCTGAACCTTACAATTTCAAATTAAAGGGCTCTGGTCCAATGAACTTTCATTTGGGATGTGGTTTCGAACGAGATGAATATGGTGTGCTCTGCATGAACCCCATCAAGTTCATTGAGAAAATGGAGGCCTCCTATGAACAAATGTTTGGCTGCAAACCCACCACTAGGTTCCATTCACCCCTTGCTGAGAATGATCACCCAGAGCTAGACTCATCATCATTCCTAGGAGATACTGATATCCAAAAGTATCAAAGCATGGTGGGCTCACTCCAGTGGGTCATTGCCATTTGACGGTTTGATGTGCAGACTGCTGTCATGACCTTATCAAGCTTTCGCGTGCAACCTAGGGAAGGCCATCTCAACAGAGCCAAACGAATCTATGGTTACATCTCCAAGTTTCGTCATTTCAAAATCAGATTCAGAGTGGGCATACCAGATTTTGTACTCACTCAAGGCAACAGTACAGACTGGTCCAATACCGTATATGGGGAGCATTCTGAAGACCTACCAAGCGATGCACCTAAACCCCTAGGTAAGGTAGTTGTATTGTCTCATTTTTATGACGCAAATTTAATGCATGACATCCTAAGTGGCAAGGCTGTCACTGGGATCCTGCACTTTGCAAACAAGACCCCCATCATGTGGTTCTCCAAGAAGCAAGCAACATCCGAAACAGCCACCTTTGGCGCTGAGTTTGTATCTGCTAGAACCTGCATTGAGCAAATTGTTGACATTCGACAGTCATTCAGGTATCTTGGTACTAGAGTACACGACACATCCTACACATGGGGAGACAATGAAAAGATGATCCAAACCTCTACATTCCCATATGTGAGGCTCCACAAGAGGCATCACATTCTATCATATCACTATGTTAGAAGCATGATCGCAAGAGGTTTCATCCTCATGCAACATCTTGCAGGCAAGGATAACTGCGCTGACATCCTCACCAAGCATTGGGGACACTCGGTAGTGTATCCTTTACTCAAGCCCATCTTTCACTACTGTGGAAACACCGGTGATCTGTTGCAGGATGACTGCACCAGATACTAGAGGATGCTTTCATGTGGACACATGGGGAGTATTAAATTCCTTTCGTGTCTAGGTTGGTAGAGGTACGAGATCGGAAATAATGAGACCTCGAGAATTACCGGGCTCATTCTTACGGTCGAGTTTGATACTCCACAGGAAGAGAAGAATCGACGTCACTCCAATTTGATACTTAGTACTCAAAGAACGAACGCACACTAGAGGTTCGCACATGCAATCTCTTGTTAAGTGTGCTGTTTTCAAGAAAAGACAGCAGAGGTTCGAAGCGCTGCTCACGAACTTGTTTCTCTGCTGCACAAAATACGTGTTGTATTAGCAGCAACGCGATATTTTCCCGTAACACGGTATTTTGCCGTATATTTGTAACAAAGTGCTGTATTAGCGGCAGCACGCTTTAAAGCGTTATCTTGCTCTCCAGCAAGCTGAAGCGCATACTTTTAGATTATTTGATTATTCAACCTTAAACCTTGCATCGGACGTTCTTGCTGTCCTACTGTAGAACTACAAGCCTAAGATCTAACTGACTGAGCCCACCGGTAGTCAGAATAGATCTGATTGAACGCCGAGCAGTTCAATCGTAGTGGATATCAGAGAAATATTAGACCACAAACAGACCGGCACCTCAACCGGCCTGCAGCCATAGCTCCTGTTGCTCTTCTTTGCCTTTGGATTGAATCAGCTCAACAGCCAGTATCAAAAGGAAATTAACATTTTTGGTTGACGATTGAATGATATTTTGATTAGGGACTGGAAAAATTTGCACTGTATTCAAATCTGGTGGGTTTTGGGGTGATGACTGAGTTATATTTTGGTTGGGGATTGGCAGGATTTGCACTGTCTTCAAATCTGGTGAGTTTTTGGGTTGACGATTCAATTATATTTTGGTTGGGGACTGGCAGTATTTGCACTGTGCTCAAATCTTGTTGGTTTTTGGGTAGATGACTGAGTTATATTTTGGTTAGGGACTGGAAAGATTTGCATTGTTTTCAAATCTGGTTGTTTTTTGGTGTTGATGACTGAGTTATTGTTTGGTCAGGGACTGGCAGGGTTTGCACAGTGTTCAAATATGGTGGGTTTTTTGGTTGATGACTGAGTTATATTTTGGTTAGGGATCAGCAGGTTTTGCACTGTCTTCAAATCTGGTGAGTTTTTGGGTTGACGATTCAATTATATTTTGGTTGGGGACTGGCAGTATTTGCACTGTGCTCAAATCTTGTTGGTTTTTGGGTAGATGACTGAGTTATATTTTGGTTAGGGACTGGAAAGATTTGCATTGTTTTCAAATCTGGTTGTTTTTTGGTGTTGATGACTGAGTTATTGTTTGGTCGGGGACTGGCAGGGTTTGCACAGTGTTCAAATATGGTGGGTTTTTTGGTTGATGACTGAGTTATATTTTGGTTAGGGATTGGCAGGATTTGTACTGTGATCAGATCTGGTGGGTTTTTGGGTTGATGACTGAGTTATATTTTGGTCGGGGATTGGCAGGATTTGCACTGACTTCAAATCAGGTGGGTTTTAAGGGTTAACAATCCAATTATACTTTGGTCGGGGACTGGCAGGATTTGCAGTGTGCTCAAATCTGATGGGTTTTTGGGTTGATGACTGAGTTATATTTTGGTCTGGGACTGCCAGGATTTGCACTATGCTCAAATCTGGTTGGTTTTTTGGTTGACGGTTGAATTATATTTTGGTCGGGGAATTGGCAGGATTTGCACTATGCTAAAATCTTGCAGGTTTTTTGGTTGATGATTGAGTTATATTTTGGTCAGGGGACTGGCAGGGTTTGCACAATGTTCAAATATGTTGGGTTTTTGGGTTGATGACTGAGTTATATTTTAGTTGGGGATCAGCAGGTTTTGCACTGACTTCAAATCAGGTGGGTTTTAGGGTTAACAATTCAATTATATTTTGGTTGGGGACTGGCAGGATTTGCACTGTGCTCAAATCTTGTTGGTTTTTGGGTTGATGACTGAGTTATATTTTGGTTAGGGACTGGAAAGATTTCCATTGTGTTCAAATCTCGTGGGTTTTTGGGTTGACGATTGAGTTATATTTTGGTTAGGGACTGGAAAGATGTGTTATGGTCTGGGACTGCCAGGATTTGCACTATGCTCAAATCTGGTGGGTTTTTTGGTTGACGATTGAAATATATTTTGATTAGAGACTGGAAAGATTTGCACTGTGTTCAAATCTGGTGGGTTTTTTGGTTGATGATTGAGTTATATTTTGGTTAGGGACTGGCAGGATTTGCACTGTGTTCAAATCTGGTTGGTTTTTGGGTTGACGATTGAATTATATTTTGGTTAGGGACTGGAAAGGTTTGCACTTTGTTCAAATCTGGTTGGTTTTTGGGTTGATTACTGAATTATATTTTGGTGGGGGATTGGCAGGAGTTGCACTGTGCTCAAATCTGGTGGGTTTTTGGGTTAACGATTCAATTATATTTTGGTCGGGGACAGGAAGGATTTGCACTGTGCTCAAATCTGGTGGGTTTTTTGGTTGATGACTGAGTTATATTTTTGTTAGGGACTAGAAAGATTTGCACTGTGTTCAAATCTGGTTGGTTTTTGGGTTGATGACTGAGTTATATTTTGGTTAGGGACTGCCAAAATTTGCACTATGCTCAAATCTGGTTGGTTTTTGGGTTGACGATTGAATTATATTTTGGTTAGGGACTGTAAAGATGTGCACTGTGTTCAAATCTGGTGGGTTTTTTGGGTTGATGACTGAGTTATATTTTGGTCGGGGATCGGCAGGATTTGCACTGTCTTCAAATCTGGTGAGTTTTTGGGTTGACGATTGAGTCATATTTTAATCGGGGACTGGCAGGATTTTGCACTGTGCTCAAATGTGGTGGGTTTTTGGGTTGATTACTGAATTATATTTTTGTTAGGGACTGGAAAGATTTGCACTTTGTTCAAATCTGGTTGGTTTTTGGGTTGATGACTGAGTTATATTCTGGTCGGGGATCGGCAGGATTTGCACTTTGTTCAAATCAGGTGGGGTTTTGGGTTGACGATTGAATTATATTTTGGTCGGGGACTGGCAGGATTTGCACTGTGTTCAAATCTGGTGGATTTTTGTGTTGATGATTGAAATATATGTTGTTTGTGGACTGGAAAGATTTGCACTGTGTTCAAATCTGCTTATAGATCTGGTAGCTCGTAATTACCTGTAGCTCGTACAGCTTGCTTGCTCCAATTTGAACATAGAACTCGCGCGAATGACTCACTTCATTGGTAGTATAGGATCAATTGGTATGATCAATATGAAGGTAGGTAGCTTGCTTGTAGATCTGGTACCTCATAATTTCCGGTAGCTCGTACAGCTTGCTTGTTTGAATTTAAAAAAGAGCTTGCGCGAATGACGACACTTCAATAGTAATATAAATCGATTGGTATGATCGGTATGAAGGTAGGTTGCTTGCTTGTAGATCTGATAGCTCGTAATTACCGGTAGCTCATACAGCTGGCTTGTTCAAATTTAACCCCAACCCCATGAGTGTAGATACCTTGCTGATAGTTTACACATGAATTTGGTTGGTTGGCTAATGGTAGAATTGGAACTGGTAAGAATTGGTACAGATTAGAACACCTTTGGTAATTCTGATCTGACTTGATGCACACTAGTACTAGTAGAAATTGTACGCGATATTGTGTGAGTACTTCTTACCATAACTTTACTGACACATACTTACAATACATACAATAACTACGTACTCAACAACTCCACAGGCCCCCTGCAAAGCACTAATAAACTACGGAGAATACACCTTGGACACATACCTACGGGGGAATCGATCCAAAGGACACGTTCACATCTATATCAAGAACCAATCATATCCAAACGGGGAAAGTTACACTACTTAAAGCTAGTCTGTTTATGAATCAGACAATTTATGTGCAGCGTACCAATACAATATTTTAAAAAATAATACCAAAGAACTACGGTGAATACACCGTGTACACGTCTCTACGGAGGAATCGATCCACCGGACACGTTCATATCTATGGTATATCAAGAACCAATCGCATGCGGACGAGGAAAGTTACACTACTTAAAGCTAGTCTGTTTTTGAATGACTATTTCTGTGCACCGTCGTGGCGGTGGTGCCGGTACTTAACAATAGTAAGAATTATGTGTGTTTGGGAAAAAGCAGCCACAACCAAAAACTGAAGTTACTACGCCTGGAGAAAACAACATACACCAACTTTATGATTCGGCCTTGGATTACGAACGTTAGGTGTATTGTGGTACAACTAGGTGCATGACTGCGTTACAACTGGGAAATAACAGAAAAATGAAAAACAAAACACCTAAACCGACACACAAAACAACAGTTGTGCCAACCCAGGGTACTGTCTTGTCCAAGGATTACAACGAACAGATGCATAAGCTGAACCACGATGACGTAAACAACGACGGAAACCTGTTTCTATATCATTTCGAAACAGGATTTGATGCGTTGTGTGCCAAAAACGGACACTTGATTAACACAATCCTTAGTGGATGCCAGAAGATAGAAGAAGTGCGACAAAGACTCAACAGCAAAAAAGGACATTTCGAGGAGGACAAAGCTTTGAACATTTGGGAGCAATGCTTCAAGTACATAACCGAGGAAGTATTTCCCAACTATGAAGAAGGGAACACTGACGGGATGGACCATGTATGGGCAATGGGAGTCATTCTTGCATACATTTCATGTGGTTATCCTGCATTGAAAACATCAGAAGACATTAAGTGCTACGACAACGTGGGTATTGGACCGGAAGTAGAATCAATAGAACGAGAGAGAATGATACAAGATGGTCGTACTTTCCCTGCAAAAAAATGGAGTAATCTGACGCCAGAGGCAAGAGAACACATAAAAGAATGTATACATTACCACCCTGGGAACCGTCCTTGTATGACGTACATTTGGTTCAACAACTGGCGCAAAAAGACGAATGAGGCAATCATTGAAAATGACAGATTGGAATGGTATTGCAGATCAACAGACGATAACGAGTGGTACTCAACACAAGAAATATTTCCGACAATTAAGGAAGAGAAGATTAAATAACAAAAACACGGAAAAAAATGTACCAAACAGAAGTGGGATTCGTTCATGAACAAAGCTAGAAAACAGTCAAAAAAGAAAAACGGAAAGTAAAAGAATTGACAAACAGGGGGGAAAAGAGGAAACATGACGAAAACGAGTGGAAAATTAAGAAATGGCTAAATCTTTACGAAAAACGTTGGAATTCACCGGAAGATTTAGAGGAGTATAACAACTGTCCTGTTCCTTGTGGGGCATGGGGACGCGTGAAACACTAACTCTGCAACTCCGTAAGGATTCCATTACAAAAAAAAGAGCATGACAATCTCAACTGGTATCACCGGTACAAATTAAGTGCAAAAAATTGAACGGAAATGAAGTAAAATATCACCTAAAGAAGTCGATACATTCAAAAAATGTACTCCTTAGAAAGTAACAAAACAACAAAAACGGCATTTCCTCCGTTGAACCTACAAATTGTGATCCATTCCAAAATTAATTAAGGGGTGAGTGTCAACCACCCAAAAAATGAAATTTTCCAGCAATGCCGTTGCAGAAAATTGAAATACAATAAATAAATAAATACGGAATGATATGGTACCGTACAGTAAGTATGGTAGGGTAGGGAACATCAAAATGTTCGGGTCCGCACCAAAATTTTGAGGACTCCACATTCCAGAATATCACGGCACGCTTGAAAATAAGATAGGCAGGCGACAGTACAACAACACTCACAGATAGTACAATTAATTGAATTACAGCACTTCATGGGAGGCAGTAAATCAAGCACTTACAGCGCGTACAGTATGAATAAAAAAATATGTCAAACGATTCCTACAAACAACATTATTATCATAAAAATAGCGGGCCAAATCAATCAAAGGAAAAAACGGTAAGTTGAGGTGCACGAGATAACAAAAAAATAATGGTAGAACTGAGTAGTAGTTGCAGTCCGGTGACAGGTAGAACCATTGTTACCAATAAATAACACAAACAGCCCAAACAGCAGTGTATTGGGAAGTGACCGAACAAACACAAACGATAGCCAAACATATAAAACCACAGACAGTAGCAACAGAAATATTCTACAGACAACAAAAGACTCCGATAACATTAACTTGGAAAACAACATTGTCAAACATGTCAAAGAAAAAGCATTCAGGAAATTTAAATTCCCGCCAGAGATTAGATTCGTGAAGGCAACAATATTCAAAATTGCAAAACTAACGAATAACAATGAAATACCAAATACGATCGATATAAAAGACCAAAAGTGGAGTGGAATTTATTGCCGAGCAGTGACTGCGTGTAGGCACAATACTCAAACTCTTGCCAGGAAAAACTACAAAGGTACGCAACCAACAAGAAAATGATTGCCTGCATGCAATCTTTCATAATCCATTCTAACATTTTGGTCATATTAACACTGACACGTAGACGATAAAAGGAACAACCAGATACCAGATAGTTTCCCAGGAACGGTTCTAATCATGGACACCCAAGACGTGAACTCAGAAAATAGGTACCAATTGCACGAAGACTATCGGCGGAAAAATTCACCAGAATTCAAATACTTCATGAAAAGAATTCTTGGAGCGGTCTCACCAAAACAGACAGACTTCAAAAGAAAATCAGTCAGAATGACAGTCAGTAACATTTTCACCCCAAGCGATGAAGCTTTTGCATTGCTTTTCCTTTACAACGACTACGACTCGTGGCTAAACACAACAAAGGGCACGAGGTTGAGAAAAAAATTCACTGACGGTAAGTCAGGAAATAAGGAGGGGTGGAGTAACGAGGGACAAGATCTTTACGAATACCTAGTAAGTGAATTAGAAGAACGAAGGGAGGAACAACAGTCGAAAGAATTAGAGACAGAAATACTTAAAATGTACCAAAAACAAAATGGCAATCCTAAACAACAAGATAAGGAGGAGGACGAAGAGGGAAAACAACGGAAGCGAAAACGTACCTTGGTTGAGATTCTAGGCAAAGATGATGAGGACTACAAATTTTTCATGGAATACAATAAAAACGAACAAGAGTAATTGGTGATATCAACATCATTATAGTAGAACAGCTAGTTCATTATTATTTTATGGCTTGCACAATATTGTTCCGGGTGTGCTGTTCGAATATAATACAATAAATGAGGCATTTGCAAAAGCTGATAAAATACTTTCGTATTTGTTACAAAATATATTTGTTGCTTTTTGGTATTTGATAAGCGTAGGGTGAATATTGTAAAATGTCGGAGAGTATTGCAAATGCGGATAAAATACTTTCTTATATGTACAAAAATATGGTTGTTGGCTTTTGATATTCGAAAAACAGAGTTTGAGTAATGTGAAAGCGACGTAACAGAATAGATTGATGGTTATCAAGAAGCTCAAACATTTGTGAAAACAATCGTAATAACGCTACGACAATATCATTGTACAAAAAGGATATTATTACAAAACATGAGTTTCGTGTGGACAAAAACAAAAATTGAATGGCGAATAAATATTATCGGGGTAAGCATGAAACAAAATTGTAGAATAGAAAGATTCTTAAGCAAGCATGAAACGGGGCTGGAAAAAATGGTGGCAAAAATAGACCTACTTGAAATTGTTGCGTGCAAAAATAGGTAGAGAATTATTTATTGTGCGCACAACAAAATGTTTTGGAATATTTTAAAACATTGCACGAATATTACGAAAGCACGAGCATCGTTTATGTGACGTAGCCAAAAAAAGAAGGGACTGATTCCTCCAGATATCAAGGAGATACGGCCTATTTTGGTGATTTGGACCGGGGACAAGAAACAACAAGAAACAACAACAACACTGTAGCGAATCCACCAAGCAAGCTCAAGGATCGATCGATGCTGCCAATTGGTGGAGTTGTTAGTTGAACGTTTAACACTAACCCTAAGAGTTGACAACGTAACCTTGTAGACGGAGTTTATGTGTGTGTGTGTGTGTGTGGGGGGGGGGGGGGGGGGTTGGGGGGGGGGGGAAATACGTAGAAATATTAAAAAAATTTGTTTTTAACAAGTAGCCTTGGTACAAACGCTACGACTAAAAATCGCTAAAAAGCTTAGCCAAACAATTATTTACGGAAATGAGATGCTTTGTCTAAAAGCAATAGTAATATCTAGTGGCGCGCGTTCATTTTTATGGTAGCGAACTCTCATTTTTATGGTTGCACGTAACCATAAGATTTAACCTGAATACAGATAAAAATCAGAAGATGAGTCATCGGCCCGTTGTCGTTTCTCATACGGTACGAATTTTTTCTGTAGTCGTCATCTTTGCCAGATGAGAGAGTTGGTGAGAGAAATACGATGTATTTACAGCCATCTTACCACGAACTTCGATCGATTCCATCGTAAAACCGTGGTGCGAAAAAGATACACATACGGTAGTACGAGCACCGGTACGAATCGAATTTTCTAATCGTTGTGGTAGCTTGCTTGTTCGAAGTTAAAATAGAACTCGCACGAATGACATCACTTGATTGGTATTATTAAATCACTTGGTAGGATCGATATGAACATATGTAGCTTGTTTGCTTGATTGGTAGTATAGATGGATTGGTAGGATCAGTATGAAGGTAGCTAACTGCCGTATGAGTATGTACTGGATGAGCCTAGTAAAAATTAGTGGCGCGCGTTCATTTTTATGGCAGCGAACTCTCATTTTTATGGTTGCACGTAACCATAAGATTTAACTATTAAATTCCTTTCGTACGTACCGGTATGTAAGGGAACCACAGGCCGGTACTTGAACTTACGTAGATACCTACGTATTTTATAGTACTACAGCTAGGATGGTACGGTACAACCGATCGAGTCATATGCACCTCTGTAAGTGAGATTGGCATATCTCTGTAAGCAGGATCGAGTCATATGCACCTCTGTAAGCAAGATTGGAGTATCCCTGTAAGCAGGATTGGAATATTCTTCTCAAAGACCGAATGACCGGGAAGGCCCATTTCCTTTCTGTTTTCACGACCGAAGTTCGATACTTAAGATCGGAAGCAAGGTTCTTTCACGATCAAAGTTCAATACTTAAGATCGGAAGCAAAGTTCTTTTTGTTTTCATGACCAAAACAAGGTGAATTGCCTGGTTCCGGTATAGCCGTTTTGATATCTCCAATCATGTGTTTCGATACTCAGAGAGGTTCGAAGAAGCTTCCTGTAACAGCTGTTTCGATGATCATTATTAGAAGAAAGCTTCTCATGATAGCACGGGATTCTACAGTGCTGTACGATTAGAAGGAAGCTTCTCATGATAGCAGCGATTCTACAGTGCTGTACGATTAGCGGTGTACTGTATTCATCACTGCACCAAAAGAGATATCATGCTCTCCAGCAAGATTACTCTCTTATCTTATACTTTTAACATTCAACTGATTTATATCCCAAAATTCACACTAGTTGCTACGAACTACTTGTTATCTACATACTAAGGTCTGTCTCGCTGCAATCTGAACAAGTCACAGCAAGAAGAGATCTGGCGTTTCCCTAGCTTCGCCTGTAGTCTGATTATCCGTTGCCGAAAGTATCCAAACACAATTGTCACGCGTAGAGTACAATCGTTCGTCTACTAACACACTAACGCAGCGTTGCTGTTCTTCAGAAGCCTTTGAATCAGACCTTCATATTAAATTCCTTTCGTGTCTAAGTTGGTAGAGGTACGAGATTGAAAATAATGAGACCTCGAAAAATTACTGTTCGATACTTAACTGGAGGAGAAGAATCGATCGTCAATACCGAGCTCATTCTTACGATCGAGTCCGATACTTAGTGATCCAAGAAAGAACACACGACAGATGTTAACATATGTTACCTTCTGTTAAGTGTCTTGTTTTCAAGAAAAGACAGCAGAGGTTTGAAACTCTGCTCACGAATATACGTGTTGTATTAGCGGCAACACGATATTCACCGTAATACGGTAATTTACCGTACAAAATACACGTAAATTCACGTGCTGTATTAGCGGCAGCACCGACCTTTAAAAGAGATACTTGCTCTCCAGCAAGAAACATCTCTTCATCTTATTCTTTTAGATTATTTGATTATTCAACCTTAAACCTTGCACTGGACGTTCTTGCGTCCACAGACCGGATTCAGAAGGAAAATAATATTAACCTGAAAATATATAAAAAATGTTGTTGGTCAAAAATACATGTACCGTACTTACGTACATTCTACGGCGGTTACATCCATTCTACAGTCTTCAAATCTGGTGAGTTTTTGGGTTGATGACTGAGTTATAGTTTGGTCGGGGATTGGCAATATTTGCACTGTCTTCAAATCTGGTGAGTTTTTGGGATGATGATTGAGTGCATTTCAGGTTTGGGATGGGCAGGATTTGCACTGTCTTCAAACCTGGTGAGTTTTTGGATTGACGACTGAGTTATAGTCTGGTCGGGGATTGGCAAGATTTGCACTGTCTTCAAATGTTGTGGGTTTTTTGGTTGATGATTGAGTTCATTTTAGGCTGGGGATGGGCAGGATTTGCACTGTCTTCAAATATGGTGAGTTTTTGGGTTGATGACTGAGATAGTTTGGGCAAGGATTGGCAGAATTTGCACTGTCTTCAAATCTGGTGGGTTTTGGGGTTGATGATTGAGTTAATTTTAGGTTGGGGATGGTCAGGATTTGCACTGTCTTTAAATCTGGTGGGTTATTGGGTTGATGACTAATTTATAGTTTGGTCAGGGATGGGCAGAATTTGCACTGTCTTCAAATCTGGTGGGTTTTTGGGTTGATGAATGAGTTATATTTTGGTCGGGGATTGGCAAGATTTGCACTGTCTTCAAATCTGGTGGGTTTATGGGTTGATGAATGAGCTATATTTGGTCACGGATTGGCAAGATTCGCACTGACTTCAAATCTGGTGAGCTTTTGGGTTGATGAATGAGTTATATTTTGGGCAAGGATTGGCAGAATTTGCACTGTCTTCAAATCTGGTGGGTTTTTGGGTTGATGACTGAGTTAAAGTTTGGTCGGGGATTGGCAAGATTTGCACTGTCTTCTAATCTGGTGAGTTTTTGGGTGTATGACTGAGTTATAGTTTGGTTGGGAATTGGCAAGATTTGCACTGTCTTCAAATCCGGTCGGTTTTTGGGTCGATGACCGAGTTATAGTTTGGTTGGGGATTTGCATGATTTGCACTGTCTTCAAATCTGGTGGGTTTATAGGTTGATGACCGAGTTATAGTTTGGTCAGGGATTGGCAAGATTTGCACTGTCTTCAATTCTGGTGAGTTTTTGGATTGATGATTGAGTTAATTTTAGGGTGGAGATGGGCAGTATTTGTACTGTCTTCAAATCTGGTGAGTTTTGGGTTGATGAATGAGTTATATTTTGGTTGGGGATTGGCAGAATTTGCACTGTCTTCAAGTTTGGTGGGTTTTTGGGTTGACGATTGAGTTAATTTAAGGTTGGGGATTGGCAGGATTTGCACTGTCTTCAAATCTGGTGGGTTTATGGGTTGATGACTGAGTTATAGTTGTGTCGGGGATTGGCATGATTTGCACTGTCTTCAAATCCGGTCGGTTTTTGGGTTGATGATTGAGTTCATTTTAGGTTGGGGATGGGCAGGATTTGTACTGTCTTCAAGTTGGTGGGTTGATGGGTTGATGACTGAGTTATAGTTTGGTCGGGGATTGGCAATATTTGCACTGTGTTCAAATTTAGGTGGGTTTTTGGGTTGATGACCGAGTTATAGTTTGGTCAGGGATTGGCAAGATTTGCACTGTCTTCACCAAAATCTGGTGGGTTTTGGGGTTGATGACTGAGTTATATTTTGGTCGGTGACTGGCAGGATTTGCACTGTGTTCAAATTTAGGTGGGTTTTTGGGTTGATGACCGAGTTATAGTTTGGTCAGGGATTGGCAAGATTTGCACTGTCTTCAAATCAGGTGAGTTTTTGGATTGATGACTGACTTATATTTTGGTCGCAGATTGGCAAGATTTGCACTTTCTTCAAATATAGTGAGTTTTTGGGTTGATGACTGAGTTATATTTTGGTTGGGAATTGGCAGGATTTGCACTGTCTTCATGTTGTCGGCGAAAAATACGGACTTTGTTGGCATCAAATTCGATCGAAAAAGCCGACAAAACAAACGAAACGACGGCCGAGGTGCGGAATACGAGAACAATCAAGCGTTAGAATCAAATGCACCTCCACTACTTGGAAATCCCTAAGTGGTAAAAACGATATCACTTAGTCCTACAAACAAAAGACAGTAATCGGTTAGAAACAAGACATATCCAAAGACCTGACCAATAAGTGAACACTTGGAATCCATAAGTACATTCAAAAGGATATACTTGATATCCCATGAGGAAATTACTTATTGCAATCAAGAAAATCAATACCGATTCCAGATGGGCCTCATATCTAGCATATATACCACGAACAAGCATACGCCCGATCGAACAGATTACTTAACAACATGAATGACCGATACCGCCAAATGACCGATACAGTAAGACCGACACGACGCTAATACAGCAACAACAACGACAGTAACGGTACAAGAATGGTAACAAATAACTGGGAAAGATCTCTACCATGTAAAATACAGCAGAGAGCCCCGATACAGTGAAAATACCCAGTAAAATTAAGAGCCTCTCTTTGAGCTCACACCTCTTTAAATTTAAGCAATTCGTTATACCTATCCGGTTCGATTTTTAGAGTAGCAACACTTCAAATCTGGTGGGCTTATGTGTTGATGACCGAGTTATAGTTTGGTCGGGGATTGGCAGAATTTGCACTGTCTTCAAGTTTGGTGGGTTGTTGGATTGATGATTGAGTTAATTTTAGGGTGGAGATGGGCAGGATTTGCACTGTCTTCAAATATGGTGAGTTTTTGGGTTGATGACAGAGATAGTTTGGGCAAGGATTGGCAGAATTTGCACTGTCTTCAAATCTGGTGAGTTTTTGGGTTGATGATTGAGTTAATTTTAGGTTGGGGATGGTCAGGATTTGCACTGTCTTTAAATATGGTGGGTTATTGGGTTGATGACTAATTTATAGTTTGGTCAGGGATGGGCAAGATTTGCACTGTCTTCAAATCTTGTGAGTTTTTGGGTTGATGACCGAGTTATAGTTTGGTCAGGGATTGGCAAGATTTGCACTGTCTTCAAATCTGGTGAGTTTTTGGATTGATGACTCACTTATATTTGGTCATGGATTGGCAAGAATTGCACTGTCTTCAAATCTGATGGGTGTATGGGTTGATGAATGAGTTATATTTTGGTCCAGGATTGGCAAGATTTGCACTGTCTTCAAGTTTGGTGGGTTGTTGGGTTGATGATTAAGTTAATTTTAGGTTGGGGATGGGCAGGATTTGCACTGTCTTCAAATATGGTGGGTTTTTGGGTTGATGACTGAGATAGTTTGGGCAAGGATTGGCAAGACTTGCACTGTGTTCAAATCTTGTGAGTTTTTGGGTTGATGACCGAGTTATAGTTTGGTCAGGGATTGGCAAGATTTGCACTGTCTTCAAATCTGGTGAGTTTTTGGATTGATGACTCACTTATATTTGGTCGTGGATTGGCAAGATTTGCACTGTCTTCAAATCTGATGGGTGTATGGGTTGATGAATGAGTTATATTTTGGTCCAGGATTGGCAAGATTTGCACTGTCTTCAAGTTTGGTGGGTTGTTGGGTTGATGATTAAGTTAATTTTAGGTTGGGGATGGGCAGGATTTGCACTGTCTTCAAATATGGTGGGTTTTTGGGTTGATGACTGAGATAGTTTGGGCAAGGATTGGCAGAATTTGCACTGTCTTCAAATCTGGTGAGTTTTTGGATTGATGACTGAGTTCATTTCAGGTTGGGGATGGGCAGGATTTGTACTGTATTCAAGTTTGGTGGGTTTTTGGGTTGATGACTGAGTTATAGTTTGGTCAGGGATTGGCAGGATTTGCACTGTCTTCAAATCTGGTGGGTTTTTGGGTTGATGATTGAGTTCATTTTAGATTGGGGATGGGCAGGATCTGTACTGTCTTCAAGTTTGGTGGGTTTATGGGCTGATGACTGAGATAGTTTGGGCAAGGATTGGCAGAATTTGCACTGTCTTCAAATCTGGTGAGTTTTTGGGTTGATGACTGAGTTCATTTCAGGTTGGGGATGGGCAGGATTTGTACTGTATTCAAGTTTGGTGGGTTTTTGGGTTGATGACTGAGTTATAGTTTGGTCAGGGATTGGCAGGATTTGCACTGTCTTCAAATCTGGTGGGTTTTTGGGTTGATGATTGAGTTCATTTTAGATTGGGGATGAGCAGGATCTGTACTTGTCTTCAAGTTTGGTGGGTTTATGGGTTGATGACTGAGTTATATTTTGGTTGGGAATTGGCAAGATTTGCACTGTCTTCAAATCTGGTGGGTTTTTGGGTTGATGACCGAGTTATAGTTTGGTCGGGAATTGGCAAGATTTGCACTGTCTTCAAATCAGGTGAGTTTTTGGATTGATGACTGACTTATAGTTTGGTCGAGGATTGGCAAGATTTGCACTGTTTTCAAATCTGGTGAGTTTTTGGGTTGACGAATTAGTTAAGTTGTTGAACTGTGAATAGGATAGCTCGTAATTACCATTAGCTCGTACTGTACACTTGCTTGTTCTTTCGAATTTGCAATAGAACTCGCGCAAATGTTAAAACTCGCGGGATTGACGTCACTTGAATACTAGTAATATAAATCGATTGGTATGATTGGTATGAACGTAGATATCTTGCTTGTAGATCTGGTAGCTCCTAATTACCGTTAGTTCATACATCTTGCTTGCTCCAATTTAAAATAGAACTCGTGGGAATGACTCACTTGATTGTTAGTATAGATCAATTGGTATGATCAATATGAAGGTAGGTAACTTGCTTGTAGATCTGGTAGCTCCTAATTACCTGTAGCTCGTACAGCTTGCTTGCTCCAATTTGAAATAGAATTCGCGCGAATGACTCACTTGATTGGTAGTATAGATCAATTGGTATGATCAATATGAACGTAGGTAGCTTACTGGTAGATCTGGTAGCTCGTAATTACCTGTAGCTCGTACAGCTTGCTTGTTCCAATTTAAAAAAGAGCTTGCGCGAATGACGTCACTTGAATAGTAATATAAATCGATTGGTATGATTGGTATGAACGTAGATAGTTTGCTTGTAGATCTGGTAGCTCGCAATTGCCGTTAACTCGTACAGCTTGCTTGCTCCAATTTAAAAAAGAGCTTGTGTGAATGACGTCACTTGAATAATAATATATCAATTGGTATGATTGGTAAGAACATAGACAGCTTGCTTGTAGATCTGGTAGCTCGTAATTACCGGTAGCTTCTACAGCTTGCTTGTTCGAATCTAACCCCATCCCTATGAATGTAGATATCTTGCTGATAGCTTACACGTAAATTTGGTTTGTTGGCTAATTGTAGAATTGGTACTGGTAAGAATTGGTACAGATCAGAACACCTTTGGTAATTCTGATCTTACTTGATGCACACTACTAGTAGAAATTGTACGCGTTATCGTATGAGTACTTCTTACCATAACTTTACTGACACATACTTACAATACATACAATAACTACGTATTCAACAACTCCACAGGGCCCCTGCAAAGCACTAATCGAAGTATATGGCCTTCTTCAACTATTAGATACCTATTAGCCACAAAACGAAGGGACTGATTCCTCCAGATATCAAAGAGATACGGCCTATTTTGGTGATTTGGACTAGGGACCAGAAACAACAAAAATGATGCTCAAGCAAATCCCAGCACTAGGCGGGCTCCAGGATCTTTCGATGTCACCAATCGAAGTACCCGGCCCTCTTCTACTATCAGATACCTACAAACCACAAAAAGAAGGGAGCAGCATCGAAGACGATTGATTGATTATGGAGCAGCGGAGTGGAAGGCTCAAAGGATCGTATGATGCAATCAAAGAGGAGAGATTGAAAGTAATCGTAGTGCTGATTAGATTGGAGTTTGAGATTGTCTGCGGAGAGAGTTGATTGATCATGGAAGAGTTACCAATCGTAATCGAGGGATTGTAGAATCAAGCGCTTTGAGTGTCGTAGAAAGACAATTGATCGGGGGCAAGCCAGATCAAGTTGTTGAGGACCGGTGGCTTCAAGACGTAGAATAGGATTGTCGTATGGATGAATCGAGAGGCATTGATCGAGTGATGGGATATTCGGAATCAATCGTAGAAATTGATTGTGAAACGCATCGTAGGGATCATGTCATATCAAGCAAAGGAAAGAATTCAATCGGAGATCGTGGGAATCGATATAGTGAAATCGGATGTAGTCTTAGGTTCAATTCAATTGTAGAATAGAATCAAACGAGTCGATTACTGATGAGGTGGATTGATTGAACGGGAGAGGAAGAATTGATTGTGGATCTCAACGGAAGGGAGTCATATCGGCGAAGATGAGATTGGCTTATCGTAGAATCACAAAGGGACGTGTTGTAGAAACGAATGGAATCGGAGGGGATTCATTTCTGACTTGGTAGGAAGAAGATCTATCGATTCCAGAATCAAATATCAATCGGTTGAGTGTGGAATACGATTGAGAGAACGGAATGAGATTGATAGATTGTAGGAATCACTATGATCGTAAAGCTGAATCGTAATTGTTGGATTAATTGAATTGGAAATGTAGAAGTCGGGTGAGCAGCGTCGAAGACGATTGACTGATGGTTGATCAATCAGAATTGAAAAGAAAATTAGATCAGGGAATCAAAATTGACGAAGGATGATAGCACGTAGTCAAAGGAATCGTAGCGATCAGAAGTTGAGGATTGATTTTATCAAAGGGCTGGACCAAATTGTAGAGGCTGGTTGAGAATTGATTGATAAGGGAATCAATTGACTTGTCGTAGAATCTCAAAGAGACGTGTCGTCGGAGAGGAGAAAGACGGACCAACGGCAAGCCGTAGGTGCCGAATCAAAGGTCGACGGAGAGGAGATTGGTTCATAGCCGTAGATGCAGGATTGGCCGGGAGGAACTCAAGGAGAATATCAAGTCAAGGAGGAATCAATTGTAGAAATTGATAGTGGAACGAAACGTAGAGATCATGCCATATCAAGCGTAGGAAAGAATTCAATCGGAGATCGGAATTGGTCTAAGAATCAGGTTGGAAACATCGATAACCGATTGGTTGGAGAATCAGAATCGACAAAGGATTGGTAGTAGGTCGAATGTCGACAGAGATTGGGGAATCAGGATTGAACGCTGATAGATAGGAGATCAATGATCAGATTAGAAATCGATTGTATGACTAGCAAACCATCAAGTCGCTGGAGACAATGATGGATTGTTTGCGTTGTAGAAATCTATATGTATCTCAGATCATAAACCGTGGGGAAGCAGAGTAATCGAATAGAAATCTATCGCGGAGTCGGATGCTTTGAGTGTCTCAGGAAAAACAATGACTTGAATTGTCGATAATCGAATGATTGGAGGATCGATTGACCAAGTCGTATTGATTATCCAAAGTTGAGGAGATTTGATAATCGATTGACTGGAAGGCTCAAAGGATCGTGGGATGCAATCAAAGATGGGAGATTGAAAGTAATCGTAGTAGGGATTAAACTGGAGTCCGAAGTCGTTTGAACTGGAGTCGTTGATCATTGAGGATCTTGGCGGAGGGGAGATTAATGAGAAGAAGGGATCAATGCTCATATCTGAAAATCGAATGTAGGTTTGATATCACGGATGGGATAACAAGGAATCATCTGGGGGCAAGTATGGAATTCGAGCAAGAGACTGGGAAGGGAGATCTATCGATCCCTGAATCAAATGTCGGTGTCGATCTTTAGGAAGAAAGCGGACGTTGATGAGGGTTGCTCCAAGCCGTGGGGTAGAAACCAAAGAAAAGGATTTGTGGAGAACCAGAATTGATTGCGCCAGCCTGGATCAAGTTGATGTAGCCTTGAAAGGAGGTTGGATCCAACAACGTAGGAGAGATTCATGCGTGGTGCGTGGAGTACTAGAAGCCAACGCGGAGTATCAACTCGTATTTGTCTCGATAAGGGCATAACGTATATGTAGAGGGAAAGGCTTGTGCTGATGGGACATCACCTTTGGGTCCAGTGGATGCAATTATAATCAAATCCCATGGTTGTGGATTATATGGAGAAGCCTTAGGGCGTAGGACATACACCCCCTGATTCACAAGCAGGGGTGAAGGTTGTAGTGCGTCATGTGGGTATACACCCCCCCCCGAGCCGGAACAGAAGACGTTGGCCAGAATGGAGAAGGGGAAGGAAACGCATGGAGACTTGGGAAGATCAGGATCTATGCAACATGCGAGAGCATGAATTTCGTAGAACAAGCCATGAGAACGGGGCCAGAAGATTGGAGAGCGGAGGAGCCGGGAGCAATCGTAGATGTGCGATTGACTGCGCGAGTAGGGAAAGCAATCAGAACACAGATAGGATAGCGTAGTTGTGCAGAGATTGATTGATCATCGATTGGGGGATGAGCGGATCGTGCACGGCAACATAGCATCGTGGTGAACGGTGCGCCGTGGTGAACGGTGTTGTCATGGGGAACAGCAAGCAAGTGAGTCAGTTGAAATCGAAATGGGAAGAATTGGACGTAGGAGCGTGTGTCATCACTTGGCGTCGTAGATCTAAACGCGAGTGTTCCAGCAATGGAGAATACACGTGGACATGACTCAAGGTTGGTGAGGTCCAAAGCAGCGTCGGAGGTGACGCAGCGTCGGTCGTAGAAGGCAAAAGGAGACGGTGGAGGTGACGCAGCGTCGGTCGAAGAAAGTGTAAGATCGGATGTCGAAGAGTCGCTCAAGTAGTCCCCCATGATTGTAGAAGGAAGATGTGGTGTACACCCCCTTATCCGGAGCTGATGGGATTGGCCGGAGTGGAGGAGACAAATCCAAAGATGGGAGGAAAGGCAGTTGGTAGCATTAGAATGAGCCAAGAATCGCAGGAAGGAGAATCGAAGGGAAAAATGGATCATCGTGAATTTGACAAAGGAACGATTAGGATATCAGGTCAATCGGGACGCATGGAGGATGTTGTCCTATAGAAGAAAGTGTACCGATACCATAGTGGTGGGGAGAGCGGCACGTAACTTGATGCAGATGGATTCAAGTGTGGTAGATAACCTGGTTCCATCATTGATCGATCTAATTGGGGAACTCGATAGAGTCGTAGAGTAGGATTGGTCATGGAATGATGGAGCGGGTCGTATATCCAATCGTAGAATCAGAATCATGGGTTGACCGTAGAACGCCTTGTGCGGATCGATGGGTACAACGTCGAAGATGGAGGGAAGAGAATCCAAGCGTTGGAACAAAGGAAACCGTAGCAATATATTGATTCGTAGATTCGTAGCATTGTAGCAAATGTATGTACAGAATCGCTTAAGCAGTGCCATAGAGATGAAGCAAAATATGGATTGAAAGGAGAGATCAAACGTCGATGGAAAGAATCAATTGAACAGGGCGTGGGATCTTGGATGGGATGATCAAGAGCCGTAGTGGGAAACCGAAGGTAGGTGCCCCAGTTGTTGGAAGTCGCAACAAAGGAATGCAAGGAGACTGGAGAAAGAAGGAAATCCAATCGAATGTTTCGTTGAGAGTCATTGGAAAAATAATGACTTTAAAGGGAGATCTATCGATTCCGGGATCAATCGGTGCAAGCCGTATAATAGAATTGCTCGGATACTTATAGGGTTTTGATGGATCGGTGGCCGGTTTGATCGAGATTGTTAAGGGATTCTGTGCGTCGTCCTGGTATATGTCCCCTGGAAGGTAAATCGATTGTAGAATCAATGGAAGTCAGGACTTTCGTTGGAATGACTAATTGTCTGCTGTGGAAGAGCAGGGAACGTTGCAACGCTTGGAGTAGAGTGATGGTTTAAGGCAACTAGCTTTGGAGAGAGAAGTTGTAGTTGGTTGCAATTTTTCAGTCAAAAGTATCGTAAAACCAATTCATCGACAAGACATTAGAATGTAGGTGGTACAGCTTGATCTTGAGCGCATTGCGGTGCCGTTTGGTGAGACACACAACCGTCTGATTTGGATTGGAGCAAGTCACGTGATGGAAGTGACACAGATAAGCGCTGTGGTACGTGAATGTGGAAGTGGCGCTTGCAAGGACACTGTCCTTATGAGCTGTCTTGGGCAATGGGAGTCGCAAGGATGGCGTGAGAGGGACAGAAGCTGGTTTTGGCGGGCGATGGAACACCACGGTTTCACTCTGAGGATGAAAGGTCCATTGGAAGTTGGCTGGCTCAGGTCTAGTCAATGCAGATGGCGTTATAGATAGTGCGGTGACAGGGGACTTGTCCTGACGTTGGACAGGAGGACTGGGTGAAGTGGCACGGTGGAAGGAGATAGCATCAGATGGGACTCGGCGGAAGGAGACCGATTCACTGTTGGGAGAATAAGTCCAGGTCCAGGTGTAACGGGAAGCATTTGGTGCAGTGGATTTCGAAGGGGTCTTGATGGGATTGGAAACAGTCGGCTTGGTATGAACCAGGGCAGTGGTACCAGAAGGTCCAATCGTAGGAAGGAAAGGAACAGGAAGAGTCTCGCTAACTACAGGAGCAGTAGGCTTGGTGTGATGCTTCCATTTGGGAGGAAGTGTATCGGTTGTTTTATCTTTGCCAAGTACTGCTTGTAGGTAGTGCGTAAGTAGAATCCGCTCACATTTTTGAGTGTTGACCAATCGTGATTGGGAAGGCGGTTTGACAGACAATCCTGTTGCGTCTAATGGAATTCCAGTTGCAGTGGTATAAACCTTGTTGAATTCATATGGGTACCAATCTTTGTGAAATTGCCAATGGATGATAGGTAGTACCAAGTTTATGATTGGGTGGCCCCTTTTTGCATGTTTAGCGGCTATGTCTAACACTTGTTTGTCTCTAACCCGTATTCTCCCCCCGATGGCTTTTGAATGCCAAAAAATTGTGGTGTTGGCAATTAAGGAGGAGATATGGCGTTTGTGCGCTTTAGATACTTCCGAGGGTGGAAGTGCATCCATGATGGCTGCTACAATGAGAGACTTGAGGACAGGGATTGGGTCCGGGCGGAGAGTCTCGACACCATCATCATCAACAAGGAAGAGGCTTGAAATATTAGGCAATATCCGGGAAAAGACTGTGTTGAGGTCGCTTTGTCTGTTGCCAGCTGTGAAGTTGGGGCCAAAGGAGAAGTGTATGCCCCGGACTTCATTCCAGCTGACGGCGGTTTCTGTCATGATGGTGGTTGAGCAGTTGGCGTGCTATTTCTATGGTAGATTAATTCAATGGATCGTGTAGATTGTCGTCAATCAGCTGAAGAGACGGTGTTGTCGATCTAATCGTTCGCGCGTCGAATCGTCGATGTCACCCTTGGATGCGATTCGAAGGGGCCGGAGCTCGGAACGTTCTTGTGATGCGATTAATGACCGAGGGGAGGTGCGAAAGAATCGAAAGAACGATCGTCGTCAAAGAATCGTGTCCGTAGGAAGGAATCAGACAAAATGACCGAGCAAAGGTGCGGCCGTGTTGAAGGGATGACCGAAGGAATGTTCCAAAGGAGGAACAAACGTCGGTGTTGAATTTGGTGTTCAGATCGGTGTGTCGACGCCGGTGCGATATGTTCGGACGTATTGGCGTCAAAAGAAATTACAGAAATGAGATGCTTGGTAGGATCGTCGGTGAATTACTGGAAGTGAATCGTTGTTGTAGGCCGTGGAGGTAAACGGGATAGAGATTGCTGTGCTCAGCGTTGTGCGGAGCAATTGGTGGAGTTGTTAGTTGAAAGTTGAACGTTTATCACTAACCCTTAAGAGTTGACAACATAACCTTCTAGACGGAGTTTATGGGGGGGTTGGGGGGGGGGGGGGGGAATATGTAGAAATATTAAAAAAATCTGTTTTGAACAAGTAGACTTGGTACAAACGCTACGACTAAAAAGTGCTAAAAAGCTTAGCCATATAAAAAGTGTGTCGTAATGAAAAGAATTCACCGTGTAACGCGTATTCATACGTACGAAGAGTCACGAAGGCAAATAACCTTATTCGTAAGGTTATTTAACCTGAGTGAATAATCGTCGGTGATTATCCATGTGGATTGTCTCTTAGCGGAAATTTTCCCAACAGCTCACTCTTCGAAGAATTAACAACTCTAAAACACTATCATGCCCTAAAATCTATGTACAACCTAGTACTAATTCTACGTAATAAGGTACAAATACTGTGATATTCCAATGAGAATATCACGGTGAATTACACGGTAATACGATACAAAGAAAGACCGATCGAAGATGGTTTGCGTGTGTTTTGTGTCTTATTTATGTGTGCTTTGTATGCTAAGAATTACACGATAATATGCCGTATAATCGACACGATGATACGACGATACGACGAGTAATTTGACGACGATTAATTAACCTATCGACATCGAATAGGCCGAATGAACTGTAACAATGATCACTCACCAAATCAATCGACCGTAAGACCGATTGCGTTTTGCGTTTGTTTGTTACGACACACTTTTTCTAGTTTATCAGACCCACAGCACTCTACAAGCTGTGGAGGACCGCGTTTCCCGAAAGAAACGCAGTTTGAGCTCGAAGACTAATCCGGACTAGCCTGATCAGCTACCGGCATCAACCCCCAAGGATGTAAAAGGGGCAGTTGCTTGTGGAGCCCTGGAATAGACCAACACCAGGGCGGCCTCCCTTGAAAGAAGAGGCCGAAGACTCGAACCAAGGTGGTGGCTCCACCGGGATACGAGATCCAGCAAACAAGCAAGGGAAAAGAAGCTGGACGATTCAGATGAAAGAGTCGCCCAGATTGGCATCAGCTGAAAGGAATCAATATCCAATCTGAGAACACTGATCTTTCACTGAAAACAAGAACGATGTGAGCCAGAAGATTGAGCCTGAAGTATTCTGTGGTGAAACAGATTGCGAAGAACATCTGCTTGCAAAGGAGCAGGTTGCGAAAAACATCTGCTCTAGAATCGAGAACACCAAATCGCGAAAGATCGTCGAGAACACGAAACCTCGAAGATCTGAAAGATCCAAAAGGAAAAAGAGAACACTAAATTCTCAGGAACAATCTTTCAATCTTCCACCACAGAAATACAAAAATGAGCAAAATCCCAAGAAAGGATAGGAAAGCTCACAATCTTGATTTGCGACAAAAGCAAAAGCTCACACAAATACAGACAACCGGAACGAAAACTCGATCCGAACAAAAGTATAAACGAACTGGAACGGAAATTCGATCCGAATATAAGCACATCATTCGAACAGTCACAAACGATTAATACCCATCTCTCACATCCAATCCTCGATTCGATTACACTCTTCCACCACATACCACCTTCAATTGAATATTCGATTGAATATTCAATACCAACTTCCACCGAATACCACCCTACGAATCGCCCATCCATACTTCATCAAAAATAATTCGAAACTTCGTTTGAAATATCGCAATTCTCCACCATGGTACGAACTAGAACACACGGCGACATTGAAGAAGAAAAAATGGAAGTGGACGATCCACAGGATTCTAATGAAAACAATGGAGGAGGTATGGGAGAAGAGGAAGATTTGGAAGATAAAATCATGGAAGTCATGGAAAGGGCCCTTGGGGACCCAGAAACAAACTCAACCATGAAGAGAATCATCGACCAAGAAGTAAAGAAGAGAGTCAGGGCAATGAGAGATGCAGAAAGGAGGGGTGAGAACCCAGATGACGCGGATAGCGACAACGATGAGGGAAATGATGCTAACCAAAATGCCGAGGATGCAAGAGCAGATCGACTGGGTAGAAGGTCATCCCAACCCAGGATAAAAATCAGGGGATTCAACAATGGCAGATTCCTGAACCCAGAACAACTTGCTTTCAGGAGCAGCCTAATGGATTTTGGTATCAACTATGAATCGGCTGAAGAAATTATGAGGGGAGGGATGTCTAATATTCGAGAAATTACAGACCTCAACAAGGAAAGCATTAAATCGTTCATGCATGGATTGAAATCTATCAGTCCGGACTGTCCTAATCCAAAAAGTATCCACTATGGTAACAGGCTATCATCGAGGCTCCTAACTTGGGCAAATTGGGCCCGGTACCAACCATTGATTGGAGTCAAGCCAAGGGCTATCGACTGGAACGCAAACCCAAACAACCTGGAACTGCAGCAATTCAGAATCAAGATGATGGAATCAAGTGTGAAATCACAGGAGAAGTCAACCCCACCAGAATTAAAGGACCTTACGAAGTTCAGAGAATGGGAGGAAGGCTTTCGACAAAACCTGAGGTACAGGATTCAACTCTGAGGGATTCCCAATCTTGTATGTCATAAGACCCCAAGAAAAGGAAGAATGTTACTGACTGAAGCCAGGGCTGGAACAGTCGGGCAAAGTACAACAGATACTTATCCAACTTGGAGTGACTTACAATGAAGAGTGTGGCGTCCTGTCAGGTCACCAGTATGATGAGGACAACAACGTCGTCTGGAGGTTGCTGTGTGATGCAACAAGAAAAGGTCCTGGTTGGGAATATGTGACACATTTCCAAAACACTGCGCTGAACTCAGGAAATGCAAGAAACGCTTTCATTTCATTGATGCAACATGCTTACACTGATACCAATATCACTATGGTTCTGAACAAGACATATCAGGAAATGAAAGATTCACACTACACTGGAGATTCTAAGAATTATGACTGGAACAAGCACAAACGGAACTGGACTGCTTTTCATGGAACAATTCTGAGATTTGAAAAGAATCATAATGAAAGGAGATTTGTCTGGGACTTTATCAATTCAATCAGCGATGAGCGACTTGATGCTGCTAAAGCCGATGCAATTGACGAGAGCAAAGACTACCGGGACAATTTCAACGAATGCTTGATTCTATTCACCAATCGTCTTGGATTGAAGAAGCTTGCAAATGGGAAGCATAAAAGAGGTTCCAGGAGTGTGTATTCTATGGGCACATCAAGCAACAAAAAGCAAAAGACAACTGGAACGTTTACAGGAAAAGTTGAGTGCAAGCCTTATCCGACAACTGTTTATAAAACAATGTCAAAAGAACAGCGCCAGGAGCTTTACCAGATGAGACAGGCTAAGAAGAAAAGAAATCTCAAGGCTGCTGAGACTAAAAAGAAAGAAACTGAAAATGAAGGCACGGGTGACAGTTTTGGCTCAAAATCTAAGAAATGACATAATAACCGGACACTATCACTAGAACACAAATTGTTAACAATGGTGAGCCGGTCATTATACAAGATGAACGTTCCTGTAGATTTTGATGATGGGGAAAGTGAAGAAGGCTATTGTGAGCTAGACTCACATGCAGATACTACCACAGCAGGAAGCAATATGGTATTGCTGAATCCTGATCAGATCACAACACATGTTGATGTTGCACCTTTTTCTGAAGAATACAAGCCCATCAAGAAAATTCCCGATAGGAAGCTGTGCTACGGCGTGGACAAACCCAACATCAGGCAAAGTGTACATCATAGTGTTCCATCAAGCACTGTACTTTGGATACAAATTGAAGAACAGCTTGATATGCCCAACTCAAGTGAGGGACTGCAATTTCAACTCTGTTGAAGAGACACCCCGCCAATTTGATTCAAGATCCAAGCATGGGATTACAATTCAAACTCCAATGGAAGATGATGATCCGAAGGAAGTTTTTATCAAACTGAGTATGAGAAATGTGATCTCATATTTTCCCACAAGAAAGCCAACAAGAATGGAGCTTGATGAATGTCAACATTTGATAGCAACACATGATACCCCATGGGATCCACATTCACTGAAGTTCAGGATGGCCGAGCTAGCCATTGACAATGGAGATCCAATTTCAGGGGACCAGTTCAGCCTTCAAGCTATGTCGACCGAAGAGGACCAAGCAATGGATACAAGTTCGGTTGTAACAGAACCTGCTAGTAATGTTACAGATAAACTCCCCAAGACCAGCTTAGACAGCAGGCATCCAAGTGTCATGCAGCAATGCAAACTGATGAGAGTACATCAGGTATCAACAAGAAGAATGCTAACTGAATGCCAAATTGCAACAGATGGAGATATAGCTCATCGGATTTCTTCAGTAAGGAATATTTCAAGCGCGCGAAGGGTAGACCAATTCTTGTTTGATGATACAGAATTTGACTTTATGGAAGCTCCTGAAGAAAAATCAAAACAGGCCCCTAGCTTGCAAGAAATTGACAATACACTTGAGAGAAGGTCTCTTGATAGAAGAAATCAATGGGGGCCATCAGTGATAACAATTGAAGGTCCAAACAAAGTTGACTGTGAACGCCTAGCCAAAACTTGGAATATTAGCTTCAAGAAAGCTGAGCAGACATTGAAAGTCACGACGCAGAAAGCACTCAGGAATTTGCAATTACCATTGATGAAGAGGCTGCCTACACAGCGCTTCAGAAACAAGAGAATTGCACAAGGAACCTGGTACACTGATACGTGGCATGCCAGGACTACCAGTATTATGAGACAGGAGAAATGTGCATAGATCTTTACAAATGGAAACGGGTTTGAAGTATTTATACCAATACAGGACAAATCACAAGCGCATCAAGGGTTGAAAACATTCATTCATGAAGTTGGAATCCCAGAGCATTTGATTTCTGATGGTGCTCCCGAACAAGGATCGCCAAGAACTTACAAGACGCACTGGAATTCAGTTGTAAAGCGCAATCATATTCATCAGACATTCATACAACCTCATTACCCATTCCAGAATCAAGCAGAACAAGTGATTGGACATCTTGGGAGTGCAATCACAACCAAGTCAGCAAAGAAGAAGTCACCGAGGAGATTATGGTCATTTTGTGGCGAACTATGTGCTAATATCAGGCAGCGAACAGCATCGAGCAACCCGTCTTCAATGGGGAGAACCCCATTTGAATTGGTCCATGGCTATAGACCGGATATTACACTATACACTTCATCAGAATGGTATGACTTTGTGTTTTATTATGAAAAAGGTGATTCTTCCACCCGAGGTGTTGAAAGGTTGGCACAATGGTTGGGTCCCTGTGGCAATAAGGTAGGTGGGGGGGGATTGTTTTTGGCTCCTGACTGAATCGGCAATACCAATATCTACAAATTCAATAAGGCCTGTCAAAGAATTCGAATGGAGAGATAGAGATATCCTCAGAAGAATGGAAGCAATTGACAAATCAATTGAATCCAAGATTGGTGATGAAGTGAAGGATAGCGCGTCCTTCTTCCAGGAAAACTACCCGGAGCCTCAAATGGAGCTATTTGAGAATCAACCAGTAGAACCACCTGATTTGAAACTTGAAATGGCTGAACCAGAAGCATCAGTAGAAGATATTGATGAACCAGATGAATATCTGGGAAATGAAGTGATCATTGAAAGAGGTGATGAAAGACTCAGGTGTGTTGTCAAGGACAGGGTTCGCGACTTGCAAAACAGACCGATAGGAATCAGAAATGAGAATCCCAAACTAGACACGAGGCTGTATAAATTGCAACTACCTGATGGTACCATGGAGGAATACACGGCAAATATTGTTGCAGAGAGTTTGTACAGTTCTGTTGATGACAATGGAAGGATGTTCACTCTACTAGATGAACTCATTGATCATGAACGCGACAATACTGCCCTAACTGATGAGGAAGCCACGACCATAGCAAAAAATGGCAGGAAAACCCATAAGCCGACAACTAGGGGTTGGAGGATTCTCGCCAGTTGGAAAGATGGCACTGAATCGTGGTGTAAGTTAAGTGATGTGAAAAGAATCATTTCCAGTGCAATTAGCTGAATATGCTGTCAACAATAATCTTGAAAAGACACCAGCATTCCGATGGTGGGTGCACAAAATTTTGAGAAGGAAGGATCGAATCCTTAAACCGGCCAAAACAGCAAAGTATTGGTTGAAGACTCACAAATATGGAGTTGAGTTGCCACATTCAATCAAACAAGCGCTGGCTATTGATAAGAAAACAGGCACTGACCACTGGGAAAGGGCAATTCACAAAGAAATGACCAACAATATGGCAGCGTTCGAATTTTCTTATGATGATGTTATTCCAGTTGGCCATAAGCAGATAACAACCCACATGATATTTGATATCAAGCTTGGGTCCCTAACAAGGAAGGCGAGATTGGTAGGGGATGGTCATAAAGTCCCTGCAGTGGCAAAAGAAAATACTTATTCATCTGTTCCCAGTCGAGACTCAGTAAGAATATTCTTCCTGCTGGCAGCGCTGAACGATTTGAAGGTTCTCTCAGCTGATATTCAAAATGCATATTTGACAGCCCCGATTAAAGAGAAATACTTTCTAAAAGCGAGAGCTGAAGATGGTTTTCCACCTCATCTTGCAGGAAGGTCTTGCAAGATTGTCCGCGCATTGTATGGACTGCCGGTTGCAGGTGCATCTTTCCGGTCATACCTCACCCAGCATTTGAGAGATCTTGGATATTCACCTTGCAAAGCAGATCCGGATGTGCACTTAAGAATTGAAACCAGGAAAGATGGATCCAGATACTGGGCAATTCTCATTGCCTATGTAGACGACATCTTATGTTCTGGTGAAGATCCAAAGTTCCAGCTTGAAAATATTGAGCGCAAGTTCAAACTGAAGGATGATACCATTGAAGAACCAACCCTATATCTGGGAGCAGATATTGGAAAGTTCTACTTTGAAGGTGATTCAAAGCCAAGATGGTCATTATCAAGCACTAAGTATACGGCGAAAGCTGTTGCAGCAGTCGAACAAGAGTTAGGAACTGAAAAATATGGCTACAAGTATCTACCAAAATCAGCGTCCAGTCCACTGTCACATGATTATCGACCGGAAATTGATACATCAGAAGAATTGAACCCTGAATTGCAAAATTATTACCAAGGTTTAATTGGAGTTCTCAGGTGGATTTGTGAATTAGGAAGACTGGACATTGTAATGCCAGTCTCGCTGATGTCAAGGTATCTGGCACAAGCAAGGATTAGGCACTTGAATCAGTTGTTTCATATATTTGCATATTTGAAAAAGTACAATAGGTCAAAGTTGGTTTTTGACGACACTGTACCAAGCGTTGATGAGAGTAAATTTCAAAAATGTGACTGGTCTGAATTTTATCCTGGTGCCGTGGAAGTCATACCAGCAGATATGCCTGAAGCTTTGGGAAAACATGTGACGATGAGTTGTTTTGTTGATGCTGACCATGCCGGATGCAAGGCAACAAGAAGGTCTCATACCGGCGTTATTATCTTCATTAATAATGCACCGATCATTTGGTTTTCCAAAAGACAAACAACAGTTGAGACATCAACTTTTGGATCTGAAATCATTGCTTTGAAAATTGCAATAGAATTGGTTGAAGGTCTAAGGTACAAGTTGAGAATGATGGGTGTTCCAATTGATGGGAGCACAAATGTGTATTGTGATAATGATTCTGTTGTCACGAATGTTACACGACCTGAAAGCCCATGTAAGAAGAAGCACAACAGCATTGCATACCACAAAGCACGCGAATCTATTGCAGCAGGAATTATCAGAGTTGCAAAGGAACCAGGTTCAACAAATATTGCTGATTTGTTTACAAAGCTAATGAGTGGCGCTGTTTTCAGAGAACATTGTTCTCGTTGCATGTGGTAAGAAATTTGTTAAAATCAATCATTCAGTGGAATGTTCGATCGATCGTTCGACCGAAGCGACAAGTTGATTTTCTAAGTTCGATCATGGAAACGTTCAATCTGCAACGAGCATTTCGAAAAAATGAATAATGAACAAATCGTCCTGCAATGAGCATTTCGAAAATGGATAATTTGATCCATGAATACAATATATCAAACCGGCAAGGATCAGGGCAAAATGCCATGATACGAGCCAGAATGAATGGCAAAATGCCTTCCCCATTTTCTTTTGATAGGGCCTCTGATGGTAGACTGGATACAGTTTGGTATTCAACATACGAATGACTCACAATGAATAGGTTAAGTCATAGAATCCAGCCGCTTAACGGTTGGAGGATTTATGACTGAAGGGGACTGAAAAGAATTCACCGTGTAACGCGTATTCATACGTACGAAGAGTCACGAAGGCAAATAACCTTATTCGTAAGGTTATTTAACCTGAGTGAATAATCGTCGGTGATTATCCATGTGGATTGTCTCTTAGCGGGAATTTTCCCAACAGCTCACTCTTCGAAGAATTAACAACTCTAAAACACTATCATGCCCTAAAATCTATGTACAACCTAGTACTAATTCTACGTAATAAGGTACAAATACTGTGATATTCCAATGAGAATATCACGGTGAATTACACGGTAATACGATACAAAGAAAGACCGATCGAAGATGGTTTGCGTGTGTTTTGTATCTTATTTATGTGTGCTTTGTATGCTAAGAATTACACGATAATATGCCGTATAATCGACACGATGATACGATGATACGACGAGTAATTTGACGACGATTAATTAACCTATCGACATCGAATAGGCCGAATGAACTGTAACAATGATCACTCACCAAATCAATCGACCGTAAGACCGATTGCGTTTTGCGTTTGTTTGTTACGACACACTTTTTCTAGTAACAAGCAAATGCAATCGGTCTTACAACCGATTGATTTAGTGAGTAGAAATAAGATCATTGTTACCGTTCGATCGTCTTTGCCGATCGAATCAACAGGTTAATTACTCGTCGTATCGTCGATTTACAGCATATTACCGTGTAATCGTAAGCATACAAAACACACGTAAATAAGACACGGAACACACGCAAAACCATCTTCGATCGGTCTTTTGTTTTACCGTATTATCGTGTAATTCACCGTGAGATTCTCGTTGAATATCACATATGATTGTACCTTATCATGTAGAATTATTACTAGGTTGTACATAGATTTTAGGGCATGATAGTGTTTTAGAGTTGTTAATTCTTCAAAGAGTGAGCTGAGAGGAAAATCCCGCTAAGAGGCACTCCACATAAAAGCGCCGACAATTATTCATTGATAAATAACCTTACGAATAAGGTTATTTGCTCTTATGGCTTTTCGTGCAATACGCCCGCTTAGTACGTACGAATACGCGTTACACGGTGGATTCTTTTCAGTCCCCTTCAGTCGTAAATCCAATCGTTAAGCGTTTGTATCTTTTGACTTAATCTATTCATCGTGAGTCATTTTCGTATGTTGAATACCAAATTGTATCCAGTCTACCATCAGAGGCCCTATCAAAAGAAAATGGGGAGGCATTTTTGCCATTCATTCTGGCTTGTATCATGGCATTTTGCTCTGATCCTTGCCCGATTGATATATATTGTTTCATGGATCAAATTATCCATCTTCGAAATGCTCATTGCAAATCGATTTATTCCATGATCAAACAAAATTGGTGGAGTTGCTAGTTGAACGTTTAACACTAACCCTAGGAGTTGACAACGTAACCTTGTAGACGGAGTTTATGTGGGGGGGGTTTGGGGGGGGGGAAATACGTAGAAATATTAAAAAAATCTGTTTTTAACAAGTAGACTTGGTACAAACGCTACGACTAAAAATCGTAAAAAACAGGACCCAAACATTTATTTACGGAAATGAGATGCTTCTTCTAAAAGCAATAGTAATATGTAGTGCCGCGCGTTCATTTTTATGGTAGCGAGCTCTCATTTTTATGATTGCAAGTAACCATAAGATTTAACCTGAATATAGATAAAAATCATACGATTAAAATCTGTCTTAGATCAAGTTGGTCGTCACGTCCGTCGTCGTCAACCTTGCCAGATGAGAGAGTTCTTGGTGAGTAATAATATCGGACTTGTGAGAATTGGTACAATTTGTACATGAATGAGTCGGACTTGATGTACTTACAGCCATCTACTCTCATACCGGCACAACGGAGGTGCGAAATATTGTACCGTACGGTACTCTCATACCGATCGATTGGTAATAGATCACTTGGTAGCATCGGTACACTTATTAGGTGGTGACACACAAACTATCAAAGATAACTCACTTCTGTTTCTTTCATCTTTCATCATATCCATAATAGGAACAATATTCATGAACTAATCACCAAAAATATCTGATTTTCTAATTTTTAATTGCAAATGAGTGTGTATTTTTCCTCCAAATCCAGTACCCCAATGCACTAATTAGGTGGTGACAGACAAACTATGACAGATAACTCACTTCTGTTTCTTTCATGATTCATCTCATCCATAACAGGAACAATATTCATGGTTCAATCACACAAAATATCCGATTTTCTATTTTTTAATTGAAAATTAGTGTGTATTTTCCCTCCAAATCCAGGTCCTCAATGCACTAATTAGGTGGTGACACACAAACTATGACAGATAACTCACTTCTGTTTCTTTCATGATTCATCTCATCCATAACAGGAACAATATTCATGGTTCAATCACACAAAATATCTGATTTTCTATTTTTTAATTGCAAATTAGTGTGTATTTATCCTCCAAATCCAGTTCCTCAATGCACTAATTAGGTGGTGACCCACAAACTATGACAGATAACTCACTTCTGTTTCTTTCATGATTCATCTCATCCATAACAGGAACAATATTCATGGTTCAATCACACAAAATATCTGAATTTCTATTTTTTAATTGCAAATTAGTGTGTACTGTCTATGTGGTACTTGCATTACTACTGGTAGTAGTACCGTACCTGTAGTAGTACTTGTACTGCTTGGCATGTACTTGATGGTCTGTCCTTTTTCCGTTTGTATGGTCTGTCCTTTTTCCGTTTTTATGGTCTGTCCTTTTTCCTTTTTTATGGTCTGTCCTTTTTCCGTTTTTATGGTCTGTCCTTTTTCCGTTTTTTTGGTCCGTCCTTTACCCCTATTTTTGTTTTTATTGTCTGTCCCTTATCCGCGGCTGGCATGCGCGCGCGTGCGCGCGCAGGCATAGCCAGAAGAATCACGAAGAATCTCGTATGTACGGTATGTATGTACGTTCGAAAAAGAATCTCGTACGAATCTCGTACATACGACGTTCGAAAAAGAATCTCGTACGTACGAAGAATCTCGTACGGTATGTATGTACGTTCGAAAAAGAATGTTGTACATGCGAAAAAGACTCCATACTTCAACTTAAGTAGATTCCTTCCTAGTTTTTAGAAGATTGAAGTATCCTCTACCGTACGAACTTCGATCGATGATTTTTTTTCTACGGTACCTCCCAAAAAAAAAACTCCTCCCACACAAACAGTAATAATCTTTTCTTACCTTGCGACAGACAAAAAAATCACTTTTTTTATCTCTTGACAAAAATAACAATCCCTTCACAATCAGCCTTCTGACATCCAACTTATTTGAGTAGATTTGCTATTGGCACTCCGTCGGTGAACGTGGGATTCCACCTTATACTTCTTTATCAGTATTCGGCAGGTTATCCGTGCTCTTATATTTTAGTCTGAAATAACAGCCTTGTACTGGAAAAAGAATTAGCTCGCATTGGACAAGAGGTGGTTTGCTGATAGATATTGTTTGAATTGGCCCCCAAACATATATGTTTTGAAAGCAATAAATCTCTATCCATTGCTTCTATATCAACAGGCACGAGGTACTGTTTTTTGTGACAGAGGAAAAAGAAGGCTGCAAATCAACGGCAGCAGCAACAACAACCATTTCATCGGGACGATTGTCGGAACGCAGGAACAAGCAAAGGTAAGAATGAGAGAGATAGGCATCGGCAATGGCAACGTCAATGGCAATTGATTGGTCTTCCACTCCACCGGCATTACTGATAATGTATTTCCTCTCTGTTTTTCTTCTTATTTTCATAGGACCGAATCAGAAGCAACGACTCGAAACCAACGGATTGGGATCAACGGATCGGAAGTAGCAACCATCGAATTGTCAGCAACGGATCGGAAGCAGCGGATCAGAATCAACGGATCAAGGTGCGGTGGTCGTCTTCCCTGTAGGTGCGGGGAATTTTCCCGGTTGGTGATAATTACGATCGGCATATACATTATATTATTCTGTTGTTATTATTAACTCTATGTAGTACATCAATAGATACTCACCCATTTTGTTCAATTGGCAACAACGGCAACAAATCGTCGGCACCAAATAGCTCCTCCACCGGCGATCCACCCGAATAACTCCTCCACCGGCGCAAAGCAACAACAGCAACCGGGCCGGGGCTTGGAAGGCTATTTTTTAGCCAAATTTTGCCCATCCATGTTGAGTCGTTTTTTCCTGATCCGCTGGATCAATCAATTCGAAACTTGCGCGGCGTGTTCTTATATATGTAATGAAGAGGACCCTGCAATATCGTTGCTGTTGGTGCCGTTGGTGCAGAGATATCTGCTGTGACTGTTGTTTGGGTTGCTTCCTTGAAATGTAGCCAAATTTTGCCCCTCTGCTTCACCGGTTCGATTCTTCTGATCCGCTGGATCAATCAATTCGAAACTTGCGCGGCGTGTTCTTATATATGTAATGAAGAGGACCCTGCAATATCGTTGCTGTTGGTGCCGTTGGTGCAGAGATATCTGCTGTGACTGTTGTTTGGGTTGCTTCCTTGAAATGTAGCCAAATTTTGCCCCTCTGCTTCACCGGTTCGATTCTTCTGATCCGCTGGATCAATCAATTCGAAACTTGCGCGGCGTGTTCTTATATATGTAATGAAGAGGACCCTGCAATATCGTTGCTGTTGGTGCCGTTGGTGCAGAGATATCTGCTGTGACTGTTGTTTGGGTTGCTTCCTTGAAATGTAGCCAAATTTTGCCCCTCTGCTTCACCGGTTCGATTCTTCTGATCCGCTGGATCAATCAATTCGAAACTTGGTCGGCGTGTTCTTATATATGTAATGAAGAGGACCCTGCAATATCGTTGCTGTTGGTGCCGTTGGTGCAGAGATATCTGCTGTGACTGTTATTTGGGGTCTTTCTTTGAAATACAACCAAATTTTCCCAATCTGCTTCACCGGTTCGATTCTTCTGATCCGCTCAATCAATCGATCCGAAACTTGGAGGACGTCTCCTTCTAGACGTAATAAAGAGGTCTGTGCAATATCGTTGGAAGCGGCGACCTCGGTATGGAGATATCTGCTGTCACCGTTATTTGGGTTGCTTCCTTGAAATACAACCAAATTTTCCCAATCTGCTTCACCGGTTTGATTCTTCCAATCCACTCAATCAATCGATTCGAAACTTGCAGGCCTTGTCCTTCTTGATATTATGAAGAGATCCCTGCAATATCGTTGCCCGCGGTGACTTCAGTATGGAGATATTAATATTCACCGTTGTTTTCCCTTGTTTACCTTCAAAATGGACTTTGTGTGTCCAATGCTTTGCCGGTTAGATACTTCCAATCCACTCAATCAATCGATTCGAAACTTGCAGGCCTTGTCCTTCTTGATATTATGAAGAGATCCCTGCAATATCGTTGCCCGCGGTGACTTCAGTATGGAGATATTAATATTCACCGTTTTTTTCCTTTGTTTACCTTCAAAATGGACTTTGTGTGTCCAATGCTTTGCCGGTTAGATACTTCCAATCCACTCAATCAATCGATTCGAAACTTGCAGGCCTTGTCCTTCTTGATATTATGAAGAGATCCCTGCAATATCGTTGCCCGCGGTGACTTCAGTATGGAGATATTAATATTCACCGTTGTTTTCCCTTGTTTACCTTCAAAATGGACTTTGTGTGTCCAATGCTTTGCCGGTTAGATACTTCCAATCCACTCAATCAATCGATTCGAAACTTGCAGGCCTTGTCCTTCTTGATATTATGAAGAGATCCCTGCAATATCGTTGCCCGCGGTGACTTCAGTATGGAGATATTAATATTCACCGTTGTTTTCCCTTGTTTACCTTCAAAATGGACCTTGTGTGTCCAATGATTTGCCGGTTAGATACTTCCAATCCACTCAATCAATCGATTCGAAACTTGCAGGCCTTGTCCTTCTTGATATAATGAAGAGATCCCTGCAATATTGTTGCCCGCGGCGCCTTCAATATGGAGATATCTGTTGTCCCTTGGGTTTGGAGGGGGTGTTTTCTGTGGAGGTGAAAATTCGGATTTGGAGTCCTCTGCTACTAGGACCTCCTATTGCTTCTAACGCGTACATCAGATCCGGGTTGATGACTGAGATAGAAAGATTTGCACTGTGTTCAAATCTGGTGGGTTTTTGGGTTGATGATTGAATTAGATTTTGGTTAGGGACTGGAAAGATTTGCACTGTGTTCAAATCTGGTGGGTTTTTGAGTTGACGATTGAATTATATTTTGGTTAGCGACTGGAAAGATTTGCACTGTGTTCAAATCTGGTTTGTTTTTGGGTTGACGATTGAACTATATTTTGATTAGGGACTGGAAAGCTTTGCACTGTGTTCAAAACTGGTGGGTTTTTGGGTTGATGACTGAGTTATATTTTGGTTAAGGACTGGCAGGATTTGCACTGTGTTCAAATCTGGTGGGTTTTTGGGTTGATGACTGAGTTGTATTTTGGTCAGGGACTGGCAGGATTTGCACTGAGTTCAAATCTGGTGGGTTTTTATTTGGGTTGATGACTGAATTATATTTTGGTTAGGGACTGGAATGATTTGCACTGTGCTCAAATCTGGTGTGTTTGTGGGTTGATGACTGAGCTATATTTTGGTTAGGGACTGGAAAGATTTGCACTGTGTTCAAATCTGGTTGGTTTTTGGGTTGACAATTGAATTATATTTTGGTCTGGGACTGGCAGGATTTGCACTATGCTCAAATCTGGTGGGTTTTTGGGTTGACGATTGAATTATATTTTGGTTAGGGACTGGCGGTATTTGCACTGTGCTCAAATCTGGTGGGTTTTTGGGTTGATGACTGAGTTATATTTTGGTTAGGGACTGGAAAGATTTGCACTGTGTTCAAATCTGGTGGGATTTTTTTGTTGATGACTGAATTATATTTTGGTCCGGGACTGGCAGGATGTGCACTATGCTCAAATCTGGTGGGTTTTTGGGTTGACGATTGAATTATATTTTGGTTAGGGACTGGCGGTATTTGCACTGTGCTAAAATCTGGTGGGTTTTTGGGTTGATGACTGAGTTATATTTTGGTTAGGGACTGGAAAGATTTGCAATGTGTTCAAATCTGGTGAGTTTTAGGGTTGACGATTTAATTATATTTTGGTTAGGGACTGGAAAGATTTGCACTGTGTTCAAATCTGGTGGGATTTTTTGGTTGATGACTGAATTATATTTTGGTTCGGGACTGGCAGGATGTGCACAGTGTTCAAATATGGTGGTTTTTGGGTTGATGACTGAGTTATATTTTGGTGGGCAATGGCAGGATTTACACTGTGCTCAAATCTGGTGGGTTTTTGGGTTGATGACTGAGTTATATTTTGGTAGGGGACTGACAGGATTTGCACTGTGTTCAAATATGGTGGGTTTTTGGGTTGATGACTGAATTATATTTTGGTCGGGGACTGGCAGGATTTGCACTGTGTTCAGATCTGGTTGGTTTTTGGGTTCACGATTGAATTATATTTTGGTTAATGACTGGAATGATTTGCACTGTGTTCAAATCTGGTGGGTTTTTTGGTTGATGACTGAGTTATATTTTGGTCTGGGACTGGAAAGATTTGCACTGTGTTCAAATCTGGTTTGTTTTTGGGTTGACGATTGAACTATATTTTGATTAGGGACTGGAAAGATTTGCACTGTGTTCAAAACTGGTGGGTTTTTGGGTTGATGACTGAGTTATATTTTGGTTAAGGACTGGCAGGATTTGCACTGTGTTCAAATCTGGTGGGTTTTTGGGTTGATGACTGAGTTGTATTTTGGTCAGGGACTGGCAGGATTTGCACTGAGTTCAAATCTGGTGGGTTTTTATTTGGGTTGATGACTGAATTATATTTTGGTTAGGGACTGGAAAGATTTGCACTGTGCTAAAATCTGGTGTGTTTGTGGGTTGATGACTGAGCTATATTTTGGTTAGGGACTGGAAAGATTTGCACTGTGCTAAAATCTGGTGTGTTTGTGGGTTGACGATTGAATTATATTTTGGTCTGGGTATTGAATCGTTACAAACGCCGTAATTTTCTCGTATCAAGAAAGTTGGATGTCTCTATCAATATTGGGAGATGGAGGACAGGACTGGTATCAGCGTTCTCGCAATATTGTGGGGAAGCCGTTTTCGATGAGGTATGACTTGCCGGTGACGCGGAGAGGCAACGAAAATCCGTTTCCTGCGTTTGTTGCTGTAGACCACAAACGCCGCAGTTTTCTTGTATCGAGAACGTAAATTCGTTGACTTTGTGTCGTTGTTTTGTTTTCGTAACAAAAATTCGATTGCGAATGATCGGTCAGTTATGTCTTTTCCTGTGCAATTGACGTATATCGCGTATGGGGTGAGGCAATTATCAATTGGTAATTGCAGTCGATGTGCTAACAATCAATATTTCCAAGAGGTCGTTGTGGATTGGACAAGTGCCGTGTCTTTCCTGTGTGTAATCGGATCAGAGAACTATCGATCGTCGTCCGTAGTCGAGTTGATTGATGATCCGCTGTCGGATTGTTTCTTTTCGTCAATGGGATATCTCTGTGAATTCTTGGAGATATGGGACCAGAATGGTACCGGCGTGTCCTCAATATCAAGGAGGTTTCGTTTCTCGTCGACAACCTGGCGTTTGGGGAAGTTCGCGCTTTCGATGTTTCCTTGCTCGGTCTGGGGATTCGCCAATGTTGGAGGATTCCGGAACACTGTTCGATTGGATCAAATGTTCGATGTAGACGAAAAGGGGTAAGACAGCTATCGTTGGGATAGCTGTAGTCGATGGTTTATGGTGCTTAGCACAATCAAATGATGGGCGTCGTTGGGTCCTTGACGATATGGTGTCATGTGGAGTGTAGACGCGGAAATAAATGTAATCCGGGGAACTTGTGATGTGGTCCTTGGATGGAGGGATTGCTTTCGGCGTGTCCAATGCAATGGGCTTCTATTAAAGACTTTGACTTGTTTGGTCTTTGTTATGCTGTAATCGAATCAGAGAACTATCAATCGTCGTCCGTAGTCGAGTCAATTGATGATCTGCTGTCGGATTGTCGTCGTCGTCGGGTGCTTCTACTGTCGTCTTCTTTTGCAAGCTTCAACAAGCTTGCGACTGTTAATCTGTTAATTTCCTTTTGAAACTGGCTGTTGAGCTGATTCAATCCAAAGGCAAAGAAGAGCAACAGGAGCTGTGGCTGCAGGCCGGTTGAGGTGCCGGTCTGTTTGTGGTCTAATATTTCTCTGATATCCACTACGATTGAACGCTAATCCAATCAGATCTATTCTAACTACCTGTGGGCTCAGTCAGTTAGATCTTAGGCTTGTAGTTCTACAATGGGAAGCATGGCTACTGATGCAAGGTTTAAGGTTGAATAATCAAATAATCTAAAAGTATAAGATGAAGAGATGTTTCTTGCTGGAGAGCAAGTACCTCTTCTAAAGATCGGTGCTGCCGCTAATACAGCACGCGAATGTACGTGTTGCCGCTAATACAGCACGTATTTTATACAGAAAACAAGTAACAAGTTCGTGAGTAGGCACTTCGAACCTCTGCTGTCTTTTCTTGAAAACAGCACACTTAACAAGAGATTGCATGTGCGAACCTCTAGTGTGTGTTCTTCTTCAATTACTAAGTATCGAACGTCAATCGTAAGAATGACTGTTGTTTGATCACTAAGTATCGAATTTGGGTGTCAGAATGACGATTGCACCTCTGGTTCGGTCTTACTCGTAAGAATGACTGTTGTTCGACCACTAAGTATCAAATTTGGGTGTCAGAATGACGATTGCACCTCTGGTTCGATCGTATTCCAATCTCACATAGAGAAAGAGGTCTCATTATTCCAACCACTGAAGGTGCACGTCGACTCGTAGTATCGTATCATTCCAGCTGCAGTACAGTAAGTTACGTAGGAATGTACGTACATAGGTTCGAGTACCATAACTGTCTCATACGTACGAAAGGAATTTAATATGCCCCATCTTCTCGCAAGTGATGAAGCACAAGCATTATCGCTGTGAGAAGACCAAACAGAATTCCCTGAGTACGTATGTGAGGAACATGTAATATGCCCCATCTGCTTATCGTGAACATGGTCGATTGGTCGCATACAAGCACAATAATAGAAATCGTAGAAATCGATTGATCGTAGATTCTCAATTATTGGTTGAATCGTAGGAACCAATTGATGATTGGTTTGATCGGAGATCGTTGTATCGTGTACGTCAGCAATAACGAATCGTGAAATTGATCGTAGGAATCAACTTGAGTGCATGTTGATTCGTAGGAGTCAGAGTCATACAATGTTGATGATCGAGCTAATCGTATTGTCAAATCGTAATCACCGTTACTGAGAATCGAATTGGATGATCGATATTGTGGAATCAAATGGTTGCCCTTTTGATTGGAAAGGAATACTTGTGAGTGGTCGTAATGGCTGTCTTGTACAGAAGAAGTGCCCCTGCAAGAGAGCCGGAAAGGTAACAGGGCAAGTGATGACTAATAGAAACTAAGATCGGTGCAATTGTGCTGAACTTGATGCGGGTGGATCAAGTGGAGTATATCAAATGGTTAGATCCTATGTCCATGTAACCGTAGGTCAAATTGCAGATTCGTAGCAGTGGAAAGATCGTAATATGCCCCATTTTCGTGCACAATAGGAACTTGATTGGTGATCTCATGATTCGGGAGGCAAGATCAAATCATAGATCGTATCGTAGATCGTATCGTAGATCAAAATTGTAGATCAAAATCGTCGATCAAAAGCGTAGATTCAAGTAATCAAAGGCAACGAGAATTGGGTGAAATCGTAGAAATGGAATCGAATCGTAGAAATCGATTGTGGGATTGTACAACGAACCGGAATTGAACATGTAGAGTCATCGAGAGCAGAGACGGTTGATGACCGGAGAGAACGATCCTCGGAGGTCCAGAAATAACCGAAGGAATTAACCAAAGAAATATCAACAAATCGATTGATCGTAGATTCTCAAATATCGGTTGATCGGATCGGAGGATGATAGAATGAAGCGAGATTGATCATGAATCAAGACGTGTAAAATCGTAAAGATCATATTGTGATCTAAGCGTAGATCGAATCGTAGATCAAAGCGTCGCAATCAAATCATGCATGTGAGATATGTCCCATCTTCTTGCTTGGGAGGAAGGAATGAATGAATCATAGAAAGCGATTCATAGGAAGTCGATGCGTAGACACCGGCTTGAAAGGAATCGATGCGTGAGTATCAGCCGCTTCGAAACGTACGATGCAATTGGATCGTGAACAGAGTTGATTGGTCGGATACAAAATTGAAGCGTAGATGGATCGTAGATTGATCGTAGATCAAATCGTAGCAATCAAAACGTAGGATGCAAGACGATTGAGTAGTCGTAGAAGAGTTACCAAGTAGATGATCACATATAAGATCATAGAAATCGATGTATCGTAGAATTGGATTGATCGGAGATGTAGAATCAAATCGGAGATTGTGATGCCCCATGAATCAAATGTGGATATTAGATTGAACGGTTGTAGATACCATAATTGATTTGTAGGAAATTGAATTGTAGATATCAATCTTGGAATAAATCATAGAAATCTTGGCTTGAATTAGATTGAACATACACCTCGATAGATCAAATTCAATCGTAATCGAAATGGAAACATAGAATCGAATCGTAGGAATTGAGGGATCAAGTTCAATCGTGATAGAAAGGATCAAATTATGTTTAAGGCAGAACGGAGACGTAGAATCATTTGACTGATCAACAAGTCATAGAGATCGATTGATCACATCGTAGAAATTGATTGGTCAAATGCAATCGAATCGTGGAAGCAAATCATATCAATCGATTGTGGTGAATTGGATGCTTGGGTATTCATCACCTTGAAAATGTATGATGCAAGTGAATCATGGACAGAGTCGATTGGTCAAATACAAGCACAAGCAAAGAAATCGCGTCGTAAGAGTTCGTGTGGTCGTAGATTAGATCCTTTCAAATAGTCATGTTGACTGTTCTGGAAATCGTTTGATCGTAGATACCAAAGATTCTCAAAGACACCAATCATAGAATCACGTCGTAAGACTGCGTGTGATCGTAGATTAGATCCTTGCAAATAGTCAATGGATCATCAGATGACGTCATCATAAATCCAGTTAGCAAACAAGAGAGTGGCATGTAGGTGATACATCGTAGATGGATCGTAGATCAAATCATAGATCAAATCAGGTGACGTCGTCGTAGAGCCAATTGGCACGCAAGAGAGTAGTATGTAATTGATACAGGTTGATCTTGATAGCATCACAGTGCCGTTTGGTGATACTGACAGCAGGCAAATCGTAGGTCATAGAATAAGTAGATGGCTTCCCAACTGGACAAAATGATGCCCCATAAAGAGGCTTCGTAACTGAGCTTGAAACAACACTATCTTTAGAAGATGCCCCAGATGGTGGAAGTTGCAAATAAGAATTGCAAGAAGGCTGGGGTGCAGAATGAGCACGATGAAATGCCACGGTTTCAGACTGAGGATAAAATGTCCATCTAGAGTAGGTGGGAGGTGTATAGAAAGTTCGAGCTCGAGGGGAATGTGACGCACGATAGCGTTTAGAGGGAACATCTCCAGTAGGAATGTCTGCAGGAACAATATTAGGAGTGGAGAAAGGGTCAACTCTGCTGAATCGTACGGATTCAGTGCTGGGGAAGTATGTCCAAGTGTAGGTAGAAGTACCGGTGGAGGTAGAATCAGCAGTTGATCCGGGATTGGAACTGCCAGGGAGTCCGGTAGGGGTCTCAGGATTGTTAACAGTAGGGTGGTCAGCCGTTTTGCAGGCAGTAGTAGGAGGGCTGTTATGAACAGCGGGAGTGCTACTGGTGGAATGAACGGGTGCGTGAGTTGATTCTGGTGCTGCTGGAGGTATTGGAGGTGACACTGGATTGTGGAGCTTGACAAAATCAAAGTAAGCCTGACGACCATCGCGTGTCCGTTGGTGGTACAACACACATGAGGAAGAAAAATCACCTTGGAACACATGCCGGAGGAGTGTCCAGAAGAATGCACATTGTTCTTCATGGAGGGCCTTGGGGTACCCTGTGAGCACGTGATCTGGCCAGTATGGATCAAGGAATGTAGTGGGGTTAATACCATTCGCGTCTAGTTGTGCTTTAAAGTGTACAAGCCAATGTGCAAATGTTGCATCATTTTGTAGCACTGGGAAGGTGGTTTCGTCCCTTGGTTTTCGGATCCATAATTCATATTTGAGCTGAGCTATCGGTTTTGTCGACTGCTCACCATCAGCAGTAGAGGCGCGTCTTGCTATGACGATTCCTTGACAGTAGTCCTTGAAAGCTTTCTTGGTGTAGTACTCCCGTTCTTCCCAGTCTAGGCCTTGTTCTGTGAGGCGTCGACCAAAATCAACGAACCTCTGTAACTTTAGCTGTACATGCCGAGTGAGTGGTACTCTCTCACTCCCGTCGTGATATGCAAGATCATGGATGTGTTCAATGTATAGGAAATCTGACCATGTCCTAAACCGGCTATTGATGAGCGCCTCGCACAAAGGGCTGTTGGATTCCTTTGGGATATCGAAGGAGTCGTGTAGGAATGTGGCTAGCGCTTGATCGAAAGATGGGAATAGTGATGCGAGTTCTGGGGTATTCATGATGAATGGGCGGAGTGATGCCATTCGCGCTACAAATATGGTTATCGTGTTGATGACAGGTGGAAAATTCGCCGCTTCTCTGGGATACAGACGCTGTGATGGCTTGAACAGTAAGGAGCGGAACGAATTGCTTGGTGTAATCTCGCCGTTATTCCGGAATTGTCGTCCTTTCTATCAGCGCCGTGCTGTGTTGTGCTTGTATGTAATCGGATCAGAGAACTATCGATCGTCGTTCGTAGTCGAGTCGATCGATGATCTGCTGTCGGATTGTTTCTTTCGTCAGTGGGATATCTCTGTCAATACGGTGAGTTAGAGGGCCAGAATGGTATCGACGTGTCGGTAATGGCGAGGAGAAGTCGTTCCTGATGAAATACGACATGCAGGCGGTGTGTCGAGGCTTCGAAACCGACGTGTAGGCGACGTGGTGAAGCAACGAAATTCGTTGACTTTGTGTCGTTTTCGCAACAAAAAATTCGATTAATTTGGATCGTCGTTGTTTCGTTTTCGCAACGAAACGTGATGTGTTGGGGAAAACGAATCGAATTGTCCTGCGTATGACAAGTGCCGTCTGACTTGAAATTACTAGGTCTTTTACTTGGTAAAAGAGGGTTGGGCGAGCAACAAAAGGCGTGTTTGTTTGTGTTGGCTCTCAATTGCTTGGCCTCGCAAACGCAATTGACGTTGTTGTGTAGATGAAAAGGTGTAAGACAGCTATTGTTGGAACAACTGTAGTCGACGGTTTGTGGTGCTTAGCACAATCAAATGATGGGCGTCGATGTGTCCTTGACAAGATGGTGTCACGTGGAGTGTAGACGCGGAAATAAATGTAATCCGGGGAACTTGTGATGTGGTCCTTGGGTGGAGGTAGATTGCTATTGGCGTGTCCAATGCAATGGGCTTCTATTAAAGACTTCGGCTTGTCCGATTTTGTGTCTTTGTTATACTGTAATTGGATCAGAGAACTAACAATCGTCGTCCGTAGTCGAGTCAATTGATGATCTGCTATCATTTGTTTTTCGTCGTGAAGTGTGCTTCTACCGTTGTCTTCTTCTTTTGCAAGCTTCAACAAGCTTGCGACTGTTAATCTATTAATTTCCTTTTGAAACTGGCTGTTGAGCTGATTCAATCCAAAGGCAAAGAAGAGCAACAGGAGCTGTGGCTGCAGGCCGGTTGAGGTGCCGGTCTGTTTGTGGTCTAATATTTCTCTGATATCCACTACGATTGAACGCTAATCCAATCAGATCTATTCTAACTACCTGTGGGCTCAGTCAGTTAGATCTTAGGCTTGTAGTTCTACAATGGGAAGCATGGCTACCGATGCAAGGTTTAAGGTTGAATAATCAAATAATCTAAAAGTATAAGATGAAGAGATGTTTCTTGCTGGAGAGCAAGTACCTCTTCTAAAGATCGGTGCTGCCGCTAATACAGCACGCGAATGTACGTGTTGCCGCTAATACAGCACGTATTTTATACAGAAAACAAGTAACAAGTTCGTGAGTAGGCACTTCGAACCTCTGCTGTCTTTTCTTGAAAACAGCACACTTAACAAGAGATTGCATGTGCGAACCTCTAGTGTGTGTTCTTCTTCAATTACTAAGTATCGAACGTCAATCGTAAGAATGACTGTTGTTTGATCACTAAGTATCGAATTTGGGTGTCAGAATGACGATTGCACCTCTGGTTCGGTCTTACTCGTAAGAATGACTGTTGTTCGACCACTAAGTATCAAATTTGGGTGTCAGAATGACGATTGCACCTCTGGTTCGATCGTATTCCAATCTCACATAGAGAAAGAGGTCTCATTATTCCAACCACTGAAGGTGCACGTCGACTCGTAGTATCGTATCATTCCAGCTGCAGTACAGTAAGTTACGTAGGAATGTACGTACATAGGTTCGAGTACCATAACTGTCTCATACGTACGAAAGGAATTTAATACTGGGACTGGCAGGATTTGCACTATGCTCAAATCTGGTTGGTTTTTGGGTTGACGATTGAATTATATTTTGGTTAGGGACTGGCGGAATTTGCACTGTGCTCAAATCTGGTGAGTTTTTGGGTTGATGACTGAGTTATATTTTGGTTAGGGACTGGAAAGATTTGCACTGTGTTCAAATCTGGTAGGTTTTTGGGTTGATGACTGAGTTATATTTTGGTCTGGGACTGGCAGGATTTGCACTATGCTCAAATCTGGTTGGTTTTTGGGTTGACGATTGAATTATATTTTGGTCTGGGACTGGCAGGATTTGCACTGTGTCTAAATCTGGTGGGTTTTAGGGTTGACGATTGAATTATATTTTGGTTAGGGACTGGCGGTATTTGCACTGTGCTCAAATCTGGTGGGTTTTTGGGTTGATGACTGAGTTATATTTTGGTTAGGGACTGGAAAGATTTGCACTGTGTTCAAATCTGGTGGGATTTTTTGGTTGATGACTGAATTATATTTTGGTCGGGGACTGGCAGGATGTGCACTGTGTCTAAATCTGGTGGGTTTTTGTTTTAGGGTTGACGATTTAATTATATTTTGGTTAGGGACTGAAAGATTTCCACTGTGTTCAAATCTGGTTGGTTTTTGGGTTGATGACTGAGTTATAGTTTAGTCGGGAATTGGCAGGATTTGCACTGTGCTAAAATCTGGTTGGTTTTTGGATTGATGACTGAGTTATATTTTGGTTAGGGACTGGAAAGATTTGCACTGTGTCTAAATCTGGTGGGTTTTTGTTTTAGGGTTGATGATTTAATTAAATTTTGGTTAGGGATTGAAAGATTTGCACTGTGTTCAAATCTGGTTGGTTTTTGGGTTGATGACTGACTTATATTTTAGTCGGGGATTGGCAGGATTTGGATTGTGCTAAAATCTGGTGGGTTTTTGGGTTGATGACTGCGTTATATTTTAGTCGGGGACTGGCAGGATTTGCACAGTGCTAAAATCTGGTGGGTTTTTGGGTTGATGACTGAGTTATATTTTAGTCCGGAATTGGCAGGATTTGCACTGTGCTAAAATCTGGTTGGTTTTTGAATTGATGATTTAGTTATATTTTGATTAGGAACTGGAAAGATTTGCACTGTGTCTAAATATGGTGGGTTTTAGGGTTGACAATTTAATTATATTTTGGTTAGGGACTGGAAAGATTTGCACTGTGTTCAAATCTGGTTGGTTTTTGGGTTGATGACTGCGTTATATTTTAGTCGGGGATTGGCAGGATTTGCACTGTGCTAAAATCTGGTTGGGTTTTGGGTTGATGACTGAGTTATATTTTGATTAGGGACTGGAAAGATTTGCACTGTGTTCAAATCTGGTGGGTTTTTGGGTTGATGACTGAGTTATATTTTAGTCGGGAATTGGCAGGATTTGCACTGTGCTAAAATCTGGTTGGTTTTTGAATTGATGACTGAGTTATATTTTGGTTAGGGACTGGAGAGATTTGCACTGTGTTCAAATCTGGTGGGTTTTTGGATTGACGATTTAATTATATTTTGGTTCGGTTCTGAAAAGATTTGCACTGTGTTCAAATCTGGTTGGTTTTTGGGTTGATGGCTGAGTTATATTTTAGTGGGGTTTTTTATCTGCACTGTGCTAAAATCTTGTGTGTTTTTGGGTTGGTGACTGCGTTATATTTTGATCGGGGAACGGCAGGATTTGCACAGTGCTTTTGGTCGGGGACTGGCAGGATTTGCACAGTGATAAAATCTGGTGGGTTTTTGGGTTGATGGCTGAGTTATATTTTAGTCGGGAATTGGCAGGATTTGCACTGTGCTAAAATCTGGTTGGTTTTTGAATTGATGACTGAGTTATATTTTGGTTAGGGACTGGAGAGATTTGCACTGTGTTCAAATCTGGTGAGTTTTAGGGTTGACGATTTAATTATATTTTGGTTTGGTTCTGAAAAGATTTGCACTGTGTTCAAATCTGGTTGGTTTTTGGGTTGATGGCTGAGTTATATTTTAGTCGGGGATTGGCAGGATTTGCACTGTGCATAAATCTTGTGTGTTTTTGGGTTGATGACTGCGTTATATTTTGATCAGGGAACGGCAGGATTTGCACAGTGCTAAAATCTGGTTGGTTTTTGAATTGATGACTGAGTTATATTTTGGTTAGGGACTGGAAAGATTTGCACTGTGTCTAAATCTGGTGGGTTTTAGGGTTGACGATTTAATTATATTTAGGTTAGGGACTGAAAGATTTGCACTGTGTTCAAATCTGGTTGGTTTTTGGTTGATGACTGAGTTATATTTTAGTTGGGGATTAGTAGGATTTGCACTGTGTTCAAATCTGGTTGGTATTTGGGTTGATGACTGAGTTATATTTTGGTAGGGGACTGACAGGATTTGCACTGTGTTCAAATCTGGTGGGTTTTTGGGTTGATGACTGAGTTATATTTTAGTCGGGAATTGGCAGGATTTGCACTGTGCTAAAATCTAGTGGGTTTTTGAATTGATGACTGAGTTATATTTTGGTTAGGGACTGGAAAGATTTGCACTTTGTCTAAATCTGGTGGGTTTTAGAATTGACGATTTAATTATATTTTGGTTCGGGACTGAAAAGATTTGCACTGTGTTCAAATCTGGTTGGTTTTTTGGTTGATGGCTGAATTATATTTTAGTCCGGGATTGGCAGGATTTCCACTGTGCTAAATCTGGTTGGTTTTTGGGTTGATGACTGAATTATATTTTGGTCGGGGACTGGCAGGATTTGGAATGTGCTAAAATCTGGTGGGTTTTTGGGTTGATGACTGCGTTATATTTGAGTCGGGGACTGGCAGGATTTGCACAGTGCTAAAATCTGGTGGGTGTTTGGGTTGATGACTGAGTTATATTTTAGTCGGGAATTGGCAGGATTTGCACTGTGCTAAAATCTGGTTGGTTTTTGAATTGATGACTTAGTTATATTTTGATTAGGAACTGGAAAGATTTGCACTGTGTCTAAATCTGGTGGGTTTTAGGGTTGACAATTTAATTATATTTTGGTTCGGGACTGGAAAGATTTGCGCTGTGTTCAAATCTGGTTGGTTTTTGGGTTGATGACTGCGTTATATTTTAGTCGGGGACTGGCAGGATTTGCACTGTTCTAAAATCTGGTTGGGTTTTGGGTTGATGACTGAGTTATATTTTGATTAGGGACTGGAAAGATTTGCACTGTGTTCAAATCTGGTGGGTTTTTGAGTTATTGACTGAGTTATATTTTAGTCGGGAATTGGCGGGATTTGCACTGTGCTAAAATCTGGTTGGTTTTTGAATTGATGACTGAGTTATATTTTGGTTAGGGACTGGAGAGATTTGTACTGTGTTCAAATCTGGTGGGTTTTTGGGTTGATGATTGAATTTTATTTTGGTTCGGTTCTGAAAAGATTTGCACTGTGTTCAAATCTGGTTGGTTTTTGGGTTGATGGCTGAGTTATATTTTAGTGGGGTTTTTTATCTGCACTGTGCTAAAATCTTGTGTGTTTTTGGGTTGGTGACTGCGTTATATTTTGATCGGGGAACGGCAGGATTTGCACAGTGCTAAAATCTGGTTGGTTTTTGGGTTGATGACTGACTTATATTTTAGTCGGGGATTGGCAGGATTTGCACTGTGCTAAAATCTGGTTGGGTTTTGGGTTGATGACTGAGTTATATTTTGATTAGGGACTGGAAAGATTTGCACTGTGTTCAAATCTGGTGGGTTTTTGGGTTGATGACTGAGTTATATTTTAGTCGGGAATTGGCAGGATTTGCACTGTGCTAAAATCTGGTTGGTTTTTGAATTGATGACTGAGTTATATTTTGGTTAGGGACTAGAAAGATTTGCACTGTGTATAAATCTGGTGGGTTTTAGGGTTGATTTATTAATTATGTTTTGGTTCGGGACTGGAAAGATTTGCACTGTGTTCAAATCTGGTTGGTTTTTGGGTTGATGGCTGAGTTATATTTTAGGCGGGGATTGGCAGGATTTGCACTGTGCTAAAATCTGGTGGGTTTTTGGGTTGATGACTGCGTTATATTTTGATCGGGGAACGGCAGGATTTGCACAGTGCTAAAATCTGGTTGGTTTTTGGGTTGATGACTGAATTATATTTTAGTCGGGGATTGGCAGGATTTCCACTGTGCTAAAATCTGGTTGGGTTTTGGGTTAATGACTGAGTTATATTTTGATTAGGGACTGGAAAGATTTGCACTGTGTTCAAATCTGGTGGGTTTTTGGGTTGATGACTGAGTTATATTTTAGTCGGGAATTGGCAGGATTGGCACAGAGCTAAAATCTGGTTGGTTTTTGAATTGATGACTGAGTTATATTTTGTTAGGGACTAGAAAGATTTGCACTGTGTCTAAATCTGGTGGGTTTTACGGTTCACGATTTAATTATATTTTGGTTCGGGACTGGAAAGATTTGCACTGTGTTCAAATCTGGTTGGTTTTTGGGTTGATGACTGCATTATATTTTAGTCCGGGATTGGCAGGATTTGCACTGTGCTAAAATCTGGTTGGGTTTTGGGTTGATGACTGAGTTATATTTTGATTAAGGACTGGAAAGATTTGCACTGTGTTCAAATCTGGTGGGTTTTTGGGTTGATGACTGAGTTATATTTTAGTCGGGAATTGGCAGGATTTGCACTGTGCTAAAATCTGGTTGGTTTTTGAATTGATGACTGAGTTATATTTTGGTTAGGGACTGGAGAGATTTGCACTGTGTTCAAATCTGGTGAGTTTTAGGGTTGACGATTTAATTATATTTTGGTTTGGTTCTGAAAAGATTTGCACTGTGTTCAAATCTGGTTGGTTTTTGGGTTGATGGCTGAGTTATATTTTAGTCGGGGATTGGCAGGATTTGCACTGTGCGTAAATCTTGTGTGTTTTTGGGTTGATGACTGCGTTATATTTTGATCGGGGAACGACAGGATTTGCACAGTGCTAAAATCTGGTTGGTTTTTGAATTGATGACTGAGTTATATTTTGGTTAGGGACTGGAAAGATTTGCACTGTGTCTAAATCTGGTGGGTTTTTGTTTTAGGGTTGACGATTTAATTATATTTTGGTTAGGGACTGGAAAGATTTGCACTGTGTTCAAATCTGGTGGGTTTTTGGGTTGATGACTGAGTTATATTTTAGTCGGGAATTGGCAGGATTTGCACTGTGCTAAAATCTGGTTGGTTTTTGAATTGATGACTGAGTTATATTTTGGTTAGGGACTAGAAAGATTTGCACTGTGTCTAAATCTGGTGGGTTTTAGGGTTGATGATTTAATTATATTTTGGTTTGGGACTGGAAAGATTTGCACTGTGTTCAAATCTGGTTGGTTTTTCGGTTGATGACTGCGTTATATTTTAGTCGGGGATTGGCAGGATTTGCACTGTGCTAAAATCTGGTTGGGTTTTGGGTTGATGACTGAGTTATATTTTGATTAGGGACTGGAAAGATTTGCACTGTGTTCAAATCTGGTGGGTTTTTGGGTTGATGACTGAGTTATATTTTAGTCGGGAATTGGCAGGATTTGCACTGTGCTAAAATCTGGTTGGTTTTTGAATTGATGACTGAGTTATATTTTGGTTAGGGACTGGAGAGATTTGCACTGTGTTCAAATCTGGTGAGTTTTAGGGTTGACGATTTAATTATATTTTGGTTCGGTTCTGAAAAGATTTGCACTGTGTTCAAATCTGGTTGGTTTTTGGGTTGATGGCTGAGTTATATTTTAGTCGGGGATTGGCAGGATTTGCACTGTGCGTAAATCTTGTGTGTTTTTGGGTTGATGACTGCGTTATATTTTGATCGGGGAACGACAGGATTTGCACAGTGCTAAAATCTGGTTGGTTTTTGAATTGATGACTGAGTTATATTTTGGTTAGGGACTGGAAAGATTTGCAATGTGTCTAAATCTGGTGGGTTTTTGTTTTAGGGTTGACGATTTAATTATATTTTGGTTAGGGACTGGAAAGATTTGCACTGTGTTCAAATCTGGTTGGTTTTTGGTTGATGACTGAGTTATATTTTAGTTGGGGATTGGCAGGATTTGCACTGTGCTAAAATCTGGTGGGTTTTTGGGTTGATGACAGCGTTATATTTGAGTCGGGGACTGGCAGGATTTGCACAGTGCTAAAATCTGGTGGGTTTTTGGGTTGATGACTGAATTATATTTTAGTCGGGAATTGGCGGGATTTGCACTGTGCTAAAATCTGGTTGGTTTTTGAATTGATGACTGAGTTATATTTTGGTTAGGGACTGGAGAGATTTGTACTGTGTTCAAATCTGGTGGGGTTTTGGGTTGATGACTGAGTTATATTTTGGTCGTAGAACTTCTTACCATAACTTTACTGACACATACTTACAATACATACAATAACTACGTACGCAACAACTCCACAGGGCCCCTGCAAAGCACTAATCGAACGATATTTACGATCAAACAATTACGACCACGCACGATCAAACGACTACGGTTTTTGGGTTGATGGCTGAGTTATATTTTAGTGGGGTTGTAGGTTCTGTCTTAAAATCTGGTGGGTTTTGGGGTTGATGAATATATTTTGGTCTGGGACTGGCAATATTTGCACAGTGTTCAAATCCGGTGAGTTTTTTTTGTTGATGACTGAGTTATATTTTGGTCGGGGACTGGCAGGATTTGCACTGTGTTCAAATCTGGTGGGTTTTTGGGTTGATGACTGAGTTATATTTTAGTCGGGAATTGGCAGGATTTGCACTGTGTTCAAATCTGGTTGGTTTTTGAATTGATGACTGAGTTATATTTTGGTTAGGGACTGGAGAGATTTGCACTGTGTTCAAATCTGGTGAGTTTTAGGGTTGACGATTTAATTATATTTTGGTTCGGTTCTGAAAAGATTTGCACTGTGTTCAAATCTGGTTGGTTTTTGGGTTGATGGCTGAGTTATATTTTAGTAGGGGATTGGCAGGATTTGCACTGTGCGTAAATCTTGCGTGTTTTTGGGTTGATGACTGCGTTATATTTTGATCGGGGAACGACAGGATTTGCACAGTGCTAAAATCTGGTTGGTTTTTGAATTGATGACTGAGTTATATTTTGGTTAGGGACTGGAAAGATTTGCAATGTGTCTAAATCTGGTGGGTTTTTGTTTTAGGGTTGACGATTTAATTATATTTTGGTTAGGGACTGGAAAGATTTGCACTGTGTTCAAATCTGGTTGGTTTTTGGTTGATGACTGAGTTATATTTTAGTTGGGGATTGGCAGGATTTGCACTGTGCTAAAATCTGGTGGGTTTTTGGGTTGATGACAGCGTTATATTTGAGTCGGGGACTGGCAGGATTTGCACAGTGCTAAAATCTGGTGGGTTTTTGGGTTGATGACTGAATTATATTTTAGTCGGGAATTGGCGGGATTTGCACTGTGCTAAAATCTGGTTGGTTTTTGAATTGATGACTGAGTTATATTTTGGTTAGGGACTGGAGAGATTTGTACTGTGTTCAAATCTGGTGGGGTTTTGGGTTGATGATTGAATTTTATTTTGGTTCTGTTCTGAAAAGATTTGCACTGTGTTCAAATCTGGTTGGTTTTTGGTTGATGACTGAGTTATATTTTAGTTGGGGATTGGTAGGATTTGCACTGTGCTAAAATCTGGTTGGTTTTTGGGTTGATGACTGAGTTATATTTTGATTAGGGACTGGAAAGATTTGCACTGTATTCAAATCTGGTTGGTTTTTGGGTTGATGACTGCGTTATATTTTAGTCGGGGATTGGCAGGATTTGCACTGTGCTAAAATCTGGTGGGTTTTGGGTTCATGACTGAGTTATATTTTGATTAGGGACTGGAAAGATTTGCACTGTGTTCAAATCTGGTGGGTTTTTGGGTTGATGATTGAATTTTATTTTGTTTCGGTTCTGAAAAGATTTGCACTGTGTTCAAATCTGGTTGGTTTTTGGGTTGATGGCTGAGTTATATTTTAGTGGGGTTTTTTATCTGCACTGTGCTAAAATCTTGTGTGTTTTTGGGTTGGTGACTGCGTTATATTTTGATCGGGGAACGGCAGGATTTGCACAGTGCTAAAATCTGGTTGGTTTTTGGGTTGATGACTGACTTATATTTTAGTCGGGGATTGGCAGGATTTGCACTGTGCTAAAATCTGGTTGGGTTTTGGGTTGATGACTGAGTTATATTTTGATTAGGGACTGGAAAGATTTGCACTGTGTTCAAATCTGGTGGGTTTTTGGGTTGATGACTGAGTTATATTTTAGTCGGGAATTGGCAGGATTTGCACTGTGCTAAAATCTGGTTGGTTTTTGAATTGATGACTGAGTTATATTTTGGTTAGGGACCGGAGAGATTTGCACTGTGTTCAAATCTGGTGAGTTTTAGGGTTGACGATTTAATTATATTTTGGTTCGGTTCTGAAAAGATTTGTACTGTGTTCAAATCTGGTTGGTTTTTGGGTTGATGGCTGAGTTATATTTTAGTCGGGGATTGGCAGGATTTGCACTGTGCGTAAATCTTGTGTGTTTTTGGGTTGATGACTGCGTTATATTTTGATCGGGGAACGACAGGATTTGCACAGTGCTAAAATCTGGTTGGTTTTTGAATTGATGACTGAGTTATATTTTGGTTAGGGACTGGAAAGATTTGCACTGTGTCTAAATCTGGTGGGTTTTTGTTTTAGGGTTGACGATTTAATTATATTTTGGTTAGGGACTGGAAAGATTTGCACTGTGTTCAAATCTGGTTGGTTTTTGGTTGATGACTGAGTTATATTTTAGTTGGGGATTGGCAGGATTTGCACTGTGCTAAAATCTGGTGGGTTTTTGGGTTGATGACAGCGTTATATTTGAGTCGGGGACTGGCAGGATTTGCACAGTGCTAAAATCTGGTGGGTTTTTGGGTTGATGACTATATTTTAGTCGGGAATTGGCGGGATTTGCACTGTGCTAAAATCTGGTTGGTTTTTGAATTGATGACTGAGTTATATTTTGGTTAGGGACTGGAGAGATTTGTACTGAGTTCAAATCTGGTGGGGTTTTGGGTTGATGATTGAATTTTATTTTGGTTCTGTTCTGAAAAGATTTGCACTGTGTTCAAATCTGGTTGGTTTTTGGTTGATGACTGAGTTATATTTTAGTTGGGGATTGGTAGGATTTGCACTGTGCATAAATCTGGTTGGTTTTTGGGTTGATGACTGAGTTATATTTTGGTTAGGGACTGGAAAGATTTGCACTGTATTCAAATCTGGTTGGTTTTTGGGTTGATGACTGCGTTATATTTTAGTCGGGGATTGGCAGGATTTGCACTGTGCTAAAATCTGGTGGGTTTTTGGGTTGATGACTGAGTTATATTTTGATTAGGGACTGGAAAGATTTGCACTGTGTTCAAATCTGGTGGGTTTTTGTGTTAATTTCCTTCTGAAACTGGCTGTTGAGCTGATTCATCCAAAGGCAAAGAAGAGCAACAGGAGCTGTAGTTGCAGGCCGGTTGAGGTGCCGGTCTGTTGTTTCTAATATTTCTCTGATATCCACTACGACTAGATGCGAATCCAATCAGATCTATTCTGACTATCGACCAATCGACGCAATCAGTTAGATCTTAGGCTTGTAGCTCTACAAATGGGACGCAAGGAGGCGTCCGGTGCAAGGTTTAAGGTTGAATAATCAAATAATCTAAAAGGTATGCGCTTCAGCTTGCTGGAGAGCAAGGTAGCACTTTAAAGCGTGCTGCCGCTAATACAGCACGATGAAATTACGAGTATTACGGTAAAATACCGTGTTACGAAGAATATCGTGTTGCCGCTAATACAACACATACGATATTCTGTACAGCAGACAAACAGGTTCGTGAGCACAAAGATCGAACCTCTGCTGTCTTTTCTTGAAAACAAAACACTTAACGAGATGACTAGCATATGCTAGTTTCTGCCGTGCGTTCTCTCTTTTGATACCTTAAGTATCGATAATTCGATCGTACGAGTGACAATCACTTGGCTCGCAAGATTGAGCCATTTGGTCAATAATGAGACACCTGGCTTACACGATCAAGCCATTTGGTCAGAAAATGAGATATCTAGCTCACAGATTGAGCCATTTGGTCCTTAACGTTAAACGTCATGATTCGCGGGCAAGTAAGCTGAACTTGTGTGAGTAAAGAATGAGATACCACTGTACCACTGTTACATACGCTATACCGGACATGAAAGGAATTTAATACTCCCCATGTGTCCATGGGAAAGCATTGATTAAGATCCGATGCAATCGTCCTGCAACAGATCACCTGTGTTTCCACAGTAGTGAAAGATGGGCTTGAGCAATGGATACACCACTGAATGTCCCCAATGTTTTGTGAGGATATCAGCGCAATTATCTTTGCCCGCAAGATGTTGCATGAGGATGAAGCCTCTAGCTATCATGCTTCTGACATAGTGATATGAGAGAATGTGATGCCTCTTGTGGAGCCTTGCATATGGGAATGTGGAGGTTTGGATCATCTTTTCATTGTCTCCCCATGTGTAGGATGTGTCGTGTACTCTAGTACCAAGATACCTGAATGACTGTCGAATGTCAACAATTTGCTCGATGCAGGTTCTAGCAGATACAAACTCAGCCCCAAAGGTGGCTGTTTCAGATGTTGCTTGCTTCTTGGAGAACCACATGATGGGGGTCTTGTTTGCAAAATGCAGGATGCCATTGACAGCCTTGCCACTTAGGATGTCATGCATTAGGTTTGCGTCATAAAAATGAGACAACACAACCACCTTACCCAGGGATTTAGGAGCATCACTAGGGAGGTCCTCGGAGTGCTCCCCATACACTGTATTGGACCAGTCTGTGCTGGTACCTTCAGTGAGCACAAAATCTGGTATGCCCACTCTGAATCGGATTTTGAAGTGTCGAAACTTAGAGATGTAACCATAGATTCTTTTGGCTCGATTGAGGTGGCCTTCCCTAGGTTGGACTCGGAAGCTTGACAATGTCATAACTGCAGTCTGCACGTCAAAGCGTCCAAGAGCTATGACCCATTGAAGTGATCCGATCATGCTTTGATACTTTTGGATATCAGTATCACTTAGGAAGGATGTTGAGTCTAGCTCTGGGTGGTCGTTCTCAGCAAGTGGTGAATGGAACCTGGTGGTAGGTTTGCAGCCAAACATTTGTACATACGAGGCTTCCATTTTCTCGATGAACTTGATGGGGTTCATGCAGAGCACACCATGTTCATCTCTTTCGAATCCACATCCCAAATGAAAGTTCATTGGCCCAGAACCCTTTAATTTGAAATTATAAGGTTCAGACTGTAGGATTATCAGAAAGGCTTCGGGATTGGCCATACATAAACAGAGGTCATCAACATATGTGCATATGAGCTCATATACGGCCTCCCCATGTTTGTTGTTGCCAGGCTTGATAAAGATTTCGGGCTCTGCTTTGGATCTTTCAAAACCTAGTTCAACGAGGCAGGCAGCAAGTAGATCACCAAAACACTTGCCAGATGACCGGAGTCCATAGAGGGCCTTGTAAATCAATAGGAGGTGGCCTTCTAGTGATCCAAATTCAGCGCCAGCCTTGATGCATACTTTTTCGCAGGTAACAGCTTCAAGGTATGCATTACCAATGTCAGTTCCCCATGCTTCTAAGCTATTCAGCTCAGCAAGGAATAGGCACATGCGCAAGCCACGAAGGGAAACAACTCCCGCATACACACTGTGAATGGGAGCTTCAGTGAGATTGCCATTTGCAACTAGCCGGGCTTTGTGTCGTCCATCGTGCTTGACTGCATAGATCATGTGGACCTTGATCTGTTGGAAGCCAATGGGTATATTGCTAGCCTTGTAGATACCTTTGTCAATAAAGGTGTCATATTCTTGAAGCTGTGACATTTCCAGCGCTATGGCATCCTGCCATTTGGTGTTGCCATTTGCTGTATCAAACTGGATGGCCTCGTCATGATTTCGAGGTACTTTGAATCCATACTGATACTGTGGAGCAGTTCGAAAGGAGCGGAGCTTGGCTTGGTGGATTAGCCGGTCTAGTTTCTTGGTTCTTCGGGCAAGGGAAACAATGCGTTTGAGATGTTTCCAGCCAGGTTGATCAAGCATGTTGTGATCCTTTGCATATTTGGCTACAGTGACAGGATCGTCTGCAGCGACATTGGAGAGAGGTTCATAGGTACGCTCCATGTTTTCCCACTCAATCCATAGGTTGTATTTGGAACCTTTGTATTGGGGGTGCTTGTTGTCAAGGGGACCTTGATGACCAAGTATGCGTCGAAAAGACCAAAGTTTGCCATCTTCTTGAGTTACATCCCTGTGGATGTAATTCATGACATCATTGTAGGCGATGATATCTTCAAGTTCATCATCCTTATGTTTGCACTTGAACTTGATGAAGTCTTTGTTTTGCTCAATGCTGTTTTCAGCATCAACAACTGTCATTCTTTTCTGTGTGCCGTCAGGGAGAGCCATTAGGAAAGATCGACCTTGCAAGTCAGCAGCAGGGATGGCAGGGATGGTGATGGGTTTGCCATCATCGTGAAATTGGGCATTGCCTTCTTCATCAGTAACAACTACCTCAGATGGGTCTACAGAAGGGGTAGCGGGATTGATGAGTGCAGGTGTGACTTCACTAACATCAAAATATGCTAGCTCAGGGGGGCCAAAATCCTCTTCAGTAACAGGGACGCCGTCAGGAGTTTTGCTGAAGATATGAGGGGTTGGAGGACCATCAAGAATCTCCCCATAGTTGTGAGGGATTGGAGAAGGGGCATAGCTTCTTGTATTAGGAACCTTGGAATAAAGAAAAGTAGGCAGGGATGGTTGGGAGATGCGTGGAGGAGGTGCGGTGACGGAGCTGGGAGGTGTAGAGGAGGGACTATCACCAGAAGACTTAGGTGTGACGGAAGCATCTTTGGCTTTGCGCCATGCAAGAAAGCCATCATCAGTGAACAAGCCAGCACGCTTGTTCCGATGCTCAGGAGTCAAGGCAGTGCGAACACCAGAGCGATCAAGTAGTTTATTGGTAATGGGATCCCAGATGGTGAAACATAAGCTATTGCCAACATGTTCAGCAATGCCAACAAAGTGGCCAAGACATTCAGTGGTCTGTGAACCAAACTGTGTATCTGGAGTCTTGTAGTAGACGGGCTCAAACCAGAAGAAACTAAGGTAGGGACTGATGTCACCAATGATACCAGTAGCAATGAAGGAAGGCTGTTTGTCAGAGAGAGTGGGATCAGACAAGTGATTCATGAGGCGGCCAACATATTGCATACAAAGAAGCCAGAGGTGTGGTGGAGTGCCCGTGCGATCCATGATTCTATTGACAATGCGTTTGAAGGTCTGGTACCGCCGTTCAAATAGATTTTGGTGTTGATGGTATGGTTCACTTTGCCATAAGCCAATCCACATCATCTTGAGGTAGTCAAGAACGGATTTGCTGGACTGGTAAGATCCATGATCACAGAGCAATCTGAGTGGTCTACCCCATTGCCGGACAAAATTTTGGAGACAAGGTAGAAAATCAGCAGTAGTCCGCATTTCTTCAACATGGATGATATGAGATTTGCGACCAAAGAAAACTTGAGCAATCTTGGAACCACCATTGATAGCAGGGGTGTCTGAATAGATGACATCAGAGAGGACATCATCATTGAGAGGCCGGACATTCATGGCAGGCTGTGGTGATTGAAACCTTTTGAAGATGTTACCATCGGGACTAAGTGACAGTGAGCCATACTGAGTGGAATTGTTGAAGGTGGCCTTGATACGGTCAAGGGAGATCCATCCAAAGAAAGGCTTCAGTGACAAGTAATCGATATCAGTGGGCGATTGGACATGGGCTGCGGCAGTAATGAAGGTGGAAGGAGTCTGATTAGAGCACCGACTGAGGATTGCTTGGTGAATATAATCAGCTGGGCTGAGCCAAAAAGAGGGATCAGAAGCATCTAATGCCTGGATGGGTGGAGTGGCGCTGTTGGACAAGAATGAAGTGACCGTAGGAGATATGCCAATGTTGATATCCCTGAGGGAACCAAATTCATCATAGTCTTTATATGGAAGTGAGGTGACAAGAGGCGGGTATTTCTGGATGAAGGTATCATCCTGGGGGGTATATGCGCGATCTAGTGTAGATGGGTCCCAATGTTGATCACTGGTCATGACAACATGAGGAAGATGAGCAAATTCCTCACTGGTATACTTTCGCATGGCAAGATAAGGCAACCCATGGGATATACTGAGTGGAAAGACATAACCATCGGTGGTGGTGATGACTTGGGTGCCGCCTGTCTTGATGGAGGTGTCATCTACAATCGAGAAGTATGCTTCCATCTGAGGAGAAGACAAGATGGATGGGTGCTGTCCAGTATAGGCACACTCATGAAAGATGATGATGACAGGACCTCTGTTGGAAACAGAGTACGCGCCACATGTGGCAATGGGGATGTTCTGGATTTGATGATTGTTGATACCAGTTACATTGACATATCGCGGCGGAATATCCTTGGAGATGAGGCATGCATCATGCCCTATGATACACCCATTTGCGCCTCTGTCAACCATAGCATAACCGGGTGTGGAGACGTTGGTTTTGCTAGAATGATATGTGGCAATGGGGTGTGACGGTGAAACATGAGAGTCACAATCAAGTGATGCCCAATGGTGGAATTTCACGGACATGGAAGACTGACCGACAGGGACATACACATTGCCTTGTTTCTTGTAAAGGATATCAGGATTATCTGCCAGGAAGCGAGCTGGATGTGCAGGAGAAACAGAAGACTTGAGGGGCCTGGTATCCTCTTGAGAAGATGTCTTGTAGACACCTAGGGATGCATGGAACGCAGATCTGGCTGAGCTTTCCTCATCAGGTGAGAGGACTGGCTCCTTGTCATGTGGTGAGGGGATCTGCTCATCAGTAAGGTGTTCATAAGCTCGTCGCGTGATTGGCTTGCTGGAATTGGGGTCCGGTGGCATTGCAGCATCAAGGAGCTCAGGTCGAAGGCAAGCAACTAGGCGCTTCTTGTCATCAGCTGTGAAGCCAAGCCAATGTTTCATACCTTGCTTGGATAGAGTTTTCCATACAACAGAAGGTAACCTTGTGGTTGGGTCGGGGATTCTTCCAGCCTTGTAAACAGCATAGTCTTGATAGTCACCATCAAAATCAATAGGAGGCAAATATGATGCGGAGTCATCGGTTATTCCAGAATATGTGGATGGTGTCACAGAGGAGAAATCATGGGAGTTGACCTTAACAGCTGTTCGACTGCGAGGCTGGGTCAGTGCTGCTTGGGAATCCAGCCTGGTTGCTTCAAGGAGGAGGGTATTCTTCAATTCACTGATAGCAACAGCTTCATGCTGTCGAAACTTAATCAAGTCCTGTGCTGCAGGGGGATCATCGACCTTGTAGAACTGTTCACTGAGCTGGAAGCTGCTACTACAGGCCTTGCAGAGGTGCGTTTTGACAGTATCAAAATCAAGTGGCCTCTGTGGGTCGCGAAGTGTGTTGAGATGTTCCAACTGTGCAAACCACTGGGTGATGAACTTGACCTTGGTATCCTTCCATGTCCTCAAATCAATGTCCAATAGTTGCTGCATCACGATGGATGTGTCATATACTTTGGATTTGGATTTGTCGTGCAATGATACAAAGTCAAAGAAGGCTTGTCTACCATCCCTTGAGGAGGTATGGCTGAGCACGCAGGAATAGGAGAGATCACTCTGAAGGGCATGTAAGACAAGGGTCCAGAAGAAGGCACATTGCTTGTCATGGAGGGCCTTTTCATACCCGACGAGTGGTGTGTCAGGCCAGTTTGGATCGAGAAATGTATGGGTATCTATATCAGATGTTTCCAGCTTCGCCTTGAATTTGACAAGCCAGCGTTCAAACCTTGCATCATTTTGCAGAGCTGGAAAGGTGGTTTCATCCCTTGATTTCTTGGTCCAGGATTCATATCTAAGCTGTTCGATGGGCTTGGAGGATCTTTCCTGTTGTCGTCGTGGTGTGCCTGTGCTGTTGAGTGTGGTAGTGATTCCCATATCCGTGCCAGATGCTCTTCTGGCTCTGACAGCACTAAAACAGTAGTTCTGAAAGGCATCTTTGGTATACTGGGCTCTGTCCTCTGAGTCTAGTCCTTGTGCTGTGAGGTGTTGGCCGAAGTTGATGACTTGCTGTATGGACATCTGTACATGTCGATAAATTGGTGTTCTTGCGCCCCCTTCAAGGAAAGCTAGGTCTCCAATGTTCTCGATGTACAAGAAGGCTAGCCATGTCTTGATCCTTCCGGCAATGAGAGCCTCACACAAGGCGTCATTTCGTTCCCTTGGTATATCAAATATTTCATGCAAGAAGGTGGCTAGCGGCCGGTCAAACGATGGGAAGAGGTCCGGGATAGACGTGTCCTCTTCCTCCTCTTGGCTTGGGTTACTCTGTTGATCGGGTGCCACGTCTGCTGCGGGTAGCCGAGGTGTGGTTGCTGCGCTGCCAGGTTGGAGTGTTTGGAATCGTCCTGTCGATCTGCTTCGTCCAGTCGACCTGCTTCTTGTTCTCCCAGCAACCGGAATATTAGGCATTGTTGCCGTGTAAGTGTAGGTCGGTGCCGAGGGATTTCTTTTTGTGTTGTTGTTTCGTTTTCGCAATGACGGTCCGAATTAATTGACTTTTTCCTTGCTAACAGTCAATATTTCCAAGAGGTTGATGTGGATATGACAAGTGTCGTGTCGGAGCAGAGAAATATCAATCGTCGTACGTAGTCGATCGTTCGATGATCTGCTGTCGGATTGTTTCTTGTATCGGCGTGTTGTCGATTGTTGTCTTCTTCTGCAAGCTTCAACAAGCTTGCGACTGTTAATCTGTTAATTTCCTTCTGAAACTGGCTGTTGAGCTGATTCATCCAAAGGCAAAGAAGAGCAACAGGAGCTGTAGTTGCAGGCCGGTTGAGGTGCCGGTCTGTTGTTTCTAATATTTCTCTGATATCCACTATGACTAGATGCGAATCCAATCAGATCTATTCTGACTATCGACCAATCGACGCAATCAGTTAGATCTTAGGCTTGTAGCTTTACAAATGGGACGCAAGGAGGCGTCCGGTGCAAGGTTTAAGGTTGAATAATCAAATAATCTAAAAGGTATGCGCTTCAGCTTGCTGGAGAGCAAGGTAGCACTTTAAAGCGTGCTGCCGCTAATACAGCACGATGAAATTACGAGTATTACGGTAAAATACCGTGTTACGAAGAATATCGTGTTGCCGCTAATACAACACATACGATATTCTGTACAGCAGACAAACAGGTTCGTGAGCACAAAGATCGAACCTCTGCTGTCTTTTCTTGAAAACAAAACACTTAACGAGATGACTAGCATATGCTAGTTTCTGCCGTGCGTTCTCTCTTTTGATACCTTAAGTATCGATAATTCGATCGTACGAGTGACAATCACTTGGCTCGCAAGATTGAGCCATTTGGTCAATAATGAGACACCTGGCTTACACGATCAAGCCATTTGGTCAGAAAATGAGATATCTAGCTCACAGATTGAGCCATTTGGTCCTTAACGTTAAACGTCATGATTCGCGGGCAAGTAAGCTGAACTTGTGTGAGTAAAGAATGAGATACCACTGTACCACTGTAACATACGCTATACCGGACATGAAAGAAATTTAATATTTTGGGTTGATGACTGAGTTATATTTTAGTCGGGAATTGGCGGGATATGCACTGTGCTAAAATCTGGTTGGTTTTTGAATTGATGACTGAGTTATATTTTGGTTAGGGACTGGAGAGATTTGCACTGTGTTCAAATCTGGTGAGTTTTAGGGTTGACGATTTAATTATATTTTGGTTCAGTTCTGAAAAGATTTGCACTGTGTTCAAATCTGGTTGGTTTTTGGGTTGATGACTGAGTTATATTTTAGTCGGGGATTGGCAGGATTTGCACTGTGCTAAAATCTGGTTGGTTTTTGAATTGATGACTGAGTTATATTTTGGTTAGGGACTGGAGAGATTTGCACTGTGTTCAAATCTGGTGAGTTTTAGGGTTGACGATTTAATTAGTGCTTTGCAGGGGCCCTGTGGAGTTGTTGAGTACATAGTGTTTGTATGTATTTTAAGTATGTGTCAGTAAAGCTATGGTAAGAAATTCTACGATTAAAATATAACTCAGTCACGAACCCAAAAATCCACTAGGTTTGAGCACTGTGCAAATCCTGCAAGTCCACGACCAAAATAAAACTTAGTCATCAATACAAAAACCCACCCTATTTTCGCACAGTGCAAATCTGTCCAGTCCCTAACCAAAATATAACTCAGTCATCAACCAAAAATCACCATAATTAAGCACAGTCCAAATCCTGCCAATCCCCGACCAAAATATAACTAAGTAATAAACCCAAAAACCAACATGATTAAATCGTCAAGCCTAAAAACCCACAAGATTTAGACACAGTGCAAATCTTTCCAGTCCCTAACTAAAATATAACTCAGTCATCAATTCAAAAACCAACCAGATATTAGCACAGCGCAAATCCTGCCAATTCCCGACTAAAATATAACTCAGTCATCAACCCAAAAACCTACCAGATTTTAGCACTGTGCAAATCCTGCCAGTCCCCGACTAAAATATAACACAGTCATCAACCCAAAAACCCACCATATTTTAGCACATTCCAAATCCTGCCAATCCCCGACTAAAATATAACTCAGTCATCAACCCGAAAACCAACCAGATTTGAACACAGTGCAAATCTTTTCAGTCCCGAACCAAAATATAATTAAATCGTCAACCATAAAACCCACCAGATTTAGACACAGTGCAAATCTTTCCAGTCCCTAACCAAAATTTAACTCAGTCATCAATTCAACAAAAACCAACCAGATTTTAGCACAGTGCAAATCCTGCCAATTCCCGACTAAAATATAACTCAGTCATCAACCCAAAAACCAACCAGATTTTAGCACAGTGCAAATCCTGCCAATTCTCCACTAAAATACAACTCAGTCATCAACCCAAAAACCCACCAGATTTTAGCACAGTGCAAATCCTGCCAATACCCGACTAAAATATAACTCAGTCATCAACCCAAAAACCAACCTGATTTGAACACAGTGCAAATCTTTCCAGTCCCTAACTAAAATATAACTCAGTCATCAATTCAAAAACCAACCAGATTTTAGCACAGTGCAAATCCTGCCAATTCCCGACTAAAATATAACTCAGTCATCAACCCAAAAACCTACCAGATTTTAGCACTGTGCAAATCTTTCCAGTCCTTAACCAAAATATAATTAAATCGTCAACCCTAAAACCAACCAGATTTAGACACAGTGCAAATATATTCAGTCCCTAACCAAAATTTAACTCAGTCATCAATTCAACAAAAACCAACCAGATTTTAGCACAGTGCAAATCCTGCCAATTCCCGACTAAAATATATCTCAGTCATCAACCCAAAAACCAACCTGATTTGAACACAGTGCAAATCTTTTCAGTCCCTAACCAAAATATAATTCAGTCATCAATTCAAAAACCAACCAGATTTTAGCACAGTGCAAATCCTGCCAATTCCCGACTAAAATATAACTCAGACATCAACCCAAAAAACAACCAGATTTTAGCACAGTGCAAATCCTGCCAATTCCCGACTAAAAGTCATCAATTCAAAAACCCACCAGATTTTAGCACAGTGCAAATTCTGCCAATTCCCGACTAAAATATAACTCAGTCAATAACCCAAAAACCCACCAGATTTTAGCATTGTGCAAATCTTTCCAATCCCCGACTAAAATATAACACAGTCATCAACCCAAAAACCAACCAGATTTGAACACAGTGCAAATCCTGCCAATTCCCGACTAAAATATAACTCAGTCATCAACCCAAAAACCCACCAGATTTTAGCACAGTGCAAATCCTGCCAATTCCCAACTAAAATATAACTCAGTCATCAACCCAAAAACCAACCCGATTTGAACACAGTGCAAATCTTTTCAGTTCTTAACCAAAATATTATTAAATCGTCAACCCAAAAACCTACTTGATTTAGACACAGTGCAAATCTTTCCAGTCCCTAACCAAAATATAACTCAGTCAATAACCCAAAAACCCACCAGATTTTAGCATTGTTCAAATCCTGCCAATCCCCGACTAAAATATAACGCAGTCATCAACCCAAAAACCAACCAGATTTTAGTACAGTGCAAATCCTGCCAATTCCCCACTAAAATACAATTTAGTCATCAACTCTAAAACCCACCAGATTTTAGCACAGTGCAAATCCTGCCAATCCCCGACTAAAATATAACTCAGTCATCAACCCAAAAACCAACCAGATTTGAACTCAGTGCAAATCTTTTCAGTCCCTAGCCAAAATATAATTCAGTCATCAATTCAAAAACCAACCAGATTTTAGCACAGTGCAAATCCTGCCAATTCCCGACTAAAATATAACTCAGTCATCAACCCAAAAACCAACCATATTTTAGCACATTCCATATCCTGCCAATCCCCGACTGAAATATAACTCAGTCATCAACCCAAAAACCAACCAGATTTGAACACAGTGCAAATCTTTCCAGTCCTTAACCAAAATATAATTAAATCGTCAACCCTAAAACCACCCAGATTTAGACACAGTGCAAATATTTCCAGTCCCTAACCAAAATTTAACTCAGTCATCAATTCAACAAAAACCAACCAGATTTTAGCACAGTGCAAATCCTGCCAATTCCCGACTAAAATATAACTCAGTCATCAACCCAAAAACCAACCTGATTTGAACACAGTGCAAATCTTTTCAGTCCCTAACCAAAATATAATTCAGTCATCAATTCAAAAACCAACCAGATTTTAGCACAGTGCAAATCCTGCCAATTCCCGACTAAAATATAACTCAGTCATCAACCCAAAAACCAACCTGATTTGAACACAGTGCAAATCTTTCAGTCCCTAACCAAAATATAATTCAGTCATCAATTCAAAAACCAACCAGATTTTAGCACAGTGCAAATCCTGCCAATCCCCGACTAAAATATAACTCAGTCATCAATCAAAAACCAACCAGATTTGAACACAATGCAAATCTTTTCAGTCCCTAACCAAAATATAATTCAGTCATCAATTCAAAAACCAACCAGATTTTAGCACAGTGCAAATCCTGCCAATTCCCGACTAAAATATAACTCATTCAATAACTCAAAAACCCACCAGATTTTAGCATTGTGTAAATCCTGCCAATCCCCGACTAAAATATAACGCAGTCATCAACCCAAAAACCAACCAGATTTTAGCACATTCCAAATCCTGCCAATCCCCGACTAAAATATAACTCAGTAATCAACCCGAATACCAACCAGATTTGAACACAGTGCAAATCTTTTCAGTCCCGAACCAAAATATAATTAAAAAACACACAAGATTTTAGCACAGTGCAAATCCTGCCCATTCCCGACTAAAATATAACTCAGACATCAACCCAAAAACCAACCAGATTTTAGCACAGTGCAAATCCTGCCAATTCTCGACTAAAAGTCATCAATTCAAAAACCAACCAGATTTTAGCACAGTGCAAATCCTGCTAATTCCCGACTAAAATATAACACAGTCATCAACCCAAAAACCAACCAGATGTTAGCATTGTGCAAATCTTTCCAATCCCCGACTAAAATATAACGCAGTCATCAACCCAAAAACCAACCAGATTTGAACACAGTGCAAATCTTTTCAGTCCCTAACCAAAATATAATTCAGTCATCAATTCAAAAACCAACCAGATTTTAGCACAGTGCAAATCCTGCTAATTCCCGACTAAAATATAACTCAGTCATCAACCCAAAAACCAACCTGATTTGAACACAGTGCAAATCTTTCAGTCCCTAACCAAAATATAATTCAGTCATCAATTCAAAAACCAACCAGATTTTAGCACAGTGCAAATCCTGCCAATCCCCGACTAAAATATAACTCAGTCATCAACCTAAAAACCAACCAGATTTGAACAAAATGCAAATCTTTTCAGTCCCTAACCAAAATATAATTCAGTCATCAATTCAAAAACCAACCAGATTTTAGCACAGTGCAAATCCTGCCAATTCCCGACTAAAATATAACTCAGTCAATAACTCAAAAACCCACCAGATTTTAGCACAGTGCAAATCCTGCCAATCCCCGACTAAAATATAACTCAGTCATCAACCCAAAAACGAACAAGATTTGAACACAGTGCAAATCTTTTCAGTCCCTAACCAAAATATAATTCAGTCATCAATTCAAAAACCCACCAGATTTTAGCATAGTGCAAATCCTGCCAATTCCCGACTAAAATATAACACAGTCATCAACCCAAAAACCAACCTGATTTGAACACAGTGCAAATCTTTCAATCCCTAACCAAAATATAATTCAGTCATCAATTCAAAAACCAACCAGATTTTAGCACAGTGCAAATCCTGCCAATTCCCGACTAAAATATAACTCAGTCATCAACCCAAAAACCAACCTGATTTGAACACAGTGCAAATCTTTTCAGTCCCTAACCAAAATATAATTCAGTCATCAATTCAAAAACCAACCAGATTTTAGCACAGTGCAAATCCTGCTAATCCCCGACTAAAATATAACTCAGTCATCAACCTAAAAACCAACCAGATTTGAACACAATGCAAATCTTTTCAGTCCCTAACCAAAATATAATTCAGTCATCAATTCAAAAACCAACCAGATTTTAGCACAGTGCAAATCCTGCCAATTCCCGACTAAAATATAACTCAGTCAATAACTCAAAAACCCACCAGATTTTAGCATTGTACTAAAATATAACGCAGTCATCAACCCAAAAACCAACCAGATTTTAGCACATTCCAAATCCTGCCAATCCCCGACTAAAATATAACTCAGTAATCAACCCGAATACCAACCAGATTTGAACACAGTGCAAATCTTTTCAGTCCCGAACCAAAATATAATTAAAAAACACACAAGATTTTAGCACAGTGCAAATCCTGCCAATTCCCGACTAAACTATAACTCAGTCATCAACCAAAAAACCAACCAGATTTTAGCACAGTGCAAATCCTGCCAATTCCCGACTAAAAGTCATCAATTCAAAAACCAACCAGATTTTAGCACAGTGCAAATCCTGCCAATTCCCGACTAAAATATAACACAGTCATCAACCCAAAAACCAACCAGATGTTGGCATTGTGCAAATCTTTCCAATCCCCGACTAAAATATAACACAGTCATCAACCCAAAAACCAACCAGATTTGAACACAGTGCAAATCCTGCCAATTCCGGACTAAAATATAACTCAGTCATCAGATTTTAAGACAGTGCAAATTCTGCAATTCCTCGACCAAACTATAACTCAGTCATCAACCCAAAAACTCACCAGATTTGAAGGCAGTGCAAATCATGCCAATCCCTGACCAAACTATAACTCAGTCATCAACCCAAAAACTCACCAGAATTGAGGACAGTGCAAATTTTGCCAATCCCCAAGCAAATTAAAACTCTGTCATCAACCCAAAAACCCAACAGATTTGAAGACAGTGCAAATCATGCCCATCCCCGACCTTAAATTAACTCAATCATCAATCAAAAAACCCACCAGATTTGAAGACAGTGCAAATCCTGCCCACCCCCAACCTTAAATTTACTTAATCGTCAACCCAAACACCCACCAAACTTGAAGACAGTGCAAATCCTGCCCATCCCCAACCTGAAATTAACTCAATCATCAATCAAATAACCCACCAGATTTGAAGAGAGTACAAATCATTCCAATCCCCGACCAAACTATAACTCAGTCATCAACCCAAAAACTCACAAGACTTGAAGACAGTGCAAATCCTGCCAATCCCCAACCAAACTATAACTCAGTCATCAACCCAAAAACTCACCAGATTTGAAGACAGTGCAAATCATGCCAATCCCCGACCAACATATAAGTCAGTCATCAATCCAAAAACCCAGCAGATTTGAAGACAGTGAAAATCTTGCCAATCCCCAACCAAACTATAACTCGGTCATCAACCCATGAACCCACCAGATTTGAAGACAGTGCAAATCCTGCCCATCCCCAACCTAAAATTTACTCAACCATCAACCCAAAAACCCACCAGATTTGAAGACAGTGCAAATCATGCCAATCCCTGACCAAACTATAACTCAGTCATCAACCCAAAAACTCACCAGAATTGAAGACAGTGCAAATTTTGCCAATCCCCAAGCAAATTGAAACACTGTCATCAACCCATAAACCCACCAGATTTGAAATCGGTGCAAATCCTGCCCATCCCCAACCTTAAATTTACTGAATCATCAATAAAAAAAACCACCAGATTTGAAGACAGTGTAAATCCTGCCAATCCCCAACCTTAAATTAACACAATCATCAATCAAAAAACCCACCAGATTTGAAGACAGTGCAGATCCTGCCAATCCCCAACCTAAAATTAACTCAATCATCAATCAAAAAACCCACCAGATTTGAAGACAGTGCAAATCCTGCCAATCCCCAACCTTAAATTAACTCTGTCATCAACCCAAAAACCCACCAGAATTGAAGACAGTGCAGATCCTGCCCATCCCCAACCTAAAATTTACTCAACCATCAACCCAAAAACCCACCAGATTTGAAGACAGTGCAAATCATGTCAATCCCTGACCAAACTATAACTCAGTCATCAACCCAAAAACTCACCAGAATTGAAGACAGTGCAAATTTTGCCAATCCCCAAGCAAATTGAAACACTGTCATCAACCCATAAACCCACCAGATTTGAAGACGGTGCAAATCCTGCCCATCCCCAACCTTAAATTTACTCAATCATCAATCAAAAAACCCACCAGATTTGAAGACAGTGCAGATCCTGCCAATCCCCAACCTAAAATTAACTCAATCATCAATCAAAAAACCCACCAGATTTGAAGACAGTGCAAATCCTGCCAATCCCCAACCTTAAATTAACTCTGTCATCAACCCAAAAACCCACCAGATTTGAAGACAGTGCAGATCCTGCCCATCCCCAACCTTAAATTAACTCAATCATCAATCAAAAAACCCACCAGATTTGAAGACGGTGCAAATCCTGCCCATCCCCAACCTTAAATTAACTCAATCATCAATCAAAAAACCCACCAGATTTGAAGACAGTATAAATCCTGCCAATCCCCAACCTAAAATTAACTCAATCATCAATCAAAAAACCCACCAGATTTGAAGACAGTGAAAATCCTGCCCATCCCCAACCTTAAATTAACTCTGTCATCAACCCAAAAACCCACCAGAATTGAAGACAGTGCAGATCCTGCCCATCCCCAACCTAAAATTTACTCAACCATCAACCCAAAAACCCACCAGATTTGAAGACAGTGCAAATCATGTCAATCCCTGACCAAACTATAACTCAGTCATCAACCCAAAAACTCACCAGAATTGAAGACAGTGCAAATTTTGCCAATCCCCAAGCAAATTGAAACACTGTCATCAACCCATAAACCCACCAGATTTGAAGACGGTGCAAATCCTGCCCATCCCCAACCTTAAATTTACTCAATCATCAATCAAAAAACCCACCAGATTTGAAGACAGTGCAGATCCTGCCAATCCCCAACCTAAAATTAACTCAATCATCAATCAAAAAACCCACCAGATTTGAAGACAGTGCAAATCCTGCCAATCCCCAACCTTAAATTAACTCTGTCATCAACCCAAAAACCCACCAGATTTGAAGACAGTGCAGATCCTGCCCATCCCCAACCTTAAATTAACTCAATCATCAATCAAAAAACCCACCAGATTTGAAGACGGTGCAAATCCTGCCCATCCCCAACCTTAAATTAACTCAATCATCAATCAAAAAACCCACCAGATTTGAAGACAGTATAAATCCTGCCAATCCCCAACCTAAAATTAACTCAATCATCAATCAAAAAACCCACCAGATTTGAAGACAGTGAAAATCCTGCCCATCCCCAACCTTAAATTAACTCAATCATCAACCCAAAAACCCACCAGATTTGAAGACAGTGTAAATCCTGCCAATCCCCGACTAAACTATAACTCAGTCATCAACCCAAAAACCGACCAGATTTGAAGACAGCGCAAATCATGCCCATCCCCAACCTTAAATTTACTCAATCATCAATCACAAAACCCACCAGATTTGAAGACAGTGTAAATCCTGCCAATCCCCAACCTAAAATTAACTCAATCATCAATCAAAAAACCCACCAGATTTGAAGACAGTGCAAATCCTGCCAATCCCCAACCTTAAATTAACTCTGTCATCAACCCAAAAACCCACCAGATTTGAAGACAGTGCAGATCCTGCCCATCCCCAACCTTAAATTAACTCAATCATCAATCAAAAAACCCACCAGATTTGAAGACGGTGCAAATCCTGCCCATCCCCAACCTTAAATTAACTCAATCATCAATCAAAAAACCACCAGATTTGAAGACAGTGCAAATCCTGCCAATCCCCGACTAAACTATAACTCAGTCATCAATAAAAAAACCCACCAGATTTAAAGACAGTGCAAATCCTGCCCATCCCCAACCTTAAATTAACTCAATCATCAACCCAAAAACCCACCAGATTTGAAGACAGTGTAAATCCTGCCAATCCCCAACCTTAAATTAACTCTGTCATCAACCCAAAAACCCACCAGATTTGAAGACAGTGCAGATCCTGCCAATCCCCGACTAAACTATAACTCAGTCATCAACCCAAAAACCGACCAGATTTGAAGACAGCGCAAATCACACAAAATATCTGATTTTCTATTTTTTAATTGCAAATTAGTGTGTAATTGCAAATTAGTGTGTATTTTTTCTCCAAATCCAGTACCCCAATGCACTAATTAGGTGGTGACACACAAACTATGACAGATAACTCACTTCTGTTTCTTTCATGATTCATCTCGTCCATAACAGGAACAATATTCATGGTTCAATCACACTAAATATCTGAATTTCTATTTTTTAATTGCAAATTAGTGTGTATTTTTTCTCCAAATCCAGTACTCCAATGCACTAATTAGGTGGTGACAGACAAACTATGACAGATAACTCACTTCTGTTTCTTTCATGATTCATCTCATCCATAACAGGAACAATATTCATGGTTCAATCACACAAAATATCTGAATTTCTATTTTTTAATTGCAAATTAGTGTGTATTTTTCCTCCAAATCCAGTACCCCAATGCACTAATTAGGTGGTGACACACAAACTATGACAGATAATTCACTTCTGTTTCTTTCATGATTCATCTCATCCATAACAGGAACAATATTCATGGTTCAATCACACAAAATATCTGATTTTCTATTTGTTAATTGCAAATTAGTGTGTATTTTTTCTCCAAATCCAGTACCCCAATGCACTAATTAGGTGGTGACAGACAAACTATGACAGATAACTCACTTCTGTTTCTTTCATGATTCATCTCATCCATAACAGGAACAATATTCATGGTTCAATCACACAAAATATCTGATTTTCTATTTGTTAATTGCAAATTAGTGTGTATTTTCCCTCCAAATCCAGTTCCTCAATGCACTAATTAGGTGGTGACAGACAAACTATGACAGATAACTCACTTCTGTTTCTTTCATGATTCATCTCATCCATAACAGGAACAATATTCATGGTTCAATCACACAAAATATCTGAATTTCTATTTGTTAATTGCAAATTAGTGTGTACTGTCTATGTGGTACTTGCATTACTACTGGTAGTAGTACCGTACCTGTAGTAGTACTTGTACTGCTTGGCATGTACTTGATGGTCTGTCCTTTTTCCGTTTTTATGGTCTGTGCTTTTTCCGTTTTTATGGTCTGTCCTTTTTCCGTTTTTATGGTCTGTCCTTTTTCCTTTTTTATGGTCTGTCCTTTTTCCGTTTTTTGGTCCGTCCTTTACCCCTATTTTTGTTTTTATTGTCTGTCCCTTATCCGCGGCTGGCATGCGCGCGCGTGCGCGCGCAGGCATAGCCAGAAGAATCAGGTAAAAAGCTGTTATTTTAATTCCATTAAAAACATCTGGTTCTCCAAGGTTTTTTTTTGGGGTGTTTAGATAAGCCTCTTTTTTTTGCAGGAGTTTTCAAAAGTAATATTATTTGAGTCTCCATCTCACGATTAGATCTCTTGCTTGTTGCTTCTTTTTCCACTTTTTGTTTTCGTACCGGTAATGGAAAAAGATGTTTGGAGGGCTCTGAAAATATGGAGGTGAACAGTCGGTATTTGGTAGTTTAACTTGTTTGGTTATTACATGAAATTGTTCCTTGAAATTGTGAGCAGAAAAATTGCTCTTTTACTAAAATCACCATATTGGTGCATCGGACTGCTAATACTCCAATGCACACACTAAATCACTAATAATCGGCATCGACCCGCTAATACTTCGATGCTGCACGTGTCCTTTGTACCAATGGGCTGTATAGATTACCTTGCGCCCTGTATGTCCGGTACATAAAGCCCTATTTTTAGTAAGAAGGAGAACCGGAATCGGTAAGTGGTAAATTCTCATTCCCACTTCCATTCCCATCTCCAATCATGTTAGTCCATTCCTGCAGAAGCAATATGACTCGTACGATCGGTCCCGAGACTCATTCGCGTCTCATTCATTCACTCGCGTCTCATTCGTGTCTCATTCATTCACTCGTGTCTCATTCGTGCATTCGCGCGCGCTCGTTCGATCGACTTCAAACAAAAGAAGCAAGCAAACAAAGAATCAACAACAATGAACCAAGAACAAGAACAATGGTGACAGTAAAAACTTGATATCTCCCTGAGTATTGGGAGATAGTAGACCAAACTGGTACCAAAATGTCCGCAATGACAAGGTGGTATCGATTTTGTCAAACGGCTTTGCGTTCGTAGCTTAGGGGAGCAACGAAAATTAATTTCAGTCGTCGTTGTCATTGCCGTCATCGTCAATGAAACCAAGAATGGTGACAGTAAAAAATTGATATCTCCCTGAATATTGGGAGCTAGGAGACCAAACTGGTACCAAAATGTCCGCAATGAGGAGGCGGTATCGATTTTGTTGAACGGCTTTGCGTTCGTAGCTTAGGGGAGAAACGAAAATTAATTTCGCCGCCGTGACAATGACGTGACGACCAACTTGATCTAAGACAGATTTTAATCGTATGATTTTTTTCTTTATTCAGGTTAAATCTTATGGTTACTTGCAACCAAAAAAATGAGAGTTTGCTACCATGAAAATGAGCGCGCGCCACTAGATATTACTATTGCTTTTAGAAGAAGCATCTCATTTCCGTAAATAATTATTTGGGTACTGTTTTTAATGATTTTTAGTCGTAGCGTTTGTACCAAGTCTACTTGTTAAAAACAGATTTTTTTAATATTTCTAGGTATTTTCCCCCCCCCAAACCCCCCCCACATAAACTCCGTCTAGAAGGTTACGTTGTCAACTCTTAGGATTAGGGTTAGTGTTTAACGTTCAACTAACAACTCCACCAATTATATTTTGGTTCGGTTCTGAAAAGATTTGCACTGTGTTCAAATCTGGTTGGTTTTTGGGTTGATGGCTGAGTTATATTTTAGTCGGGGATTGGCAGGATTTGCACTGTGCGTAAATCTTGTGTGTTTTTGGGTTGATGACTGCGTTATATTTTGATCGGGGAACGACAGGATTTGCACAGTGCTAAAATCTGGTTGGTTTTTGAATTGATGACTGAGTTATATTTTGGTTAGGGACTGGAAAGATTTGCAATGTGTCTAAATCTGGTGGGTATTTGTTTTAGGGTTGACGATTTAATTATATTTTGGTTAGGGACTGGAAAGATTTGCACTGTGTTCAAATCTGGTTGGTTTTTGGGTTGATGACTGAGTTATATTTTGATTAGGGACTGGAAAGATTTGCACTGTGTTCAAATCTGGTGGGTTTTTGGGTTGATGACTGAGTTATATTTTAGTCGGGAATTGGCAGGATTTGCACTGTGCTAAAATCTGGTTGGTTTTTGAATTGATGACTGAGTTATATTTTGGTTAGGGACTGGAAAGATTTGCACTTTGTCTAAATCTGGTGGGTTTTAGGGTTGACGATTTAATTATATTTTGGTTAGGGACTGGAAAGATTTGCACTGTGTTCAAATCTGGTTGGTTTTTGGTTGATGACTGAGTTATATTTTAGTTGGGGACTGGCAGGATTTGCACTGTGCTAAAATCTGGTGGGTTTTTGGGTTGATGACAGCGTTATATTTGAGTCGGGGACTGGCAGGATTTGCACAGTGCTAAAATCTGGTGGGTTTTTGGGTTGATGACTGAATTATATTTTAGTCGGGAATTGGCAGGATTTGCACTGTGCTAAAATCTGGTTGGTTTTTGAATTGATGACTGAGTTATATTTTGGTTAGGGACTGGAAAGATTTGCACTTTGTCTAAATCTGGTGGGATTTAGAATTGACGATTTAATTATATTTTGGTTAGGGACTGGAAAGATTTGCACTGTGTTCAAATCTGGTTGGTTTTTGGTTGATGACTGAGTTATATTTTAGTCGGGGATTGGCAGGATTTGCACTGTGCTAAAATCTGGTGGGTTATTGGGTTGATGACAGCGTTATATTTGAGTCGGGGACTGGCAGGATTTGCACAGTGCTAAAATCTGGTGGGTTTTTGGGTTGATGACTGAATTATATTTTAGTCGGGAATTGGCGGGATTTGCACTGTGCTAAAATCTGGTTGGTTTTTGAATTGATGACTGAGTTATATTTTGGTTAGGGACTGGAGAGATTTGTACTGTGTTCAAATCTGGTGGGTTTTTGGGTTGATGATTGAATTTTATTTTGGTTCGGTTCTGAATAGATTTGCACTGTGTTCAAATCTGGTTGGTTTTTGGGTTGATGGCTGAGTTATATTTTAGTCGGGGATTGGTAGGATTTGCACTGTGCTAAAATCTGGTTGGTTTTTGGGTTGATGACTGCGTTATATTTTGATTTGGGCTGATGACTGACTTATATTTTAGTCGGGGATTGGCAGGATTTCCACTGTGCTAAAATCTGGTTGGGTTTTGGGTTGATGACTGAGTTATATTTTGATTAGGGACTGGAAAGATTTGCACTGTGTTCAAATCTGGTGGGTTTTTGGGTTGATGACTGAGTTATATTTTAGTCGGGAATTGGCAGGATTTGCACTGTGCTAAAATCTGGTTGATTTTTGAATTGATGACTGAGTTATATTTTGGTTAGGGACTGGAAAGATTTGCACTTTGTCTAAATCTGGTGGGTTTTAGAATTGACGATTTAATTATATTTTGGTTAGGGACTGGAAAGATTTGCACTGTGTTCAAATCTGGTTGGTTTTTGGTTGATGACTGAGTTATATTTTAGTTGGGGATTGGCAGGATTTGCACTGTGCTAAAATCTGGTGGGTTATTGGGTTGATGACAGCGTTATATTTGAGTCGGGGACTGGCAGGATTTGCACAGTGCTAAAATCTGGTGGGTTCTTGGGTTGATGACTGCGTTATATTTTAGTCGGGAATTGGCGGGATTTGCACTGTGCTAAAATCTGGTTGGTTTTTGAATTGATGACTGAGTTATATTTTGGTTAGGGACTGGAGAGATTTGTACTGTGTTCAAATCTGGTGGGTTTTTGGGTTGATGATTGAATTTTATTTTGGTTCGGTTCTGAAAAGATTTGCACTGTGTTCAAATCTGGTTGGTTTTTGGTTGATGACTGAGTTATATTTTAGTTGGGGATTGGTAGGATTTGCACTGTGCTAAATTCTGGTTGGTTTTTGGGTTGATGACTGAGTTATATTTTGATTAGGGACTGGAAAGATTTGCACTGTGTTCAAATCTGGTGGGTTTTTGGGTTGATGACTGAGTTATATTTTAGTCGGGAATTGGCAGGATTTGCACTGTGCTAAAATCTGGTTGGTTTTTGAATTGATGACTGAGTTATATTTTGGTTAGGGACTGGAAAGATTTGCACTTTGTCTAAATCTGGTGGGTTTTAGAATTGATGTTTTAATTATATTTTGGTTCGGTTCTGAAAAGATTTGCACTGTGTTCAAATCTGGTTTGTTTTTTGGTTGATGGCTGAGTTATATTTTAGTCCGGGATTGGCAGGATTTCCACTGTGCTAAATCTGGTTGGTTTTTGGGTTGATGACTGAATTATATTTTGGTCGGGGACTGGCAGGATTTGGAATGTGCTAAAATCTGGTGGGTTTTTGGGTTGATGACTGCGTTATATTTTAGTCGGGGACTGGCAGGATTTGCACAGTGCTAAAATCTGGTGGGTTTTTGGGTTGATGACTGAGTTATATTTTAGTCGGGAATTGGCAGGATTTGCACTGTGCTAAAATCTGGTTGGTTTTTGAATTGATGACTTAGTTATATTTTGATTAGGAACTGGAAAGATTTGCACTGTGTCTAAATCTGGTGGGTTTTAGGGTTGACAATTTAATTATATTTTGGTTAGGGACTGGAAAGATTTGCACTGTGTTCAAATCTGGTTGGTTTTTGGGTTGATGACTGCGTTATATTTTAGTCGGGGATTGGCAGGATTTGCACTGTGCTAAAATCTGGTTGGGTTTTGGGTTGATGACTAAGTTATATTTTGGTTAGGGACTGGAAAGATTTGCACTGTGTTCAAATCTGGTGGGTTTTTGGGTTGATGACTGAGTTATATTTTAGTCGGGAATTGGCAGGATTTGCACTGTGCTAAAATCTGGTTGATTTTTGAATTGATGACTGAGTTATATTTTGGTTAGGGACTGGAGAGATTTGCACTGTGTTCAAATCTGGTGAGTTTTAGGGTTGACGATTTAATTATATTTTGGTTCGGTTCTGAAAAGATTTGCACTGTGTTCAAATCTGGTTGGTTTTTGGGTTGATGGCTGAGTTATATTTTAGTCGGGGATTGGCAGGATTTGCACTGTGCTAAAATCTGGTTGGGTTTTGGGTTGATGACTGAGTTATATTTTGATTAGGGACTGGAAAGATTTGCACTGTGTTCAAATCTGGTGGGTTTTTGTTTGGTTGGGGACTGGCAGGATTTGCACTGTGTTCAAATCTGGTGGGTTTTTGGGTTGATGACTGAGTTATATTTTAGTCGGGAATTGGCGAGATTTGCACTGTGCTAAAATCTGGTTGGTTTTTGAATTGATGACTGAGTTATATTTTGGTTAGGGACTGGAGAGATTTGTACTGTGTTCAAATCTGGTGGGTTTTTGGGTTGATGATTGAATTTTATTTTGGTTCGGTTCTGAAAAGATTTGCACTGTGTTCAAATCTGGTTGGTTTTTGGGTTGATGGCTGAGTTATATTTTAGTCGGGGATTGGCAGGATTTGCACTGTGCTAAAATCTTGTGTGTTTTTGGGTTGATGACTGCGTTATATTTTGATCGGGGAACGGCAGGATTTGCACAGTGCTAAATCTTGTTGGTTTTTGGGTTGATGACTGACTTATATTTTAGTCGGGGATTGGCAGGATTTCCACTGTGCTAAAATCTGGTTGGGTTTTGGGTTGATGACTGAGTTATATTTTGATTAGGGACTGGAAAGATTTGCACTGTGTTCAAATCTGGTGGGTTTTTGGGTTGATGACTGAGTTATATTTTAGTCGGGAATTGGCAGGATTTGCACAGTGCTTAAATCTGGTTGGTTTTTGAATTGATGACTGAGTTATATTTTGGTTAGGGACTAGAAAGATTTGCACTGTGTCTAAATCTGGTGGGTTTTAGGGTTGATGATTTAATTATATTTTGGTTTGGGACTGGAAAGATTTGCACTGTGTTCAAATCTGGTTGGTTTTTCGGTTGATGACTGCGTTATATTTTAGTCCGGGATTGGCAGGATTTGCACTGTGCTAAAATCTGGTTGGGTTTTGGGTTGATGACTGAGTTATATTTTGATTAGGGACTGGAAAGATTTGCACTGTGTTCAAATCTGGTGGGTTTTTGGGTTGATGACTGAGTTATATTTTAGTCGGGAATTGGCAGGATTTGCACTGTGCTAAAATCTGGTTGGTTTTTGAATTGATGACTGAGTTATATTTTGGTTAGGGACTGGAGAGATTTGCACTGTGTTCAAATCTGGTGAGTTTTAGGGTTGACGATTTAATTATATTTTGGTTCGGTTCTGAAAAGATTTGCACTGTGTTCAAATCTGGTTGGTTTTTGGGTTGATGGCTGAGTTATATTTTAGTAGGGGATTGGCAGGATTTGCACTGTGCGTAAATCTTGTGTGTTTTTGGGTTGATGACTGCGTTATATTTTGATCGGGGAACGACAGGATTTGCACAGTGCTAAAATCTGGTTGGTTTTTGAATTGATGACTGAGTTATATTTTGGTTAGGGACTGGAAAGATTTGCACTGTGTCTAAATCCGGTGGGTTTTTGGTTTAGGGTTGACGATTTAATTATATTTTGGTTAGGGACTGGAAAGATTTGCACTGTGTTCAAATCTGGTTGGTTTTTGGTTGATGACTGAGTTATATTTTAGTTGGGGATTGGCAGGATTTGCACTGTGCTAAAATCTGGTGGGTTTTTGGGTTGATGACAGCGTTATATTTGAGTCGGGGACTGGCAGGATTTGCACAGTGCTAAAATCTGGTGGGTTTTTGGGTTGATGACTGAATTATATTTTAGTCGGGAATTGGCAGGATTTGCACTGTGCTAAAATCTGGTTGGTTTTTGAATTGATGACTGAGTTATATTTTGGTTAGGGACCGGAGAGATTTGTACTGTGTTCAAATCTGGTGGGTTTTTGGGTTGATGATTGAATTTTATTTTGGTTCGGTTCTGAAAAGATTTGCACTGTGTTCAAATCTGGTTGGTTTTTGGGTTGATGGCTGAGTTATATTTTAGTCGGGGATTGGCAGGATTTGCACTGTGCTAAAATCTTGTGTGTTTTTGGGTTGATGACTGCGTTATATTTTGATCGGGGAACGGCAGGATTTGCAAAGTGCTAAAATCTGGTTGGTTTTTGGGTCGATGACTGACTTATATTTTAGTCGGGGATTGGCGGGATTTCCACTATACTAAAATCTGGTTGGGTTTTGGGTTGATGACTGAGTTATATTTTGATTAGGGACTGGAAAGATTTGCACTGTGTTCAAATCTGGTGGGTTTTTGGGTTGATGACTGAGTTATATTTTAGTCGGGAATTGGCAGGATTTGCACTGTGCTAAAATCTGGTTGGTTTTTGAATTGATGACTGAGTTATATTTTGGTTAGGGACTGGAGAGATTTGCACTGTGTCTAAATCTGGTGGGTTTTAGGGTTCACGATTTAATTATATTTTGGTTCGGGACTGGAAAGATTTGCACTGTGTTCAAATCTGGTTGGTTTTTGGGTTGATGACTGCGTTATATTTTGGTCGGGGACTGGCAGGATTTGCACAGTGCTAAAATCTGGTTGGTTTTTGAATTGATGACTGAGTTATATTTTGGTTAGGGACTGGAAAGATTTGCACTTTGTCTAAATCTGGTGGGTTGTTGTTTTAGGGTTGACGATTTAATTATATTTTGGTTCGGGACTGAAAGATTTGCACTGTGTTCAAATCTGGTGGGTTTTTGGGTTGATGACTGAGTTATAATGACTGAATTATATTTTGGTCGGGGACTGGCAGGATTTGCACAGTGCTAAAATCTGGTTGGTTTTTGAATTGATGACTGAGTTATATTTTGGTTAGGGACTGGAAAGATTTGCACTGTGTCTAAATCTGGTGGGTTTTTGTTTTAGGGTTGACAATTTAATTATATTTTGGTTCGGGACTGAAAAGATTTGCACTGTGTTCAAATCTGGTTGGTTTTTGGATTGATGACTGAGTTATATTTTAGTCGGGAATTGGCAGGATTTGCACTGTGCTAAAATCTGGTTGGTTTTTGAATTGATGACTGCGTTATATTTTAGTCGGGGATTGGCAGGATTTGCACAATGCTAAAATCTGGTGGGTTTTTGGGTTATTGACTGAGCTATATTTTAGTCGGGAATTGGCAGGATTTGCACTGTGCTAAAATCTGGTTGGTTTTTGAATTAATGACTGAATTATATTTTGGTTAGGGACTGAAAAGATTTGCACTGTGTTCAAATCAGGTTGGTTTTTGGGTTGATGACTGAGTTATATTTTAGTCGGGAATTGGCAGGATTTGCACTGTTCTAAAATCTGGTTGGTTTTTGAATTGATGACTGAGTTATATTTTGGTTAGGGACTGAAAAGATTTGCACTGTGTTCAAATCAGGTTGGTTTTCGGGTTGATGACTGAGTTATATGTTAGTCGGGGATTGGCAGGATTTGCACTGTGCTAAAATCTGGTTGGTTTTTGATGAATTGATGACTGAGTTATATTTTGGTTAGGGACTGGAAAGATTTGCACTGTGTCTAAATCAGGTGGGTTTTAGGGTTGATGACTGAGTTATATTTTAGTTGGGGTTTGGCAGGATTTGGAATATGCTAAAATCTGGTTGGTTTTTGAATTGATGACTGAGTTATATTTTGGTTAGGGACTGGAAAGATTTGCACTGTGTCTAAATCTGGTGGGTTTTAGGGTTGATGATTTAAATATATTTTGGTTAGGGACTGGAAAGATTTGCACTGTGTTCAAATCTGGTTGGTTTTTGGTTGATGACTGAGTTATATTTTAGTTGGGGATTGGTAGGATTTGCACTGTGCTAAAATCTGGTTGGTTTTTGGGTTGATGACTGAGTTATATTTTGATTAGGGACTGGAAAGATTTGCACTGTGTTCAAATCTGGTGGGTTTTTGGGTTGATGACTGAGTTATATTTTAGTCGGGAATTGGCAGGATTTGCACTGTGCTAAAATCAGGTTGGTTTTTGAATTGATGACTGAGCTTTATTTTGGTCGTGGACTTGCAGGATTTGCACAGTGCTCAAACCTAGTGGATTTTTGGGTTCGTGACTGAGTTATATTTTAATTGTAGAACTTCTTACCATAACTTTACTGACACATACTTACAATACATACAATAACTACGTACGCAACAACTCCACAGGGCCCCTGCAAAGCACTAATCAACTTGTTACTTCGATCGAATGATTGATCGAACATTCCATCGAATGATTGATTCTATCCCTACCACATGCACCGAGAACAATGTTCCCTGAAAACAGCGCCACTCATTAGCTTTGTAAACAAATCAGCAATATTTGTTGAACCTGGTTCCTTTGCAACTCTGATAATTCCTGCTGCAATAGATTCACGCGCTTTGTGGTATGCAATGCTGTTGTGCTTCTTCTTACATGGGCTTTCAGGTCGTGTAACATTTGTGACAACAGAATCATTATCACAATACACATTTGTGCTCCCATCAATTGGGACACCCATCATTCTCAACTTGTACCTTAGACCTTCAACCAATTCTATTGCAATTTTCAAAGCAATGATTTCAGATCCAAAAGTTGATGTTTCAACTGTTGTTTTTCTTTTGGAAAACCAAATGATCGGTGCATTATTAATGAAGATAATAACACCAGTATGAGATCTTCTTGTTGCCTTGCATCCGGCATGGTCAGCATCAACAAAACAACTCATTGTTACATGTTTTCCCAAAGCTTCAGGCATATCCGCTGGTATGACCTCAGCAGCACCAGGGTAAAATTCAGACCAGTCACATTTTTGAAATTTACTCTCATCAACGCTTGGTACAGTATCGTCAAAAACCAATTTCGACCTGTTGTACTTTTTCAAATATGCAAATATATGAAACAACTGATTCAAGTGCCCAATCCTTGCTTGTGTCAGATACCTTGACATCAGCGAGACTGGCATTACAATGTCTAGCCTTCCTAGTTCACAAATCCACCTGAGGACTCCAATCAAACCTTGATAGTAGTTTTGCAATTCAGGATTCAATTCTTCTGATATATCAATTTCCGGTCGATAATCATGTGACAGTGGACTGGACGCTGATTTTGGTAGATACTTGTAGCCATATTTTTCAGTTCCTAACTCTTGTTCGACTGCTGCAACAGCTTTCGCCGTATAGTACTTAGTGCTTGATAATGACCATCTTGGCTTTGAATCAACTTCAAAGTAGAACTTTCCAATATCTGCTCCCAAATACAGAGTTGGCTCTTCAATAGTACCATCCTTCAATTTGAACTTTCGCTCAATGTTTTCAAGCTGGAACTTTGGATCTTCACCAGAACATAATATATCATCAACATAAGCAATCAACATTGCCCAGTATCTGGATCCATCTTTCCTGGTTTCAATTCGTAAGTGCACATCCGGATCTGCTTTGCATGGTGAATATCCAAGATCTCTCAAATGCTGTGTGAGATATGACCTGAAAGATGCACCTGCAACCGGCAGTCCGTACAATGCGCGGACTATCTTGCAAGGCCTTCCTGCAAGGTGTGGTGGAAAGCCATCTTCAGCTCTCGCTTTTAGAAAGTATTTCTCTTTAATCGGGGCTGTCAAATATGCATTTTGAATATCTGCTGAGAGAACCTTCAAATCATTCAGCGCTGTCAGCAGGAAGAATATTCTCACTGAGTCTCGACTGGGGACAGATGAATAAGTATTCTCTTTTGCCACTGCTGGAACTTTATGACCATCCCCTACCAACCTAGCCTTCCTTGTTAGGGACCCAAGCTTGATGTCAAAAATCATGTGTGTTGTTATTTGCTTATGGCCAACTGGGATAACATCATCATCAGAAAATTCGAAAGCTGCCATGTTATTTGTCATTTCCTTATGAATTGCTCGTTCCCAGTGGTCAGTCCCTGTTTTCTTATCAATTGCCAGCGCTTGTTTGATTGAATGTGGCAATTCAACGCCATACTTGTGAGTCTTCAACCAATACTTTGCTGTTTTGGCTGCCTTAAGGATTCGATCCTTTCTTCTCAAAATTTTGTGCACCCACCATCTGAATGCTGGTGACTTTTCAAGATTATTGTTGACAGCATATTCAGCTAATTGCACTGGAAATGATTCTTTCACATCGCTTAACTTACACCATGATTCGGTGCCATCTTTCCAACTGGCAAGAATCCTCCAACCCCTAGTTGTCGGCTTATGGGTCTTCCTGCCATTTTTGGCTATAGTGGTGGCTTCCTCATCAGTTAGGGCAGTATTGTCGCATTCGTGATCAATGAGTTCATCTAGTAGAGTGAACATCCTTCCATTGTCATCAACAGAACTGTACAAACTCTCTGCAACAATATTTGCTGTGTATTCCTCAATGGTGCCATCAGGTAGTTGCAATTTGTACAGCCTCGTGTCTAGTATGGGATTCTCATTTCTGAGTCCAATTGGTCTGTTTTGCAAGTCTCGCACTCTATCCTTGACAACACACCTGAGTCTTTCATCATTTCTTTCAATGATTACTTCATTCCCCAGATATTCATCTGGTTCATCTATATCTTCCACTGACGCTTCTGGTTCAGCCATCTCAAGTTTCAAATCAGGTGATTCCACTGGTTGATCCTCAAATAGCTCCATTTGAGGCTCCGGGTAGTTTTCCTGGAAGAAGGACGCGCTATCTTTCACTTCATCACCAATCTTGGATTCAATTGATTTGTCGATTGCTTCCATTCTTCTGAGGATATCTCTATCTCTCCATTCAAATTCTTTGACAGGCCTTATTGAATTTGTAGATATTGGTATTGCTGATTCAGTCAGGAGCCAAAAACAATCCCCCCCTCCTACTTTATTGCCACAGGGACCCAACCATCGTGCCAGCCTTTCAACGCCTCGAGTAGAAGAATCGCCTTTATCATAGTAAAACACAAAATCATACCATTCTGAGAAAGTGTATAGTGTAATATCGGGCCTATAGCCATGGACCAATTCGAATGGAGTTCGCCCCATTGAAGACGGGTTGCTCGATGCTGTTCGCTGCCTGATATTAGCACATAGTTCACCACAAAATGACCATAATCTCCTCGGTGACTTCTTCTTTGCAGACTTGGTTGTGATTGCACCCCCAAGATGACCAATTGCTTGCTCTGCTCGATTTTGAAATGGGCAATGAGGTTGGATGAACGTCTGATGAATATGGTTGCGCTTTACAATTGAATTCCAGTGTGTCTTGTAGGTTCTTGGAGATCCTTGTTCTGGTGCACCATCAGAAATCAAATGCTCTGGGATTCCAATTTCATGAATGAATGTTTTCAATCATTGATGCGCCTGAGATTTGTCCTGTATTGGTATAAATACTTCAAATCCATTTCCATTCGTGAAGATCTGTGCACATTTTTCCTGTCTCATAATACTGGTCGTTCTAGCATGCCACGTATCAGTGTACCAGATTCCTTGTGCAATTCTCTTGTTTCTGAAGCGCTGTGTAGGCAGCCTCTTCATCAATGGTAATTGCAAATTCCTGAGCGCCTTCTGAGTTGTGACTTTCAATGTCTGCTCAGCTTTCTTGAAACTAATATTCCAAGTTTTGGCTAGGCGTTCACAGTCAACTTTGTTTGGACCTTCAATTGTTATCACTGATGGCCCCCATTGATTTCTTCTATCAAGAGACCTTCTCTCAAGTGTATTGTCAATTTCTTGCAAGCTAGGGGCCTGTTTTGATTCTTCTTCAGGAGCTTCCATGAATTCAAATTCTGTATCATCAAACAAAAATTGGTCTACCCTTCGCGCGCTTGAAATATTCGTTACTGAAGAAATTCGATGAGCAATATTTCCATCTGTTGCAATTTGGCATTCAGTTAGCATTCTTCTTGTTGATACCTGATGTACTCTCATCAGTTTGCATTGCTGCATGACACTTGGATGCCTGCTGTCTAAGCTGGTATTGGGGAGCATACCTGTAACATTACTTGCAGGTTCGGTTACAATAGAGTTTGCCTCTTCAGTCGACATGGCTTGAAGGCTAAACTGGTCCCCTGAAATGGGATCTCCATTGTCGATTGCTAACTCAGCCATCCTGAACTTCAATGAATGTGGGTCCCATGGGGTGTCATTCGTTGCAATCAAATGTTGACATTCATCAAGCTCCAATCTTGTTGGCTTCCTTGTGGGGAAATATGAAATCACATTTCTCATACTCAATTTTATAAAAACTTCCTTCGGATCATCATCTTCCATTGGAGTTTGAATTGTAATTCCATGCTTGGATCTTGGATCAAATTGACGCGGTGATTCTTCAACAGAATTGAAATTGCAGTCCCTCACCTGATTTGGGCATATCAAGCTGTTCTTCAATTTGTCCCCAAAGTACAGTGCTTGATGGAACACTACCCAGGAAGGCATAAGAAACCTTACACAACCAATCACCCGAAGGCTAAAGACCCAAAAGTGGAGAAACAGGAAAGTACTTAAGGGTCGATGGTTTGCTGATACTATGAAGTTCAAAGTACCAAGCATCATTAGAAACAATACTGACGCACAGATCTTTACCAATGGGAAAGGATATGTGGCGTTCTATCCAGTAAGAGGGGAGAAACGATGCCACGACGGACTATCTTGCTTTATAAATGAGGTAGGAATACCGGGACATCTTGTCACTGATGGGGCAAAGGCCCAAGGAAATCATGAGACACACAGCACCGGATGGACTAAACTTCGATCGGAGTATCGCATTCGCCAAACCTACATACAGCCCCACTGTTGGTGGCAGAATACGGCAGAACACAGTGCAGGGGACCTAAGGAGATCAATCCGATTAATGACTTCTAAGAAAGGAAGCCCGAGGAGGTGCTGGGCCTTTTGTGGAATGTTGGCGGCCGGAAGGTTAAGTAACACCGCATCTGGGGACCCATCTGCGATGGGAAGAACGGGGTTTGAGTTAGTCCATGGATATACTCCAGATATAACCCCATACATGATACACGATTGGTACGATTTCATCCGGTGGTACGACCTACAGGATAAGTCGGAGAAATACGGACGATGGCTGGGACCATGTGGAGATACTTATGGAGGTGGTGATTGTCACTATGTATTGTATAAGACCGAAAAGGTACACATAACAAACGGCACACGGCCTATATCTGAAGTGGAATGGAAACACCCAGACACTATCCTGCAGTTAGAGGAACACAACAAGCTACTTAATGAAAGGATCGGCGACGAGGCGAAGCCCTTGGATACTTATCTGGAAAACGAGTTAGGGGAATCACCCTTGGGCCTATTTGATGGCAAATATGAGGGTGAGGACGAGGTACTTATGGCTGAGCCAGAGGCGTCTTCCCCGGACATTGATGATTTAACCGACAATCTTGACGAGTACCTCGGAAGCCAAGTGCTACTGCAGATAGGGGACCAACGGATTCGCGGTACGGTTAATAACCGGTACAGGGACGCAAGCGGAATCCTAGTCGGAGAAAAGAACAACAATCCACTCCTACATACAAGGTCCTACGAGGTTTCTATGCCGGACGGATCCATTGAGATCTACACAGCCAATGTGCTCGCGGAGAATCTCTATTCCTCCGTGGACGATGAGGGGCGCATGTACTGTCTTCTGAACGAGCTACTTGACTATGAAAAGGATAAAGAGGCTCTGACAGTACAGCAGGCAACTATCACTACTAAGTCCGGACAAACTCGGACTAAGCCGACAACCAAAGGGTGGAGAATCCTGGTCAGTTGGAAAGATGGAACTTCCTCTTGGGCAAAGTTAAGTGACATGAAGGAAAGTTTCCCCGTCGAAACGGCTCTGTTTGCCAAGGATCAAGGCATAATAGACGAGCCAGCCTTCAAGTGGTGGGCCTATCGGGTAATTCGGAAGAAAGACCGGATTATCTCCAGCGCCAAGACCAAATATTGGACCAAATCCCATAAGTATGGGGTTAGACTACCAAAAACAATTGCTGAAGCAAGAAGGATAGATGAGGAATCCGGCAGTGACTATTGGGCCCGGGCTATTGCAAAAGAAATGAAGAACAATTTCATAGCTTTTGAGTTCAATGATGAGGACAAAGTACCGGTGGCACATACAAAAATCACTATGCACATGGTATTTGACGTGAAGATAGACTTAACTCGGAAGGCCCGACTTGTTGGGGATGGGCATAAAGTGCCCGAAATATCACGGGAGTATACATACTCAAGCGTGCCCAGCAGGGATTCAGTTCGGATGTTCTTCTTAGTTGCTGCACTTAATGACCTTGAGGTCTTAAGTGCTGACATCCAAAATGCATACTTAACCGCACCAATTAAGGAAAAGTACTACACAGTGGCTACACTGGAACAAGGATTTGCACCGGAGTTATGTGGAAGGCCCTGCAAAATTGTAAGAGCTCTGTATGGATTACCAGTAGCGGGCGCATCATTTTGATCTCATCTGTCTGAGCACTTAAGGGGACTTGGATATAAGTCTTGCAAGGCGGATCCAGATGTATATATGCGGCCGGCTGTAAAGAAAGACGGCTCAGCATATTACGAATATTGCGTGGCATATGTGGATGACATCCTTGTATGTGGGATGGATCCAAAGTTCCAAATGGATGCAATCGAAAGACAGTTCAAACTGAAGGATGGGACTGTTGAACCACCCACTTTCTATCTAGGGGCGGATATTGGTAACACATCCGTTGATGGGGCTGAGTACTGGTCCATGTCTTCAACAAAGTATACCTCCAAAGCCGTTAAGTCTGTTGAAGAGGAATTGAGTAGGGGGCAATATGCCTTCAAGATACTCCCAAAATCCGCAAAATCACCATTGGCAACTGGGTATAGGCCCGAAATCGATGCCTCACCAGAACTTGGTCCGGAGAAACAGAACTATTACCAGGGTTTAATAGGTATACTCGATATTGTAATGCCTGTTTCACTTATGTCCCGGTATCTTGCACAGGCCCAAGAAGGACATCTAAACCAATTGTTTCATTTGTTTGCATACTTAAAGAATTACAGCAAATCAAAGTTGGTGTTTGACTGTTCCATCCCAGAACTTGATGAATCAGTTTTCCATGAATGTGACTGGGCCGAATTCTATCCGGAAGCGGGGGAACTAATTCCTCCGGATATGCCCAAGCCACGAGGAAACTCCGTAACTACCACATGTTTCGTGGACGCCGACCATGCTGGTTGCAAGGCTACTAGGAGGTCTCATACGGGAATCATCATCTTTGTTAACAGGGCACCAATCCTATGGTTCTCTAAGAGACAAACAACTGTTGAAACATCCACGTTTGGCTCAGAGATTGTGGCACTCAAGATCGCAATCAAAATGGTAGAAGGCCTACGGTATAAGCTCAGAATGATGGGCATACCTATAGAAGGACCAACCAACATGTATTGTGACAATGACTCGGTTGTTAAGAATGTAACACACCCGGAAAGCCCTTGTAAGAAGAAGCATAACAGCATTGCTTACCATAAGGCACGCGAATGCATTGCAGGAAAGATTATCCGGATTGGAAAGGAACCCGGTGAAACTAATATTGCAGATCTACTCACTAAGCTTATGGGTGGGGTAAAGCTATTCTCCTTATGTAGGAGATGTATGTGGCGGTGCAAATAAGGGACCGGCCCTTAAGGTATCTTCTACAAGTACTTAACAGTACGAGTACGAAGACACGGGGACTCTAGAAAAGCGCCGGTAGCAAACGTACAGACGTACGAACATTCGGGAATACACACGAATGAGATAACACACGTATGACTAACAGGCAAATAAGCGAGCCGACTCGCTGAATCGCTAACAGTAATAGAGCACCGATAGAGGTTCGATCTCAGAAGTCATCTTACATGTAAATGCTCACAAATCTAAATACTAATACTTGAAATCACTGAATACCACTAGTAAGAATATCTAGTGGACTACACGTGTAAACGCGTTAGTGAAGAGAGAAAAAATAGAGTATTGTGTGAGCTTTTTGCTTTTGTTGCAATTTTAGATTGTGAGCTTTCCTATCCTTTCTCGGGATTTGCTCATTCTGTATTTCTGTGGTGAAAGATTGTTTTCCTGAGAATTTTAGTGTTCTCTTTTTCTTCTGGACCTTTTTCCCTTTGGACCTTTTCGCTCTTCGATCTTTCGCGGGCAGATGTTCTTTCGCAATCTGTTCTTTCGCAATCTGTTTCATTCGCAATCTGTTTCACCACAGGATACTTCAGGCTCAATCTTCTGGCTCACTTCGTTCTTGTTTTCAGTGAAAGATCAGTGTTCTCGAATTGGATATTGATTCCTTTCAACTGATGCCAACCTGGGCGACTCTTTTCTGAATCGTCCAGCCCTTTTCCCTTGCTTGTTTTGCTGGATCTCATAACCCGGTGGAGCCACCACCTTGGTTCGGTTCTTTGGTCTCTTCTTTCAGGGAGACCGCCCTGGTGTTGGTCTATTCCAGGGCTCCACAAGCAACTGCCCCTTTTACATCCTTGAGGGTTGATGCCGGTAGCTGATCAGGCTATTCAGATTCGTTTCGTTGTCTTTGAGCTCAACTGCGTTTCTCGGTGGGAAACGCCAATCGTCCTCCACAGCTCATAGAGTGCTGTGGGTCTGATAAACTATAAAAAGTGTGTCGTAACAAGCAAATGCAATCGGTCTTACAACCGATTGATTTAGTGAGTAGAAATAAGATCATTGTTACCGTTCGATCGTCTTTGCCGATCAAATCAACAGGTTAATTACTCGTCGTATCGTCGATTTACAGCATATTACCGTGTAATCGTAAGCATACAAAACACACATAAATAAGACACGGAACACACGCAAAACCATCTTCGATCAGTCTTTTGTTTTACCGTATTATCGTGTAATTCACTGTGAGATTCTCGTTGAATATCACATATGATTGTACCTTATCATGTAGAATTATTACTAGGTTGTACATAGATTTTAGGGCATGATAGTGTTTTAGAGTTGTTAATTCTTCAAAGAGTGAGCTGAGAGGAAAATCCCGCTAAGAGGCACTCCACATAAAAGCGCCGACAATTATTCATTGATAAATAACCTTACGAATAAGGTTATTTGCTCTTATGGCTTTTCGTGCAATACGCCCGCTTAGTACGTACGAATACGCGTTACACGGTGGATTCTTTTCAGCCAAACATTTATTTACGGAAATGAGATGCTTTGTCTAAAAGCAATAGTAATATTTAGTGGCGCGCATTCATTTTTATGGTAGCGAACTCTCATTTTTATGGTTGCACGTAACCATAAGATATACCCTCCATAAAGAAAAAAATCATACGATTCTCGTCGTCGCCATTGTCGTTGTTGCCAGATGAGAGAGTTGGTGAGAAATACAATCGGACTTTTTAGATTTGGTACAATTTGCACGTGAATGAGTCAGACTTGATGTATTTACGGCAGCAAATTTGATCAAATACGTAAGACACCAACCGTAAAACCGAGGTGCGAAAAAGATACACTATCAGTAGCTCGTACTGGTACAACTTGCTTGCTTGTTCGAATTTAAAATAGAACTCGCGCAAATGACGTCACTTGATGTGGTTGTATACTACTTCGTAGATCACTTGGTAGGGTCGATATGAACGTATGTAGCTTGCTTGCTAGATTGGTAGTAGTATAGATCAATTGGTAGGATCAGTATGAAGGTAGCTAACTACAGTATGAGTACGTACTGGATGGGGGTTGGGGGGGGGGGGGGGGGAGAACTAAAATTAAAAATTAAAAAAAATAGTTTCTTTCTTTCACCCCTACTAAAATTTGTAAAGTGGGTTTTTGGGTTGATGACTGAGTTATATTTTGGTGGGGGATCGGCAGGATTTGCACTGTCTTCAAATCTGGTGAATTTTTGAGTTGACGATTGAATAGTACTTTGGTTAGGGACTGGATTACTCAACTGATTCATAGAAAGACTGAGTTTTATTTAGTCAGGGAGGGTTACGGTAGGGGTTATATTTTGGTTGGGCATTGACAAGATTTGCACTATGTTCAAATCTGGTGGGGTTTTGGGTTGATGCCTGAGTTATATTTTGGTCGGGGATAGGGAGGATTTGCACTGTCTTCAAATCTGGTGAGTTTTTGGGTTGATTATTGAGTTATATTTTGGTCGGGGATTGACAAGATTTGCACTGTCTTCAAATCTGGTGGGTTTTGGGGTTGACGATTGAATTATATTTTGGCGAGGGATTGGCAAGATTTGCACTGCACTGTCTTCAAATCTGGTGAGTTTTTGGATTGACGACTGAGTTATATTTTGGTCGGCGATGGGCAAGATTTGCACTGTCTTCAAATCTGGTGAGTTTTTGGATTGATGACTGAGTTATATTTTGGTCAGGGATGGGCAGGATTTGCACTGTCTTCAAATCTGGTGAGTTTTTGGATTGATGACTGAGTCATATTTTGGTCGGGTATGGGCAGGATTTGCACTGTGTTCAAATCTGGTGAATTTTTGGATTGATGACTGAGTTATATTTTGGTCAAGGATGGGCAGGATTTGCACTGTGTTCAAATCTGGTGAGTTTTTGGGTTGATGATTGAGTTGTATTTTGGTCGGGGATGGACAAGATTTGCACTGTCTTCAAATCTGGTGGGTTTTTGGGTTGACGATTGAATTAAATCTTGGCCAAGAATTGGCAAGATTTGCACTGCACTGTCTTCAAATCTGGTGAGTTTTTGGATTGACGACTGAGTTATATTTTGGTCGGGGATGGGGGATTGGTGAATGAGTTATATTTTGGTCAGGGATGGGCAGGATTTGCACTGTCTTCTAATCTGGTGAGTTTTTGGATTGATGACTGAGTTATATTTTGGTCGGGGATGGGCAGGATTTGCACTATCTTCAAATCTGGTGAGTTTTTGGGTTGATGATTGAGTTATATTTTGGTCGGGGACTGCCAAGATGTGCACTGTCTTCAAATCTGGTGAGTTTTTGGTTGGTTATTGGGTTGATGCCTGACTAATAATTTGGTCCAGGACTGACAAGATTTGCACTGTCTTCAAATCTGGTGAGTTTTGGGGTTGATTATTGAGTTATATTTTGGTCGGGGATTGACAATTTGCACTGTCTTCAAATCTGGTGAGTTTTTGGATTGACGACTGAGTTATATTTTGGTCGGGGATGGGCAGGATTTGCACTGTCTTCAAATCTGGTGAATTTTTGGATTGATGACTGAGTTATATTTTGGTTGGGGATGGGCAGGATTTGCACTGTGTTCAAATCTGGTGAATTTTTGGATTGTGGTGAGTTTTTGGATTGATGACTGAGTTATATTTTGGTCTGGGATGGGCAGGATTTGCACTGTCTTCAAATCTGGTGAATTTTTGGATTGATGACTGAGTTATATTTTGGTCGGGGATGGGCAGGATTTGCACTGTCTTCAAATCTGGTGAGTTTTTGGGTTGATGACTCAGTTATATTTTGGTCGGGGACTGGCAAATTTGCAAAGTGTTCAAATCTGGTGAATTTTTGGATTGATGACTGAGTTATATTTTGGTCGGGGATGGGCAGGATTTGCACTGTCTTCAAATCTGGTGAGTTTTTGGGTTGACGATTGAGTTATATTTTGGCCAGGGACTGGCAAGATTTGCAATGTCTTCAAATCTGGTGAGTTTTTGGGTTGATGACTGAGTTATATTTTGGTCCTCGATTGGCAAGAATTGCACTGTGTTCAAATCTGGCTAGTTTTTGGGTTGAGGATTGAGTTTTATTTTTTAAATCTGGTGTGTTTATGGGTTGATGACTGAGTGATATTGTGGTTGTGAACGGGCAGGATTTACTATTGTTAGAAACTTTTGGTAACTTTTTCAATCAACACTGATGGTGTTTGTTTTTCCTTCTGGAATTCATAATAGAAATTTTTAATTTCTTTACACATTCCCTTGACTTTTGTATGATCTATCTCATCCCTCAAGTACAATCCATGCAATGTTTTACACCTTGATAAAACAACATATATCCAATGTTGCATCCTATAGTTCCAACTTGAAACCAAAATATTGTCTATGGAACGCCCTTGTAATTTATGCACAGTTCTAGCATGGGAAATGTTGACAGGGAATTGTTTGAGATTGACGCTCAAATTCTTTCTTTATGATTTGTGACTGATGTGCTCACTAAACAGAGAAGGATACTTGCACAAGGCATAAATATCTTTTTCGGGCAATTTGAGGTTGTATATGGGTTGTTCTTCTGGAGTATTGGTATCTGTAAGAATAACTTGTATAGATTCAATTTTATCAGCATCAATGCAATTGACATAATAGCCATTGATCACAACACTCTCAAGGGCTTCAAACCTGTTCATCTCTTGTTTCAAAATCAAACCTTTAAATTCACACATTGAACCATTAGCTATAGATTCTTCAACAGATATATTGCTTGTTATCATGATGGGACAACCAATATATAGCTTTAGAAATGGATCAACATGTGTACTTCCTCTTCTTTCTGTAGCATCTGCATCAGAGCAACAACTGTAAAATATATCTCCTTTATCTAGAAAGGCCTTGTAATCTTTTCTGCTTTTGGCATATTTGTATTCAACATTGGATGCTTGAATGCATATGGTGTGCAAGGGAATAGGGTCTTGAATGTTCTTGGAATGGGTTTGTTGTAAATGAAGGGCAAAAATTGCATCATTGATTGCACACCTGTCTTTGTTTCTTGCTACAGCATAAGATATTGCCATTGGTAAAGAATCACTCTCAATCACTTTCCTTGAGTTGATAAGCTTAGCATCTTCTTCACTAAGCCCAATTTTAAAAATTCTTTCTAACAATTTTCCATATGATGCATCTTCCTGAAACCTGTGGTTTGTTTTTAATTCCACCATCACATTGACAGCATCCCTGAACATTGTTGTATATTGCTCATCATATATTTTGGTTCCATTTATGGGAGGTAGCTGATTGAAATCTCCAGCAAAGAGTACATTGATACCACCGTACAATGTATTTGTTCTTGGAGCATCTTTCAATTCATTTAATGTTTTATGCAGCCTGTTTAACAATGAATAATTTGCAAAGGATATTTCATCAATAATGATCATTTCTGTGTCAACCCAATCTTCTTTGAATTCACTTAATTTTTCAAGGGGTGAATCGTTCTCTTTCACTGGAATGTGGCAAGCACTATGAAGAGTGCTACCATGAATTGACACTGCTGCACATCCAGTTAAAGCTGTAACAACAATTGTTTGCCTTGTAAACTTGATGTTTAAATTTTCACAGAATTCCTTGCAATAAGACAGAATTGCTCTGATCACACAACTTTTCCCTGTACCACCTGCACCTGATAGAAATGCTATGGATTGTTGTCTATGTTCATGCATTTCTTTCAACATCTGAACTGTTGTACTGAAGTTGATCTTGTCACGCCTTGAAATAGATGAGTCAAAATCATCGTTCTCTTCCTCCTCACCAAATTCATTGAATGGTGCAAGTCTTCCCAATTCACCAGATAATCTTCTTCTTGTGTTTCTTGTTTTTTGCATTCCATTTTTCTTTTGTTTTTCATAAACTCTCAGTACAAATCCAGAGACAATGTATACAAATGCTATCATTTGATGTTTGTCACCATTAAATATCTCTTTACCATATGCAATCATGTTTTCACAAGTACCTGTGGCAGATAAGTTTGTGATCTCTTCATTTGTAACAACAGTATGGTGTGTTACCATCACTTTAATCATGTTTGTGATGTCAAACTCATGCCAATCCCTGCCCATATCTGTATCTTCACCATCTTCCATTTGTTTGAAGGGGTCTGAAACTTGCAGGAGAAGATTGGCGTTTTGGCTATTTGAATTGGTTGTTTGTTTATTACATTGAATTATTCTGTTACTGAGATTGTGAGCGGATGAATCCACTCTTTCCTAAGATCACTAAAATTGGTGCATCGGTCTGTTAACACTCCAACACACACACTAAATCACTAATATTGCACCGGCCCGCTAATACTCCGGTGTGTTGCACGTGCCCTTGTACCAATGGGCTGTAGGGGTCTACCTTGCGCCCCGTAGAATTGGTACATAAGGGTCTATTTTTAGTAAGAAGGAGAACCGGATCGGTAAGTGGTAAAATCTCATTCCCACTTCCACTCCCGTTCTTCCATTCCTGTAGAAGCAAGATTCATCGTACGATCGATTCTTATCTCATTCGCGTCTCATTCATTCACTCGTGTCTCATTCATTCACTCATGTCTCATTCGTGTCTCATTCGTTCAGTTGCGCGCGCTCGTTCGATCGACCTCAAACACCATTAATGATACTCTAGAAGCTGAACAAAATATTGTTTTTGTTTGGTCAATATTTGGTGCCTTAATCAAATTGTGTCCACAATGATTGCTTCCTGCCTTAGTAATGACTGATGTGTTGAAGGAAAATAGATTATGACTTGTTCTAAAACAGTTGTCATCATCCAATCCTAAAACTGTGTTCCCAAAAAGATCCAATTCATCCAAGATGTTGATATTATTTCTGTTGTTGTCTTCTGCATTTGATTCATCATGTGTCCACCTAGTATCTGGTGGTAAGGTCACTCTCTCTAATGCATCTTTTGCACGTCCACCCACCAAGCTGTTATGTGTCCTTTGAATATTCTTCAAAATATTCTGATGATCTTGTTTTAGCAAACCATTCGCTAAGAAAGATTGAAAATAGGGAAGATATTTGGAATTCAATTGCAGGTCAGAAAGCTTTCTGAATGGAGAAAATAACACACTTGCTCTTTTAGCATAATCTTCCATTGCTAAAGCAATTTCCTGGTCTTCTTCATTTTCATGCTGTGGGACAAAATCCCTAATTTGTTTGTTTCTAAAGTTTGATGTTGATTTCAAATCATAGTGACAGATACCTGGAAGTTTAGGTTTTTTGTATTCATCACAAAATGAATGGTTTCTTGACAGATGGTTATCCGTAAAGTTCAGCGTTGTCCTACTTCTTTTCATTTTTGTATAATACTTTGATGCAAAATCATAAAGACACACACCCTCTAGTTTTGTTGGTCTGCAAATATAATTTGCAACTTTTGATAAATAAACTGGCAAGTCTTCCTCATTGTCACTTTCATTGGCTTCTTTCAGTTTTAGAACACCATCAACAACATGATCATTCTCAATATAATTGCTCAACACCAATGTTGAAAACTCTTCTGAGAACCTAAATCTTGTATGGTTTCTTGTCAGGTAGGCAGCCATTGGTGCTGAAGTGATGTTATCTTGTGTCACTTTGAACAATGCATTTAGAATAGCTCTTATTCCAACCTTTTCCCTCATCAGATCATCTTCTTCATTTGTTTCATTTAGTTGTGCTGTAGAGTCATTTCTGTGGTTTACTGTGTTTGGTTCATCATGTTCTTCATCATTCATTGTGACATTTTCATTTTCTTGTCTCTGTTGTTCACCAAGTTGTTTGATTACTTTTTCTGCAACTGCACTGATCTTTTCTTTATCATCCTTTTGTGTACTTTTTGAGGCATAACATGTCAGGTAATAAATCCCTGCACCATCCACCCCCCAAATAACATTGTTGTTGCATTGAAAAATAGAACGTACAATACTATTGTTTGAATTGGCAAAACAATCCTGATGTGTTCTCTCATGTTCCCAGACAAACAATTGTTTCTTGTTGCATTTGCCTGTCCAATCAAATGATGTTAATTCTTCATCTTCAAAATGTATCTTTGTTTCATCACAAGCAGGAAGCGGGAGCCTGAACCTACATTCACCATTTTTGTCCTTTTTGTGACATGAGCTTGCATGTGTTGAGGCATGCAAATTGCGGAGCAAATTAACAATGTGAAGGTTTTTTTTGTATTTCATTGATCCAAGGCGCGGGAAAAGACCTCTTTTAATTTGGGCAGCAGTTTCTTTATGCAATGCCATTTCCATTGTCACCTGACATTTTGATTGCTTAGTCACACCATTCCAAAACTTGTGATACATGAAATATTGTTCTCCAGTTTCATTTGATGTTGGTATACTGCTGAGGAAATCTAAACTTTCACGCGCCACATCTTCACTTGTGTAAAGTTTAGAGCAGGCTCTGCATTTGAAAATTGCTTTGTCACCCAGTGATGTGTGACCATGTCTAAGTCTCAATCTCCTTAAATCCTGTTCTGTGCATTTCTCAAAAGATTCTGAAACCAAACTCAAACACTCAGGATTCCTGCACTGAATAGAATCAAAGTTCTGAAACAATTTTGTTGTCAGTATGTTTTGTGCATACTGTTTCATGGTCTCTATTGCCCCATCTTGCTTGTCCTCCGTATGCAAATCTTGTAGCAGATTATTCCATTTATTTATCCACAAAACAAAATGTGCATGCAGAGTGCCACGTCCTTGTTCTTCAACTGCAACACTATATGCTTCTAAATCTCCAAATAAACCCATATCTTTGATGTTACCTTCCTTGTTATCCCATCCCAATATGAACTTGATGGTTATTTCCAAAATATTTTCAAATTCAATAGCACAAATACCTGGATATGTTGTTCTTATCGATGAGCACTCTGTCACAAACTGAAAAAGATCACAATCATCAATGGGTGGTTGTTCTCGTTTAAAAAGATCTGGGAAATCCTCAGAAGTAACTTCTTCATCCTTGGATTTTGACATCACTCTAATCCTAAAATTGATTGAATCATTTGGAGTGATGGTGAATAGAATACAAGGCAATCCATAATGTGCCATCAGTTGAAACATTTTCTTTCTAGCAAGATCAGAAGCTGCATTTGTATTTCCCATTGAACTTGTTACTCCCCTTATTTTAGATAGAAAAAAATCTTCATTTGTTTCTGGCACCACATTTCCATCTAGAAAATTGATTGATGCTTGTTTGAGTTGAACTGGGTCAAGCTGTGAAAAGTTGCACCTCAGGTTTTTTGTTGTTTTTAAATAGGAATGTTTCACCATTTTGACTCTTTGTACAAAATTGTACATAACTACTACAAATTCACCCTGATGAAAGCATGGTGATGATAACTCTGATAAATATTTCAGATAATCAGGACTCATTCTCTCTTCTCCATCCACATCAACAGATCCAATGCCATATGGAAATTGAAGTGGGAAAGAACGCAAGAAATTGTTCCCTTCATAATCTTTCAGTATGTTGTTGGATGTTCTACAGATCATGGTGGCATTCTTGTCAATGAGATCTTCTATACAGTGGTCCTCGAAATGTTTATCTGTGTCAAATCCTCCATTGGTTGTGCTATGTAGATTCTCATCAGGAAAGATGACATGCATTTCAAATTGTTGTTCAATGTTTGAGTTCGAAGATGGTATTTGATTGGTCTTGTCAACAAAAAGAGGTAAAATGATATGAGTATCATTTATGTTTTCATCCTCAAGGTAACCCATATTTTGTTTCACCCAATGCAAGGCTTTTTTCACTTTTTGTATTCTGAACTCCATTTTCTTTTTTACTGCCAGTTTTTGTTGGTTAGTGAACAATCCTGTTAGGATCACTTGGATTTGATTCTTCCCAATTGATTCCAGATAGTTGATAACGCCACTTGTATATTCCAAATTGTTTCTTCTCAAAAAGTGATACCCTTTAATCATTTGATGCTGTCCAGCATGGAAATGAAATATGTGTTGGCTGATTCTCACATCTGAGATAATGGCAAGTTCTGTTGCTGTCAAATCTAATAGTTCGTTAGGAGGATATCCATGCAAGAGTCCATTTGCTATAGCATATTTTGGAAGTTTGGCTTGTTTATTATTGTTCTTTTTCATGCTCTCAATACCATTATAGCATTGGCTGCAGCACCCAAATTGGGAGATAGCTTCTCTATCACTAGAAGGCTTGATAGCATATGTTTTTGGTGACAAAATGAAATCATTGAAGGCAATTCTTTCATTGTTGATTCTTCTAGTCCCAGCAATGTATTTCTGTGTGTATTGTTTCAGAACTTGGTTTCTAGCTGTCACAGAAGCAAATTTAAACAGCATATTGTCCCACTTGATTTTCTTCTTGTGAAAATAATCTCTAACATATGGATGTGATAGAGAACTAAAGTCAAGTTTTTTTTCATCACCTGTTCTTATGAATCTGTCACAGATACAGCAAATTTTTGCTTTGAACTTTCCCTGAGAAAGAGTAATCAATTTATTTTTTGCTTTAAATGCTTCTTCATAGGTTTTTTGAATGGCATGAGTTGTCACAAGCATTATCAACCTGTTTCAGAATATTGTAGTGAAAATGATCAATGATATTAGGTAAAAAATGGATATTCAGAGCCATGTAGATTTGATAGAGTTGAAAACATTTCCAATTTGCTTGCCTAACGTACCTGTGATATAAATTTGGGCCAAATCTGGTGAATACTTTAATAGTCGACTGAGTTAATGTTAGGTCGAGGATTGGCAAAATTTGCACTTGGGTTGATGCTTGGCAGGATTTGCACCGTGTTCAAATCTGGTGGGTTTTGGGGTTGATGATTGAGTTATATTTTGGTCGGAGATTGGCAAGATTTGCACTGTCTTCAAATCTTGTGAGTTTTTGGATTGATGACTGAGTTATATTTTGGTCGGGAACTGGCAGGATTTGTACTGAGTTCAAATCTGGTTGATTTTTTGGTTGACGATTGAGTTATATTTTGGTTGGGGACTGGAAAGATTTGCACTGTGTTCAAATCTGGTGAATTTTTTGGTTGATGACTGAGTTATATTTTGGTCCGGGATTGACAGGATTTGCACTGTCTTCAAATTTGGTACGGGAATGGACTTATTATGTTTTGTTTTTGTACACAAATGTTATGCTTTGCTGATTTAGATTTTTCAATTTATGACAGTTGAGAAAAAGATGATGAATAATATGTTTTTTTTGTATTTGTTATGTAATTGCTTTTGGGATGGTATGTGATTATGTCAATTGTTTTTGATGCGATAATTCTTTTTGGTTTAATCTGATAATCTTCTGTTAAGGTGGCATTGACCCTTTGTAATTGACATGATTTCTGTTAATCTGGAGATGATACTTTAATCCTGATAGTTCTGTCCTACAGGGAAGCCAACAAAGCGTGTTGCATAGTAGCTGTATTCACCATTGTTTTTGCGTGTGAAGATGTCCCACAAATCATTCTCACGGATGTATGAATATTTCTCTTCTGGAGTCTTCACCTCTTCTGGACAATGATAAGTTTCAAATATTGCATGTGTACTATCATCCTTGAATATTTTGTCAATGGAACTATTAGGAGGAGCATTGTTTGGGATTTTGATATGAGTTGGAGAAAATGGAAGAAATGTTTTTTCGGCATTTTTCTGTTCTTCACTACAAAAAATCTTGACGATCAAATCTCTGAATTCTTCCATAGTCTGTGTTTCAATGGTAGGGTATCTGTCAGGATTAGGGAAGGCAACAAAAGCAACATGTCCATATTTGCTGGTGGGTGTGTCTTTTAGAGCTTTGTTAGTGTCATGTGATTCCCTCAGAATAAGAGTTTCCATGCATCTCACATCAAAATGATCAGGACCTAGCTCAGGATACTTGTTCAAATTACCTTCTCTGATTGCTTTCAACACAGGAAACGCAAAACCAGCTTCACCCATAACATTAAGAAGCTGTGCACCCATCATTCTATCATCCATGCAAAATTTGAAAACTTCTACCACATTCTGCTGATACTTGCGCGGGCTGCTCAACTTTCTAGGTTTAATGATTTTCTCTTTTTTAACTGGAGATGGAGGTTTTCTGGTGACAGTGGTAGTCTTTTTCTTAGAGTCATCAATGGAGTTTACAGCCTTTCTTGTTGGCTCCATATTGAAAGGAATGATTGATTAGATGCTGCTGTATTTGAAGTGTTTATTTTATCGTGATTAGGATGGGTTTTTCAACTTGAAAAAAAGTGTGCAAAAATTGCAGTGGTAATGCACGGACCAAAATACCTTCAAAATCCACACAGTAGTGTGTGAAGTAATTCCAAATTGATTGTTTGCCTGCTAATTCTACGTTATCCTGTCAAACGATTTTGAGAACCTGGGACTTAACACTGTTGTGATAGATTACTAAAAACAATGAAACAAGATTGCCTTGGAATTTGCAATAGGTCAATTGGATTAATCATAGATAATAGAATAAAGATTTTTTCACAAACCTGGGACTTCATAGTAATGGAATTGATTAAGATGATCGAATTGAAGATACTATGATGTGAAAAGTACTCTAAAAACTATTCAACATGTGTCTTCCAATTATACCATGCGTGGGGCACGTGTCATGTATGTGCATGTGATGTATGTGTGAGCATGTCTCGCGCACAAAATGAATTCAAAGCATAGAGGGAATGAGAAATTAACATCTAACAAACAAATTTTAATTTTTTTAATGTAATCTGTCCTTTGCACGTATTAGACCCCCCAAAAAGGGGGTCATGGGGGAAAAAAAACTTAATTTTCCTTATAGTTTCTTTTATGTTTTTTTGCTTCACGGTGATATTGAACCTTGAACAAACGTTTAGTATAGGTGGAAAGCAATTCAGTCATTTTTTGATTCTTCTCTGCATTTGATTCACATTCACATATAATGTGAAATTTTGAAACAAGTGTGTGCACCTCAGAAAAATTGCCTTGACTTGCAAACATTCCAGAGGCTGTAGGCTTGTAAGCTTCTGCTGAAACGTAATATGCATAGTAGAGTAGATGAATCAAATATTCTTTTTCCAAATCATCAATATGTTTCCAAACAGACTCTGCAATCATAACCATATTCTGCAGAAGTGTTACCTGTAAACCAGCATCATACTGTTTTGTTTTTGTCTTGTTATATGCAGTCCAAAATAGCAAAATACGGATCGTGTTTATGGATGAACCACTACCAGCATGGATTACTCCTCCTGGAATTTCAGAAAAAGACAGCAAAGGACACCGTACGAGTCTGGCTGCTTTGAATTCAAAATTTTCGAGCAGATTAGCTGTAATTGATTGATTTTTGTCGTGTTTGACATGACATTCACCATGAATAATCCTGAATAAATCACCAAATGCTGTCTGAAAATATTCATCCAAGGCTTTTTCCGTTTCTCCCATATTTTTGATTTTCTGAAAAAATGAATCTGGAATATTTATCCAATTCAAAGCCCGAACAGATGACAAACCTTTCTGAATGAGTTCAATCCCTGTTCTATAACCAACCTTTTCTTTTTGACTTGGTTCAACCACATTTGTTGTACTCTGCCTTCCTGTAAGCAGCATTCCAAATTGTTTTTCAAAATCATGTCCCATCAAATCTAAGTGCATGGCCTGATCACCACGTACTTCAGTGATTATCAGGCTTGGTGTAGCAACCTTCCAATATTGAATTTCTTCTTTTGGAATTGTTCGGGGTAAACACATACTCATAGTGGTTTCTTCAATAAATTTTAAAAAAGAAACCATATGATGCATTTCAAAACCAGTTTTATCACAAAACTTTTTCCATGCCGGTTTTTGTGCTAGGTGCTTTGGACTGAAAGACAGGTGCATTTCATATCTGAATGCTTGTATTGGTTGTGCGGAATGATCTGCTTTCCTTGCCTTAGAAACAACTGACTTGAAAAAATCCCAATGTTTCATAATTTTGGCTTGGATGCTATCAACAATTTGCAACTGTGTAGCAAACAATGGATCTTCAAGTTTTGGCACATAAAACGCAGCTCTTTCAAACGTCATAGTAACAAATGGGTGATCTATCATTTCTTCACATTTCATGCGTTTGTAAGATGTTAAATGATTGGGTTGAGAAATTTCAAGCAAAACATCATTAGAAAAAGATCCATTTGTCATAGATTTGAATGGTTGAGGAGTAGCATTCCTCAATTCAAATTCCTTGACGCACTCTGCAGCAAATTGACAGGCATTAGCATGAGTGGAAAAAGCTGTTATTCCATGCATCTCACCACAGATACAGGCAAATGTTTTTTGATTAAGACTCAATTTCAACTGAAGCTTGTTCTGATACCATGCATATCGAGATTCAGCTCTATAATTCATTTCATCTGGTATGCATTTTGGGACAGTGTCTTCCATGGATTGGCAGTTTTGTAAGTGTTTACTTGCTTTTTTTGCATGGCCCATAACTTGCCCACATTTACATATGAAACTCATCACCGAAGTTGGCATCACATATGGTATTTCGTTGTCATTATCATGAAAGATATAACTGCATGATCCAGACATCATGTTGATTGCTTTTTCTTTAGATAGTTTTCTAATTTCCACTAGATTGGGTTTGTTGTATTTTGATAGAGGATCATTTTTTTTCTTTGAACCGATTGGCTTCCCTTTATTCTTTGTCTCTTGATTATCTGACATCCTTTTAACAATCTGGTGGTTGTTTGGTGGGGTTGTCTCATTTGTTGTCACATCTATTTCTGTTGTTGTTGCTGTTGCGTCATTACCAGAAATTGTTGTCGTCTCTGTTCCTGCAACCGTTTTGTAGTTCACCGTGTCCTGTCCAATATTTTCTAAATTTGTTTCCTTAACAATGCCGACATTCACATTGGCATTACCATTGTCATCGATTGCTGCTTCTAGCATGACAGAAATTGTTTTTGACTCCATTTTTCCTTCTAGTGTCTTCTCCGTACCCACAGTTGTATTGGCATTGTCATTACTTTCCTGACCCTCTAAATCCATGGGAGTTAGTGTCGTCAAAGTAGGTTTGTTGGCGGGCGATAAATTGCTGTTCATGATGGGATTCTTCCTGTTGGGTGCTGTATCGCTTGCTGCTTCTAGCATGACAGAAATTGTTTTTGACTCTGTTTTTCCTTCTAGTGTCTTCTCTGTACCCACAGTTGTATTGGCATTGTCATTACTTTCCTGACCTTCTAAATCCATGGGAGTTAGTGTCGTCAAAGCAGGTTTGTTGGTGGGCGATAAATTGCTGTTCATGATGGGATTGTTCCTATCGGGTGCTGTATCGATTGCTGCTTCTAGCATGACAGAAATTGTTTTTGACTCTGTTTTTCCTTCTAGTGTCTTCTCTGTACCCACAGTTGTATTGGCATTGTCATTACTTTCCTGACCTTCTAAATCCATGGGAGTTAGTGTCGTCAAAGCAGGTTTGTTGGTGGGCGATAAATTGCTGTTCATGATGGGATTGTTCCTATCGGGTGCTGTATCGATTGCTGCTTCTAGCATGACAGAAATTGTTTTTGACTCTGTTTTTCCTTCTAGTGTCTTCTCTGTACCTACAGTTGTATTGGCATTGTCATTGATTTCCTGACCATCCAAATCCATGGGAGGTATATTGCTGGTCATGATGGTTTGTTCCTGTCGGGTGCTGTGAAGTTATGTGTTTGTTTTCGTCTTATCTTCTTTGTGGATCAGTATTCTTACCAGTACCTATGTTTTGTGACTCCCAACAACCCAAAAACTCACGAGATTTGAGCACAGTGCAAATTATTTCAATCCCTGACTAAGAAGTAACTCAGTCATCAGTTCAAAAATTGAACAGATTTGAAGACAGTGCAAATCTTGCCAATCCCCAAAATATAACTCAATCCTCAACCCAAAAACCCACCAGATTTGAACACAGTTCAAATCCTGTCAATCCCCGACTAAAATATAACTCAGTCATCAATCCAAAAACCCACCAAATTTGAACACAGTGCAAATCTTTCCAGTCCCTAACCAAAATATAATTCAATCGTCAACCCCAAAACCCACCAGATTTGAAGACAGTTCAAATCCTACCAATCCCCGTCCAAACTATAACTCAGTCATCAACCCAAAAACCCACCAGATTTGAACACAGTGCAAATTTTGCCTTCCCAACCAATGCACAAGGTCGACCACCAAAACAGAATACGTGTAGAAGTCTACTCACGTAGAAACATACATGGATTCAATACCGGAAAATATCTATTAGAAAAAACGTGTAGTAATCTACTCGTGTAGAAACCTACGCGGATTCACTACCGTAAATTATCTAGTCCTAAAAACGCGTAGAACTCTACGCACGTAGAACCCTACACGGATTCAATACCGAAAATTATCTAGTAATAAAAACGTGTAAAAAGCTACTCGCGTAGAAACCTACACGGATTGAATACCGAAAATTATCTAGTACTAAAAACATGTAGGGATCTACTCGCGTAGAAACCTACATGGATTCAATACCGAAAATTATCTAGTAAGTTGTAAACATCTTTTCGTGTAGAAACCTACGCGGATTCAGTACTGAAAATTTATCTAGTACTAAAAACGTGTAGGATTCTACACTAGTACAAAATCATGTAGAATTCTACATGATGTACTAGATACTTCGATCGATCGATCGAAGTAAAACAAAAATTGTACGCGAAAAAAAAAAAAATCTCTCTCACACAAACATGAAAAGAATACACCGTGTAAAAGCATATTCGTACAAACGAAGGGTCACGAAGGCAAATAACCTTATTCATAGGGTTATTTAACCTGAATGAATAATCGTCGGCGATCATTCATGTGGATTGCCTCTTAGCGAAATTCTCCCCATCAGCTCACTCTTCGAAGAATTAACAACTCTAAAACACTATCATGCCCTAAAATCTATGTACAACCTAGTACTAATTCTACACAACAAGGTACAATACTGTGATATTCCAATGAGAATATCATGGTGAATTATACGGTAATACGATACAACGAAAGACCGATCGAAGATGGTTTTGCGTGTGTTTCTTGTGTATTAATTACATGTGTTTTGCATGCTTGAAATTACACGATACGACGAGTAATTAACCTGTCGATTCGATCGGCAAAGACGATCGAACGGTAACAATGATCTTATTTCTACTCACTAAATCAATCAATCGTAAGACCGATTGCGTTTGTTTACGACACACTTTTTCTAAACACACAGTAATTTTATTTTCTACCTCGCAACAAAAAAAATCACTTTTTCTACCTTTGTATCATAATCTTACCCGACTTATTTGAGTAGAGTTGCTAGTAATTGGCACTCCGTCTGTGAACGTGGGATTCCACTTAATCCAATGATCCCTTGATTGTTGATCAGCATTAGGCAGGTAATCCGTGCTCAAATATTTTAGTCTGAAATAACAGCCTTGTACTGGAAAAAGAATTAGCTCGCATTGGAGAAGAGGTGGTTTGCTGGATAGATATTGTTTGAATTGGCCCCCAAACATATATGTCTTGAAAGCAATAAATCTGCATCCATTGCTTCTATATCAACAGGCTCTTGGTACTGTTTTTCGTGACAGAGGGTAAGAAGGCTGCAAATCAACGGCAGCAGCAACAACAATTTCATCGGGACGATTGTCGGAACGTCAGACCAACAAGCAAAGGTAAGAATGAGAGAAATAGGCACCGGCACCGGCAATGGCAATTGATTGGTCTTCCACTCCACCGGCATTACTGATAATGTATTTCCTCTCTGTTTTTTTCTTATTAAATCTGAACCCGGATATTATTTGGGTAGAAGATTGACAAGGATAAAGGATGGGAGATTATTATTGAATTCTACAAAATACACCTCAGAAGTCCTAAGGAAATATCAAGACAAATACAATATTACTCTACGAAATGAGAACCTACCAATGAAAACAGATTGTCACCCAGAATTAGATGACTCAGAACTGCTCAACGAATCAGGCCACAAGGAATTCCAACATATCATCGGTCTAGGACAATGGATAGTATTGTCTGGAAGAATAGATATTGCATATGCCATCTCATCACTATCCAGATTTGCATCCGGACCAAGAGAAGGGCATCTACAAATGGCAAGACATGTGTTAGCATACTTGAAAAAATACAAAAAGAAAGGAATCTTAGTGGACCCACAATCACCCAAAATTCAGTCAATTGGGGAAGCGACAGTGAACTATGAAGAATTTACTCACCAATACAAGTACTACAAAGAAGAATTAGATCCGATGTTTCCAACGCCACTAATTGCAGAATTAGATTTAAATATCTTCTGTGACAGTGACCATGCACATGACCTGGTAACAGGAAGGAGCATTACCGGTCTGATTGCATTTGTTGGATCAATGCCAGTATACTGGAAATCAAAACGACAAACATCAGTTCATACCAGCGCATTTGGAGCAGAATTCACAGCGCTCAAAGATGCAGTGGCATTAGCCATCATGTTGAGGTACCATCTTCGATCCATGGGAATCCAAGTTACCAAGCCAACTGAAATACATGTGGATAACAAAAGCGTGGTAATCAACTCGACCAATCCAGCAAGTACACTCAACAAGAAATCAATCGCACTAGCATATCACTTCGTCAGACAACACCAAGCAGGAAAAGTAATCTCCATCAGCCATATCAAATCTCATGAGAACTATGCGGACATACTAACAAAACCTCTTAACAGTACCGCACTAAGAAGCCTTGAAAAGAATTCACCGTGTATCGCGTATCCGTACGTACTAATCGGGCGTATCACGAAAAGTCATAAGGGCAAATAACCTTATTCTTAAGGTTATTCCTGAGTGAATGATTGTTGACGATTCCATGTGGATTGCCTCTTAGCGGTTTTCCCCATCAGCTCACTCTTCGAAGAATTAACAACTCTAAAACACTATCATGCCCTAAAATCTATGTACAACCTAGTACAAATTCTACATGATAAGGTACAATCATATGTGATATTCAACGAGAATATCACGGTGTATTACATGATAATACGGTAAAACAAAAGACCGATCGAAGATGGTTTTGCGTGTGTTTCTTGTGTATTAATTACATGTGTTTTGTATGCTTGAAATTACACGATACGACGAGTAATTAACCTGTCGATTCGATCGGCAAAGACGATCGAACGGTAACAATGATCTTATTTCTACTCACTAAATCAATCGATCGCAAGACCAATTGCGTTTGTTTACGACACACTTTTTATAGTTTATCAGACCCACAGCGTCTACGAGCTGTGGCCAGCATCATACAATGCTGAGGACCGCGTTTCCCACCGAGAAACGCAGTTGAGCTCGAAGACTAATCCGGATTAGCCTGATCAGCTACCGGCATCAACCCTCAAGGATGTAAAAGGGGTGGTTGCTTGCGGAGCCCTGGAATAGACCAACACCAGGGCGGTCTCCCTGAAAGAAGAGACCAAAGAATCGAACCAAGGTGGTGGCTCCACTGGGTTTTGAGATCCAGCAAACAAGCAAAGGAAAAAAGGGCTGGACGATTCAGATGAAAGAGTCGCCCAGGTTGGCATCAGTTGAAAGGAATCAATATCCAATCCGAGAACACTGATCTTTCACTGAAAACAAGAATGACGTGAGCCAGAAGATTGAGCCTGAAGGATTCTATGGTGAAACAGACTGGTCTGAACAGATTGCAAAGAGCACCTGCCCGGAAGGAACAGATTGTAAAAAGCATCTGCCCGCACGAAAACGAAGATCCAAAGATATGAGAACACCAAATCTCGAAGAGCGAAAAGATCCGGAACGAAAAGAGAACACTAAATTCTCAGGAAACAATCTTTCAGTCTTTCACCACAGAAATACAGAATGAGCAAAATCCCAAGAAAGGATAGGAAAGCTCACAATCTTAAATTGCAACAAAAGCAAAAGCTCACAGACCGAAACGAAAACTCGATCCGAACAACAGTACACAAACCGGAATGAAATTCGATCCGGATATACGAATAGATAAGCAGATCACACTCGACAGCAGTCAACATTTACAAATCATCTCACATCCAATCCTTCGATTAAACTACACTCTCTTTATCCACATACCACCTTCGATTAAATATTCGATTGATCGCAACTTCCATCGAATACCATCCTCCGAATATTCTGAAACGAATATTTCGAAATGAAACTCCCTTCAGAGCGACCATCCGACCATTAGAATATCCCCTCCACCATGGTTCGAACTAGAGCAAATGATACCAGTGAGGAAGAAAAAATGGAAGTGGACGATCCACAGGATTCTGATGAGAACAACAATAGAGGAGGTAGGGAAGATGATGATGAGTTTGAAGAAAGAATCATGCAAGTAATGGAAAGGGCCCTAGGTGACCCAGAAATGAACTCAACCATGAAGAGAATCATCGACCAAGAAGTAAAGAAAAGGATCAGAGCAATAAGAGATGCAGAAAGTAGGGGCGAGGACCCGGATGATGAGAATAGTGACAATGACGAAAACCAAAAAGCTGAACAAACCGAGGATGCAAGAGCCGAACGACTGGAAAGGAGGTTGTCCCTACCCAGAATAAAAATCAGGGGATTCAACAATGGGAGATTCCTGAACCCAGAACAGCTTGCTTTCAGAAGCAGCCTAATGGATTTTGGTATCAACTATGAATCAGCTGAGGAAATTATGAGGGGAGGGATGTCTAATATTCGTGAAATTACAGACCTCAACAAGGAAAGCATCAAATCGTTCATGCATGGATTGAAATCTATCAGTCCAGACTGTCCTAATCCAAAAAGTATCCACTATGGTAACAGACTATCATCGAGGCTTCTCACATGGGCAAGTTGGGCTCGATATCAACCATTGATTGGAGTCAAGCCAAGGGCCATCGACTGGAAAGCAAACCCAAACAATCTGGAATTGCAGCAATTCAGAATCAAGATGATGGAGTCGAGCGTGAAATCACAAGAGAAGTCAACCCCACCTGAATTAAAGGATCTCACGAAATTCAGGGAATGGGAGGAAGGCTTTCGACAAAATTTGAGATACAGATTCAAAATTGAAGGTTTCCCAATCTTGTATGTGATAAGACCCCAAGAAAAGGAAGAAGTTACCGATGAAGCCAGGTCTGGAACAGTCGGGCAAAATCCATCAGATACCTACCCAACTTGGAGTGATTACAATGAAAGATGTGGCGTCCTGTCAGGTCACCAGTATGATGAAGATAACAACGTCGTCTGGAGGCTGTTATGTGACGCAACAAGGAAAGGTCCTGGTTGGGAATATGTGGCACATTTCCAAAACACTGCTCTGAACTCAGGTAATGCTAGAAATGCTTTCATTTTGTTGATGCAGCATGCTTACACTGATACCAATATCACTATGGTTCTGAACAAGACCTATCAGGAAATGAAAGATTCACATTACACTGGCGATGCTAAGAATTATGACTGGAACAAGCACAAGCGAAACTGGACTGCTTTTCATGGGACAACCCTGAGATTTGAAAATAACCACAACGAAAGGAGATTTGTTTGGGATTTTATCAATTCAATCAGTGATGAGCGGCTTGATGCTGCAAAAGCCGATGCAATAGATGAGAGCAAAGACTATCGTGACAACTTCAATGAATGTTTGATCCTATTCACCAATCGACTTGGATTGAAGAAGCTTGCAAATGGGAAGCATAAAAGAGGTTCCAGAAATGTGTATTCTGTGGGCACGACCAGCAACAAAAAGCAAAAAACAACTGGAACGTTCACAGGAAAAGTTGAATGCAAGCCCTATCCAACAAGTGTTTATAAAACAATGTCAAAAGAACAGCGTCAGGAGCTTTACCAAATGAGACAGGCAAAGAAGAAAAGAAATCTCAAGTCTGCTGAGACTAAAAAGAAAGAAGCTGAAAATGAAGGCGCAGGTGACAGTTTTGGCTCAAAATCTAAAAAATGACATAATAACCGGACACTAGAGAACAAATTGTTAAAAATGGTGAGCCGGTCATTATACAAGATGAATATCCCGCTAGAGTTTAATGATGGAGAAAATGAAGAAGGATATTGTGAGTTAGACTCACATGCAGACACTACCGCGGCAGGAAGCAATATGGTATTGTTGAATCCCAATCAGATCACAACGTACGTTGATGTGGCCCCTTTTTCTGAAGAATACAAGCCAATCAAGAAGATCCCAATTGGAAGTTGTGCTACCGCTTGGACAAATCCAACATCAGGCCAAGTATATATCATAGTGTTCCATCAAGCGCTGTACTTTGGGAACAAATTGAAGAACAGCTTGATATGCCCAAATCAAGTGAGGGACTGTAATTTCAACTCTGTTGAAGAGACACCTCGTCAGTTTGATTCAAGATCCAAGCATGGAATTACAATTCAAACGCCAATTGAAGATGATGATCCCAAGAAAGTTTTTATAAAACTGAGTATGAGAAATGTGATTTCATATTTTCCCACAAGGAAGCCAACAAGAATGGAGCTTGATGAATGTCAACATTTGATTGCAACAAATGATACCCCTTGGGATCCACATTCACTGAAGTTCAGGATGGCCAAGTTAGCGATTGAAAATGGAGATCCAATTTCAGGGGACCAGTTTAGCCTTCAAGCCATGTCGACCGAAGAGGATCAAGCAATGGACACAAGTTCGATTGTAACAGAACCTACAAGTAACGTTACGGATATGCTCTCCAAGACCAGCTTAGAGAACAGGCATCCAAGCGTGATGCAGCAATGCAAACTGATGAGGGTGCACCAGGTATCAACAAGGAGAATGCTAACTGAATGCCAAATTGCACCAGATGGAAATATTGCTCATCGAATTTCTTCAGTAACAAATATTTCAAGCGCGCGAAGGGTGGACCAATTTTTGTTTGATGATACAGAATTTGATTTCATGGAAGCTCCTGAAGTCGAATCAAAACAAGCCCCTAACTTGCAAGAAATTGACAACCCACTTGAAAGGAGATCTCTCGATAGAAGAAATCAATGGGGGCCATGAGTGATAACTATTGAGGGTCCAAACAAAGCTGACTGTGAACGCCTAGCCAAAACTTGGAATATTAGTTTCAAGAAAGCTGAGCAGACATTGAAAGTCACAACTCAGAAGGCACTGAGGAATTTGCAACTACCATTGATGAAGAGGCTGCCTACACAGCGCTTCAGAAACAAGAGAATTGCACAAGGAACCTGGTACACTGATACGTGGCATGCTAGAACAACCAGTATTATGAGACAGGAGAAATGTGCATAGATCTTCACAAATGGAAACAGGTTTGAAGTATTTATACCAATACAGGACAAATCACAAGCGCATCAAGGGTTGAAAACATTCATTCATGAAATTGGAATCCCAGAGCATTTGATTTCTGATGGTGCTCCCGAACAAGGATTGCCAAGAACTTACAAGACGCACTGGAATTCAGTTGTAAAGCGCAATCATATTCATCAGACATTCATACAACCTCATTGCCCATTTCAAAATCGAGCACAACAAGCGATTGGACATCTTGGGAGTGCAATCACAACCAAGTCTGCAAAGAAGAAATCACCGAGGCGATTATGGTCATTTTGTGGTGAATTATGTGCAAACATCAGGCAGAGAACAGCATCAAGCAACCCTTCTTCAATGGGGAGGACTCCATTTGAATTGGTCCATGGCTATAGGCCCGATATTGCACTATACACTTCATCAGAATGGTATGATTTTGTGTTTTACTATGATAAAGGTGATTCTTCTACTCGAGGCGTTGAAAGGTTGGGACGATGGTTGGGTCCTTGTGGCAATAAGGTAGGTGGGGGTGATTGTTTTTGGCTCCTGACTGAATCAGCAATACCAATATCTACAAATTCAATAAGGCCTGTCAAAGAATTTGAATGGAGGGATAGAGATATCCTCAGAAGAATGGAAGCAATCGACAAATCAATTGAATCCAAGATTGGTGATGAAGTGAAAGATAGCGCGTCCTTCTTCCAGGAAAACTACCCGGAGCCTCAAATGGAGCTATTTGAGGATCAACCAGTGGAATCATCTGATTTGAAACTTGAGATGGCTGAACCAGAAGCGTCAGTGGAAGATATAGATGAACCAGATGAATATCTGGGGAATGAAGTAATCATTGAAAGAAATGATGAAAGACTCAGGTGTGTTGTCAAGGATAGAGTGCGAGACTTGCAAAACAGACCAATTGGACTCAGAAATGAGAATCCCATACTAGACACGAGGCTGTACAAATTGCAACTACCTGATGGCACCATTGAGGAATACACAGCAAATATTGTTGCAGAGAGTTTGTACAGTTCTGTTGATGACAATGGAAGGATGTTCACTCTACTAGATGAACTCATTGATCACGAATGCGACAATACTGCCCTAACTGATGAGGAAGCCACCACTATAGCCAAAAATGGCAGGAAAACCCATAAGCCGACAACTAGGGGTTGGAGGATTCTCGCCAGTTGGAAAGACGGGTCAGAATCATGGTGTAAGCTAAGCGATGTGAAAAAATCATTTCCAGTGCAATTAGCTGAATATGCTGTCAACAATAATCTTGAAAAGTCACCAGCATTCAGATGGTGGGTGCACAAAATTTTGAGAAGAAAGGATCGGATCCTTAAGGCAGCCAAAACAGCAAAGTATTGGTTGAAGACTCACAAATATGGTGTTGAACTGCCACATTCAATCAAACAAGCGCTAGCTATTGATAAGAAAACAGGGACTGACCACTGGGAACGAGCAATTCATAAGGAAATGACAAATAACATGGCAGCTTTCGAATTTTCTGATGATGATGTTATCCCAGTTGGCCATAAGCAAATAACAACCCACATGATTTTTGACATCAAGCTTGGGTCCCTAACAAGGAAGGCGAGATTGGTAGGGGATGGTCATAAAGTTCCTGCAGTGGCAAAAGAAAATACTTATTCATCTGTCCCCAGTCGAGACTCAGTAAGAATATTCTTCCTGCTGGCAGCGCTGAATGATTTGAAGGTCCTCTCAGCAGATATTCAAAATGCATATTTGACAGCCCCGATTAAAGAGAAATACTTTCTAAAAGCGAGAGCTGAAGATGGCTTTCCACCACACCTTGCAGGAAGGCCTTGCAAGATAGTCCGCGCATTGTACGGACTGCCGGTTGCAGGTGCATCTTTCAGGTCATATCTCACACAGCATTTGAGAGATCTTGGATATTCACCATGCAAAGCAGATCCGGATGTGCACTTACGAATTGAAACCAGGAAAGATAGATCCAGATACTGGGCAATACTGATTGCTTATGTAGACGACATCTTATGTTCTGGTGAAGATCCAAAGTTCCAGCTTGAAAACATTGAGCGAAAGTTCAAATTGAAGGATGATACTATTGAAGAGCCAACTCTGTATATGGGAGCAGATATTGGAAAGTTCTACTTTGAAGGTGATTCAAAGCCAAGATGGTCATTATCAAGCACTAAGTACTATACGGCGAAAGCTGTTGCAGCAGTCGAACAAGAGTTAGGAACTGAAAAATATGGCTACAAGTATCTACCAAAATCAGCGTCCAGTCCACTGTCACATGATTATTGACCGGAAATTGATATATCAGAAGAATTGAATCCTGAATTGCAAAACTACTATCAAGGTTTAATTGGAGTTCTCAGGTGGATTTGTGAATTAGGAAGGCTAGACATTGTAATGCCAGTCTCGCTGATGTCAAGATATTTGGCACAAGCAAGAAAGGGACATCTAAATCAGTTGTTTCATATATTTGCATATTTGAAAAAGTACAACAGGTCGAAATTGGTTTTTGATGATACAGTACCAAGCATTGATGAGAGTAAATTTCAAAAATGTGACTGGTCTGAATTCTATCCCAGAGCTGCTGAAGTCATACCAGCAGATATGCCTGAAGCCTTGGGAAAGCATGTAACAATGAGCTGTTTTGTTGACGCCGACCATGCCGGATGCAAGGCAACAAGGAGATCTCATACTGGTGTTATTATCTTCATTAATAATGCGCCAATTATTTGGTTTTCCAAAAGACAAACAACAGTTGAAACATCAACTTTTGGATCTGAAATCATTGCTTTGAAAATTGCAATCGAATTGGTTGAAGGTCTAAGGTACAAGTTGAGAATGATGGGTGTTCCAATTGATGGAAGCACCAATGTGTATTGTGATAATGATTCTGTTGTCACAAATGTTACACGTCCTGAAAGCCCATGTAAGAAGAAGCACAACAGCATTGCATACCACAAGGCGCGCGAATCTATTGCAGCAGGAATAATCAGAGTTGCAAAGGAACCAGGTTCAACAAATATTGCTGATTTGTTTACAAAGCTAATGAGTGGCGCTGTTTTCCGGGAACATTGTTCTCGTTGCATGTGGTAAAGAATCAATCATTCGATGGAATGTTCGATCGATCGTTCGATTGAAGCAACAAGTTGATTTATGTTCGACCATGAAATAAATCGATCTTCGATCATGAAAGAAATCAATCTGCAATGAGCATTTTGAAAATGGATAATTTGATCCATGAAACAGTATATCAATCGGGCAAGGATCAGGGCAAAACGCCATGATACTAGCCAGAATGTAAGGCAAAACGCCGCCCCAATTGATAGGGCCTCTGATAGTAGACTGGATACAGATTGGTATTCAACACACGACAATGACTCACGATGAATAGGTTAAGTCATAGAATCCAACCGCTTAACGGTTGGAGGATTTATGACTGAAGGGGACTGAAAAGAATACACCGTGTAAAAGCATATTCGTACAAACGAAGGGTCACGAAGGCAAAAAACCTTATTCGTAGGGTTATTTAACCTGAATGAATAATCGTCGGCGATCATTCATGTGGATTGCCTCTTAGCGAAATTCTCCCCATCAGCTCACTCTTCGAAGAATTAACAACTCTAAAACACTATCATGCCCTAAAATCTATGTACAACCTAGTACAAATTCTACATGATAAGGTACAATCATATGTGATATTCAACGAGAATATCACGGTGTATTACATGATAATACAGTAAAACAAAAGACCGATCGAAGATGGTTTTGCGTGTGTTTCTTGTGTATTAATTACATGTGTTTTGCATGCTTGAAATTACACGATACGACGAGTAATTAACCTGTCGATTTGATCGGCAAAGATGATCGAACGGTAACAATGATCTTACTTCTACTCACTAAATCAATCAATCGTAAGACCGATTGCGTTTGTTTACGACACACTTTTTCTAAACACACAGTAATTTTATTTTCTACCTCGCAACAAAAAAAATCACTTTTTCTACCTTTGTATCATAATCTTACCCGACTTATTTGAGTAGAGTTGCTAGTAATTGGCACTCCGTCTGCGAACGTGGGATTCCACTTAATCCAATGATCCCTTGATTGTTGATCAGCATTAGGCAGGTAATCCGTGCTCAAATATTTTAGTCTGAAATAACAGCCTTGTACTGGAAAAAGAATTAGCTCGCATTGGAGAAGAGGTGGTTTGCTGGATAGATATTGTTTGAATTGGCCCCCAAACATATATGTCTTGAAAGCAATAAATCTGCATCCATTGCTTCTATATCAACAGGCTCTTGGTACTGTTTTTCGTGACAGAGGGTAAGAAGGCTGCAAATCAATGGCAGCAGCAACAACAATTTCATCGGGACGATTGTCGGAACGTCAGACCAACAAGCAAAGGTAAGAATGAGAGAAATAGGCACCGGCACCGGCAATGGCAATTGATTGGTCTTCCACTTCACCGGCATTACTGATAATGTATTTCCTCTCTGTTTTTTTCTTATTTTCATAGGACCGGATCGCCAATTGAACCAGCAACCGGGAACACGAATTGCCGGCATCAAATCCCTCCTCCTCCTCCACCGGCGCAACCCCTTCCCTTGAAATCATAAGCATCGAATCGACCAGACAAATCGAAGCATCGAATCGATCGGACGAATCAAAGGGAACAACAAAAGTAGGTGTCGGCGTCAGCCTCGAATCGATCGGACGGCAACAGTCTTGATTAGTGGCATGTAGATTATATTTTTCTGTTGTTATTATTTACTCTACTATATCACTAGATACTCATCCATTTTGTTCAATTAGTATTATATGTTGTCATAGATCAGCTGCAGCAACAACCTCCTACGGCGCAACCCCTAAACAACAACAGCAGCAAATCGCCGGGAACGAATCGCTCATCCTCCTCCACCGGCGCTCCACCAACATTGGCAACTCTATTGGTATTGGCAACGTCAATTGATTGGTCTTCCACTCCATCTGCACCGACGTCGTCCGCACCGGCATCTAGCAACCGGGAACGAACCGGGAACCATCGAAGCAACCGGGAACCATCAAAGCAACCGGGAACGATCGAATAGAAGCAACTGGGAACCATCTAACACCAATCGATCCAGCAACACCAATCAATCCAACAACAATCGATCCAACAACAATCGATCCAACAACAATCGATCTGCAAATCGAATCGATCCAACAACAACAATCGATCCAACACGAATCGATCCAACACGAATCGATCTGCAAAACGAATCGATCCAACAACACCAATCGATCCAACACCAATTGATCCAACACCAATCGATCTGCAAAACGAATCGATCCAACAACATCAATCGATCCAACAACACCAATCGATCCAGCAACACCAATCGATCCAACGCCAATCGATCTGCAAAACTAATCGACCTGCAAAACGAATCGATCCAACAACACCAATCGATCCAACACCAATCAATCCAACACCAATAGATCCAACAACACCAATCGATCCAACACCAATCGATCCAGCAAGACCAATCGATCCAACACCAATTGATCCAACACCAATCGATCTGCAAAACGAATCGATCCAACAACACCAATCGATCCAACACCAATCGATCTGCAAAACGAATCGATCCAACAACACCAATCGATCCAACACCAATCGATCTGCAAAACGAATCGATCCAACAACACCAATCGATCCAGCAACACCAATCGATCCAACTCGTCCTCCAAATCGGCAATGGCAACACCAATTGATCCGCAACACCAATTGTCAGCAACGAATCGTAGGCAACGAATCGCTCCTCCTCCTCCACCGGCGATTCACCAACGCCGGCAACTCTATCGGCATCAGCAACGGCAATTGATTGGTCCTCCACTAAATCCGCACCGGCATCTGCACCGGCATCCGCACCGGCATTCGCACCGGCATTCGCATCGGCGGCAACGAATCGTAGGCATCGAATTGCTCCTTCTCCTCCACCGGCGATCCACCAACCTTGCTCCTCCTCATCCACCGGCAGTCCACCAACGCAAACGGCAACGGCTATTGGTCTTCTACTCCAACAACAACGGCGATTCGTCTCCTCCATCAAGCAGCGAATCCGCTCCCCTCATCCAACAGAGCAGCGATTTGTCTCGTCCCCCAAGAGCAGGATTCGTCTCCTCCTCCTCCTCCTCCTCCAACAACAACAGCAACGGTGATTCGTCTCCTCCGTCCAGTAGCAAATCCGAATCCGTTCCCCTCATCCAACAGAGCAGCGATTCGTCTACCCCCCCCCCCCCAAGAGCGTCTGCCCGCAAGAAGGAACAGATCGCAAAGAGCATCTGGCACGAAAAAACGAAAAATCCAAAGATATGAGAACACCAAATCTCGAAGATCGAAAAGATCCAAAAGGAAAAGAGAACACTAAATTCTCAGGAAACAATCTTTCAGTCTTTCACCACAGAAATACAGAATGAGCAAAATCCCAAGAAAGGATAGGAAAGCTCACAATCTTGATTTGCGACAAAAGCAAAAGCTCACACAAAATACAAAACAAACCGGAACGAAAATTCGATCCGGATATACAAATACAAAAACAGATAAGCGAATCACACTCGACAGCAGTCAACATCTACCAATCATCTCACATCCAATCCTTCGATTAAACTACACTCTCTTTATCCACATACCACCTTCGATTAAATATCCGGATCGCAACTCCCATCGAATACCATCCTCCGAATATTCCGAAACGAATATTTCGAATCGAAACTCTCTTCAGAGCGAGCATCCGACCATTAGAATATCCCCTCCACCATGGTTCGAACTAGAGCAACCGACACCGGTGAAGAAGAAAAAATGGAAGTGGATGATCCACAAGATTCTGATGAAAACAATGGAGGAGGTATGAGAGATACCGATGCGTTAGAAGATAGAATCATGCAAGTAATGGAAAGGGCCTTAGTTGACCCAGAAACGAACTCAACCATGAAGAGAATCATCGACCAAGAAGTAAAGAAAAGGATCAGATCGATAAGAGATGCAGAAAGTAGGGGCGAGGACCCGGATGATGAGAATAGTGACAATGACAAGGGAAACCAACAAGATGCTGACCAAGGTGCCGATGAAAGGGCTAACCGACTAGCAAGGAGGTTGTCCCAACCCAGAATAAAAATCAGGGGATTCAACAATGGGAGATTCCTGAACTCAGAACAGCTTGCTTTCAGAAGCAGCTTAATGGACTTTGGTATCAACTATGAATCAGCTGAGGAAATTATGAGGGGAGGAATGTCCAATATTTGTGAAATTACGGACCTCAACAAGGAAAGAATCAAGTCATTTATGCATGGATTGAAATCTATCAGTCCAGACTGTCCTAATCCAAAAAGTATCCACTATGGTAACAGGCTATCATCGAGGCTTCTCACATGAGCGAGTTGGGCCCGGTATCAACCATTGATTGGAGTCAAGCCAAGGGCCATCGACTGGAAAGCAAACCCAAACAATCTGGAATTGCAGCAATTCAGAATCAAGATGATGGAGTCAAGCGTGAAATCACAGGAAAAGTCAACCCCACCTGAGTTAAAGGACCTTACAAAATTCAGAGAATGGGAGGAAGGCTTTCGACAAAATTTGAGATACAGATTCAAAATTGAAGGTTTCCCAATCTTGTATGTGATAAGGCCCCAAGAGAAGGAAGAAGTTACCGATGAAGCCAGGTCTGGAACAGTCGGGCAAAATCCAACAGATATCTATCCAACTTGGAGTGATTACAATGAAAGATGCGGTGTTTTGTCAGGCCACCAGTATGATGAAGATAACAACGTCGTCTGGAGGTTGTTATGTGATGCAACAAGGAAAGGTCCTGGTTGGGAATATGTGGCACATTTCCAAAACACTGCTCTGAACTCAGGTAATGCTAGAAATGCATTCATTTTGTTGATGCAGCATGCTTACACTGATACCAATATCACTATGGTTCTGAACAAGACCTATCAGGAAATGAAAGATTCACATTACACTGGCGATGCTAAGAATTATGACTGGAACAAGCACAAGAGAAACTGGACTGCTTTTCATGGGACAACCCTGAGATTTGAAAAGAACCACAACGAAAGGAGATTTGTTTGGGACTTTATCAATTCAATCAGTGATGAGCAGCTTGATGCTGCAAAAGCCGATGCAATAGATGAGAGCAAAGACTATCGTGACAACTTCAATGAATGTTTGATCCTATTCACCAATCGACTTGGATTGAAGAAGCTTGCAAATGGGAAGCATAAAAGAGGTTCCAGAAATGTGTATTCTGTGGGCACGACCAGCAATAAGAAGCAGAAAACAACTGGAACGTTCACAGGAAAAGTTGAATGCAAGCCCTATCCAACAAGTGTTTATAAAACAATGTCAAAAGAACAGCATCAGGAGCTTTACCAGATGAGACAGGCAAAGAAGAAACGAAATCTCAAGGCTGCTGAGACCAAAAAGAAAGAAGCTGAAAATGAAGGCGCAGGTGATAGCTTTGGATCAAAATCTAAGAAATGACATAATAACCGGACACTAGAGAACAAATTGTTAAAAATGGTGAGCCGGTCATTATACAAGATGAATATCCCGCTAGATTTTGATGATGGAGAAAATGAAGAAGGATACTGTGAGTTAGACTCACATGCAGACACAACTGCAGCTGGAAGCAACATGATATTGCTAAACCCTGATCAGATCACAACACACGTTGATGTTGCGCCCTTTTCTGAAGAGTACAAGCCAATCAAAAAGATCCCAATTGGAAGTTGTGCTACCGCTTGGACAAATCCAACATCAGGCCAAGTATATATCATAGTGTTCCACCAAGCGCTGTACTTTGGGAACAAATTGAAGAACAGCTTGATATGCCCAAATCAAGTGAGGGACTGTAATTTCAACTCTGTTGAAGAGACACCCCGTCAGTTTGACCCTAGATCCAAGCATGGAATCACAATTCAAACACCAATGGAGGATGATGATCCGAAGAGAGTTTTTATAAAACTAAGTATGAGAAATGTGATTTCGTATTTTCCCACAAGGAAGCCAACAAGAATGGAGCTTGATGAATGTCAACATTTGATTGCAACAAATGATACCCCGTGGGATCCACATTCACTGAAGTTCAGGATGGCTGAGTTAGCAATCGACAATGGAGATCCAATTTCAGGGGACCAGTTTAGCCTTCAAGCCATGTCGACCGAAGAAGATCAAGCCATGGATACAAGTTCGATTGTAACAGAACCTACAAGTAACATTACAGATATGCTCTCCAAGACCAGCTTAGAGAACAGGCATCCAAGCGTGATGCAGCAATGCAAACTGATGTGAGTGCATCAGGTATCAACAAGAAGAATGCTAACTGAATGTCAAATTGCAACAGATGGCAATATTGCTCATCGAATTTCTTCAGTAACAAATATTTCAAGCGCACGAAGGGTAGACCAATTTTTGTTTGATGACACAGAATTTGATTTCATGGAAGCTCCTGAAGACGAATCAAAACAGGCCCCTAGCTTGCAAGAAATTGACAATACACTTGAGAGAAGGTCTCTTGATAGAAGAAATCAATGGGGGCCATCAGTGATAACAATTGAAGGTCCAAACAAAGTTGACTGTGAACGCCTAGCCAAAACTTGGAATATTAGTTTCAAGAAAGCTGAGCAGACAAAGAAATGGATGAAAGTTCAGTTGTAACAGAACCTGCTAGTAATGTTACAGATAACCTCCCCAATACCGGCTTAGGACAAGAACGGCATCCAAGTGTCATGCAGCAATGCAAACTGATGAGAGTCCATCAGGTATCCACAAGGAGAATGCTAACTGAATGCCAGATTGCAACAGATGGAAATATAGCTCATCGAATTTCTTCAGTAAGGAATATTTCAAGCGCGCGAAGGGTAGACCAATTCTTGTTTGATGATACAGAATTTGACTTTATGGAAGCTCCTGAAGAAGAATCAAAACAAGCCCCTAACTTGCAAGAAATTGACAATACACTTGAAAGGAGATCTCTCGATAGAAGAAATCAATGGGGGCCATCAGTGATAACTATTGAAGGTCCAAACAAAGTTGATTGTGAACGCCTAGCCAAAACTTGGAACATTAGTTTCAAGAAAGCTGAGCAGACATTGAAAGTCACAACTCAGAAGGCACTGAGGAATTTGCAACTACCATTGATGAAGAGGCTGCCTACACAGCGCTTCAGAAACAAGAGAATTGCACAAGGAACCTGGTACACTGATACGTGGCATGCCAGGACTACCAGTATTATGAGACAGGAGAAATGTGCATAGATCTTTACAAATGGAAACGGGTTTGAAGTATTTATACCAATACAGGACAAATCACAGGCGCATCAAGGGTTGAAAACATTCATTCATGAAGTTGGAATCCCAGAGCATTTGATTTCTGATGGTGCTCCCGAACAAGGATCGCCAAGAACTTACAAGACGCACTGGAATTCAGTTGTAAAGCGCAATCATATTCATTAGACATTCATACAACCTCATTGCCCATTCCAGAATCAAGCAGAACAAGTGATTGGACATCTTGGGAGTGCAATCACAACCAAGTCAGCAAAGAAAAAATCACTGAGGAGATTATGGTCATTTTGTGGTGAATTATGTGCTAATATCAGGCAGAGAACAGCATCAAGCAACCCTTCTTCAATGGGGAGAACTCCATTTGAATTGGTCCATAACTATAGGCCCGATATTGCGCTATACACTTCATCAGAATGGTATGATTTTGTGTTTTACTTCGATAAAGGTGATTCTTCCACTCGCGGCATTGAAAGGTTGGGTCGATGGTTGGGCCCCTGTGGCAATAAGATAGGTGGAGGTGATTGTTTTTGGCTCCTGACTGAATCAGCAATACCAATATCTACAAATTCAATAAGGCCTGTCAAAGAATTTGAATGGAGAGATAGAGATATCCTCAGAAGAATGGAAGCAATTGACAAATCAATTGAATCCAAGATTGGTGATGAAGTGAAAGACAGCGCGTCCTTCTTCCAGGAGAACTACCCGGAGCCTCAAATGGAGCTATTTGAGGATCAACCAATGAAATCATCTGATCTGAAACTTGAAATGGCTGAGCCAGAAGCGTCAGTGGAAGATATAGATGAACCAGATGAGTATCTGGGGAATGAAGTAATCATTGAAAGAAATGATGAAAGGCTCGGGTGCATTGTCAAGGATAGAGTGCGAGACTTGCAAAACAGACCAATTGGACTCAGAAATGAGAATCCCATACTAGACACGAGGCTGTACAAATTGCAACTACCTGATGGCACCATTGAGGAATACACAGCAAATATTGTTGCAGAGAGTTTGTACAGTTCTGTTGATGACAATGGAAGGATGTTCACTCTACTAGATGAACTAATTGATCATGAATGCGACAATACTGCCCTAACTGATGAGGAAGCCGCCACTATAGCCAAAAATGGCAGGAAAACCCATAAGCCGACAACTAGTAAGGGTTGGAGGATTCTCGTCAGCTGAAAAGATGGGTCAGAATCTTGGTGTAAGCTAAGCGATGTCAAAGAATCATTTCCAGTGCAACTAGCTGAATATGCTGTCAACAATAATCTTGAAAAGTCACCAGCATTCAGATGGTGGGTGCACAAAATTTTGAGAAGAAAGGATCGGATCCTTAAGGCAGCCAAAACAGCAAAGTATTGGTTGAAGACTCACAAATATGGTGTTGAATTGCCACATTCAATCAAACAAGCGCTAGCTATTGATAAGAAAACAGGCACTGATCACTGGGAAAGAGCAATTCACAAAGAAATGACCAACAATATGGCAGCGTTTGAATTTTCTGATGATGATGTTATTCCAGTCGGTCACAAGGAAATAACAACCCACATGATTTTTGACATCAAGCTTGGATCCCTAACAAGGAAGGCTAGGTTGGTAGGGGACGGTCATAAAGTTCCTGCAGTGGCAAAAGAAAATACCTACTCATCGGTTCCCAGTCGGGATTCAGTGAGAATGTTCTTCCTGCTGGCAGCGCTGAATGATTTGAAGGTTCTCTCAGCAGATATTCAAAATGCATATTTGACAGCCCCGATTAAAGAGAAATACTTTCTAAAAGCGAGAGCTGAAGATGGTTTTCCTCCACACCTTGCAGGACGACCTTGCAAGATAGTTCGCGCATTGTATGGACTGCCGGTGGCAGGTGCATCTTTCAGATCATATCTCACACAGCATTTGAGGGATCTTGGGTATTCCCCATGCAAAGCTGATCCGGATGTGCACTTACGAATTGAAACCAGGAAAGATGGATCCAGATACTGGGCAATGTTGATTGCTTATGTTGATGATATATTATGTTCTGGTGAAGATCCAAAGTTCCAGCTTGAAAACATTGAACGAAAGTTCAAATTGAAGGATGATACGATTGAAGAGCCAACCCTGTATTTGGGAGCTGATATTGGAAAGTTCTACTTTGAAGGTGATTCAAAAGCAAGATGGTCATTATCAAGCACCAAGTATACGGCGAAAGCTGTTGCAGCTGTCGAACAAGAGCTAGGAACTGAAAAATATGGCTACAAGTATCTACCAAAATCAGCATCCAGTCCACTGTCACATGATTATTGACCGGAAATTGATATATCAGAAGAATTGAATCCTGAATTGCAAAACTACTATCAAGGTTTAATTGGAGTTCTCAGGTGGATTTGTGAATTAGGAAGGCTGGACATTGTAATGCCAGTCTCGCTGATGTCAAGATATTTGACACAAGCAAGGATTGGGCACTTGAATCAGTTGTTTCATATATTTGCATATTTGAAAAAGTACAACAGGTCGAAACTGGTTTTTGACGATACTGTACCAAGCATTGATGAGAGTAAATTTCAAAAATGTGACTGGTCTGAATTTTATCCTGGTGCCGCTGAAGTCATACCAGCAGATATGCCTGAAGCCTTGGGAAAGCATGTAACAATGAGCTGTTTTGTTGACGCCGACCATGCCGGATGCAAGGCAACAAGGAGATCTCATACTGGTGTTATTATCTTCATTAATAATGCGCCAATTATTTGGTTTTCCAAAAGACAAACAACAGTTGAAACATCAACTTTTGGATCTGAAATCATTGCTTTGAAAATTGCAATCGAATTGGTTGAAGGTCTAAGGTACAAGTTGAGAATGATGGGTGTTCCAATTGATGGAAGCACCAATGTGTATTGTGATAATGATTCTGTTGTCACAAATGTTACACGTCCTGAAAGCCCATGTAAGAAGAAGCACAACAGCATTGCATACCACAAGGCGCGCGAATCTATTGCAGCAGGAATAATCAGAGTTGCAAAGGAACCAGGTTCAACAAATATTGCTGATTTGTTTACAAAGCTAATGAGTGGCGCTGTTTTCCGGGAACATTGTTCTCGTTGCATGTGGTAAGAAATTGATCTGCATTGAGCACTTCAAAAATGGATAATTTGATCCATGGAATATAATATATCAATCAGGCAAGGATCAGGGCAAAATGCCATGATACAAGCCAGAGTGAATGGCAAAATGCCTTCCCATTTCTTTTGATAGGGCCTCTGATGGTAGACTGGATACAGTTTGGTATTCAACAAATGACTCACGATGAATGGGTTAAGTCATAGAATCCAGCCGCTTAAGGGTTGGAGGATTTATGACTGAAGGGGACTGAAAAGAATCCATCGTATAATGTGTATTCGTACGAAAGTCATCAGGGCAATAACCTTATCCTTAAGGTTATTCCTGAGTGAGTGACCGGGAACAACTTTACATGTGGATTGACTCTTAGCGGGAGTTTCCCCATCAGCTCAGTCTTCGAAGAATTAACAGCTCTAAAACGCTATCATGCCCTAAAATCTATGTACAACCTAGTACTAATTCTACACAATAAGGTACAATACTGTGATATTCCAATGAGAATATCACGGTGAATTATACGGTAATACGATAACACGAAAGACCGATCGAAGATGGTTTTGCGTGTGTTTTGTGTCTTAAGATTACATGTGTTTTGTATGCTCGAAATTGGTGGAGTTGTTAGTTGAACGTTTAACACTAACCCTAAGAGTTGACAACGTAACCTTCTAGACGGAGTTTATGTGGGGGGGGTTTGGGGGGGGAAAATACGTAGAAATATAAAAAAATCTGTTTTTAACAAGTAGACTTGGTACAAACGCTACGACTAAAAATCGTTAAAAACAGGACCCAAATAATTATTTACGGAAATGAGATGCTTCTTCTAAAAGCAATAGTATTAGCTAGTGGCGCGCGCTCATTTTTATGGTAGCAAACTCTCATTTTTATGGTTGCAAGTAACCATAAGATTTAACCTGAATAAAGAAAAAAATCATACGATTAAAATCTGTCTTAGATCAAGTTGGTCGTCCTTGTTGTCAACCTTGCCAGATGAGAGAGTTGGTGAGAAAAAATAATATCGGACTTGTTAGAATTCTCAAATAGGTACGAGTATGAGTACGAAGCTGTCGGAATTCGATCGAAAAAGCCAACAAACCGAGGTGCGAAATATTGTACGGTACCAAATTTGAACACAGTGCAAATCTTTCCAGTCCCCAACCAAAATATAAATCAGTCATCAACCCAAAAACCCACCATATTTGAAGACAGTGCAAATTTTGCCAGTCCCCGACCAAAACATAACTCAGTCATCAACCCAAAAACCCACCAGATTTGAACCCTACACCCTAACCCTAACCCTAAACCCTAACCAAACCCTAACGAATCCTGCCAATTGGTGGAGTTGTTAGTTGAACGTTTAACACTAACCCTAGGAGTTGACAACGTAACCTTGTAGACGGAGTTTATGTGGGGGGGGGTTTGGGGGGGGGGGGGAAATACATAGAAATATTAAAAAAATCTGTTTTTAACAAGTAGACTTGGTACAAACGCTACGACTAAAAATCGTAAAAACAGTACCCAAACATTTATTTACGGAAATGAGATGCTTCTTCTAAAAGCAATAGTAATATCTAGTGGCGCGCGTTCATTTTTATGGTAGCGAGCTCTCATTTTTATGATTGCAAGTAACCATAAGATTTAACCTGAATATAGATAAAAATCATACGATTAAAATCTGTCTTAGATCAAGTTGGTCGTCACGTCCGTCGTCGTCAACCTTGCCAGATGAGAGAGTTCTTGGTGAGTAATAATATCGGACTTGTGAGAATTGGTACAATTTGTACATGAATGAGTCGGACTTGATGTACTTACAGCCATCTACTCTCATACCGGCACAACGGAGGTGCGAAATAAGTGCAAATCCTACCAATCCCCAACCTTAAACTAACTCGAGTATTTTTTTTTCGAACGTAGTATTTTTTTTCGAACGTACCGGTATGAGATTGATTTTTTTTTGTACGTACGAGATTGATTTTTTTTTCGTACGTACGAGATTGATTTTTTTTTCATACGTACGAGATTGATTTTTTTTTCGTACCGTACGAGATTTTTTTTCCAACGTAAGTAAAACATGTAGAATTCTACAGAAGATTGAAGTATCCTCTACTTCGATCGATCCGAAAAAAAAACTCTCTCCCACACAAACAGTAATAATCTTTTCTTACCTTGCGCCAGACAAAAAAATCATTTTTTCTATCTCGCAACAAAAAAAAAACATCACTTCATAATCAGCCTTCTGACATCCAACTTATTTGAGTAGAGTTGCTATTTGGCACTCCGTCAGTGAACGTGGGATTCCACCTTATACTTCTTTATCAGTATTCGGCAGGTTATCCGTGCTCTTATATTTTAGTCTGAAATAACAGCCTTGTACTGAAAAAAGAATTAGCTCGCATTGGACAAGAGGTGGTTTGCTGATAGATATTGTTTGAATTGGCCCCCAAACATATATGTCTTGAAAGCAATAAATCTCTATCCATTGCTTCTATATCAACAGGCACGAGGTACTGTTTTTTGTGACAGAGGAGTAAGAATTCTGCAAATCTACGGCAGCAGCAACAACAACAATTTCATTGGGACGATTTTCGGAACGTCGGAACAAGCAAAGGTAAGAATGAGAGAGATAGGCAACGGCTACGGCTACGGCAATTGATTGGTCTTCCACTCCACCGGCATTACTGATAATGTATTTCCTCTCTGTTTTTCTTCTTATTTTCATAGGACCGAATCAGAAGCAACGACTCGAAACCAACGGATTGGGATCAACGGATCGGAAGTAGCAACCATCGAATTGTCAGCAACGGATCGGAAGCAGCGGATCAGAATCAACGGATCAAGGTGCGGTGGTCGTCTTCCCTGTAGGTGCGGGGGATTTTCCCGGTTGGTGATAATTACGATCGGCATATACATTATATTATTCTGTTGTTATTATTAACTCTATGTAGTACATCAATAGATACTCACCCATTTTGTTCAATTGGCAACAACGGCAACGAATCGTCGGCACCGAATAGCTCCTCCTCCTCCACCGGCGATCCACCCGAATAGCTCCTCCACCGGCGCAAAGCCCACCGGCGCAAAGCAACAACAGCAACCGGGCCGGGGCTTGGAAGGCTATTTTTTAGCCAAATTTTGCCCATCCATGTTGAGTCGTTTTTTTCTGATCCGCAGGATCAATCAATTCGAAACTTGGTCGGCGTGTTCTTATATATGTAATGAAGAGGACCCTGCAATATCATTGCTGTTGGTGCCGTTGGTGCAGAGATATCTGCTGTGACTGTTGTTTGGGTTGCTTCCTTGAAATGTAGCCAAATTTTGCCCCTGTGCTTCACCGGTTCGATTCTTCTGATCCGCTGGATCAATCAATTCGAAACTTGGTCGGCGTGTTCTTATATATGTAATGAAGAGGACCCTGCAATATCGTTGCTGTTGGTGCCGTTGGTGCAGAGATATCTGCTGTGACTGTTGTTTGGGTTGCTTCCTTGAAATGTAGCCAAATTTTGCCCCTGTGCTTCACCGGTTCGATTCTTCTGATCCGCTGGATCAATCAATTCGAAACTTGGTCGGCGTGTTCTTATATATGTAATGAAGAGGACCCTGCAATATCATTGCTGTTGGTGCCGTTGGTGCAGAGATATCTGCTGTGACTGTTGTTTGGGTTGCTTCCTTGAAATGTAGCCAAATTTTGCCCCTGTGCTTCACCGGTTCGATTCTTCTGATCCGCTGGATCAATCAATTCGAAACTTGGTCGGCGTGTTCTTATATATGTAATGAAGAGGACCCTGCAATATCGTTGCTGTTGGTGTCGTTGATATGGAGATATCTGCTGTGACTGTTATTTGGGGTGTTTCTTTGAAATACAACCAAATTTTCCAAATCTGCTTCACCGGTTCGATTCTTCTGATCCGCTCAATCAATCGATCCGAAACTTGGAGGACGTCTCCTTCTAGACGTAATAAAGAGGTCTGTGCAATATCGTTGGAAGCGGCGACCTCGGTATGGAGATATCTGCTGTCACCGTTATTTGGGTTGCTTCCTTGAAATACAACCAAATTTTCCCAATCTGCTTCACCGGTTTGATTCTTCCAATCCACTTAATCAATCGATTCGAAACTTGCAGGCCTTGTCCTTCTTGATATTATGAAGAGATCCCTGCAATATCGTTGCCCGCGGTGACTTCAGTATGGAGATATTAATATTCACCTTTTTTTCCCTTGTTTACCTTCAAAATGGACCTTGTGTGTCCAATGCTTTGCCGGTTAGATACTTCCAATCCACTCAATCAATCGATTCGAAACTTGCAGGCCTTGTCCTTCTCGATATAATGAAGAGATCCCTGCAATATCGTTGCCCGCGGCGACTTCAGTATGGAGATATCTGCTGTCCCTTGGGTTTGGAGGGGGTGTTTTCTGTGGAGGTGAAAATTCGGATTTGGAGTCCTCTGCTACTAGGCCCTCCTATTGCTTCTAATGCGTACATCAGATACGGGTTGATGACTGAGATAGAAAGATTTGCACTGTGTTCAAATCTGGTGGGTTTTTGGGTTGATGATTGAATTAGATTTTGGTTAGGGACTGGAAAGATTTGCACTGTGTTCAAATCTGGTGGGTTTTTGAGTTGACGATTGAATTATATTTTGGTTAGGGACTGGAAAGATTTGCACTGTGTTCAAATCTGGTGGGTTTTTGGGTTGACCATTGAATTATATTTTGGTAAGGGACTGGAAAGATTTTCACTGTGTTCAGATCTGGTGGGTTATTGGGTTGACGATATAATTAAATTTTGGTGGGGGATGTGCAAGATTTGCACTGTGTTCAAATCTGGTGGGTTTTTGGGTTGATTATTGAATTATATTTTGGTTAGGGACTGGCGGTATTTGCACTGTGTTAAAATCTGGTGGGTTTTTGGGTTGATGACTGAATTATATTTTGGTTAGGGACTGGAAAGATTTGCACTGTGTTCAAATCTGGTGGGTTTTTTTGGTTGATGACTGAATTATATTTTGGTCGGGGACTGGCAGGATGTGCACAGTGTTCAAATATGGTGGTTTTTGGGTTAATGACTCAGTTATATTTTGGTGGGAAATGGCAGGATTTACACTGTGCTCAAATCTGGTGGGTTTTTGGATTGATGACTGAGTTATATTTTGGTCTGGGAATGACAATATTTGCACAGTGTTCAAATATGGTGGGTTTTTGGGTTGATGACTGAGTTATATTTTGGTCGGGGACTGGCAGGATTTGCACTGTGTTCAGATCTGGTGGGTTTTTGGGTTGATGATTGAGTTATATTTTGGTTAGGGATAAGCAGCATTTGCACTGTGCTCAAATCGGGTGGGTTTTTGGGTTGATGACTGACTTATATTTTGGTCGGTGACTGGCAGGATTTGCATTGTGTTCAAACCTGGTGGGTTTTTGTGTTGATGACTGAATTATATTTTGATTAGGGACTGGAAAGATTTGCACTGTGTTCAAATCTGGTGGGTTTTGAGGTTGACGATTGAATTATATTTTGGTAAGGGACTGGAAAGATTTGCACTGTGTTCAAATCTGGTGGGTTTTTGGGTTGCTGATTGAATTATATTTTGGTTAGGGACTGGAAAGATTTGCACTATTTTCCAATCTGGTGGGTTTTTGGATTGATTATTTAATTTTATTTTGGTTAGGGACTGGAAATATTTGCACTGTGTTCCAATCTGTTGGGTTTTTGGATTGATGACTGAGTTATATTTTGGTTGGGGACCGGCAGTATTTGCACTGTGCTTAAATCTGGTGGGTTTTGGGGTTGATGACTGAATTATATTTTGGTTAGGGACTGGAAAGATTTGCACTGTGTTCAAATCTGGTTTGTTTTTGGGTTGACGATTGAATTTTATTTTGATTAGGGACTGGAAAGATTTGCACTATTTTCCAATCTGGTGGGTTTTTTTTGTTGATATCTGAGTTATATTTTGGTCGGGGACTGGCAGGATTTGCACAGTGTTCAAATATGCTGGTGGGTTTTTTGGTTGATGACTGAGTTATATTTTGGTTAGGGATTGGCAGCATTTGCACTGTGCTCAAATCGGGTGGGTTTTTTGGTTGATGACTGACTTATATTTTGGTCGGTGACTGGCAGGATTTGCACTGTGTTCAAACCTGGTGGGTTTTTGTGTTGATGACTGAATTATATTTTGGTTAGGGACTGGAAAGATTTGCACTGTGTTCAAATCTGGTGGGTTTTGAGGTTGACGATTGAATTATATTTTGGTAAGGGACTGGAAAGATTTGCACTGTGTTCAAATCTGGTGGGTTTTTGGGTTGCTGATTGAATTATATTTTGGTTAGGGACTGGAAAGATTTGCACTATTTTCCAATCTGGTGGGTTTTTGGATTGATTATTTAATTTTATTTTGGTTAGGGACTGGAAATATTTTTACTGTGTTCCAATCTGTTGGGTTTTTGGATTGATGACTGAGTTATATTTTGGTTAGGGATTGGCAGCATTTGCACTGTGCTCAAATCTGGTGGGTTTTTGGGTTGATGACTGAATTATATTTTTGTCAGGGACTGGCAGAATTTGCACTGTGTTAAAATATGGTGGGTTTTTGGGTTGATGACTGAGTTATATTTTGGTCAGGGGGTGGAAGGATTTGCACTGTGTTCAAATATGGTGGGTTTTTGGGTTGATGAATGAGTTTTATTTTGGTCGGGGATCGGCAGGATTTGCAGTGTGCTCAGATCTGGTGGGTTTTTGAGTTGATGACTGAGTTATATTTTAGTCGTGGATTGGCAGGATTTGCAATGTGCTAAAATCTGGTGTGTTTTTGGGTTGATGACTGAATTATATTTTGGTTAGGGAATGGAAAGATTTGCACTGTGTTCAAATTTGGTGGGTTTTTGGGTTTATGACTTACTTATATTTTGGTCGGGGATTGGCAGGATTTGCACTGTGCTCAAATCTGGTGGTTTTTTGGGTTGATGAATGAGTTTTATTTTGGTCGGGGATCGGCAGGATTTGCAGTGTCTTCAAATCTTGTGTGTTTTTGGGTTGATGACTGAGTTATATTTTGGTTAGGGACTGGAAAGATTTGCACTGTCTTCAAATCTTGTGGGTTTTAGGGTTGACGATTTAGTTATATTTTGGTTCTGGACTGAAAAGATTTGCACTGTGTTCAAATCTGGTTGGTTTTTGGGTTGATGATTGAATTATATTTTGGTTAGTGACTGGAAAGATGTGCACTGTGTTCAAATCTGTTTGGTTTGTTGTGTTGATGATTGAGTTATATTCTGGTTAGGGACTGGCAGGATTTGCACTTTGTTCAAATCTGGTTGGTTTTTGGGTTGACGATTGTATTATATTTTGGTTAGGGACTGGAAAGATTTGCACTTTGTTCAAATCTGGTTGGTTTTTGACTTGACGATTGAATTATATTTTGGTTAGGGACTGGAAAGATGTGCACTGTGTTCAAATCTGGTGGGTTTTTGGGTTGACGATTGAGTTATATTTCGGTTGGGGACTGGCAGTATTTGCACTGTGCTCAAATATGGTGGGTTTTTGGGTTGATGACTGAGTTATATTTTGGTCGGGGATGGGCAGGATTTGCACAGTGTTCAAATATGGTTGGTTTTTTGGTTAATGACTGACTTATATTTTGGTTAGGGATTGGCAGGATTTACAGTGTGCTCAAATTTGGTGGGTTTTTGGGTTGATGACTGAGTTAAATTTTGGTTAGGAACTGAAAAGATTTGCATTGTGTTCAAATCTGGTTGGGTTTTTTGGATGATGACTGAGTTATATTTAAGTCTGGGACTGGCAGGATTTGCACAGTGTTCAAATATGGTGGGTTTTTTCGTTGATGATTGAGTTATATTTTGGTTAGGGATTGGCAGGATTTGCACTGTGCTCAAATCTGGAGGGTTTTTGGGTTGATGATTGAGTTATATATTGGTCCGGGATCGGCAGGATTTGCACTGTGTTCAAATCTGGTGGGTTTTAGGGTTGATGACTGAGTTATATTTTAGTTGGGACGTGGCAGGATTTGCAATATGCTCAAATCTGGTTGGTTTTTGGGTTGACGATTGAATTATATTTTGGTTAGGGATTGGCAAGATTTGCACTGTGTTCAAATATGGTGGGTTTCTGGGTTGATGACTGAGTTATATTTTAATCGGGGATCGACAGGTTTTGCACTGACTTCAAATCAGGTAGGTTTTCGGGTTATCGATTGAATTATATTTTGGTCAGGGACTGGCAGTATTTGCACTGTGCTCAAATATGGTGGGTTTTTGGGTTGATGAATGAGTTATATTTTGGTCGGGGATCGGCAGGATTTGCACAGTGTTCAAACATGGTTGGTTTTTTGATTGATGACTGAGTTATATTTTGGTTAGGGAGTGGCAGGATTTGCACTGTGCTCAAATCTGGAGGGTTTTTGGGTTGTTGACTGAGTTATATTTTGGTCGGGGACTGGCAGGATTTGCACTGTGCTCAAATCTGGTGAGTTTCCGGGTTGATGACTGAGATATATTTTGGTCGGGGATCGGCAGGATTTGCATTGTGTTCTAACATGGTGGGTTTTAGGGTTGATGACTGAGTTATATTTTGGTTAGGGATTGGTAGGATTTGCACTGTGCTCAAATCTGGAGGGTTTTTGGGTTGTTGACTGAGTTATATTTTGGTCGGGGACTGGCAGGATTTGCACTGTGCTCAAATCTGGTGAGTTTCCGGGTTGATGACTGAGTTATATTTTGGTTGGGGATCGGCAGGATTTGCATTGTGTTCAATTCTGGTGGGTTTTTGGATTGATGACCGAGTTATATTTTGATCGGGGACCGGCAGGATTTGCACTGTGCTCAAATCTGGTGGGTTTTTGGTTCACGATTGAATTATATTTTGGTTAATGACTGGAATGATTTGCACTGTGTTCAAACCGTGTGGATTTTGGGGTTGATGACTGAGTTATATTTTTGTCTGGGACTGACATTATTTGCACTGTGCTCAAATCTGTTTGGTTTTTGGGTTTACGATTGAATTATATTTTGGCTAGGGACTGGAAAGATGTGCACTGTGTTCAAATCTTGTGGGTTTTTGGGTTGATCATTGAGTTATATTTTGGTTGGGGATTGGCAGGATTTGCACTGTGTTCAAATCTGGTGTGTTTTTGGGTTGACGATTGAACTATATTTTGGTTAGGGACTGGAAAGATTTGCACTTTGTTCAAATTTGGTGGGTTTTTTTCTTGACGATTGAATTATATTTTGGTTAGGGACTGCCAAGATGTGCACTGTGTTCAAATCTGGTGGGTTTTTGGGTTGACGATTGAGTTATATTTTGGTTAGGGACTGGCAGGATTTGCACTGTTCTCAAATCTGGTGTGTTTTTGGGTTGATGACTGAGTTATATTTTGGTGGGGGATCAGCAGGATTTGCACTGTCTTCAAATCTGGTTGGTTTTTGGGTTGACGATTGAGTTATATTTTGGTTAGCGACTGGAAAGATTTGCACTTTGTTCAAATCTGGTGGATTTTTTGGTTGATGACTGAGTTATATTTTGGTCGGGGATCGGCAGGATTTGCACTGTCTTCAAATCAGGTGGGCTTTTGGGTTGACGATTGAATTATATTTTGGTCGTGGACTGGCAGGATTTGCACTATGCTCAAATCTGGTGGTTTTTATGTGTTGATGATTGAATTATATTTTGGTTGCGGACTGGAAAGATTTGCACTGTGTTCAAATCTGCTTATAGATCTGGTAGCTCGTAATTACCTGTAGCTCGTACAGCTTGCTTGCTCCAATTTAAAATAAAACTGGCGCGAATGACTCACTTCATTGGTAGTATAGATCAATTGGTATGATCAATATGAAGGTAGGTAGCTTGCTTGTAGATCTGGTACCTCGTAATTTCCGGTAGCTCATACAGCTTGCTTGTCCGTATTTAAAAAAGATCTTGCGCAAATGACGACACTTCAATAGTAATATAAATCGATTGGTATGATTGGTATGAAGGTAGGTTGCTTGCTTGTAGATCTGATAGCTCGTAATTACCAGTAGCTCGTACAGCTGGCTTTTTCAAATTTAACCCCAACCCTATGAGTGTAGATACCTTGCTGATAGCTTACACATGAATTTGGTTGGTTGGCTAATGGTAGAATTGGAACTGGTAAGAATTGGTACAGATTAGAACACCTTTGGTAATTCTGATCTGACTTGATGCACACTAGTACTAGTAGAAATTGTACGCGATATTGTATGAGTACTTCTTACCATAACTTTACTGACACATACTTGTTACAATACATACAATAACTATGTACTCAACAACTCCACAGGGCCCCTGCAAAGCACTAATTGCGGAGGGGGACATATTGGTGGAGTCGCTGGTGCAGGGACTGAACTCAAAGGAGATAAGCTGCAGGCCCTGTGGTAGTTATTAAATTCCTTTCGTGACCAGAAGTACCAAAGCTACCAGATGGTAGATACCCTATTCGTACGAATCCATGAGTCCCGTATCAATCAAAGTAATCGATTCCCACGGCATATTGATTCCCACGGTGCATCGATTCCCATTGCGCATCAACGGTGAGCAATCCCTGTTTTACAGTATTGCCATCGTTCTTCGGTGAGCAAACTCTGATTTCATAAAATATCACACGAGCTACGGGAGCAATTCCTGACCTTAATGATAAACAATTCATGGAGTCTTCCTAACAGAACAAGAGAAGAAAACCGTTGGCGTGTGATTCTCACACAGTATATATATATGCATACAGATATATATGGTCAACGACCAATACATGTACGGAAATAATCAGCGAGTAATCTCATCACTACGCAACAGCAGTTGCAACGTATTCATCTCAATAAAAGAGATATCTTGCATTTCGGCAAGATTTCACTTTATCTCATACTTTTAACATTCAACTGATTTATATCCCAAAATTCACACTAGTTGCTACCAACTACTTGTAATCTACATACTAAGGTCTGTCTCGCTGCAATCTGAACAAGTCACAGCAAGAAGAGATCTGGCGTTTCCCTAGTCTTGCCTGTAGTCCAATTATCCGTTGCCGAAAGTATCCAACCACAATTGTCACGCATAGAGTACAATCGTTCGTCTACTAACACACTAACGCAGCGTTGCTGTTCTTCAGAAGCCTTTGAATCAGACCCTCAACGGACCGGATTCAGAAGGAAAATAATAGATTAACAGTCGCAAGCTCCAAGGTGGCTTGCACACAAAAAGGAACAGGAACGAAATTGAATACAATCCCTACGCTGGCGCATGCCAGTCGCACATCGTACACAAAGCAGATTTCATTCTCACTCACCGCGCGATTCCTTCGAAGGATCGGAAATGTCACAAATGCCGAACATACCGGTAATGCCCGCCAATGTATTTGGGGGCAAGAACAACACAGGTGATGTCGAAGTTACTACTGCCAACCATTTACCCAGTTTTGACACTGATATGAAGACGATACTCGTATCCCTACTCCGCGTAACAAGTGAGACAAATAACAAGTTGTGTTTAGCTCTCAAGGAAGGCGGATTATGCGAGTGGAATGCATTTCTCGACGCACTTATCGAGCCGGATTTTGCACGTGAGCTTACCTATACTGAGGGAGGACTACCAACGCATATCCCTCGATCCATCCAAAGGATCATAGAGGCACCTGCGGAGTTTGCTCTCGAACTACAAGAAGATGAGAAAGAATGGAAAGATGTAAAATCATATACGTATAAGGAATTCCAACCATTCCGCATAGAACGCGCCCTACGCATGCAGAACGAATCTGCTCTGAACCCTCCACCTCCTCCGCCGGGAAGTAACAAAAAGTCACCTCAGCAGGTAAAGTACGAATCATGGTGCCGAAAAGCACGGGATGAAAAGTCTTTTACGCCCCTCACGAATGACTCAAGATTCGAACATTGGCTCGTAGGTTTCAAAGCTAAACTCGAGGCATACGACATCGACACAGAAACATTCCTTGATGAAACCTGGCCTCCAGCTGCGCTTCAAGGTTATACACGTGACCGTTTCGTCAAACAGTGTGCCTTCTTCTGGGTACTAATGTTGGAAGTTTTCAAGAGCGATCTCTCCGCATCATGTGTACACAGCCATTCTACCACTCGTAATGGACGTCAAGCATACTTTGATTTCGTAAACCTTCACAGCGAATCAAAAGCCAAGGTATATGACAATTCGACTCAACTACAAGCGCTACTAAAGTTGAATCTCAGCAATTGGAAAGAATCCAAAGTGAAATTCATCACACATTGGTTTGATGAATTAAATCTACTCAACAAGCTCCGTCCTCCCAACAAGCCCCTTGAGTACCATACTGCAAAATCAGCATTATGTCAGGCATGCTATTCCAGCTTTCAGCTAAGTGAACAGTTTGCCAAAGTCAAGGATCCAGGTGGGACGAATAGCACCGTGACAGATGCAGTCGCTGAAGCAGCTGCTATTCACAAACTTAAAATCACGCTTCTACTTGAAGCAACTCGACTTGATTCCCAGTCCGCGATGGCGGCTCCTTGGTCGACTGTACGTGCACACGTTCATGACTTCTCATCTGAACAAAGCCAAAACCATGACGACTTTGCTCTCCCTATCGAATTTGAAGGAGACTATCAAGACTATGCGGTATTTAAGGCTGGACGTACCCCTGACCCTACCACGCGCCTGTCCACAAACATCTGGAAGGCCCTGTCACGTCAGGACATGAAGAGTTGGCTAAGTTTTTCTCCGGAAGGCAAGAAAATTGTGGTCGCATCGTTACGACACGACTGACTCTCAAAGGATCAACCTGACCCCAACAATGTAAAGCCCATCACCCGGAAGGCATATCAACATGGACACTCTGTATCATTCCAAGAAGACAATACTTCGAACAAAGATGAACATGCCAATTCCGCAGCAGACCTACATCCTGCTGTAGAAAATGATCGTAGAGGTGTTTTCCATGCATCATTAGGTGTATACAAATCAACAACCTCTTCATCCAAGGACCAGCGACCTCTCAAGTCTTCCGTGTCACCCGCGCATCCCGCTTGATTCCTCTCCAAAAACCCTGACATTTGGTACAAAAAGGACGGTGACACCCAAATACCTGTAGGAACATCCTCCTATTCCGCCAATTTTCACCAGTGGTATAATCCTGACGATGATCTGACCTTTCCTAACGATAGTCCAGTAACGTCGTACACACACCGCATACATAAAACTACGGTTACTAGTCCTGGTTTTGCCATGGTCGATCGCGGCGCAAATGGTTGCATCATCGGCAATGATGCATGCCTCATCTCCAAGGATATCCCACCACGATATGTCAATGTCACCGGCATTAACAATCACCAGGTACAAAATATTCCCATTGCTACATGCGGCGCTTATTCCATATCGAACAGAGGTCCCGTCATTATTAAATTCCTTTCGTGTCTAAGTTGGTAGAGGTACGAGATCGAAAATAATGAGACCTCGAAAAATTACTGTTCGATACTTAACTGGAGGAGAAGAATCGATCGTCAATACCGAGCTCATTCTTACGATCGAGTCCGATACTTAGTGATCCAAGGAAGAACACATGACAGATGTTAACATATGTTACCTTCTGTTAAGTGTCTTGTTTTCAAGAAAAGACAGCAGAGGTTTGAAACTCTGCTCACAAATATACGTGTTGTATTAGCGGCAACACGATATTCACCGTAATACGGTAATTTTCCGTACAAAATACACGTAAATTCACGTGCTGTATTAGCGGCAGCACCGACCTTTAAAAGAGATACTTGCTCTCCAGCAAGAAACATCTCTTCATCTTATTCTTTTAAATTATTTGATTATTCAACCTTAAACCTTGCACCGGACGCCTCCCTTGCGTCCCTTTTGTAGAACTACAAGCCTAAGATCCAACTGATTGCATCGAATGGTCGATAGTCAGAATGGATCTGATTGGATTCGCATCCAGTCGTAGTGGATATCAGAGAAATATTAGAAACAACTGACCGGCACCTCAACCGGCCTGCAGCTAAAGCTCCTGTTGCTCTTCTTTGCCTTTGGATTAAATCAGCTCAACAGCCAGTTTAAAAAGGAAATTAACAGATTAACAGTCGCAAGCTTGTTGAAGCTTGCAAAAGAAGAAGGAGCAACCGTCGAGGAGCAAACGTCGACGACAATTCGACAGCAGATCATCGAACGATCGACTACAGCCGACGATCGATAGTTCTCTGATCCGATTACAGTATAACAAAGAACAAATACCCAGGACCCTATCGACCTACGATTACACACAACAATGCCTACCGCTCCGGTTGATGGAAGAACAAGAAGCAGATCGACAGGACGATTCCAAACACTCCAACCTGGAAGCGCAGCAACCACACCTCGGCTACCCACCGCAGATGTGGCACCCGACCAACAGAGTAATCCAAGCCAAGAGGATGAAGAGGACACACCTATCGCGGACCTCTTCCCGTCGTTTGACCGACCACTTGCCACATTCTTGCATGAAATCTTTGACATACCAAGGGAACGAAATGACGCCCTATGTGAGGCTCTCATTGCTGCAAGGATCAAGACATGGCTGGCCTTCTTGTACATCGAGAACATTGGAGACCTAGTTTTCCTCGAAGGGGGAGTAAGAACCCCAATTTATCGACATGTACAGACGTCCATACAGCAAGTCATTGACTACGGCGAGCATCTCACAGCACAAGGACAAGACCCAGAGGATAGAACCCAGTATACCAAAGACAACTTTCAAAGCTACTGTTTTAGTGCTGTCAGAGCCAGAAGAGCATCTGGAACGAATATTGCAATCACTAGCACCGGCACGCCTCGACGACAACAAGAAAGATCCTCCAAGCCCATCGAACAGCTTAGATATGAATCCTGGACCAAGAAATCAAGGGATGAATCCACCTTTCCCATCCTGCAGAATGATGCAAGGTTTGAACGCTGGCTTGTCAAATTCAAGGCCAAGCTGGAAACGTCTGACATAGATACTCGCACATTCCTTGACCCAAGCTGGCCTGATACACCACTCGTCGGGTATGAAAAAGCTCTCCATGACAAGCAATGTGCTTTCTTCTGGACCCTTGTCCTACATGCTCTTCAGAGTGATCTCTCCTACTCCTGCGTGCTCAGCCATACCTCCTCCAGAGATGGTAGACAAGCCTTCTTTGACTTTGTTTCATTGCACGACCGGTCCAAATCCAAAGTATATGACACCTCCATCGTGATGCAACAACTATTGGATATTGATCTGAGGACATGGAAAGATACCAAGGTCAAGTTCATCACCCAGTGGTTTGCACAGTTGGAACATCTCAATACACTACGCGATCCACAGAGGCCACTTGATTTTGATACTGTCAAAACGCACCTTTGCAAGGCCTGCAGTAGCAGCTTCCAGCTCAGTGAACAGTTCTATAAGGTTGATGATCCTCCTGCAGCACAGGACTTGATTAAGTTTAGGCAGCATGAAGCCGTTGCTATCAGTGAATTGAAAAATACCCTCCTCCTTGAAGCCACCAGACTGGATTCCCAAGCTTCCCTGTCCCAACCTCGAAGTCGGATGTCTGTCAAAGCCAACACCCATGATTTCTCTTCTGTGACGCAGTCCACATATTCTGGCATAACTGATGACTCGGCATCATATTTACCTCCTATTGATTTTGATGGCGACTACCAGGACTACGCTGTTTACAAAGCTGGAAGAACCCCAGACCCAACCACAAGACTACCATCTGCAGTTTGGAAAACTCTCTCTAAGCAAGGTATGAAGCATTGGCTTGGATTTACCGCTGATGACAAGAAGCGACTAGTTGCTTGCCTCCGGCCTGAGCTCCTTGATGCCGCATTACCACCGGACCCCAATTCCAGCAAGCCTATCACACGTCGGGCTTATGAGCACCATACTGATGAGCAGGTCCTCTCACGCGCTACTGAGCAAGTCCTATCGCCTGCTGACGAGAGCTCCGCCAGATCTGCATTCCATGCATCACTTGGTGTATACAAATCATCTTCCCAATCAGACACCAGGCCTCTCAAGTCTTCTGTTTCTCCTGCACACCCAGCCCGATTCCTTGCAGACAACCCTGATATACTTTACAAGAAAGAAGGCAATGTCTATATCCCTGTTGAACAAACCTCACGATCAGTGAACTTTCACTATTGGGCACCTATGGAATGTGAATCTCCTGTTTCATCAGCAGACCCCATCGCTACTTATCACTCAAGCAAAACTGCTGTATCCACACCTGGTTCTGCTATGGTTGACAGAGGTGCAAATGGGTGTATCATCGGAAATGACGCATGTCTCATCTCTAAAGATATTCCCCCAAGATATGTCAACGTAACTGGTATAAACAACCACCAAATCCAGAACATCCCTATTGCAACATGCGGCGCCTACTCTGTCTCCAACAGAGGTCCTGTCATTATCATCTTTCATGAGAGTGCATACACCGGACAACACCCATCTATCCTGTCTTCCCCCCAGATGGAAGCATACCACTCAATCGTGGATGACTCCTCTCTCAAGACAGGCGGCTCCCAAGTCATTACCACTACTGACGGTCATGTCTTTCCTCTCAGTATATGCCATGGCTTACCTTATCTTGCTATGCGCAAGTATACCAGTGCAGAATTCGCTAGTCTTCCCCACGTCATAATGACAAGTGATCAGCATTGGAACCCATCTGTACTGGATAACGCATATACCCCACAGGATGATACATTCATTCAGAAATACCCACCTGTTTCCACATCACTTCCATATCAAGATTATGATGAATTTGGGGCGATTAGGGATATCAACATTGGCACCTCCTTCACAGTCACCTCATTCTTATCCAATAGGACTACCTCCTCCCTACAGGCCTCGGATGTTTCTGATACTTCATTTTGGATTAGCCCCACTGATTACATTCATCAAGACATCCTTAGTAGGTGCTCTAATCAATCTCCTTCCACCTTTTTCACTGCTGCAGCCCATGTTCAATCGCCCACCGATATTGATTACCTGTCCCTGAAACCCTTCTTTGGATGGATCTCCCTTGACCGTATCAAGGCCACTTTCAACAATTCCACACAATATGGCTCACTATCACTCAGTCCCGATGGTAACATCTTCAAAAGGTTCCAATCACCACAGCCTGCCATGAATGTCCGACCTTTCAATGATGATGTCCTCTCTGATGTCGTATATTCCGACACCCCTGCCATCAATGGTGGTTCCAAAATTGCTCAAGTTTTCTTTGGTCGCAAATCCCATATCATTCATGTTGAAGAAATGAGGACTACTGCTGATTTTCTCCCTTGCCTCCAAAATTTTGTTCGGCAATGGGGTAGACCACTCAGATTGCTCTGTGATCATGGCTCTTACCAGTCCAGCAAATCAGTTCTTGACTACCTCAAGATGATGTGGATTGGCTTATGGCAAAGTGAACCATACCATCAACACCAAAACCTCTTTGAACGGAGATACCAGACCTTCAAACGCATTGTCAATAGAATCATGGATCGAACGGGCACTCCACCACATCTCTGGCTTCTCTGCATGCAATATGTTGGCCGCCTCATGAATCACTTGTCTGACCCCACCCTCTCTGACAAACAGCCTTTCTTTATTGCAACTGGTATCATTGGTGACATCAGTCCCTACCTTAGTTTCTTCTGGTTTGAGCCCGTCTACTACAAGACTCCTGATAACCAGTTTGGCTCACAGACCACTGAATGTCTTGGTCACTTTGTTGGCATTGCTGCGCATGTTGGTAATAGCCTATGTTTCACCATCTGGGATCCCATCACCAATAAACTCGTTGATCGCTCTGGTGTACGCACTGCTCTAACTCCTGAGCATCGTAACAAGCGCGCTGGCTTGTTCACTGATGATGGCTTTCTTGCATGGCGCAAGGCTAAGGATGCTTCCCTCACTCCTAAGTCTTCTGGTGATAGTCCCTCCTTCCAACATACTAAACCAACCCGTTCCGTCCCAGCATCACCTCCTCTGCCCATCACAAAGCCATCCTTGCCTACATTCCTTTATTCCAAGGTTCCTAATACACGAAGCTTTGTACCTTCTCCTCTCCCTAACAACTATGGGGAGATTCTTGATGGTCCTCCAACCCCTCACATCTTCAGCAAAACCCCTACCGGCGTACCTGTTACTGAAGATGATTTTGGTCCCCCTGAGCTAGCATATTTTGATGTTAGTGAAGTCACACCTACACTCATCAATCCTGCTACCCCTTCTGTAGGCCCATCTGAGGTAGTTGTTACTGATGAAGAAGGCAATGCACAATTTCACGCTGATGGCAAACCCATCACCATCCCTGCCATCCCCGCTGCTGACTTGCAAGGTCAATCCTTTCTAATGGCCCTCCCAGATGGCACACAGAAACGAATGACAGTTGTTGATGTTGAAAACAGCATTGAGCAAAACAAAGACTTCATCAAGTTCAAGTGCAAGCATACGATTGCATCGAATGGTCGATAGTCAGAATGGATCTGATTGGATTCGCATCCAGTCGTAGTGGATATCAGAGAAATATTAGAAACAACTGACCGGCACCTCAACCGGCCTGCAGCTAAAGCTCCTGTTGCTCTTCTTTGCCTTTGGATTAAATCAGCTCAACAGCCAGTTTAAAAAGGAAATTAACAGTCATCCTCATTTTCAATGAATGTGCATATACAGGCCGACACCCTTCTATATTGTCTTCCGGCCAGATGGAAGCATATTTTTCCACTGTCGATGACACATCCATCAAAGCGGGCGGTGGACAGGTAATCACCACCTCCGATGGATATGCACTGCCTCTTAGCATACGACACGGTTTACCATACCTTGCGATGCGAAAGTACACGACTATTGAGTTTGATACGCTCCCACATGTTATCATGACATCCGATAAACATTGGGACCCATCTGTTCTTGATACCACCATCAGTGCAAAAGATGAACAATTTCTCCAGAAATATCCTCCTCAGCCACAGCAACTTCCATATGCCGATTAGGACGAATACGGAAATCCACGTTGCCTTGAAGGATTGGATATCTCTGTATCCCCCGGCTCTTCCATGGTCACGTCTCTCAGTTCATATTCCAGCCAATCCACTCGGTCTCCCTTCCTTCCTATTGATGATCATAGAACCAACGATCGATCATTTTGGCTTACTTCCACCGACTACATTCACCAGGAACGCCTCGCATGCTGCACTTTACCCGATGCCTCTGGGACAGTCACTGCGTTTCCGACGGATTGTACTGCCAGTGATACTACACGTATTGCAGCTACGCCCCGTGAAAGATACCCCAACGAACATGACTACTTATCCCTGAAACCTTTCTTTTGTTGGGTTTCCACAGATCGCATCAAAGCTACATTTGAAAACTCAACCCAATATGGTTCATTGGCGGTTAGCCCTGATGGAAACATTTTCAAACATTTCCATTCCCCCTAGCCGGCCATGAACGTTTGACCCTTCAATGACGACGTTATGTCTGATGCTGTCTATTCAGATGTCCCAGCAATTGATGGTGGCTCCAAGATTGCTCAGATCTTCTTCGGTCGAAAGTCACATATTATACACATTGAAGAAATGCGTACCACCGGCAATTTTCTATCTTGCTTCCAGAACTTCGTTCGAAAATGGGGCAGGCCCATTCGCCTCCTATGCGACCACGGTAACTACCAATCTAGTAAGAAGGTCGTCGATTATCTCAAAATCCTATGGATTGGACTCTGGCAAAGTGAACCTTATCACCAACACCAGAATCAATTCGAACGTCGATATCAAACGTTCAAACGCATTGTCAACCGCGTCATGGATCGTACAGGCACAACACCACATCTATGGCTACTGTGCATGACATACGTCGCTGGTCTCCTCAATATTATTTCTGATCCTACGATTTCAGACAAACAACTGGTCTTCATTGCTACCGGTACACTTGGCGACATCAGCGCATACACCAGTTTCTTCTGGTTTGAACCTGTTTATTTCAAGACCAACGACTCCCCTTTTGGTACCCACGTCCGAGAACTGTTTCTCGGCCCCCCGCGGGCTATCGCGCGCTATTTTTACAATTCTCGACCCTATTTTTTAAATTTCCTACCTTTTTAGGTCGCGTGTCTACTAAAATACCTCGCGCGTCGCACACCTTTACTTTTGAGACAATATCTCGTCACTCCTCAAATAAAATAACTATTTTAGGGTTAAGGATATCATATTCGTTTCGTGACAAGCACTATTTTGTGTACAACTTGTGCACTAATGACTTATTTCATTTTCTCAACATGTTTCCACCATACCGGTATAATGGGCTCCGACCCAAATCCTCCAACTCCAACTCAAATCCCAACTCCAACTCCATGTCAACTCCAAGTCAAATCCACCCCAGGCGGGCTATTGCACTCAAGGGTTTTGTTCCTGTTTAACGCCAGGAAGATCTGCTGTATTTTCAGAAGCTACACCGTCGGAATCGCCACTCCAATGTTGTTCGCTCTCAAATAACCCGCTTTGTGGATAGATGCTGCTGGTTACATTCAGATCGACTTGATCATTGCTAGTAGGATCGACGCTTTCAATTTTAACATTTGGATCATTTCTTTTTTCTTCACGAATCTTACGAATCATTTTTTGGTGTCGATTAATCTCTTTCTTGTGATAAACAACCATTTTCCAGTGTTCTTGTTCGAGATTGGCTGGGTGTTCCTGAATCACCTTTTGTAGTTTGTAAATTCCCTCCATGGTTGGTTCGACTGTCGATTGGATGATTAGTATTAGTAGTATCAGTAGAGTAGATTATCTATTCGAAGATTAGGTAGTAGTAACACCTAACACGTTGGTATTTGTTTTCCTCGTCGGAAAGATAATGAAATAATCAATTATAATGATGAAGTACTAGCGAAAATAATGTATTACTAGTATCTACTAGTAATAACTCATGCAAAATAGCGTACTAGTTGGTTTTACCGGTACATGAAAGTCGGAATCAACTCGATCGTAATCAACAAAACAATTGTCCACGATTTCCATTTCGATAATCAACAACGCAATTGTCCACGATTTCGTACTAGTATCTACTAGTAATAACTCATGCAAAATAGCGTACTACAGAGTAGTTGGTTTTACGGGTACATGAAAGTCGGAATCAACTTGATCGCAATCAACAAAACAATTGTCCACGATTTCCATTTCGATAATCAACAACGCAATTGTCCACGATTTCCATTTCGATTCACATTTCCGTGCACCTTATGGAAGAACTGACGCGCCTGCCAACAAATGTTTGGAATAACTGATGGGATTGACCCGTCCGGCGCTGTGTATTAACCCTCTTAAGGAGTTGACTGTACGTACTGTTCACTACTAAACATATTGTACGAGGAATGTTGCAATCATCACTAAGTAGTAATGCATTTACTTTACGGACCATTTTTGCAATCGAAGTATGGTAGTAAGGAAATCTACCGGACAAGAAAACACATCACCCACAAAATAATACGCTTATTTAATTTTTTCCTTTCAACGATTCATCTTTTTGACCTCTGTCCTCTCGACCCATTCTACTGATATTTTCCTTCAAACAACTCAGCAACATCATGCCTCCTGCTATTAAAACCTCTCTTGTATTCTACTGCCGTGGTTGCTGGGATAAGAAAGGAAAAGATTCAAAGGATTTTTTAGGATATAAATCCATTTCAAATGGTAACTTGAAATACGTCTCCACCGGCCTAAGAAAACATCTCTGGCATAGAGATTCGTGCCGGGATTTCTACCATAGTCAGGGTCTAATTAAACGAAAGATCTATAACTTCTCCACCTCTATCAGAGTGCAGCCTACCTTGCCGTCTGTTCAACATTCTCCGTCAGATTTTGGGATGACTATGACACAAAACGGTCCATCTGTTCCCCCTTCCTATCTCTCCCAGCACCACACCGTCACAAGTCAATCAGCCACGGGTCTTCATTCCGTTCTAAACCAACAGATTGTCCATGATGTCTTTTTACCGCCAATGGATCGGAACGCCATTGAATCTTACATGGCTGTTTCCACTGTTCAAGATGAAGATGCATTCCCGCTGAATAATGTTAATTTCCTTTTGAAACTGGCTGTTGAGCTGATTCAATCCAAAGGCAAAGAAGAGCAACAGGAGCTATGGCTGCAGGCCGGTTGAGGTGCCGGTCTGTTTGTGGTCTAATATTTCTCTGATATCCACTACGATTGAACGCTAGTCCAATCAGATCTATTCTAACTACCGGTGGGCTCAGTCAGTTAGATCTTAGTCTTGTAGTTCTACAATGGGAAGCATGTCTACCGGTGCAAGGTTTAAGGTTGAATAATCAAATAATCTAAAAGTATAAGATGAAGAGATGTTTCTTGCTGGAGAGCAAGTATCTCTTTTAAAGATCGTACGAACTGCCGCTAATACAGCACGTATTTTATACAGCAGAAAACAAGTAACAAGTTCGTGAGCAGCGCTTCGAACCTCTGCTGTCTTTTCTTGAAAACAGCACACTTAACAAGAGATTGCATGTGCGAACCTCTAGTGTGTGTTCTTCTTCGATTGCTGAGTATCAAACGTCGATCGTAAGAATGACTGTGGTTTGATCACTAAGTATCGAATTTTGGGTGTCAGAATGACGATTGCACCTCTGGTTTGGTCTTACTCGTAAGAATGACTGTTGTTCGACCACTAAGTATCGAATTTGGGTGTCAGAATGACGATTGCACCTCTGGTTCGATCGTATTCCGATCTCACATAGAGAAAGAGGTCTCATTATACCAAACACTAAAGGTGCATATGACTTGATCGTTTATATCTTCGGCAGCTGCAGTACTGTAAGTTACGTAGAAATATACGTACGTGATTTAGAGTACTGTAGTTTTCGCGTACGTGCAAAAGGAATTTAATATGCCCCATCTTCTCACAAGTGATGAAGCGCAAGCAGTATCTCTGTTAGAAGAACAAACAAATTCCCTGAGTACGTATGTGAGGAACATGTAATATGCCCCATCTGCTTACTCGATAGAAAGGATGAGTACCAAAAGAGAAGGATGCCCCATGATTGGGCATGGATTTGCATAGATCAACAAGGTGCCCCATGATTAGGCATCGAGTTTGCATAGAGTAAGATGTTCCATGATTGGACATTAACTAGTCGTAGATGTTGGATCAATTGTAGATTGTGGATCAATCGGAGATCAGTTTGGATCGAGGAAGGTTGGAAATCGATACGATCGTAGATCGGGTATCACAATCGGATGGAGAAGGCATCGATTGATTGGAGATGGATGGATCGTATATGTCAACAATAACGAATCACCTATCTTGGGAGGAATCGTAGGAGTTGATTCGTAGATATCAACTTGGAACAAATTGTAAAGGTAGAATCGGTACAGTATGATCGTAGACATCGATCACAATCGGATGGAGATGATTGATTGATCGATCGAATTGCATGAATCGTAGTAGCAAATCGGTATTCTTCTTACTCGGGAGGGAGGAAGGAACCATATCAAGACCAAGAATATGGCATGTGTGATCGTAGTCCACTAGGTTGAATCGTGGAATAGGGTTGGGAATTGAATCGTAGTATCTGGGTCCTACGATTAGATCGTAGATCAAAGCGTAGATCATATCGTAGATCAAATTGTAGATCGAATTGTAGATCACATCGTAGATCAAATAGTATCAATCAAATAGTAGCAATCAAAACGTATGAGGCGAGATGATTGAGTAGTCGTAGAAGAGTTACCAGGTAGATGATCACATATAGAATCATAGAAATCGATGTATCGTAGATTCTCAAATATCGGTTGATTGGATCTGAGGATCATGGGTATGATTGGAGCGTAGATTGATCTTAGATTGATCATAGATGGATCGTAAATCAGATCATAGATCATAACGGCGATCAAATCGTAGTGAAACATACGATTCGTTTGATCAGAGATCGAATAACTTGATCAAAACGTGATATACCAGGTGAAACATACGATTCGTTTGATCAGAGATCGTTGTATCGTGTACATCAGCAATAGCGAATCGTGAAATTGATCGTAGAAATCAACTTGAGTGCATGTTGATTCGTAGGAGTCAGAGCCATACGATGTTGATAATCGAGCTAATCGTATTGTCAAATCGCAATCACCGTTACTGAGAATCGAATTGGATGATCGATATTGTGGAATCAAATGGTTGCCCTTTTTAATTGGAAAGGAAGACTTGTGAGTGGTCGTAATGGCTGTCTTGTACAGAAGAAGTGCCCCTGCAAGAGAGCCGTAAAGGTAACAGGGCAAGTGATGACCAATAGAAACTAAGATCGGTGCAATTTCGTAGATGGAACCGATGATTTGTAGAAAGCGAGTGATCAAAATCAATCGTAATCGAAGCGTGATACCTGTAGACTTGATCATGGACAAAGCATAGAAGTCGAGTAATCAAAGGCAACGAGAATTGGGTGAAATCGTAGAAATGGAATCGAATCGGAGATGATTGAGTGATCGTACAACGAACCGGAAATCGGTTGATCGAAGAATGAATCATAGATTGATCATGAATCAAAATCGCGTGATCATAGATCAAATGGTGTCCCATGATTGGAATAGATAGTAGATCAAAACGTAGATTGGATCTGTCAGGTGACGCCGTCATAGAGCCAATTGGCAATCAAGAGAGTAGCATGTAATTGATACAGCTTGAGCTTGATAGCATCACGGTGCCGCTTGGTGATACAAACAGCAGGCAAAACGTAGGTCATAGAATAAGTAGATGGCTTCCCAACTGGACAAAATGATGCCCCATAAAGAGGCTTCTTAACTGAGCTTGAAACGACACTATCTTTAGAAGATGCCCCAGATGGTGGAAGTTGCAAAGAAGAATTGCAAGAAGGCTGGGGTGCAGAACGAGCACGATGAAATGCCACGGTTTCAGACTGAGGATAAAATGTCCATCTAGAGTTGGTGGGAGGTGTATAGAAAGTTCGAGCTCGAGGGGAATGTGACGCACCATTGCGTTTAGAGGGAACATCTCCAGTAGGAATGTCTGCAGGAACAATATTAGGAGTGGAGAAAGGGTCAACTTTGCTGAAGCGTACGGATTCAGTGCTGGGGGAATATGTCCAAGTGTAGGTAGAAGTACCGGTGGAGGTGGAATCAGCAGTTGATCCAGGATTGGAACTACCAGGGAGTCCTGTAGGGGTCTCGGGATTGTCAACAGTAGGGTGGTCAGCCGTTTTGCAAGCAGTAGTAGGAGGGCTGTTATGAACAGCGGGAGTACTACTGGTGGAATGAACAGGCGCGTGAGTTGACACTGGTTTGTGGAGCTGGCGTATCGGGTTTGTCCCTGGTCCATCTGGTGGTATGCCGTGAGTGTTCACTACTACCCTGTTGGCCGTGGAGTCTCTGTTGGCTTTGACGATCCCACGCCAGTATTTCCTAAAGGCTTCCTTGGTGTAATGGTCACGTTCTTCCCAGTCGAGGCCCTGTTCAGCGAGTCGTCGACCAAAATCAACGAATCGCTGTAACCTTATCTGTACATGCCGAGAGAGTGGTACTCTCGCATCCCCGTCGTGATATTCAAGATCATCGATGGCTTCTATGTATAGGAAATCTGACCATGTCCTATACTGGCTATTGATGAGCGCCTCACACAAAGTGCTGTGGGATTCTTGGGGGACATCGAAGGAGTCGTGTAGGAATGTGGCTAACGCTTGATCAAATGATGGGAATAGTGGTGCGAGATCTGAGGTACTCATGATGAATGAGGGGAGTGGTGCCATTCGCGTTCAGTGCTGGGGGAATTTTTTTTTTTTTTTTTTTTTATCGATCGTCGTCCTTAGTCGAGTCGATCGAGGATCTGCCGTCGGATTGCTTTGTCAATACTGGAAGATAGAGGACCAGAATGGAGTCAGCGTGCCGTCGTTGATTGAGAGAAGAAAATTTCGCTTTCAAAAAAAATGGTCGCGTGGGAGGCCCACTGATCTGGAAGAATAGAAGTAACGGATACAGGAACGCGTAGAGGCCTTCTATTCGTGAGGTTACTAAGCAGTGGGTATGGGGAAACTTTGGTCTTGCGGGGATTCTCGTGCGGGGATTTGACAGGCCGTTGGGATGTCGAAGCGCCGGAAAAGAATCGTTACAAACGCCGTAATTTTCTCGTATCAAGAAAGTTGGATGTCTCTATCAATATTGGGAGATGGAGGACAGGACTGGTATCAGCGTGCTCGCAATATTGTGGGGAAACCGTTTTCGATGAGGTATGACTTGCCGGTCACGCGGAGAGGCAACGAAAATCCGTTTCCTGCGTTTGTTGCGGTAGACCAAGAACGCCGTAGTCTTCTTCCGTTGAGAAAATTGGATATCTCTGTCAGTATTGGGTGATAGATGACCAGAATGGTATCGGTGTGTCCGCAGTAACGAGGGGGAGCCGTTCGCGATGAGATACAACGTGCCGGTGACGTGGTGAAGCAACGAAAATTCGTTGACTTTGTGTCGTCGTTTTGTTTTCGTAACAAAAAATTCGATTGCGAATGATTGTTTAGTACGTAGTTGGCTTTTCCTTGTGCAATTGACGTATATCGCGTATGGGGTAAGGCAATTATCAATTGGTAATTGCAGTCGGTGGTTTATGGTGCTTAGCACAATCAAATGATGGGCGTCGATGTGTCCTTGACGAGATGGTGTCACAAGGAGTGTAGACGTGGAAAATGAGATCCGGAGAACTTGTAATGCGGTCCTTGGATGGTGAGATTGCTATTGGCGTGTCCAATGCAATGGGCTTCTATTAAAGACTTTGACTTGTTTGGTCTTTGTTATGCTGTAATCGGATCAGAGAACTATCAATCGTCGTCCGTAGTCGAGTCAATTGATGATCTGCTGTCGGATTGTCGTCGTCGTCGGGTGCTTCTACTGTCGTCTTCTTTTGCAAGCTTCAACAAGCTTGCGACTGTTAATCTGTTAATTTCCTTTTGAAACTGGCTGTTGAGCTGATTCAATCCAAAGGCAAAGAAGAGCAACAGGAGCTATGGCTGCAGGCCGGTTGAGGTGCCGGTCTGTTTGTGGTCTAATATTTCTCTGATATCCACTACGATTGAACGCTAGTCCAATCAGATCTATTCTAACTACCGGTGGGCTCAGTCAGTTAGATCTTAGTCTTGTAGTTCTACAATGGGAAGCATGTCTACCGGTGCAAGGTTTAAGGTTGAATAATCAAATAATCTAAAAGTATAAGATGAAGAGATGTTTCTTGCTGGAGAGCAAGTATCTCTTTTAAAGATCGTACGAACTGCCGCTAATACAGCACGTATTTTATACAGCAGAAAACAAGTAACAAGTTCGTGAGCAGCGCTTCGAACCTCTGCTGTCTTTTCTTGAAAACAGCACACTTAACAAGAGATTGCATGTGCGAACCTCTAGTGTGTGTTCTTCTTCGATTGCTGAGTATCAAACGTCGATCGTAAGAATGACTGTGGTTTGATCACTAAGTATCGAATTTTGGGTGTCAGAATGACGATTGCACCTCTGGTTTGGTCTTACTCGTAAGAATGACTGTTGTTCGACCACTAAGTATCGAATTTGGGTGTCAGAATGACGATTGCACCTCTGGTTCGATCGTATTCCGATCTCACATAGAGAAAGAGGTCTCATTATACCAAACACTAAAGGTGCATATGACTTGATCGTTTATATCTTCGGCAGCTGCAGTACTGTAAGTTACGTAGAAATATACGTACGTGATTTAGAGTACTGTAGTTTTCGCGTACGTGCAAAAGGAATTTAATAAATAATGATATCGACAATTCCGATGACGAGGTTGACAAAGACGATGACGTAAATGAAAATAACGACAACAATTCTACCAACAACATAGATTGTGGAGACAACGAAGAAGATCCCACTAATCGTTCTGATGTTAACGTCGCTACTGCTCAGCAAGCCCCTACACCACCATCTTTTCATTCAATCATTAATTGGTGGAGTTGTTAGTTGAACGTTAAACACTAACCCTAATCCTAAGAGTTGACAACGTAACCTTGTAGACGGAGTTTATGTGGGGGGGGTTTGGGGGGGGGAAAATACGTAGAAATATTAAAAAAATCTGTTTTTAACAAGTAGACTTGGTACAAACGCTACGACTAAAAATCGTAAAAAACAGTACCCAAACATTTATTTACGGAAATGAGATGCTTCTTCTAAAAGCAATAGATTTAAACTCTCATTTTTTTGGTTGCAAGTAACCATAAAATTTAACCTGAATACAGATAAAAATCATACGATTCTCATCGTCGTCATCATCGGCCCCGTCGTCGTTTCTCATACCGTTTCTCATACCGGTACCGGTACGAATCGAATTCGACACCGCGTTTCGCCCTTTCTTGTTCTTTCGCCCCTTCTTCGATGACGATGACGACGTGATAATAGTATCTGTTATTTGTTTGTTATTCAGTTGCATTTAGATGGATTAGGAAGGAAAGAAGTGAGAAGGATTTTTTTCTGCAATAGAGGTGCAAAAGATCGTCTCGGAAATTTCGATTCGGAGTCGAAATTGGTGGAGTTGCGAAATTTCGATTCGGAGTCGAAATTGGTGGAGTTGTTAGTTGAACGTTAAACACTAACCCTAATCCTACCTCAATTTCACTTAGGTTCCCTCCGTTTCGAGAATGCCAATTTTTGCAGGAGTTGATCTCAAGAACCAGACATCGCCTGGTAATTCTGAAAATATCCCCAAACAGCTGAAAGTCTCTATTGTTACGAGTTTGCTTCAGAATGACCATGCAATGTCTGGTTCTCCAGATCAACTCCTGCAAAAAAAGAGGCTTATCTAAACACCCCAAAAAAAACTTTGGAGAACTAGATGTTTTTAATGTAAGTAAAATAACAGCTTTTTACCTGATTCTTCTGGCTATGCCTGCGCGCGCACGCGCGCGCATGCCAGCCGCGGATAAGGGACAGACCATAAAAACAAAAAAAGGGGTAAAGGACGGACCAAAAAACGGAAAAAGGACAGACCATAAAAAAGGAAAAAGGACAGACCATGAAAAAGGAAAAAGGACAGACCATAAAAACGGAAAAAGGACAGACCATAAAAACGGAAAAAGGACAGACCATCAAGTACATGCCAAGCAGTACAAGTACTACTACAGGTACGGTACTACTACCAGTAGTAATGCAAGTACCACATAGACAGTACACACTAATTTGCAATTAAAAAATAGAAAATCAGATATTTTGTGTGATTGAACCATGAATATTGTTCCTATTATGGATATGATGAATCATGAAAGAAACAGAAGTGAGTTATCTGTCATAGTTAGTGTGTCAGCACCTAGTAAGTGCATTTGGGTCCTGGATTTGGAGGGAAAATACACAGTAATTTGCAATTAGACTGTGTTCAAATCTGGTGGGTTTTTGGGTTGATGACTGAATTATATTTTGGTTGAGGACTGGCAGGATTTGCACTCTGTTCAAATCTGGTGGGTTTTGGGGTTGATGACTGAAATATATTTTGGTTACGGACTGGAAAGATTTGCACTTTGTTCCAATCTGGTGGGTTTTTGGGTTGATGACTGAGTTATAGTTTGGTCGGGGACCCGCAGGATTTGCACTGTGCTCAAATCTGGTTGGTTTTTGGATTGATGACTGAGTTATATTTTGATGGGGGATGGGCAAGATTTGCACTGTCTTCAAATCTCGTGTCTTCAAATCTGGTGGGTTTTTGGGTTGTCGATTGAATGATATTTTGGTGGGGGACTGAGAAGATTTGCACTGTGTTCAAATCTGGTGGGTTTTTGGGTTGACGACTGAATTATACTTTGGTTAAGGACTGGAAAGATTTGCACTGTGTTCAAATCTGGTGGGTTTTTGGGTTGATGACTGAGTTAAAGTTTGGTCGGGGACTGGCAGGATTTGCAATGAGTTCAAATCTGGTGGGTTTTTGGGTTGATGACTGAACAATATTTTGGTCGGGGACTGGCAGGATTTGCACTGTGTTCAAATCTGGTGGGTTTTTGGGTTGATGACTGAATTATATTTTGGTTGGGGACTGGCAGGATTTGCACTCTGTTCAAATCTGGTGGGTTTTTGGCTTGATGACTGAATTATATTTTGGTTAGGGACTGGAAAGGTTTGCACTTTGTTCCAATCTGGTGGGTTTTTGGGTTGATGACTGAGTTATAGTTTGGTCGGGGACCGGCAGGATTTGCACTGTGCTAAAATCTGGTTGGTTTTTGGATTGATGACTGAGTTATATTTTGATGGGGGATGGGCAAGATTTGCACTGTCTTCAAATCTCGTGTCTTCAAATCTGGTGGGTTTTTGGGTTGTCGATTGAATGATATTTTGGTGGGGGACTGGAAAGATTTGCACTGTGTTCAAATCTGGTGGGTTTTTGGGTTGATGACTGAATTATACTTTGGTTAAGGACTGGAAAGATTTGCACTGGTGTGTTCAAATCTGGTGGGTTTTTGGGTTGATGACTGAGTTATATTTTGGTCGGGGAATGGCAGGATTTGCACTGTGTTCAAATCTGGTGGGTTTGTGGGTTGATGACTGAATTATATTTTGGTTGTGGACGGGCAGTATTTACTATTGTTCGAAACTATATTTTGGTCGGGGGCTGAAAGGATTTGCACAGTGTTCAAATCTGGTGGGTTTTTGGGTTGATGACTGAGTTAAAGTTTGGTCGGGGACTGGCAGGATTTGCACTGAGTTCAAATCTGGTGGGTTTTTGGTTTGATGACTGAGTTATATTTTGGTCGGGGATTGGCAGGATTAGCACTGTGTTCAAATCTGGTGTGTTTTCTGGTTGACGATTGAGTTATATTTTGGTTTGGGACTGGCAGGATTTGCACTGTGTTCAAATCTGGTGGGTTTTTGGGTTGAGTGAATTATATTTTGGTTAGGGACTGGAAAAATTTGCACTGTGTTCAAATCTGGTGGGTTTTTGGGTTGATGACTGAGTTATATTTTGGCTAGGGACTGGAAAGATTTGCACTGTGTTCAAATCTGGTGGGTTTTTGGGTTGATGACTGAGTTATATTTTGGCTAGGGACTGGAAAGATTTGCACTGTGTTCAAATCTGGTGGGTTTTTGGGTTGATGACTGAGTTATATTTTGTTTGGGGAATGGCAGGATTTACACAGTCTTCAAATCTGGTTGGTTTTTGAATTGATGACTGAGTTATAGTTTTTGTGGGGGATTGGCAGGATTTGCACTGTGTTCAAATCTGTTGGGTTTCTGGAATGGCGATTGAATTATATTTTGGTTAGGGACTGGATAGATTTGCACCGTGCTCAAATCAGGTGGTTTTTTGGGTTGATGACTGAGTTATATTTTGGTTGGGGATTGACAGGATTTGCACTGTGTTCAAATCTGGTGGGTTTTGGGGTTGATGACTGAGTTATATTTTGGTTGGGGACTGGCAGGATTTGCACTGTGCTAAAATCTGGTGGGTTTTTGGGTTGATGACTGACTTATATTTTGGTGGGGGACTGGCAGGATTTGCACAGTGATAAAATCTGGTTGGTTTTTGAATTGATGACTGAGTTATATTTTGGTTAGGGACTGGAGATATCTGCACTGTGTTCAAATCTGGTGAGTTTTAGAGTTGACGATTTAATAATTTTTTGGTTAGGGACTGAAAAGATTTGCACTGTGTTCAAATCTGGTTGGTTTTTGGGTTGATGACTGAGTTATATTTTAGTCGGGGATTGGCAGGATTTGCACTGTGCTAAAATCTGGTTGGTGTTTGGGTTGATAACTGAGTTACATTTTGATTAGGGACTGGCAGGATTTGCACAGTGATAAAATCTGGTGGGTTTTTGGGTTGATGACTGAGTTATATTTTAGTCGGGAATTGGCAGGATTTGCACTGTGCTAAAATCTGGTGAGTTTTTGGGTTGATGACTGCGTTATATTTTGGTCGGGGAATTGGCAGGATTTGCACAGTGCTAAAATCTGGTTGGTTTTTGGGTTGATGACTGATTTATATTTTAGTCGGGAATTGGCAGGATTTGCACTGTGCTAAAATCTGGTTGGTTTTTGAATTGATGACTGAGTTATATTTTGGTTAGGGACTGGAAAGATTTGCACTGTGTTCAAATCTGGTTGGTTTTAGGGTTGACAATTTAATTATATTTTGGTTCGGGACTGAAAAGATTTGCACTGTGTTCAAATCTGGTTGGTTTTTGGGTTGATGACTGAGTTATATTTTAGTCGGGGATTGGCAGGATTTGCACTGTGCTAAAATCTGGTGGGTTTTTGGGTTGACGACTGCGTTATATTTTGGCTAGGGACCGGCAGGATTTGCACAGTGATAAAATCTGGTGGGTTTTTGGGTTGATGACTGAGTTATATTTTAGTCGGGAATTGGCAGGATTTGCACTGTGCTAAAATCTGGTGGGTTTTTGGGTTGATGACTGAGTTATATTTTGGTTAGGGACTGGAAAAAGTTGCACTGTGTTCAAATCTTGTGAGTTTTAGGGTTGACGATTTAATTATATTTTGGTTAGGGTCTGAAAAGATTTGCAATGTGTTCAAATCTGGTTGGTTTTTGGGTTGATGGCTGAGTTATATTTTAGTTGGGGATTGGCAGGATTTGCACTGTGCTAAAATCTGGTGGGTTTTTGGGTTGATGACTGCGTTATATTTTGGCTAGGGACTGGCAGGATTTGCACAGTGATAAAATCTGGTGTGTTTTTGGGTTGATGAATGAGTTATATTTTAGTCGGGAATTGGCAGGATTTGCACTGTGCTAAAATCTGGTTGGTTTTTGGGTTGATGACTGAGTTATATTTTGGTTAGGGACTGGAAAAAGTTGCACTGTGTTCAAATCTGGTGAGTTTTAGGGTTGACGATTTAATTTTATTTTGGTTAGGGTCTGAAAAGATTTGCAATGTGTTCAAATCTGGTTGGTTTTTGGGTTGATGGCTGAGTTATATTTTAGTCGGGGATTGGCAGGATTTTCACTATGCTAAAATCTGGTGTGTTTTTGGGTTGATGACTGCGTTATACTTTGGTCGGGGAATTGGCAGGATTTGCACAGTGCTAAAATCTGGTGGGTTTTTGGGTTGATGACTGAGTTATATTTTAGTCCGGAATTGGCAGGATTTGCACTGTGCTAAAATCTGGTTGGTTTTTGAATTGATGACTGATTCATATTTTGGTTAGGGACTGGAAAGATTTGCACTGTGTTCAAATCTGGTGGGTTTTAGGGTTGACGATTTAATTATATTTTGGTTCGGGACTGAAAAGATTTGCACTGTGTTCAAATCTGGTTTATTTTTTGGGTTGATCACTGAGTTAAATTTTAGTCGGGGATTGGCAGGATTTGCACTGTGCTAAAATCTGGTAGGTTTTTTGGTTGATGACTGAGTTATATTTTAGTTGGGAATTGGCAGGATTTGCACTTGTCTAAAAAAAAGGTGGGTTTTGGGTTGATGACTGAGTTATATTTTGGTTAGGGACTGGAAAGATTTGCACTGTGTTCAAATCTTGTGGTTTTTAGGGTTGACGATTTAGTTATATTTTGGTTCTGGACTGAAAAGATTTGCACTGTGTTCAAATCTGGTTGGTTTTTGGGTTGATGACTGAGTTATATTTTAGTCGGGGATTGGCAGGATTTGCACTGTGCTAAAATCTAGTTGGTTTTTGGGTTGATGACTGCGTTATGTTTTGGTCGGGGACTGGCAGGATTTGCACAGAGATAAAATCTGGTGGGTTTTTGGGTTGATGACTGAGTTATATTTTGGTTAGGGACTGGAAAGATTTGCACTGTGTTCAAATCTGGTGAGTTTTTGGGTTGGCGATTGAATTATATTTTGGTAGGGGATTGGCAAGATTTGCACTGTGTTCAAATCTGGTTGGTTTTTGGGTTGATGACTGAGTTATATTTTAGTCAGGGATTGGCAGGATTTGCACTGTGCTAAAATCTGGTGGGTTTTTGGGTTGATGACTGAGTTATATTTTAGTCGGGAATTGGCATGATTTGCACTGTTCTAAAATCTGGTGGGTTTTTGAATTGATGACTGAGTTATATTTTGATTAGGGACTGGAAAGATTTGCACTGTGTTCAAATCTGGTGGTTTTTAGGGTTGACGATTTAATTATATTTTGGTTCTGGACTGAAAAGATCTGCACTGTGTTCAAATCTGGTTGGTTTTTGGGTTGATGACTGAGTTATATTTTAGTCAGGGATTGGCAGGATTTGCACTGTGCTAAAATCTGGTGGGTTTTTGGGTTGATGACTGAGTTATATTTTAGTCGGGAATTGGCAGGATTTGCACTTGTCTAAAAAAAAGGTGGGTTTTGGGTTGATGACTGAGTTATATTTTGGTTAGGGACTGGAAAGATTTGCACTGTGTTCAAATCTTGTGGTTTTTAGGGTTGACGATTTAGTTATATTTTGGTTCTGGACTGAAAAGATTTGCACTGTGTTCAAATCTGGTTGGTTTTTGGGTTGATGACTGAGTTATATTTTAGTAGGGGATTGGCAGGATTTGCACTGTGCTAAAATCTAGTGGGTTTTTGGGTTGATGACTGCGTTATGTTTTGGTCGGGGACTGGCAGGATTTGCACAGTGATAAAATCTGGTGGGTTTTTGGGTTGATGGCTGAGTTATATTTTAGTCGGGAATTGGCAGGATTTGCACTGTTCTAAAATCTGGTTGGTTTTTGGGTTGATGACTGAGTTATATTTTGGTTAGGAACTGGAAAGATTTGCACTGTGTTCAAATCTGGTGGTTTTAAGGGTTGACGATTTAATTATATTTTGGTTCTGGACTGAAAAGATCTGCACTGTGTTCAAATCTGGTTAGTTTTTGGGTTGATGACTGAGTTATATTTTAGTCAGGGATTGGCAGGATTTGCACTGTGCTAAAATCTGGTTGGTTTTTGAATTGATGACTGAGTTATTTTTTGGTTAGGGACTGGAAAGATTTGCACTGTGTCTAAATCTGGTGGGTTTTAGGGTTGACGATTTAATTATATTTTGGTTCGGGACTGAAAAGATTTGCACTGTGTTCAAATCTGGTTTATTTTTTGGGTTGATGACTGAGTTATATTTTAGTCGGGGATTGGCAGGATTTGCACTGTGCTAAAATCTGGTGGGTTTTTGGGTTGATGACTGAGTTATATTTTAGTCGGGAATTGGCAGGATTTGCACTGTTCTAAAATCTGGTGGGTTTTTGAATTGATGACTGAGTTATATTTTGATTAGGGACTGGAAAGATTTGCACTGTGTTCAAATCTGGTGGTTTTTAGGGTTGACGATTTAATTATATTTTGGTTCTGGACTGAAAAGATCTGCACTGTGTTCAAATCTGGTTGGTTTTTGGGTTGATGACTGAGTTATATTTTAGTCAGGGATTGGCAGGATTTGCACTGTGCTAAAATCTGGTTGGTTTTTGAATTGATGACTGAGTTATTTTTTGGTTAGGGACTGGAAAGATTTGCACTGTGTCTAAATCTGGTGGGTTTTAGGGTTGACGATTTAATTATATTTTGGTTCGGGACTGAAAAGATTTGCACTGTGTTCAAATCTGGTTTATTTTTTGGGTTGATGACTGAGTTATATTTTAGTAGGGGATTGGCAGGATTTGCACTGTGCTAAAATCTGGTGGGTTTTTGGGTTGATGACTGAGTTATATTTTAGTCGGGAATTGGCATGATTTGCACTGTTCTAAAATCTGGTGGGTTTTTGAATTGATGACTGAGTTATATTTTGATTAGGGACTGGAAAGATTTGCACTGTGTTCAAATCTGGTGGGTTTTAGGGTTGACGATTTAATTATATTTTGGTTCTGGACTGAAAAGATTTGCTCTGTGTTCAAATCTGGTTGGTTTTTGGGTTGATGACTGAGTTATATTTTAGTCAGGGATTGACAGGATTTGCACTGTGCTAAAATCTGGTGGGTTTTTGGGTTGATGACTGTGTTATATTTTGGTCGGGGACTGGCAAGATTTGCACTCTGCTAAAATCTGGTGGGTTTTTGGGTTGATGACTGAGTTTTATTTTGGTCTTGGACTTGCAGGATTTGCACAGTGCTCAAACCTAGTGGGTTTTTGGGTTCATGACTGAGTTATATTTTGGTCGTAGAACTTCTTACCATAACTTTACTGACATATACTTACAATACATACAATAACTACGTACGCAACAACTCCACAGGGCCCCTGCAAAGCACTAATCTGAACAAAAGAGAGGATGCATTTCAAAGGCACACAAAACTACCGCCGCCCCATCATCTTCTTGCAGAATTGGAACTCATGAATTTAATGTCCCGACATAAGTTGCCACTGAACACATTCAAATCAATTTTCCAGTGGGCAAAGAACAGTCAAATGAGACCCGGTTTTGATTTTTGCGATGCCAAAATTAGATCTCGGAAAACAATTTTTGACAATCTCCAATCCAATCTGGGTCTCTCAGATATGAAATTTCATCCTCATATACTGAATTGGTTACCTGATAATAAGCCCACTCAGGTGTATGTCCGTTCTTTTAAGGATGCCATTTATTCTCTTCTTTCTGACCAGCAGCTAATGATAGAAGAAAACCTCTCCTTTCCCGACTATTCCACCCCTCTATCTCCCGACAATAATCCTGAGTTGAATCCTCATTCTGTAATCTCAGAATTGCATCACGGCTCGTGGTGGAAATCTTCTTGGAAAGAAATTTGCAATCCCAATTCGCAAGAAATTCTTGTTCCTATTATATTTTACATGGACGGCATATCTTTGGATGCGCACGGACGACTTACGTTAACACCATTGAACATGACACTCGGTATTTTTAATGTGGAGACCCGTTCTCGACCTGAAGCATGGACAACTATTTACTTCCATCCCGACCCTGAATGGGAGTCAACCAGACACTCTCGTCCTGCCACTTCAAAGGAAAAAATTCAGAATCTTCACAATGGTTTGGAAGTAGCGTTTCGTTCCTTCAAAGCCGCGTGCAACAAAGACGGTGGTATCGAATGGAATTATCTTCCGTACGCAAATAAACAGTGGAAGGTAAAAATGAAATTTGCCATTGCCTATGTTATTGGCGACACAGAACTTCACGATAAATTGTGTGGAAAATATGGCTCCTTCAATAAGGGCGTCATGCGGATGTGCCGTCACTGCAACTGTTATTCTCCGAACATAAACATTCCTTCTGTTCAACCTGCAACAAAGAAGTGGTCACCTGTTGATTTTCATTGTTTTCCCGGCACAGATCTAAACGATATCAATAAGAACTTCAAAAACAACTCTCATCACAACATAAGGAATGTATTTCATGATTTATGCTTTGGTACCAATAAGAACAACATTCATTTTGCCACTCCCGGTGAATGTTTGCACATGCACCAGCTTGGCACTGCCAAACGGGCCGTTGAGTCAATTGAATTGTTGCTCCGCGGAAGTGTTCCATGTGTTTATGCCCCCAATTTGAATCACGGCGTGGCTGTTGCTAGCAGTATTGGCCATTTAGCACAACGGTACGGTGGTTTGTTATCACGCCAGTCTGATAGAGATTTTCCTCGCACCAAATTTGGGACTCAGCTTTTATCAACCACGAAGAAAGAAGGGCATGATCTCTCTGGAATGCTTATTTCTCTTCTGATCGCTATTGTTTCCAAACATGGATCTGACATTATTGGTGACCATCATTTTGTAAAGAAACAGATAAAGGTAATTCAGCTAATTCTATCAATGGAAGAATTTCTTAAACACGGTCGAATGAAATATGGTTCCTTAAAGAATCTCCCAAAAACAATTGTTCACTTCATCAATTGTATAAACTCAACTTGTCACAGGAAAGGGATGGGAACAAAACTAATCAAGAATCACCTGTACTTTCACCTACCAGATTATATCTCTTTATGGGGAAGCCCTGCAGGCTGGGATAGTGCTCCCAATGAATCTCACCACAAAACTGAGATTAAAGCTCCTTCCAAGAACACTCAAGGTAATGCTGCATCACTAATCAATCAAACTGCCAATCGGAAGTCCGAGAAAATGATGCTAAGCCAGGCAACATACCACTACAGCTTGAATCCACCTGATCCTCCTCCAATTGAACGCCCTGATGGTGGTGGTTCTCATTTTCAAATAATGAGAACCGAAAATGGGGAATCAACAATGAAGTGGCTTCGTTCTACTAACAAAAGCAAACCATTTTTTCCTTCTGACATACTTGACTTTGTTTGTGATTCTGTGCTACCTTTATTGGAGAATCCTTTGCACATTTGTGGAGTTACAGAGCACAATCGTTTCGATGTTGCTTGTGGTTCTAATTTTATATTTCGCTCGCATCCTTCATATAGATCGGATAGTTCTCTGCTGAACTCCGTATGGATGGATTGGTGTTTGATGAAATTGGACTTTGATTTAAATAACAATCCCAAGCTCATACCGTGCCATCTGGTATGCTTTTTAACTGTACAGAATTTGAAGCAGCCATACAGTAGTATTGGTGGCTATCCAATTGATACAAACGGAATGTATGCTGTGGCTCGTCGGTTTCAAGATGTGCCTGAGAAAACAGCTTCTGAATTTGTCCAACGTGGTCGCCTGATGAATTCACTGTACCTATTTCATTTCGACACTATCCATTCCGAGCTGGCAGTTGTTCCAGAGCAAGGCCTTGATGGGTCCATAACCAATTGCGATTGGCTAGTGATATCGAATCGGATCTCCTGGCTACATTTTTTTGAAAGCAAAAATGCTGCTACACCACCGTCTTACGAATCTTTGTACAACGCATGCACACTACAGGACGACATCCAGTTGGAACCGTTTGAGATGGCATTGAATGATAACGAATCCAGTGATTCTCTATCTAGTTCAGAGAGCGAAAGCTCGGACAGCAGTTCCGATTGAGTAGCAAGGGTTAATGTAACGGCTAACTTTAAACTATTGTTTAATTTTACTATAGAGGGTTAGCTCTAAGCACAGTTTTGCGAGATACATAGGCGCTCATAATATAACACCCTTCGAATTTGGGATTCGAACAGCTATGTAATACTAATGGATTGAACAATAGAGTATCTCCTGACCTCAATGGAACTTTCACTCCATACGTGGGGAAGACAAAATAATAAATCACCTCGTCAGCAGACACTTCCGCCGGAGCAATTACTGTCAAACGAGTGTAGTACATGTCATCGTCCACATGGCATCTAGAATGGTAGTTGCGACCAATCGAAAATGCTAAGGCCTGCTGCCCAATTGCATTTAGCTTTGTACGAGACAGAATCTGAGACAACACATCCATTTCCTCCGCAACAAATGGTTCGACGTCAATTAAACTATGATGCATATGCTTCACAATTTCAACTGTTGTCTCTTCTAGCTCTAGTTTGATGCTGGGATCGACATGACTTTTGAAAACATACTCACCAATATTTGAATCCAATCTTTCTGGTCGAATTCCAATGATAGCATAATCATCATTGATACTGCCGCGCTTAACTCCTCTTCCAACGGTTGGTTTTGCTCCAACAATGGCAGGAGCAAACTGTCTCAACAATTCGATATTATTCTTCGAAGCGAGGTGTCGTTCCGCAAAATGTCTTGAAACTTTGGCAAAAACTCGCAATGATGGTTCGTAAGGATCAAACGCAAGAATATGCTCATCCTTCGTACTATCCAATGTATTGTAGTTTTCGATTGACAAAGCCTGTTCCGGTTGATACTTCTTCTTTCCGCCTGTCTTGCCACCCCAATCTGTCTCCATGTATTTACCTGCCACGGCAGCGGTACTGGATTTATTTTTCAGCGCTATTGTACGGACGCCATCTTTGCAAGTTGAACGCCTATTCCTTTCCTTTTTCATCGGTTTTATCAGAGACAAGTTCGTATAAGTTTCGTGGCTCTTTGACACCGGTGCAGCAATCCTCAGAAAGTTGGAAGACATTCTCTGTTTATGTCTTCTCTCATGTTTCCTATTTGCTTTTTGCCTCCTTCCTCGTGCTGACAATTGCTTTCCATTCGTTGTGGTTGGTTTCATTGTTGCCGAGACGAATTGCCGATGCCGTTGCGTACGTCGGTGCGGATGGAGTGGAAGACGAATCAATTGCCGTTGCCGGTGGATCGCCGGTGGAGGAGGAGGAGGACGAGCGACGCTGCTGTTGCCGACGATTGCTGTTGTTGCTGTTCCCGACGATTGTTGTTGCTGTTGTGGATCGATTGGCGTTGGTGGAGGAGGAGGAGGACCGACGTTGGTGGAGGATGGTTCCCTGTTGCTTCGATCGTTGGATCGATTCGTGTTGCGGATCGATTGGTGTTGCAGATCGCCACTTGGTCTTCCGATAGCACGCCGTCTTCTTGTTGTTCTTCTTCCAAGTATTTCCGGCGAAAGAACTCTGCTCTTTGGGGAGGAGAGAAATCGCTGCTCTGTTGGATGAGGGGAGCGGATTCGCTGCTGCGGTCCTTGGATGGAGAGATTGGTATTGGCGTGTCAAATGCAGTGGGCTTCTATTAAAGACACGGCTAGTTTGATCGATATGTTTTGCAGATCGATTCGTTTTGCAGATTGATTCGTGTTGGATCGATTGGTGTTGGATCGATACGTTTTGGAGTGGAAGACCAATTGCCGTTGCCGTTGCCGTTGCCGGGACGACGTTGGTGTTGCGGATCGATTGGTGTTTTGGATAGATTGGTGTTGCAGATCGATTGGTGTTGCGGACGATTGATTGGTGTTGCGTTTTGATTGGTGTTGAATCTATTGGTGTTGCAGATCGCTTGGTGTTGCTGTTGCGGATCGATTGGTGTTGCGGATCGATTGGTGTTGGATCGCTTGGTGTTGCTGTTGCGGATCGATTGGTGTTGCGGATCGATTCGTGTTGGATCGTTTGGTGTTGCTGTTGCGGATCGATTGGTGTTGCGGATAGATTGGTGTTGGATCGATTGGTGTTGCGGATCGATTGGTGTTGCTGTTGCCGACGATTTTTCCTGGTAGCAGCAAGCTCTTGCTTTGCGCTTTGATCGTTCCTGGTTGCGGTTGGTTTAATCCTTCCCGGTTGCTTCTATTCGATCGTTCCCGGTTGTGGTTCGATGGTTCCCGGTTGCTTCTATTCGATCGTTTCCGATGCGGTTCGATGGTTCCCGGTTGCGGTTCCCGGTTGCTTCTGTTCGATGGTTCCCGGTTGCGCTTTGATCGTTCCCGGTTGCTTTGATGGTTCCCGGTTGCGGTTCCCGGTTGCTTCTGTTCGATGGTTCCCTGTTGCGCTTCGATCGTTCCCGGTTGCTTTGATGGCTCCCGGTTGCGGTTCCCGGTTGCGGTTCCCGGTTGCGGTTCCCGGTTGCTTCTGTTTGATGGTTCCCAGTTGCGCTTCGTCGGATCGATACGTTTTGCAGATCGGATCGATTGGTGTTGGATCGATTTGTTTTTCAGAGCGATTCGCCCGCTTGCCGGTGGAGGAGTAGCGTTTCCCTGATTTGTTGCCGCTTGCCGGTGGAGGAGGAGCGTTTCCCGATGAGTAGCGTTGCCGACGATCCTATTCAAATAGATGATATGATAATTGAACAAAATGGGTGAGTATCTATTGATGTACTACATAGAGTAAATAATAACAACAGAATAATATGATAATGTACATGCCGACCGTTTTGTAATTATCACCAACCAGGAAAATTCCCCGCACCTACAGGGAAGAAGACTAAAGATTTGCCGACGGATCCTCCGACAATCGTTGTTGATTCAGATCCGTTGATTCCGATCCGTTGTATCCGATTTGTTGTTCCAATCCGGTCCTATGAAAATGAGAACAAACACAGAAGGGAGGAAATACATTGAGTATAAGCAATGCCGGAGGCAGTATAATCATTGTCTATCTCTCTCATTCTTACCTTTGCTTGTTCCGACGTCACGACGTCCCGACGTTCCGACAACCGTCCCGATGAAATTGTAGTTGCTGCCGTAGAATACTTCTTACTCCATGTCACGAAAAACAGTACCTTGTTCCTGTTGATATAATTGCAAGGGACAAAGCCAGTTCATTGATTTCAAGACGTATATGTAAGGCTGCAGTCCAAACAATATCTATCCAGCAAATCCCCTTCTCGTCAAATGCTAACTACTTCTTTTCCAGTACAAGGCTGTTATTTCGGACTAAAATAAATGAGAACGGATCGTTGTGCTCAAAGAGGGTCGGATCCCACGTTCTCGGACGGAGTGTTGATTGCAAGAACCAACACTCTACTCAAATAAGTCGGATGTAAGAAGGCAGATTATGAAGTGTATTTATTTTTTGTTGCGAGGTAGAAAAAGTGATTTTTTTTGTCGCGAGGTAGAAAATAACATTACTGTGTGTTTGTGTGAGAGAGATTTTTTTTTTTCGCGTCGCGTCGCGTCTCGTACGATTTTCAATCAATGTATCTAGTACATCATGTAGAATTCTACGTGAATCCTACACGTTTTTAGTACTAGATAAATTCTCAGTACTGAATCCGCGTAGGTTTCTACACGAAAAGATGTTTACTTCTTACTACATAATTTTTGGTATTGAATACATGTAGGTTTCTACGCGAGTAGATTTCTACACGTTTTTAGTACTTCATAATTTTTGTTACTCAATCCACATAGGTTTCTACACGTGTACGTTTCTACGTGTTTTAAGTACTAGATATTTTGGGATATTGAATTCCTTAGGGTTTGGGATATGGTTTAGGGTTATGGATTAGGGTCAGGATGTGGGATTTGACGCGAGATGATTAATACACGGTTGTTGGAAAAGAGTCACACTAGTAGTGTATCAACATGGTACAGGGGGGTAAAGAATTTGCGAGAAGTCCACATATAAGAACAAATAATTACTGAATTTGCGAACCGGATGTAACCCTAACCATATTGGGAAAAACTTTGCCACACAGAATGCCCAAAATGATGTGGTTTGACTCTACAAATGGCAAACATGAGGGTATTTTTGGTGCAATTACCGGGCACAAACTAACTTATTGGGTAAGGACTCAAAAAGTATCTGGTCCAAGCAATGAATACATTCATCATGACTCCTCAAATGCATATTGGGAACTACTTTGTCACATACAATGCCCTAAATCTTAAGGTTTGACTCTACAAATGGCAATCATGGGGGTATTTTTGGTGCAATTACCGGGCACAAACTAACTTATTGGGTAAGGACTCAAAAAGTATCGGGTCCAAGCCATGAATACATTCATCATGACTCATCAAATGCATAATGGGAACAACTTTGTCACACAGAATGCCCAAAATGTTGTGGTTTGACTCTACAAATGGCAAAAATAAGGGTATTTTTGGTGCAATTCCAGGGCACAAACTAACTTATTGGGTAATGACTCAAAAAGTATCTGGTCCAAGCCATGAATACATTCATCATGACTCATCAAATGTATATTGGGAACAACTTTGTCACATAGAATGCCCAAAATGTTGTGGTTTGACTCTCCAACTGGCAAACATGGGGGTATTTTTGGTGCAATTCCAGGGCAGCACAAACTAAGTTATTGGGTAATGACTCAAAAAGTATCTGGTCCAAGCAATGAATACATTCATCATGACTCATCAAATGCATATTGAGAACAACATTGTCACACAGAATGCCCAAAATCTTAAGGTTGGACTCTACAAATGGCAATCATGGGGGTATTTTTGGTGCAATTCCGGGGCACCAACTAACTTATTGGGTAAGGACTCAAAAAATATCGGGTCAAAGCCATGAATACATTCATCATGACTCATCAAATGCATATTGGAAACAATTTTTTCACATACAATGCCCAAAATCTTAAGGTTTGACTCTACAAATGGCAAACATGGGGGTATTTTTGGTGCAATTCCAGGGCACAAACTAACTTATTGGATAGTAATGACTACAAAAGTATCCGGTCCAAGCCATGAATACATTCATCATGACTCATCAAATGCATATTGGGAACAACTTTGTCACACAGAATGCCCACAATGTTGTGGTTTGACTCTACAAATGGCAAACATGGGGGTATTTTTGGTGCAATTCCAGGGCACAAACTAACTTATTGGGTAAGGACTCAAAAAGTATCCGGTCCAAGCAATGAATACATTCATCATGACTCATCAAATGCATTTTGGAAACCACTTTGTTAAATATAATGCCCACAATGTTGTGGTTTGACTCTACAAATGGCAAACATGGGGGTATTTTTGGTGCAATTCCAGGGCACAAACTAACTTATTGGGTAAGGACTCAAAAAGTATCTGGTCCAAGCAATGAATACATTCATCATGACTCATCAAATGTATATTGGGAACTACTTTGTCACATACAATGCCCTAAATCTTAAGGTTTGACTCTACAAATGGCTAAACATGGGGGTATTTTTGGTGCAATTCCAGGGCACAAACTAACTTATTGGGTAATGACTCAAAAAGTATCTGGTCCAAGCCATGAATACATTCATCATGACTCATCAAATTCATAATGGGAACAACTTTGTCACACAGAATGCCCAAAATGTTGTGGTTTGACTAGCCAAATGGCAAAAATGAAGGTATTTTTGGTGCAATTACAGGGCACAAACTAATTTATTGGGTAAGGACTCAAAAAGTATCTGGTCCAAGCAATGAATACATTCATCATGACTCATCAAATGCATATTGGGAACTATTTTGTCACACAGAATGCCCACAATGTTGTGGTTTGACTCTACAAATGGCAAACATGGGGGTATTTTTGGTGCAATTCCAGGGCACAAACTAACTTATTGGGTAAGGACTCAAAAAGTATCCGGTCCAAGCCATGAATACATTCATCATGACTCATCAAATGCATTTTGGAAACCACTTTGTTACATATAATTCCCACAATGTTGTGGTTTGACTCTACAAATGGCAAACATGGGGGTATTTTTGGTGCAATTCCAGGGCACAAACTAACTTATTGGGTAGGGACTCAAAAAGTATCTGGTCCAAGCAATGAATACATTCATCATGACTCATCAAATGTATATTGGGAACTACTTTGTCACATACAATGCCCTAAATCTTAAGGTTTGACTCTACAAATGGCTAAACATGGGGGTATTTTTGGTGCAATTCCAGGGCACAAACTAACTTATTGGGTAATGACTCAAAAAGTATCTGGTCCAAGCAATGAATACATTCATCATGACTCATCAAATGTATATTGGGAACAACTTTGTCACATAGAATGCCCAAAATGTTGTGGTTTGACTCTCCAACTGGCAAACATGGGGGTATTTTTGGTGCAATTCCAGGGCAGCACAAACTAAGTTATTGGGTAATGACTCAAAAAGTATCTGGTCCAAGCAATGAATACATTCATCATGACTCATCAAATGCATATTGAGAACAACATTGTCACACAGAATGCCCAAAATCTTAAGGTTGGACTCTACAAATGGCAATCATGGGGGTATTTTTGGTGCAATTCCGGGGCACCAACTAACTTATTGGGTAAGGACTCAAAAAATATCGGGTCAAAGCCATGAATACATTCATCATGACTCATCAAATGCATATTGGAAACAATTTTTTCACATACAATGCCCAAAATCTTAAGGTTTGACTCTACAAATGGCAAACATGGGGGTATTTTTGGTGCAATTCCAGGGCACAAACTAACTTATTGGATAGTAATGACTACAAAAGTATCCGGTCCAAGCCATGAATACATTCATCATGACTCATCAAATGCATATTGGGAACAACTTTGTCACACAGAATGCCCACAATGTTGTGGTTTGACTCTACAAATGGCAAACATGGGGGTATTTTTGGTGCAATTCCAGGGCACAAACTAACTTATTGGGTAAGGACTCAAAAAGTATCCGGTCCAAGCAATGAATACATTCATCATGACTCATCAAATGCATTTTGGAAACCACTTTGTTAAATATAATGCCCACAATGTTGTGGTTTGACTCTACAAATGGCAAACATGGGGGTATTTTTGGTGCAATTCCAGGGCACAAACTAACTTATTGGGTAAGGACTCAAAAAGTATCTGGTCCAAGCAATGAATACATTCATCATGACTCATCAAATGTATATTGGGAACTACTTTGTCACATACAATGCCCTAAATCTTAAGGTTTGACTCTACAAATGGCTAAACATGGGGGTATTTTTGGTGCAATTCCAGGGCACAAACTAACTTATTGGGTAATGACTCAAAAAGTATCTGGTCCAAGCCATGAATACATTCATCATGACTCATCAAATTCATAATGGGAACAACTTTGTCACACAGAATGCCCAAAATGTTGTGGTTTGACTAGCCAAATGGCAAAAATGAAGGTATTTTTGGTGCAATTACAGGGCACAAACTAATTTATTGGGTAAGGACTCAAAAAGTATCTGGTCCAAGCAATGAATACATTCATCATGACTCATCAAATGCATATTGGGAACTATTTTGTCACACAGAATGCCCACAATGTTGTGGTTTGACTCTACAAATGGCAAACATGGGGGTATTTTTGGTGCAATTCCAGGGCACAAACTAACTTATTGGGTAAGGACTCAAAAAGTATCCGGTCCAAGCCATGAATACATTCATCATGACTCATCAAATGCATTTTGGAAACCACTTTGTTACATATAATGCCCACAATGTTGTGGTTTGACTCTACAAATGGCAAACATGGGGGTATTTTTGGTGCAATTCCAGGGCACAAACTAACTTATTGGGTAGGGACTCAAAAAGTATCTGGTCCAAGCAATGAATACATTCATCATGACTCATCAAATGTATATTGGGAACTACTTTGTCACATACAATGCCCTAAATCTTAAGGTTTGACTCTACAAATGGCTAAACATGGGGGTATTTTTGGTGCAATTACAGGGCACAAACTAACTTATTGGGTAAGGACTCAAAAAGTATCTGGTCCAAGCAATGAATACATTCATCATGACTCATCAAATGCATATTGGGAACTACTTTGTCACATACAATGCCCTAAATCTTAAGGTTTGACTCTACAAATGGCAATCATGGGGGTATTTTTGGTGCAATTACCGGGCACAAACTAACTTATTGGGTAAGGACTCAAAAAGTATCGGGTCCAAGCCATGAATACATTCATCATGACTCATCAAATGCATAATGGGAACAACTTTGTCACACAGAATGCCCAAAATGTTGTGGTTTGACTCTCCAAATGGCAAAAATAAGGGTATTTTTGGTGCAATTCCAGGGCACAAACTAACTTATTGGGTAATGACTCAAAAAGTATCTGGTCCAAGCCATGAATACATTCATCATGACTCATCAAATTCATAATGGGAACAACTTTGTCACACAGAATGCCCAAAATGTTGTGGTTTGACTAGCCAAATGGCAAAAATGAAGGTATTTTTGGTGCAATTACAGGGCACAAACTAACTTATTGGGTAAGGACTCAAAAAGTATCTGGTCCAAGCAATGAATACATTCATCATGACTCATCAAATGCATATTGGGAACTACTTTGTCACACAGAATGCCCACAATGTTGTGGTTTGACTCTACAAATGGCAAACATGGGGGTATTTTTGGTGCAATTCCAGGGCACAATCTAACTTATTGGGTAATGACTCAAAAAGTATCCGGTCCAAGCAATGAATACATTCATCATGACTCATCAAATGCATTTTGGAAACCACTTTGTTACATATAATGCCCACAATGTTGTGGTTTGACTCTACAAATGGCAAACATGGGGGTATTTTTGGTGCAATTCCAGGGCACAAACTAACTTATTGGGTAATGACTCAAAAAGTATCTGGTCCAAGCAATGAATACATTCATCATGACTCATCAAATGTATATTGGGAACTACTTTGTCACATACAATGCCCAAAATGTTGTGGTTTGACTAGCCAAATGGCAAAAATTAAGGTATTTTTGGTGCAATTACAGGGCACAAACTAACTTATTGGGTAATGACTCAAAAAGTATCCGGTCCAAGCCATGAATACATTTATCAGGACTCATCAAATGCATATTGGGAACAACTTTGTCACTCAGAATGCTGGAAATGTTGTGGTTTGACTCTACAAAGGGCAAACATGAGGGTATTTTTGGTGCATATACAGGGCACAAACAGTCTCATTTGGTAATGACTACCAAAGTTTGAGTACCAGGCCATGAATGCATATCACATGACTCATAAAATGCATGTTGGGAACAACTTTTAAATGCATATTGGGAACAACTTTGCCACACACAGTACAGACAGATACAAATGGCACACAAGACAGTACGGTATGTTAGGTGCAGTCTACGAGATTCTACGTGTGACTAGAGGATTGAAATACATACCTTAGTGTTATCAAAAGTTTCCCTTCTGAAAAAATTATGGCGCGGGAGGGCTGGCTGCAACAGGTACGTGATCTACTTCTACAAATATAACAGCGCGCCCAAGCCAGGGCAAACAACATAGTACAGAACCCACGGAAAAACTCTACACACAAAACATCGTACACATACTACACAAAACACCGTACACACACACAACACACAACACACACAACACAAAACACCATACACAACCCGACAAAATTATTAGTACACACACAAAACCACACAAAAAGAAACACATGATTCTTGATCGACACCGTATTCAGAAAACAAGAAAAAAAATATGAATGCTATCGGAAAGACACGACGAAGCAAAAAATCCGAGGGGAAGACCCTTCGAAACAACAAAACCATCCGACTCGGTGATCATCAAAATACAGGGGACAACAACGGTAAGAAAAAGAGAGTGAAAACAAACACACCAATTACTAAAAAAGTGTGTAACAGTAATACCAAAACTATGAACGCATCAAAAAGCAACAGTAAAAAAATGGTACCGACAACACAATTTCTACTACTACAAACACGGAAGAACAAAACACCATCAACCAGAGTAACGAAACAGCACTGAGCATTACCAACACAACCACACCTACAGTAACAAACCAACAGAAAGAAGGAACAAAAACCAATGTGGTAGAGAAAACATCTAACGGAGAATGCTGTGATTTAGAGGATGTTGCGGAACGTATCATGAAAAAAATCCAATATGACAAATTGGCACAGGAACTGGCAAAACACTTACAGAAACAAAAGAGCGAACCACATATAGGGGTGGGAAAGGTAGTAATGGTACCTAAACAAACGGAGGCAACCATGCAGGGAGAGGGAACTGATAATGCCGGCAACACAAGAGAACGAGCAGTAAGTACAATTACAGACGAATATGAGCTTATAACAGACAACGATATGCTTAAGACTTTGAGTGATATGACTGAATCGGTGGACAAGCAGCTAAGGGATTACGTCAAAAAACATTGGTACCCCAACATGAAGTTCCATATCAATGAAAAGGTAACGGCGCATGTAATACAAAGGGCTGTTGGAGCAAGTGCGGTTATGAAGCCACCAAAGATTCCACTTGCGTCATTCTGTTCCTTTTTCAGGAAACGAGTAGGGACAGTACTGACCGCATTGAGGCACAACTCACAAACATTAGCGAGAAAAAACTGGATAGGTAAATACAGACAGGAGAATTGGTTGTTGAAATTAGGAATTTTGGAATCTATTTTTGGTCCGACAACACTAACATGCTGCCCGTTGATACTGATGATACTTCCGTACAGACGATTACAGAAAAGGTCGAGTCCCTATCACATTCCCTGGTACTGTTGCAGTTATTGAAGACACAGAATATGAGGACACAGGTAGTATTTTAAACCCTCAATACAGAACATACAAAGACGCGGAAGATGAAGATTTTTATTATTTTGTTACAAGAATCATGTCGGCAATCAATCCAACAAATTCCAATTTCAAACAACGGAAGGAGAGGCACTTACTGAGTGATATATTTACTATAGCAGATGAAGCATTTGCATTGGTACTGATCTACAATGAGCATCATGTATGGGTGAACCAGCAGCGGAGAAAGGCTGATGCCACGATTCCGCGACAAAAAAAAAAAATTCTGCGATTCAGACAGTGGAAGCAGAAATGGATGGATGGAGGTATTAAATTCCTTTCGTGTCTAAGTTGGTAGAGGTACGAGATCGAAAATAATGAGACCTCGCGAATTACTAGACTCATTCTTACGATCGAGAATCGATACTTAACTGGTTGAGAAGAATCGATCGTCACTCAAGTTCGATACTTAGTGACCCAAACAAGAGCGCATGCCAGATATTAGCATATGCTGTATTCTGTTAAGCGTCTTTGTTTTCAAGAAAAGACAGCAAAGGTTCAAAGCGCTGCTCACGAACTTGTTTATCTGCAAAATACGTGTTGTATTAGCGGCAACACGGTATTTCCCTGTAACGCGGTATTTTACCGTATATTTGTAACAAAGTGCTGTATTAGCGGCAGCACGAGCGCTATCTTGCTCTCCAGCAAGATACATGGCTCATACTTTTAGATTATTTGATTATTCAACCTTAAACCTTGCACTGGACGCCTCCTTTGCGTCCCTTTTGTAGAACTACAAGCCTAAGATCTAACTGATTGCGTCGATTGGTCGATAGTCAGAATAGATCTGATTGGATTTGCATCCAGTCGTAGTGGATATCAGAGAAATATTAGAACACAACAGACCGGCACCTCAACCGGCCTGCAGCTAAAGCTCCTGTTGCTCTTCTTTGCCTTTGGATTGAATCAGCTCAACAGCCAGTTTCAAAAGGAAATTAACAGATTAACAGTCGCAAGCTTGTTGAAGCTTGCAAAAGAAGACGACAAGTAGAAGCACTCGACGTCGCCGACAATCCGACAGCAGATCCGAATTTTTGTTACGAAAACAAAACAACGACACAAAGTCAACGAACTTACGTTCTCGATACAAGAAATCTGCGGCGTTGGTCTACAGCAACAAACGCAGGAAACGGATTTTCGTTGCCTCTCCGCGTCACCGGCAAGCCATATCTCATCGAAAGACTGGAGACGATAGCAGCGTTACAGTCATTAGACCCATCCTCTCATGCCGGACATCCCCGTCGCCGCCAGAACGCGAAGCAGATCGACGGGACAAAGCAGGTCCACGGGATTCCAAACACTCCAACCCGGAAGCGCTGCAACCACATCCCTACTGCCTGCAAACGACATGGACGACCCGCAGGACAGGTTGCATGACGATGAAGAAGAAAGCACACCTATCGAACACCTCTTCCCATCATTTGACCAACCACTAGCCACATTCTTGCATGAAATCTTTGACATACCAAGGGAACAAAATGACGCCCTGTGTGAGGCTCTCATTGCTGCAAGGATCAAGACATGGCTAGCCTTCTTGTACATCGAGAACATTGGAGACCTAGTTTTCCTCGAAGGGGGAGTAAGAACCCCAATTTATCGACATGTACAGACGTCCATACAGCAAGTCATTGACTACGGCGAGCATCTCACAGCACAAGGACTAGACTCAGAGGATAGAACCCAGTATACCAAAGACGACTTTCGCAGCTACTGTATTAGTGCTGTCAGAGCCAGAAGAGCATCTGGAACGAACATTACAATCACTAGCGCCAGCACGCCTCGACGACAACAGGAAAGATCCTCCAAGCCCATTGAACAGCTTAGATATGAATCCTGGACCAAGAAATCAAGGGATGAATCCACCTTTCCCATCCTGCAGAATGATGCAAGGTTTGAACGCTGGCTTGTAAAATTCAAGGCAAAGCTGGAAACGTCTGACATAGATACTCGCACATTCCTTGACCCAAGCTGGCCTGATACACCACTCGTCGGGTATGAAAAAGCTCTCCATGACAAGCAATGTGCTTTCTTCTGGACCCTTGTCCTACATGCCCTCCAGAGTGATCTCTCCTACTCCTGCGTGCTCAGCCATACCTCCTCAAGAGATGGCAGACAAGCCTTCTTTGACTTTGTGTCATTGCACGACAGATCCAAATCCAAAGTATATGATACCTCCATCGTGATGCAACAACTATTGGACATTGATTTGAGAACGTGGAAGGATACCAAGGTCAAATTCATCACCCAGTGGTTTGCCCAGTTGGAACATCTCAACACACTACGCGATCCGCAAAGGCCACTTGATTTTGATACTGTCAAAACGCACCTTTGCAAGGCCTGTAGTAGCAGCTTCCAGCTCAGTGAACAGTTCTATAAGATTGATGATCCTCCTGCAGCACAGGACTTGATTAAGTTTAGGCAGCATGAAGCCGTCGCTATCAGTGAATTGAAAAATACCCTCCTCCTTGAAGCCACCAGACTAGATTCCCAAGCTTCCCTGTCCCAACCTCGAAGTCGGATGTCTGTCAAAGCCAATACTCATGATTTGTCTTCTATGACACAGTCCACATATTCTGCTATCACTGACGACTCGGCATCATATTTACCTCCTATTGATTTTAATGGTGACTATCAAGACTACGCTGTTTACAAGGCTGGAAGAACCCCAGACCCGACCACAAGGCTACCATCTGCAGTTTGGACAACTCTCTCTAAGCAAGGCATGAAGCATTGGCTTGGCTTCACAGCTGATGACAAGAAGCGACTAGTTGCCTGCCTCCGGCCTGAGCTTCTTGATGCTGCATTACCACCGGACCCCAATTCCAGCAAGCCAATCACACGCCGGGCCTATGAGCACCATACTGATGAGCAGGTCCCCTCACCCGCTACTGAGCAAGTTCTATCGCCTGCTGACGAGAGCTCAGCCAGATCTGCATTCCATGCATCACTTGGTGTATACAAATCATCTTCTCAATCAGACACCAGGCCCCTCAAGTCTTCTGTTTCTCCTGCACACCCAGCCCGATTCCTTGCAGACAACCCTGATATACTTTACAAGAAAGAAGGCAATGTCTATATCCCTGTTGAACAAACCTCACGATCAGTGAACTTTCACTATTGGGCACCGCTGGAATGTGAATCTCCTGTCTCATCAGCAAACCCCATCGCTACGTATCACTCCAGCAAAACTGCTGTATCCACACCTGGTTCTGCTATGGTTGACAGAGGTGCAAATGGGTGTATCATCGGAAATGACGCATGTCTCATCTCTAAAGATATTCCCCCAAGATATGTCAATGTAACTGGTATAAACAACCACCAAATCCAGAACATCCCTATTGCAACATGCGGCGCCTACTCTGTCTCCAACAGAGGTCCTGTCATTATCATCTTTCATGAGAGTGCATACACCGGACAACACCCATCTATCTTGTCTTCCCCCCAGATGGAAGCATACCACTCAATCGTGGATGATTCCTCTATCAAGACAGGCGGCTCCCAAGTCATTACCACTACTGATGGTCATGTCTTTCCACTCAGTATATGCCATGGCTTACCTTACCTTGCTATGCGCAAGTATACCAGTGCAGAATTTGCTAGTCTTCCCCACGTCATAATGACAAGTGATCAGCATTGGAACCCATCTGTACTGGATAACGCATATACCCCACAGGATGATACCTTCATTCAGAAATACCCGCCTGTTTCCACATCACTTCCATATCAAGATTATGATGAATTTGGCGCGATTAGGGATATCAACATTGGCACCTCCTCTACAGTCACCTCATTCTTGTCCAACAGCACTACCTCCTCCCTACAGGCCTTGGATGTTTTTGATACTTCATTTTGGCTTAGCCCAGCTGATTATATTCATCAAGACATCCTCAGTAGGTGCTCTAATCAATCCCCTTCCACCTTTATCACTGCCGCAGCCCATGTCCAATCGCCCACTGATATCGATTACCTGTCCCTGAAACCCTTCTTTGGATGGATCTCCCTTGACCGTATCAAGGCCACTTTCAACAATTCCACACAGTATGGCTCACTGTCACTTAGTCCCGATGGTAACATCTTCAAAAGGTTCCAATCGCCACAGCCTGCCATGAATGTCCGGCCTCTCAATGATGATGTCCTCTCTGATGTCATCTATTCAGACACCCCCGCTATCGATGGTGGTTCCAAAATTGCTCAAGTTTTCTTTGGTCGCAAATCTCATATCATCCATGTTGAAGAAATGAGAACTACTGCTGATTTTCTCCCTTGTCTCCAAAATTTTGTTCGGCAATGGGGTCGACCACTCAGATTGCTCTGTGATCATGGATCTTACCAGTCCAGCAAACCGGTTCTTGACTACCTCAAGATGATGTGGATTGGTTTATGGCAAAGTGAACCATACCATCAACACCAAAATCTTTTTGAACGACGATACCAGACCTTCAAACGCATTGTCAATAGAATCATGGATCGCACAGGCACTCCTCCACACCTCTGGCTTCTTTGTATGCAATATGTTGGCCGCCTCATGAATCATTTGTCTGACCCCACTCTCTCTGACAAACAGCCTTTCTTTATTGCTACTGGTACCATTGGTGACATCAGTCCCTACCTTAGTTTCTTCTGGTTCGAGCCCGTCTACTACAAGACTCCAGATACACAGTTTGGCTCTCAGACCACTGAATGCCTTGGACACTTTGTTGGCATTGCTGAACATGTTGGCAATAGCTTATGCTTCACCATCTGGGATCCCATCACCAATAAGCTCCTTGACCGCTCTGGTGTTCGCACTGCTTTAACTCCCGAGCATCGCAACAAGCGCGCTGGCTTGTTCACTGATGATGGTTTTCTTGCATGGCGCAAGGCCAAAGATGCTTCCCTCACTCCTAAGTCTTCTGGTGATAGTCCCTCCTTTCGCCCTCCTTCATCCCCCCGTTCGGTACCAGCATCACCTCCTCTGTGCATCCCCAAGCCCTCCCTGCCTACATTTCTTTATTCCAAGGTTCCCACTACACGCAGCTATGTACCTTCTCCACTCCCTAACAACTATGGGGAGATTCTTGATGGTCCTCCAACCCCTCACATCTTCAGCAAAACCCCTACCGGCGTACCTGTTACTGAAGATGATTTTGGTCCCCCTGAGCTAGCATATTTTGATGTTAGTGACGCCACACCTCCACCCATCAATCCTGCTACCCCATCTGTTGGCCCATCTGAAGTAGTTGTTACTGATGAAGAAGGCAATGCCCAATTTGACAATGATGGCACACCCATCACCATCCCTGCTATCCCTGTTACTGAATTGCAAGGTCGGTCTTTTCTCATGGCCCTCCCTGATGGCACACAGAAAAGAATGACAGTTGTTGACATTGAAAACAGTCTTGAGAAAAACAAAGACTTCATCAAGTTCAAATGCAAGCATACAGATGATGAACTTACAGATATCATAGCCTACAATGACGTCATGAATTACATCCACAGGGATGTAACTCAAGAAGATGGCAAACTTTGGTCTTTCCGACGCATACTTGGTCATCAAGGTCCCCTTGACAACAAGCACCCCCAATACAAAGGTTCCAAATACAACCTATGGATTGAGTGGGAAAACATGGAGCGCACCTATGAACCTCTCTCCAATGTAGCTGCAGACGACCCTGTTACTGTAGCCAAATATGCAAAGGACAACAACATGCTTGATCAACCTGGGTGGAAACATCTCAAACGCATTGTTTCCCTTGCCAGAAGAACCAAGAAGCTAGACAGGCTAATCCACCAAGCCAAACTTCGCTCCTTTCGCACTGCCCCACAGTATCAGTATGGATTCAAGGTACCTCGCAATCATGACGAAGCCATCCAGTTTGACACAGCCAATGGCAATACCAAATGGCAGGATGCCATAGCGCTGGAAATGTCACAGCTTCAAGAATATGACACCTTTATTGACAAAGGTATCTACAAGGCTAGCAACATACCCATTGGTTTCCAACAGATCAAGGTCCACATGATTTATGCGGTCAAGCATGATGGTCGACACAAAGCCCGGCTAGTTGCAAATGGCAATCTCACTGAAACTCCTGTCCACAGTGTATATGCAGGCGTTGTATCTCTTCGGGGCTTGCGCATGTGCCTATTCCTTGCTGAGCTGAATAGCTTAGAAGCATGGGGAACTGACATTGGTAACGCATACCTCGAAGCTGTTACCTGTGAAAAAGTATGCATCAAGGCTGGCGCTGAATTTGGATCACTAGAAGGCCACCTCCTATTGATTTACAAGGCCCTATATGGACTTCGATCATCTGGCAAGTGCTTTGGTGATCTACTTGCTGCCTGCCTCGTTGAACTAGGTTTTGAAAGATCCAAGGCAGAGCCCGAAATCTTTATCAAGCCTGGCAACAACAAACATGGGGAGCCAGTATATGAGCTCATATGCACATATGTTGATGACCTTTGCTTATGTATGGCCAATCCTGAAACCTTTCTGGTAATCCTACAGTCTGAACCTTATAATTTCAAATTAAAGGGTTCTGGGCCAATGAATTTTCATTTGGGATGTGGATTCGAAAGAGATGAACATGGTGTGCTCTGCATGAACCCCATCAAGTTCATCGAGAAAATGGAGGCCTCGTATGTACAAATGTTTGGCTGCAAACCTACCACCAGATTCCATTCACCACTTGCTGAGAACGACCACCCAGAGCTAGACTCAACATCCTTCCTAAGTGATACTGATATCCAAAAGTATCAAAGCATGATTGGTTCACTTCAATGGGTCATAGCTATTGGACGTTTTGATGTGCAGACTGCTGTTATGACATTGTCAAGCTTCCGAGTACAACCTAGGGAAGGCCATCTCAACAGAGCCAAAAGAATCTATGGTTACATCTCTAAGTTTCGACACTTCAAAATCCGATTCAGAGTGGGCATACCAGATTTTGTACTCACTGAAGGTACCAGCACAGACTGGTCCAATACAGTGTATGGGGAGCACTCCGAGGACCTCCCTAGTGATGCTCCTGAACCCCTGGGTAAGGTAGTTGTGTTGTCTCATTTCTATGATGCAAACTTAATGCATGACATCCTAAGTGGTAAAGCTGTCACTGGTATACTGCACTTTGCAAACAAGACCCCCATCATGTGGTTCTCCAAGAAGCAAGCAACCTCTGAAACAGCTACCTTTGGCGCCGAATTTGTGTCTGCTAGAACATGTATTGAGCAGATTGTTGACATTCGACAGTCATTCAGATATCTAGGTACTAGGGTACACGACACATCCTACACATGGGGAGACAATGAAAAGATGATCCAAACCTCTACATTCCCATATGCGAGGCTCCACAAGAGGCATCACATTCTATCATATCATTATGTCAGAAGCATGATAGCTAGAGGCTTCATCCTCATGCAACACCTTGCGGGCAAAGATAATTGTGCTGATATCCTCACAAAGCATTGGGGACACTCGGTGGTGTATCCTTTACTCAAGCCCATCTTTTACTACTGTGGAAACACTGGTGATCTATTGCAGGATGACTGCACCAGATACTAGAGGATGCTTTCATGTGGACACATGGGGAGTATTAAATTCCTTTCGTGTCTAAGTTGGTAGAGGTACGAGATCGAAAATAATGAGACCTCGCGAATTACTAGACTCATTCTTACGATCGAGAATCGATACTTAACTGGATGAGAAGAATCGATCGTCACTCAAGTTCGATACTTAGTGACCCAAACAAGAGCGCATGCCAGATATTAGCATATGCTGTATTCTGTTAAGCGTCTTTGTTTTCAAGAAAAGACAGCAAAGGTTCGAAGCGCTGCTCACGAACTTGTTTATCTGCAAAATACGTGTTGTATTAGCGGCAACACGGTATTTCCCTGTAACGCGGTATTTTACCGTATATTTGTAACAAAGTGCTGTATTAGCGGCAGCACGAGCGCTATCTTGCTCTCCAGCAAGATACATGGCTCATACTTTTAGATTATTTGATTATTCAACCTTAAACCTTGCACTGGACGCCTCCTTTGCGTCCCTTTTGTAGAACTACAAGCCTAAGATCTAACTGATTGCGTCGATTGGTCGATAGTCAGAATAGATCTGATTGGATTTGCATCCAGTCGTAGTGGATATCAGAGAAATATTAGAACACAACAGACCGGCACCTCAACCGGCCTGCAGCTAAAGCTCCTGTTGCTCTTCTTTGCCTTTGGATTGAATCAGCTCAACAGCCAGTTTCAAAAGGAAATTAACAGGAGGAAGGACAAGAGTTGTTCAGTGACTTGTGCGACAAAATTGGCGAGATGCGAAAACACCCAGAAACAGGAAGGAAATTGGAAGAAATGATGAGGGACAGATTTAGGAACGAAAGTTCAACGGATTACACCAAGAAAAATAAGCATGGCGATGCAAATATTACTAGTAGCAGCTCCACTAATTGTAGTGGACCAAAAAAGAAAAAGAAAAGAAACGTCTATATTGATCCAGCAATAACAGCATCGATGAATGAAAGTTTATCTATGGGTGAACTAATGTAGAAAATAACAGTACATACATAATACAAAACTACTACTAATCTTGAACTTAATTTTGAGAATATTAGAATGAATGGAGGATTCGTAATACGTTGCAATAGGAATAAATAAAGCATAATAGAATCTACATTTTAAAAAGGGAATATTGTAGTCGAGAAATATGATTCACAACTAGGGGAGCACTATCGAATTGTTATTGGGGAGATTAATATTTTAGAATTAATACTGAGTAAAGATTTCTTTTTTATTCGTGAAAAGAATTAAGTGTTGTTCGTACGGAATAATAGAGACTGAAATAAATTATTTTTATTCGAGAGTACGTCCGAAGAGTAATGTGCATCACGCGCACAGAAATAGTGCTCCGTTAATTTATAGCCCGCCACTTGCCCGCAAATTTCAGGGTGTCCAGAAATAGTGCCGTGTTAAAATCACGCACAAAATTTGTGCGCGAGAAGTAAATTTGAACCCCGCGAAACAGTTCTCGGACGCAGTCTACCAAATGTCTAGGTCACTTCGTCGGCATCACCGAACATGTTGGCAATGGACTCTGCTTCCGAATCTGGGATCCCGTTACCAACAAGTTACTTGACCGGTCCGGTGTTTGCTCTGCTCTTACGCCTGAGTCTCGCAACAAACGCGCGGGCCTATTCACTGATGATGGCTTCATCAAATGGTGTAACGCCAAGGATTCCTTGCCCCGACTATACGCCACTGGAGACGCTCCAGCATTCAAACATGGGGAGCATATCACTAAGAGTAGCACCATTGAAGATTCTACAACACAGGGCAACTCAGTTCCTTCTAGCGTTTCACCCGCTGATTCTGACACCGCCGATGACACCATACCATCTGTACTCAACGAACAACCAGGTACAACACCTCCTGCATCTGGCACTCAAACTATTCTTCAACCACTCGCCCACCCCTCGTTACCGAGCTTTCTTTATAAGAAGGTCGATGACAGCCCGAGCTGGTCACCTTCTCCACTCCCTAACAACTATGGGGAGAGTTTTGATGGTCCTCCTACGACACACATCTTCAGCAAGACCTCCGATGGCGTTCTTCTTACTGAAGATGATTTTGATCCACCGGAATTAGCATACTTTGATGTTAGTGACGTCACAACTCCACACACCAACCCCGCTACTCCTTCAGTAGACCCATCACAGGTAGTTGTTATCGACGAAGAAGGCAACGCACAATTTGACAATGATGGTAAACCCATTACCATCCCTACGGTCCCGATTGCCGATCTACAAGGACGATCCTTCCTTGTAACCAACCCCGATGGCACTCGGAAGCGTCTTACCATCGTCGATGTAGAAGACAGTCTTGAACGCAACAAAGACTTCATCAAGTTCAAGTGCAAACACTCTGATGACGAACTTAATGATATCATTGCATACAATGATGTCATGAATTACATCCATCGTGATTCAACCCAAGAAGACGGCAAACTTTGGTCATTCCGCCGCATCCTAGGACACCAAGGTCCGCTGGATAACAAGCATCCTCAATACAAAGGTTCCAAGTATAACCTTTGGATTGAATGGGAAAATATGGAACGAACATATGAACCTCTGGCCAGCATTGCGGCTGATGACCCTGTCACCTTTGCAAAATATGGGAAAGACAACAACTTGCTTGACCTCCCGGGTTGGAAATGCCTTAAGCGAATCACCAACCTAGCACGACGAACCAAGAAACTTGACCAACTCGTGCACCAAGCAAAACTTCGTTCTTTCCGTACAACTCCACAGTACCAATACGGATTCAAAGTACCTCGTAACCACAAAGAAGCCCTCCGATTTGATCAAGCAAACGGAAACACCAAATGGGAAGACGCCACCAATCTGGAAATGAAACAGCTCAATGAATACAATACATTCATTGATAAAGGCGTGTACAAGACAAGCTCCATTCCCCCCGGGTTCCAACAGATCAAGGTATACATGATATATGCTGTCAAGCACGACGGTAGACACAAGGCTCGTCTCGTTGCAAACGGTAATCTCACTGAGGCCCCTATCCACAGTGTTTATGCAGGTGGCGTATCTCTCCACGGCCTACGTATGTGCCTATTCCTAGCTGAACTGAACAAACTGGAAGCATGGGGTACCGACATAGGTAATGCCTACCTAGAAGCAGTTACCTGCGAGAAAGTATGCATCAAGGCAGGTAAAGAAAGTGCGTCGGCAAACGAAATAGGTCTTACGATCGATTAATTTAGTGAGTAGAACAATCAGTTTGTTGCAGTTCAATCGTCTTTGCCGATCGAATCGACAGGTTAATTACTCGTCGTATCGTGTAATTTCAAGCATACAAAACACATGTAATTCTTAAGACACAAAACACACGCAAACCATCTTCGATCGGTCTTTCTTTGTATCGTATTACCGTGTAATTCACCGTAATATTCTCATTGGAATATCACAGTATTTGTACCTTATTACGTAGAATTAGTACTAGGTTGTACATAGATTTTAGGGCATGATAGTGTTTTAGAGTTGTTAATTCTTCGAAGAGTGAGCTGATGGGGAAATTTGGTAAAGAGACAAACCACATGGAAACGCCGACGATTATTCACTCAAGTTAAATAACCTTACGAATAAGGTTATTTGCCCTTATGACTTTTCGTACAGTACGCGTTACACGGTGAATTCTTTTCAGTCCCCTTCAGTCATAAATCCTCCAACCGTTAAGCGGCTGGATTCTATGGCTTAATATGTTCATCGTGAGTTGAATACCAAACTGTATCCAGTCTACCATCAGAGGCCCTATCAAAAAGAAATGGGGCGGCGTTTTGCCTTTCATTCTGGCTTGTATCATGGCATTTTGCCCTGATCCTTGCCAGTTTGATATATTGTATTCATGGATCAAATTATCCATCTTCGAAATGCTCATTGCAGATCGAACATAAAATCAACTTGTTACTTCAATCGAACAATCGATCGAACATTCCATCGAATGATTGATTCTTTACTTTACCACATGCAACGAGAACAATGTTCCCGGAAAACAGCGCCGCTCATTAGCTTTGTAAACAAATCAGCAATATTTGTTGAACCTGGTTCCTTTGCAACTCTGATAATTCCTGCTGCAATAGATTCACGCGCTTTGTGGTATGCAATGCTGTTGTGCTTCTTCTTACATGGGCTTTCAGGTCGTGTAACATTTGTGACAACTGAATCATTATCACAATACACATTTGTGCTCCCATCAATTGGAACACCCATCATTCTCAACTTGTACCTTAGACCTTCAACCAATTCGATTGCAATTTTCAAAGCAATGATTTCAGATCCAAAAGTTGATGTCTCAACTGTTGTTTGTCTTTTGGAAAACCAAATGATCGGTGCATTATTAATGAAGATAATAACACCAGTATGAGACCTTCTCGTCGCCTTGCATCCGGCATGGTCGGCGTCAACGAAACAGCTCATTGTTACATGCTTTCCCAAAGCTTCAGGCATATCTGCTGGTATGACTTCAGCGGCACCAGGATAAAATTCATACCAGTCACATTTTTGAAATTTACTCTCGTCAACTTTTGGTACAGTATCATCAAAAACCAATTTTGACCTGTTGTACCTTTTTAAATATGCAAATATATGAAATAATTGATTCAAATGCCCGATCCTTGCCTGTGCCAAATACCTTGACATCAGTGAGACTGGCATTACTATGTCAAGTCTTCCTAATTCACAAATCCACCTGAGAACTCCAATTAAACCTTGATAGTAATTTTGCAATTCAGGATTCAATTCTTCTGATATATCAATTTCCGGTCGATAATCATGTGACAGTGGACTGGATGCTGATTTTGGTAGATACTTGTAGCCATATTTTTCAGTTCCTAACTCTTGTTCGACTGCTGCAACAGCTTTCGCTGTGTACTTAGTGCTTGATAATGACCATCTTGGCTTTGAATCACCTTCAAAGTAGAATTTCCCAATATCAGCTCCCAAATACAGAGTTGGCTCTTCAATTGTATCATCCTTCAATTTGAACTTTCGTTCAATGTTTTCAAGCTGGAACTTTGGATCTTCGCCAGAACATAGGATATCATCTACGTATGCAATGAGCATTGCCCAGTATCTGGATCCATCTTTCCTGGTTTCAATCCTTAAGTGCACATCCGGATCTGCCTTGCAAGGTGAATATCCAAGATCTCTCAAATGCTGGGTGAGGTATGACCTGAAAGATGCACCAGCAACCGGCAGTCCATACAATGCGCGGACAATCTTGCAAGGTCTTCCTGCAAGGTGAGGTGGAAAACCATCTTCTTCTCTCGCTTTTAGGAAGTATTTCTCTTTAATCGGGGCTGTCAAATATGCATTTTGAATATCAGCTGATAGAACCTTCAAATCATTCAGCGCTGCCAGCAGAAAGAATATTCTTACTGAGTCTCGACTGGGAACCGATGAATAAGTATTTTCTTTGGCCACTGCAGGGACTTTGTGACCGTCCCCTACCAACCTGGCCTTCCTTGTTAGGGATCCAAGCTTGATGTCAAAAATCATGTGGGTTGTTATCTGTTTATGGCCAACTGGAATAACATCATCATCAGAAAATTCAAACGCTGCCATATTATTTGTCATTTCTATATGAATTGCTCTTTCCCAGTGGTCGGTCCCTGTTTTCTTATCAATAGCCAGCGCTTGTTTGATTGAATGTGGCAACTCAACTCCATATTTGTGAGTCTTCAACCAATACTTTGCTGTTTTGGCCGCTTTAAGGATTCGATCCTTCCTCCTCAAAATTTTGTGCACCCACCATCTGAAAGCTGGTGATTTTTCAAGATTATTGTTAACTGCATACTTGGCTAATTGCACTGGAAATGATTCTTTCACATCACTTAACTTACACCATGATTCAGTGCCATCCTTCCAACTGGCAAGAATTCTCCAACCCCTAGTTGTCGGCTTATGGGTTTTCCTGCCATTTTTTGCTATGGTCGTGGCTTCATCATCAGTTAGTGCAGTGTTGTCGCATTCGTGGTCAATGAGCTCATCTAGTAGAGTGAACATCCTCCCGTCATCATCAACAGAGCTGTATAGGCTTTCTGCAACAATATTTGCCGTGTATTCCTCCATGGTGCCATCAGGTAGTTGCAATTTATACAGCCTCGTGTCTAGTATGGGATTCTCATTTCTGATTCCTATTGGTCTGTTTTGCAAGTCGCGAACCCTGTCCTTGACAACGCACCTGAGTCTTTCATCACCTCTTTCAATGATCACTTCATTTCCCAGATATTCATCTGGTTCATCAACATCTTCTACCGATGCTTCTGGCTCAGCCATTTCAAGTTTCATATCCGGTGTTTCTACTGGTTGATTCTCAAATAGCTCTATTTGGGGCTCTGGGTAGTTTTCCTGGAAGAATGATGCGCTATCCTTTACTTCATCTCCAATCTTGGATTCAATTGATTTGTCAATTGCTTCCATTCTTCTGAGGATATCTCTGTCCCGCCATTCAAATTCCTTGACGGGTCTTATTGAATTTGTAGATATTGGTATTGCCGACTCGGGCAGTAGCCAAAAACAATCCCCCCCACCTACCCTATTTCCACAGGGACCCAACCATCGCGCCAGCCTTTCAACACCTCGGGTGGAAGAATCACCTTTTTCATAATAAAACACAAAATCATACCATTCTGATGAAGTATATAATGTAATATCCGGTCTATAGCCATGGACCAATTCAAATGGGGTTCTCCCCATTGAAGAAGGGTTGTTGGAGGCTGTTCGCTGCCTGATATTAGCACATAGTTCACCACAAAATGACCATAATCTTCTCGGTGACTTCTTCTTTGCAGACTTGGTTGTGATTGCACTACCAAGATGGCCAATTGCTTGTTCTGCTCGATTTTGGAATGGGCAATGTGGCTGGATAAATGTCTGATGGATATGGTTGCGCTTTACAATTGAATTCCAGTGTGTTTTGTAGGTTCTTGGGGATCCTTGTTCTGGCGCACCATCAGAAATCAAATGCTCTGGAATTCCAATTTCATGAATAAATGTCTTCAGTCCTTGGTGGGCTTGTGATTTGTCCTGTATTGGTATAAATACTTCAAACCCATTTCCATTTGTAAAGATCTGTGCACATTTTTCTTGCCTCATAATACTCGTGGTTCTTGCATGCCATGTATCAGTGTACCAGGTTCCTTGTGCGACTCTCTTGTTCCTGAAGCGCTGAGTAGGCAGCCGCTTCATCAATGGTGATTGCAAATTCCTGAGTGCCTTCTGCGTCGTGACTCTCAATGTCTGCTCAGCTTTCTTAAAACTAATGTTCCAAGTTCTGGCTAGGCGTTCACAGTCAACTTTGTTTGGACCTTCAATTGTTATCACTGATGGCCCCCATTGATTTCTTCTGTCAAGAGACCTTCTCTCAAGTGTATTGTCAATTTCTTGCAAGCTAGGGGCCTGTTTTGATTCTGCTTCAGGAGCTTCCATAAAGTCAAATTCTGTATCATCAAACAAAAATTGGTCTACCCTTCGCGCGCTTGAAATATTCCTTACTGAAGAAATCCGATGAGCAATATTTCCATCTGTTGCAATCTGGCATTCAGTTAGCATTCTCCTTGTGGATACTTGATGGACCCTCATCAGTTTGCATTGCTGCATGACACTTGGATGCCGTTCTTCTCCTAAGCTGGTCTTGGGAAGTTTATTTGTGACATTACTAGCAGGTTCTGTTACAACAGAACTTTCCTCCATTGCTTGGTCCTCTTCGGTCGACATAGCTTGAAGGCTGAATTGGTCCCCTGAAATTGGATCTCCATTGTCAATGGCTAGCTCGGCCATCCTGAACTTCAGTGAATGCGGATCCCAGGGGGTATCATTTGTTGCTATCAAATGTTGACATTCATCAAGCTCAATTCTTGTGGGCTTTCTTGTGGGGAAATATGAGATCACGTTTCTCATACTCAGTTTAATAAAAACTTTCTTTGGATCATCATCCTCCAGTGGAGTTTGAATTGTAATTCCATGCTTGGATCTTGGATCAAATTGGCGAGGTGTTTCTTCAACAGAGTTGAAATTGCAGTCCCTCACTTGATTTGGGCATATCAAGCTGTTTTTCAATTTGTCCCCAAAGTACAGTGCTTGATGGAACACTATGATATATACTTGGCCTGATGTTGGATTCGTCCATGCAGTCGCACAGCTTCCAATGGGGATTTTCTTGATGGGCTTGTATTCTTCAGAAAAAGGTGCAACGTCAACGTGTGTTGTGATTTGATCAGGATTCAGCAATACCATATTGCTTCCAGCTGCGGTAGTATCTGCATGTGAGTCTAACTCACAATACCCTTCTTCATTTTCCCCATCATCAAAACCTACAGGAACATTCATCTGGTATAATGACCGGCTCACCATTTTTAACAATTTGTGTTCTAGTGATAGTGTCCGGTTATTATGTCATTTCTTAGATTTTGATCCAAAACTGTCACCCGCGCCTTCATTTTCAGTTTCTTTCTTTTTAGTCTCAGCAGCCTTGAGATTTCTTTTCTTTTTAGCCTGTCTCATCTGGTAAAGCTCCTGGCGCTGTTCTTTTGACATTGTTTTATAAACACTTGTTGGGTAAGGCTTGCACTCAACTTTTCCTGTAAAGGTTCCAGTTGTCTTTTGCTTTTTGTTGCTGGTTGTGCCTATAGAATACACACTTCTGGAACCTCTTTTACTCTTCCCGGTTGCAAGCTTTTTCAATCCAAGACGATTGGTGAATAGAATCAAACATTCATTGAAGTTGTCACGATAGTCTTTGCTCTCATCAATTGCATCTGCTTTTGCAGCATCAAGTCGCTCATCACTGATTGAATTGATAAAATCCCAAACAAATCTTCTTTCGTTATGATTCTTTTCGAATCTCAGAATTGTTCCATGAAAAGCAGTCCAATTTCGCTTGTGCTTGTTCCAGTCATAACCCTTGGAATCTCCAGTGTAGTGTGAATCTTTCATATCCTGGTATGTCTTATTCAGAACCATAGTGATATTGGTATCAGTGTAAGCATGTTGCATGAGAGAAATGAAAGCGTTTCTGGCATTACCAGAATTCAGTGCAGTGTTTTGGAAATGTGCCACATATTCCCAACCAGGACCTTTTCTTGTTGCATCACACAGCAACCTCCAGACGACGTTGTTGTCCTCATCGTACTGGTGACCTGACAGGACGCCACATCTTTCATTGTAATCACTCCAAGTTGGATAAGTATCTGTTGTACTTTGCCCAACTGTTCCAGCCCTGGCTTCGTCAGTAACTTCTTCCTTTTCTTGGGGTCTTATGACATACAAGATTGGGAATCCCTCAGAGTTGAATCTGTATCTCAGGTTTTGTCGGAAGCCTTCCTCCCATTCCCTGAATTTTGTGAGATCCTTTAGCTCGGGTGGAGTTGCCTTTTCCTGTGATTTCACACTTGATTCCATCATCTTGATTCTGAATTGCTGCAGTTCCAGGTTGTTTGGGTTTGCGTTCCAGTCGATAGCCCTTGGCTTGACTCCAATCAATGGTTGATACCGGGCCCAATTTGCCCAAGTTAGGAGCCTCGATGATAGCCTGTTACCATAGTGGATACTTCTTGGATTAGGACAGTCCGGACTGATAGATTTCAATCCATGCATGAACGATTTAATGCTTTCCTTGTTGAGGTCTGTAATTTCACAAATATTGGACATCCCTCCCCTCATAATTTCTTCAGCTGATTCATAGTTGATACCAAAATCCATTAGGCTGCTCCTGAAAGCTAGCTGTTCTGGGTTCAGGAATCTACCATTGTTGAATCCCCTGATTTTTATCCTGGGTTGGGACGACCTTCTTCCCAGTCGTTCAGCTCTTGCGTTCTCTGCATTTTGGTCAACATCATTTCGTCCGTCCTCATCATTTTCACTATTCGCGTCACCTGGATTCTCACCCCTTTTTTCTGCATCTCTCATTGCCCTGACTCTCTTCTTTACTTCTTGGTCGATGATTCTCTTCATGGTTGAGTTTGTTTCTGGGTCAGTCATTGCCCTTTCCATTACTCTCATGATCCTTGCATCGAACTCCTCTTCACTATCTGGATACTTGTCGGAATCCTCGTCCTCATCTCCATCAGAACCATTCAGATCTTGATCCACCTCCATTTTTGTTTCTTCTATATCAATATTTTCGTGCGCTCTGGTTCGTACCATTGTGGAGTTTCGCGGGAGTATTGCTCTGAAGAGAGTTTCGATTCGAAATATTCGGGGAATGGTATTCGATGTGAATCAGAAGTGGTATGTGGAGAGAGAATGTAGTCGAATCGAGGGATTGGATGTGAGAGATGGGTATTAATCGTTGATGACTGTCGGGTGGTCCGCTTATCTGTTTTGTATTTATCCGGATCGAATTTTTGTTCCGGTTTTGTTTATACTTTCTGACTATTCGGATCGAGTTTTCGTTCCGGTTAGTTTTGTGTGAGCTTTTGCTTTTGTTGCAAATTAAGATTGTGAGCTTTCCTATCCTTTCTCGGGATTTTGCTCATCCTGTATTTCTGTGGTGAAAGGTTGAAAGATTGTTTCCTGAGAATTTAGTGTTCTCATTTTAGTGTTCTCGACGATCTTTCGCGATTTGGTGTTCTCATATCTTTTGATTTTCGTTTTCGTTCTCGCGGGCAGATGCTCTTCGCAATCTGTTCCTTCTTGCAAGCAGATGTTCGCAATCCGTTTCTTCCATTCTGTTTCACCACAGAATACTTCTGGCTCAATCTTTTCGCTCGCGTCATTCTTGTTTTCAGTGAAAGATCAGTGTTCTCGGATATTGATTCCTTTCAACTGATGCCAACCTGGGCGACTCGTTCAGCTGAATCGTCCAGTTTCTTTTCCCTTGCTTGTTTTGCTGGATCTCGAAACCCGGTGGAGCCACCACCTTGGTTCGATTCTTTGGTCTCTTCTTTCAGGGAGACCGCCCTGGTGTTGGTCTGTTCCAGGGCTCCACAGGCAACTGCCTCTTTTACATCCTTGAGGGTTGATGCCGGTAGCTGATCAGGCTAGTCCGGATTAGTCTGGTCTTCGAGCTCAACTGCGTTTCTTGGTGGGAAACGCCATTCGGTCCTCCACAGCTCGTAGAGTGCTGTGGGTCTGATAAACTAAAGAAAGTGCGTCGGCAAACGAAATAGGTCTTACGATCGATTAATTTAGTGAGTAGAACAATCAGTTTGTTGCAGTTCAATCGTCTTTGCCGATCGAATCGACAGGTTAATTACTCGTCGTATCGTGTAATTTCAAGCATACAAAACACATGTAATTCTTAAGACACAAAACACACGCAAACCATCTTCGATCGGTCTTTCTTTGTATCGTATTACCGTGTAATTCACCGTAATATTCTCATTGGAATATCACAGTATTTGTACCTTATTACGTAGAATTAGTACTAGGTTGTACATAGATTTTAGGGCATGATAGTGTTTTAGAGTTGTTAATTCTTCGAAGAGTGAGCTGATGGGGAAATTTGGTAAAGAGACAAACCACATGGAAACGCCGACGATTATTCACTCAAGTTAAATAACCTTACGAATAAGGTTATTTGCCCTTATGACTTTTCGTACAGTACGCGTTACACGGTGAATTCTTTTCACAGGTCCCAAATTCGGATCGCTGGAAGGTCACCTATTGATCATTTACAAAGCCCTATATGGCCTCAGATCCTCGGGCAAGTGTTTTGGAGACTTACTCACGGCTTGTCTCATCGAACTCGGCTTCGAAAGATCCCGCGCAGAACCGGAAATATTCCTCAAGCCTGGTACAAACAAACATGGTGAACGTGTATATGAACTTATATGCACATATGTCGATGACCTATGTCTCTGCATGGCAGATCCCAATTCCTTCCTGAAGATACTGCAGTTGTCACCATATAACTTCAAACTGAAGGGATCCGGACCTATGAACTTTCACCTAGGTTGCGGATTTGAGCGCGACGCGCATGGTGTTCTCTGTATGAATCCCATAAAGTTCATCGAAAAGATGGAAGCGTCTTATGAACAAATGTTCGGATGCAAACCTATCACTAGGTTCCAATCACCCATTGCAGAGAACGATCATCCCGAATTGGATTCCTCAGCCTTTCTCGAAGAAACTGGTATACAGAAATACCAAAGTATGATCGATTCACTCCAATGGATCATCGCTATTGGCCGTTTCGATGTCCAAACAGCCGTGATGACACTTTCGAGTTTCAGAGCTCAACCACGAGATGGGCACCTCGAACGTGCCAAACGTATCTATGGATATATCTCCAAGTTTAGACATTTTAAAATCAGATTCCGTGTGGAACCCCCAGATTTTATACTGACTAAACCCGACACCATCGACTGGTCCAACACCGTCTATGGGGAGCATTCTGAAGAGCTACCCGACGACGCTCCTGCACCACTTGGGAAGACAGTAGTGTTGACACATTTCTATGACGCCAACCTCATGCATGATATTCTTAGTGGTAAGGCTGTAACCGGCATTCTTCATTTCGCGAACAAGACTCCCATGATGTGGTTCTCGAAGAAACAGTCTACTACGGAAACAGCCATCTTTGGAGCTGAATTTGTTGCAGGAAGAACTTGCATCGAACAGATCGTCGATCTACGCCACTCATTCCGATACCTCAGAACACGAGTCCATGATATCTCCTACTCTTGGGGTGACAACAAAAAGATGATCCAAACGTCGACCTTCCCTTACGCAAGGTTGCATAAGCGTCATAACATTCTATTGTTTCACTACGTACGGAGCATGATAGCGAGAGGTTTCATTTTAATGATGCACATCCCAGGTAAGGATAACTGTGCAGATATTCTCACCAAGCATTGGGGACACTCAGTTGTGTATCCACTGCTCAAGCCCATCTTCCACTTCTGTGGAAATACCGGTGACCTACTACAAGATGATGGAAGCATCATGTAAACGTGATGACCTTTCACAAGGAAACATGGGGAGTATTAAATTCCTTTCGTGACCAGAAGTACCAAAGCTACCAGATGGTAGATATCCTATTCGTACGAATCCATGAGTCCCGTATCAATCAAAGTAATCGATTCCCACGGCATATTGATTCCCACGGTGCATCGATTCCCATTGCGCATCAACGGTGAGCAATCCCTGTTTTACAGTATTGCCATCGTTCTTCAATGAGCAAACTCTGATTTCATAAAATATCACACGAGCTACGGGAGCAATTCCTGACCTTAATGATAAACAATTCATGGAGTCTTCCTAACAGAACAAGAGAAGAAAACCGTTGGCGTGTGATTCTCACACAGTATATATATATGCATACAGATATATATGGTCAACGACCAATGCATGTACGGAAATAATCAGCGAGTAATCTCATCACTACGCAACAGCAGTTGCAACGTATTCATCTCAATAAAAGAGATATCTTGCACTTCAGCAAGATTTCACTTTATCTCATACTTTTAACATTCAACTGATTTATATCCCAAAATTCACACTAGTTGCTACCAACTACTTGTAATCTACATACTAAGGTCTGTCTCGCTGCAATCTGAACAAGTCACAGCAAGAAGAGATCTGGCGTTTCCCTTGTCTCGCCTGTAGTCCAATTATCCGTTGCCGAAAGTATCCAACCACAATTGACACGCGTAGAGTACAATCGTTTGTCTACTAACACACTAACGCAGCGTTGCTGTTCTTCAGAAGCCTTTGAATCAGACCCTCAACGGACCGGATTCAGAAGGAAAATAATAGTAGTGGTGGCGCTTTTCCTTTGCCAGTAGACAGCTGCCGTGTTGTCATAGCAGTTGTGGGTGGTCCTGGATTGGACACAGGCAGCCTGAGCAAGGATATCATTGTGAGTGAGGGAGCCAGCGAGCTCAAGGTCACTGTTGTTGATGGTGCCATTGGGGTTATCAAAGGTGACTAACTGGGAGGAAACCCTCATGGGGAATGCATGCCGCCACATGAGGGGTTGTACAGCGCCATTGGGGAGGGGCACAAAATGAATGCCCCCCATGCCGGACCCGGAGGCATCACAAGCGCCCATGGTGGCAGGGAAGGGATCAGGCACCAGCTCAGCAATGGAGGTAGGCCGGGTGGAGAGATCAGTGGCAAGCCATTGGAAGTTGCAAAGGAAGCTGTGGACCCGCTTGGTGAGCCGGAGGCGCTGCCTGCCGGGGTCTTGGTGTCGAAAGGCTTCTTGGAGGATGGAGAAGAGGCCAATGGAGCCAGGGATGGCCAGTGCCATGGACCTGAGTTTGCCAAGGACTTGGTGCCATTGTTTGATGGGGACATGGCGCTGGATGTGGGCAATGGAATGAAGGATCTCTTGTAGGCGGTCGACTCGATGGGGAGGAAGGCTGATGGTTTTGTTGATGGAATCAATGAGCCAGCCAAGGATAACTTTCTTGGTGGTCCAAGTGGCATCGCCTTGGCGAATTTTCTTGAGGGACGCTGGTTCCTGATGGAAGGGGATGTCAGTGACATCCAGGGGCTGGAAGACTTTGTCCAGAGACTGGAAGAGCATGCGCTTGATGGCGCGTCTGGACCATTGGTTTCCTTGAGCCAGGCCACAGAAGTCATCAACATAGACATCCCAGTATCGAGCGGGTGTGTTGCTGGGGGTGGTACTAGTAGGGGGCTCTGTAGGAGCTGGAGGCGCGTCCGGGTTGTTGCCTCCCACGTGGGGGCTGGAGGCGCGTCGGGTGTGGTGGCTTTTGAGGGGAGGTCCATCACCGTTGGGTGGACGTTTGCCCCCCCCCCCCCCCCCTCCCCTCCCCTTTAGTTGGAGATGGAGATGGAGTGCCAGGAGGCCCCCCCTTGGGAGGGGCAGGTTGCTGGAGAGCTCGTAAGGCATCGAAATTACATACATTGGGGAGACAGTTGAGGTTCTGGGTGATTCTGAACTAATGAATGTCTTCCCCAAAGTCTGGGGATGGGTGTTAAATTCCTTTCGTGTCCGGTGTAGCAGAGGTACGATTCTGGAATAATGAGACCTCAGAAGGATATGTATGATCCATTCACATGATACGAGGCTCATCTTCGCAATCGAAATGGCTCATCTGTGAATTGATTGACTCATTCTTACAATCGAGATTCGATACTTAACAAATTATGGAGAATCGATTGTCACTCGTACGATCAAAGTTTTGGTACTTAGCGACCAAAAGAAAGAACATACCAGAGACTAGCATATGCTATCTTCTGTTAAGTGTTCTGTTTTCAAGAAAAGACAGCAGAGGTTCAAAGCACTGCACACGAACTTGTTTCCTGTTGTACAAAATATGTGTTGTATTAGCGGCAACACGATATTTCACCGTATAATCGTAACACACGGTATTTTACTGTATACCCGTAACAAAGTGCTGTATTAGCAGCAGCACGAGCGTTATCTTGCTCTCCAGCAGGATACAATGCTCATACTTTTAGATTATTTGATTATTCAACCTTAAACCTTGCACTGGACGCCCTTTGCGTCCTACTGTAGAACTACAAGCCTAAGATCTAACTGATTGCGTCGTTTGTCAATAGTCAGAATAGATCTGATTGGACTAGCATCCAGTCGTAGTGGATATCAGAGAAATATTGGAACATCACAGACCGGCACCTCAACCGGCCTGCAGCTACAGCTTCTGTTGCTCTTCTTTGCCTTTGGATTGAATCAGCTCAACAGCCAGTTTCAAACGGAAAATAACAGATTAACAGTCGCAAGCTTGTTGGAGCTTGCAAAAGAAGACGACAACAACGAAACCAATCCGACAGCAGATCATCAAACGAACGTCTACGGCCGACGATCGATAGATCTCTGATCCGATTCCACACAAGAAAGCCACATTCCCGGATAGAAGACGACAATCCAACAGCAGATTGATCCGATTACAATCGACAGGAGTTCTCTGATCCGACTACTACATACGACAAAGACTTCAATTCGCATCCCTGAAGTGATCACTCTCCATGTCCAACGTCCCCATTGGAGGAAGGACAAGAAGCAAAACGACAGGACGGTTCCTATCGCTTCAACCTGGCAGTGCTGCAAATATTGCACCCCTAACGCCACCTCCTACGATTATGGCGCACAACCAGCAGGATAACCCTAATCAAGATGATGAAGAGGATGTCCCCATCTCGGACCCTTCCCATCCTTTGACCAACCACTAGCCGCCTTCCTACGTGACTCATTTGATGCCACAAAGGAATCCAACAGCACATTGTGTAAAGCGCTCATCGCTAGCCAGTACAAGACATGGTTTGACTTCCTATACATTGAGAACATTGGTGATCTAGCATACCTGGAGAGGGGAACAAGAACACCATTCTCTCAACATGTGCAGCTGAACCTACAGAGGGTCATCAATTTTGGACAACATCTCACGGAGCAAGGATTAGACTGGGAAGACCGCAACCATTACACCAAGGACGCCTTCAAGGATTACTGTAGAGGAATTGTCAAGGCCAGAAGAGAATCTGCGGTTGATGGTGGAGCAGTGGCTCACACTATAACACACCCACCAGATGGACAAGGCCGATCGACAAAACCCATCAAACAGCTCAAATACGAGTCATGGATTAGGAAATCAAGGGATGAAACTACATTCCCAGCGCTACAAATTTGAGCATTGGCTTGTAAAATTCAAGGCCAAACTGGAAACATCTGATATAGATACTCGCACCTTTCTCGACCCAAACTGGCCCGATGTACCGCTCACGGGGTACACAAAGGCCCTACATGACAAACAGTGTGCCTTCTTCTGGACTCTTGCTCTCCATGTCTTCCAAAGTGACCTATCCTCCTCCTGTGTGCTCAGCCATACCACCACAAGGGACGGCAGACAAGCCTTCTTTGATTTTGTCACACTACATGACAAGTCCAAGTCCAAGGTATATAACACCTCCATTGTGATGCAGCACCTATTGGATATCGATTTGAGGTCATGGAAGGACACCAAAGTCAAGTTCATCACCCAGTGGTTTGCTCAGCTGGAACATCTCAACACGCTACGCGATCCCAAAAGGCCACTTGATTACGATACAGTCAAGACACACCTCTGCAAGGCCTGCAGCAGCATCTTCCAACTCAGTGAGCAATTCTGTAAGGTCGATGATCCCCCTGCAGCCCAGGATATGATTCGGTTTTGACAGCATGAGGCCATTGCTATCAGTGAACTGAAAAATACCCTCCTCCTTGAAGCAACCAGGCTGGATTCCCAAGCATCCCTATCGCAACCTAGCAGCCGTCCATCTGCCAAGGCACACGTTCATGACCTCTTGTCTATGACACAATCCACACATTCTGCTATCACTGATGACGCTACCTCATATTTGCCTCCTATCGAATTTGATGGTGACTGCCAAGATTATGCTGTATACAAGGCTGGGCGAACACCAGACCCTAGCACACGACTACCATCTGCAGCTTGGCAAACACTCTCTAAGCATGGTATGAAACATTGGCTTGGCTTCACAGCTGATGACAAGAAGAAACTTGTTGCATGTCTCAGATCCGAGCTTCTTGATGTTGGACTTCCACCAGACCCCAATTCTAGCAAGCCAATCACACGCCGCGCTTATGAACATCATACTGATGAGCAGATACTTTCACCTGAAGAAGAAGCCTCAGCACGCTCCGCGTTTCACGAGTCCCTTGGCGTCTACAAGGCATCTTCTCAATCTGATAACCGGCCACTCAAATCATCTGTTTCCCCTGCACACCCAGCTCGATTCCTTGCCGACAATCCTGATGTCCTCTATAAGAAAGAAGGCAATGTCTATGTTCCTGTTGGACAGCCTTCACTGTCTGCAAAATTCCACCATTGGTCCCCACCAGACTGTGAACCTCCTGTTTTACCAGCAACCCCAGTCGCTGTCTATCACTCTAACAAAACTAATGTCTCCACACCTGGTTATGCCATGGTTGACAGAGGCGCAAATGGTTGCATCATAGGAAATGATGCATGCCTCATCTCTAAGGATATTCCCCCTCGATATGTCAATGTCACTGGAATCAACAATCACCAGATCCAGAACATCCCTATTGCAACATGTGGCGCCTACTCTGTGTCCAACAGAGGACCAGTCATCGTCATCTTTCATGAATGTGCTTATACTGGGCAACACCCATTCATTTTATCCTCCCCCCAGATGGAAGAATATTTCTCTCTAGTTGATGACACATCCATCAAGGCTGGTGGCACACAAGTCATCACCACCGATGATGGCCATGTCTTCCCACTTAATATACGCCATGGCTTACCATATATAGCAATGCGCAAATATACCAGTGAAGAATACGCCCGACTTCCCCATGTTGTTATGACTAGTGACAAACATTGGAATCCATCTGTACTTGATGGTGCATATACCCCTCATGATGACACCTTCATTCAAAAATATCCACCCACTGCCACATTGCTCCCATACCAGGATTATGATGAATTTGGCACACCGCGTGGTACTGATCACATCACTTCCTCTGTGGTCAACCCCTTCATGTCAAGCCGCGCCGACAGCCCAGTCCTCCAAGCATTGGATAATCATGATACATCCTTCTGGATCAGCCCAGCAGATTGCATTCACCAAGAAGTACTCAGTCGATGTTCCATACGGTCTCCTTTCAACTATCTTACTGCAGCACCACATATCCATTCACCCACTGACATGGACTATCTCTCTTTGAAGCCCTTCTTCGGATGGATCTCCATCAATCGCATCAAAACCACCTTCGACAATTCCACTCAATATGGCTCCTTATCCATTAGCCCAGATGGTAATCTCTTTAAGCGATTCCAGTCACCACAGCCTGCTATGAATGTCCACCCGTTCCATGATGACATACTCTCTGATGTCATTTACTCTGATACCCCTGCTATCAATGGTGGTTCCAAACTAGCTCAAGTTTTCTTCGGTCGGAAATCCCATATCATTCATGTGGAAGAAATGCACAGTACTGCTGATTTCTTATCATGTCTTCAAAATTTTGTTTGCAAATGGGGTAGGCCTCTCAGACTCCTCTGTGACCATGGCTCCTACCAATCTAGCAAGTGCGTTCTAGATTACCTCAAGATGAACCCTATCACCAACATCAGAATCTATTCGAACGCAGATACCAGACTTTCAAGCAGATTGTCAATAGAATCATGGATCGCACTGGCACTCCACCCCACCTTTGGCTTCTCTGCATGACCTACATTGCGAGTCTCATGAACCATTTATCCAACCCACATCTCTCTGATAAGCAGCCTGTCTTCATTGTCACTGGCACCTTAGGTGATATTAGCCCTTACCTCAGTTTCTTCTGGTTCGAACCTGTTTATTACAAGACTCCCGATACCCAATTTGGCTCCCAAACTACTGAATGTCTCGGTCACTTTGTTGGTCTTGCTGAACATGTAGGCAATAGTCTATGTTTTAAAATCTGGGATCCTATCACTAACAAACTCCTTGACAGATCTGGCGTTTGCTCTAAGCCCGGACCATCGTTTCAAGCGTGCTGGCTTGTTCACTGATGAAGGCTTCCTCGCCTGGCGCAAAGCCAAAGATGGCTCTCACCTTCCCAAATCCTTTGGTGACATTCCCTCTCGTCAACCACATCCAAAGGCTGCTCCGACTCCCCACCCTCAGTCATCTTCACCTCCCAGTCTCCCACAGCCATCTTTGCCTTTCTTGCTTTATTCCAAGGTTCCTAATACCCCAAGCTATGCAGCTTCTCCAATCCCTGCCAACTATGGGGAGATTCTGGATGGTCCTCCAACACCTCACATCTTCAGCAAAACCTCAGCTGGCGTCCCTGTCACTGAAGATGATTTTGGCCCCCCAGAACTAGCATATTTTGATGTTAGTGAAAGTACACCTCCACCCACCAATCCTGCTACTCCATCTGTTGATCCATCCAAAGTAGTTGTTACCGATGAAGAAGGCAACGCTCAATCTGATGATAATGGCCTGCCCATCACCATCCCTGCCATCCCTGCCGATGACTTGCAAGGCAGATCCTTTCTGATGGCCCTCCCTGATGGCACCCAGAAACGATTGACCATTGTTGATGTTGAAGATAGCCTCAAGAAAAACAAGGAATTCATCAAGTTCCGATGTAAGCATACCAATGATGAGCTTGAAGATATCATTGCATACAATGATGTAATGAATTATATCCATAGGGATGTCACTCAAGAAGATGGCAAGCTCTGGTCATTTAGACGCATCCTTGGTCACCAAGGCCCTCTTGACAACAAGCACTCTCAATACAAAGGTTCCAAATACAACCTATGGATTGAATGGGAAAATATGGAACGTACCTATGAGCCACTATCCAATGTAGCTGCAGACGATCCTGTTACTGTGGCCAAATATGCCAAGGACAATGACATGCTCAACAAACCTGGTTGGAAATGTCTCAAACGCATTGTTTCCCTTGCTTGTAGAACCAATAAGTTAGACAGACTGATCCACCAAGCCAAGCTTAGATCATTTCGCACTGCTCCTCAATACCAATATGGATTCAAGATACCTCGCAACCATGAAGAAGCCATCCAGTTTGATGTTGCCAATGGTAACACCAAATGACAGGATGCCATAGCTCTTCAGATGTCACAGCTCCAAGAATATGACACCTTTATTGACAAAGGTATCTACAAGGCTAGCAATATACCATCTGGCTTCCAACAGATCAAGGTCCACATGATTTATGCTGTGAAGCATGATGGCCGACACAAAGCCCGGCTAGTTGCAAACGGCAATCTTACTGACGCTCCTGTTCACAGTGTATATGCTGGAGTTGTTTCCCTTAGAGGCCTGCGGATGTGCCTATTCCTTGCTGAACTGAATAGCTTAGAAGCATGGGGAACTGACATTGGTAATGCATACCTCGAAGCTGTCACCTGTGAGAAAGTATGTATCAAGTGTTGTCGGCGAAAAATACAGACTTTGTCGGCATCAAATTCGATTGGAAAATGCCGACAAAACAAAACGACGACCGAGGTGCGGAATACGAGAATGATCAAGCACTAGAATCAAACGCACCTCCACTACTTGGAATCCTTAAGTGGTAAAAACGATATCACCTAAGGCTACAAACAAAAAGGGATAATCGGTTAGAAACAAGAAATATCCAAAGACCTGAACAGTAAGTAAACACTTGGAACCCATAAGTACATTCAAAAGAATATACTTGATATCCCGTGAGGAAATTACTTATTGCAATCAAGAAAATCAGTACCGATTCCAGATGGGCCTCATATCTAGCATATATACCACGAATAAGCATACGCCCCATTGAACAGAATACTTAACCCCAAAAATGATCGATACCATTGAATGACCGATACAGTAAGACCAACACGACGCTAATACAGCAACAGCAACAGAAGAATCGGTACAGCGGTAAAGAAGACAGTAACAAATAACCGGGGAAGATGTCTACCGTGTAAAATACAGTAGAGAGACCCGATACACAGTGAGAATACGTAGTAAAAATAAGAGCCTCTCTCTGAGCTCACATCTCTTTAAATTTCAATTATCCAATACCTTACGGTCGATTTTTAGAGTAACAACAGGTTATAGAGCCCTTATAACTCACACTCGTGTCCCGCAAGAGCACTTGTGTATACCTTAAGCTACGCTCCTATCTCCGGCCGTTCAGCACCTCCACTGTCAGATAAATCCAGAGGAAATTCTGTGCTTAGCTCCCTGTGCGGCACATTCTCGGCCTCCCCCCGTCTCATTCTGTCTCTCTCTTTTCCTTTTTCACCTCCCTGCTCGTGAATCAAGGGGTGTGCTACCGATTCTTCTACGCGAATCTTCTTTTGTAATCCACGACCATTAACGGTTAATTATCATCGACGACAATCAATTGTTTCTCCGACGAACTTTTGTGACCGCAACCTCCACCATCGCCAATTAATTCGATCGAACTATTAATTATCGTCATCGCTCTCGTTGACAAACCATCATCCTTGTCACTATCATCGCCATAACGTCGACGATACCGATCAATTGTTTCCCTGACAAACATTCTGGAAATTAACATCAGACACGAAACACATACAACACCGGTTAATTCAACAACGACGACGATGACAACAAAACGTCAACACGTACGATGCCGACGACTCCATTTGACTGGACTCCAATCTTTGGAATCGAATTTCGATTTTCAAGCGCTAGCAACCCAACTGCGGCCACATCCCTCAACAAAGTCTACTCTGAAATCATTGGCAAAGATGAACTCTCAGAATTCTTTGTGACCCGCGAGGACGAGGAAGAAGAAGAAGATGGGCCACTAGAAATAGCTCCGGATCCACAACTCCACATCCTCAATTGCATTGCAAAGGCTATTGCCATCAACCTAGTGGAACCACCACCAGATGAAATAACAAAAGGCCACATCGCCAATCTCCTCGACAAATGTGTTATCAAGCATGTCAGAAATGATGGATCTACAAAGTGCATGAGATACAAAACAGGTTTTGATGCTGCTGCAAAGCATGCCATTCGGACCAACACAGATGATGAGCCAATTGTTCTAATTGAAATCACAATTACCCACTGGCGCTTCAAGAAAAATTGGCGCCCAGACCTATTCATGGAAGCCTACACCGGAGACCCACCATCCAATGATGAGGTAGCCATTCCGGATACACCTACCGCAACTGTCTCCCCTACCAAGATGGGACAGCTTACGACCCTACTACAGCAACTGGTCAACAATGGCAATAGCAACAACAACAACAATGCCAGCGCCAACCACCAAGCGATGCTCGACTTACCATGGAATCCTGCAACCTTACCACCACCCGTTAAGAAGCGATACTACAGGAGAGATGAATTCCTCACCAGAGGTGATATGAAAGACTTTCCAATCACCTACACCGACTCATTGGGAAATGAAACAATTGTCAGGCAAAACTACTACCTACACAACCTAGGCAGTGGTAGAAATGACCAGCGCCTGATCACCAGAAGTGGCAACTGCTTGATCTAACCAGAACCTCCGATAAATCCAAGAAAGCGGCTAGAGACAAACTATTTCTCTCTGAATTTCCACAACTAAAGGATGCAACCCACCCTCAGGTCAGGAAATGGTACAGAGAAATCACAGCTCATGCACAGCAACACCACATATAATACCACATTGACGTCCACCCTTACTATCTCTACAGGCGCGAAGCTGATCACCTCGGGGGTTTTACAATTGGTGATAGTCTTCCACACGATCTACCTTCAAGATATGAATTGGCCATCAATGAATGGGGAAATCTCATTTACACCGCACTCAGAACTGACAAAATCATCCCTGATTCATGCGCAAGTATGAAGGCCACCATTCAAAGCTTTGAAGGCAGACAGGGATACGAAGCTCTATACACAGTCATTGCTCAGACACATCCCAACTCCAAAAGGCCATCCAATGCAGGTAGAATGGTCAGAAATCCTCCAAATCAGGATGCAGGTGAATCATTTGAAGAATACTACTTCAGGTACAAGGATTACTTGAGACTCAGAGTGTTCCTCCAAAATCAACCCGGCACCATCAGTTCGACAGAAGAAGTCAGCAACCTCATTGCAGGAACCACTCTCTCAGAAGAACTCTTCAAAAAGACAGAAGATGAACGCGACTCAGATGACCAATTCAAGCGGGACAAATACAAAGCAGGCAGGCTCCTACAAACCCTCCAAATGTATGAGCAAGAGATAAAGGCTGAAAAGAAGTACAAGGACAAAACCTCCTAACCAAGTCTGTCCAATCAATTGACCATCTCAGGCGCCAGGCCAGGTCCCCGTCGCAATGATAGGTTTCAAAAGCGCGCTGGCAACAGTACCGTTAGAACACCTTCTACTTTGACTTCTCACTCAATCAGTCTCATTGAATCACTAGGATACCCCGAGATGGACGAAGAGTCTGATGATCCCTTCCTTCATCAAGCATATTGCAATGCCATCGCTGCTTTTGACAAACAGCCCAGTCTCTTTGACACATCGAGAAAATGCATTGTTTGTCACACATCCGGTCATAGTTTTGACAATTGTCCTGCATTGCAAGATGTTGAGTCCCTCAAGAAACATAGGATTGCTGCAGCTGTTTTTCTGAACAAATCCAATAGAGAAACCCAACAGCTCTTAGATTCTACTCAACGCATCTCCCAAATCAACATTGAAAATGATGCACAGGATGAGACCTCCCCAGGTTGTGAACCAGATGACCAAAATTTTTGCCAAGGCCAAGAATAAACAGTCTTTCGTGCAGCCATATGACATCACCTCAAGACTATCCTCAAGGATTTGACGACGTCACAGCCCCTCAAGTGAAAAGCCTATGCCCTTCCTTGGACTCCAGCAGTGTCAGCTCCTACAAATCTGTCAAAATTGGTGCTGTCAATCTTCTCCCTAGGGAAAGCCTACAGCCTTCAATCCCAATTGATGTCTACTGTGATATGGAATCACTTGAGGTTACAGCCCCTGTATTGGAATCACACCTGGAAATCAATGGGGATCCCAATTTCGATCGGGATAATCCTCCCTCAGTTGATACCCACAATGTGCAAATCCTCGTTCCACAAGATCCTATTGCAGCCGCAGCCTATTTCCAACATGGGATCAGGGCTCAGATTGACACGGGTGCCAAAGTTTCCTGCACAAACCTTAAGCATATCCTACATGGTTACAAACCTTACACCAAACTGCGAAAATGCCCGGTCAGGCTCACGGCAGCGATTGGGGGAAAGGCAGCCACCTGTATTTATTAAATTCCTTTCGTGCCCAGAAGTACCAAAGCTACCAGATGGTAGGTATTCTATTTGTACGAGTCAATGAGTCCTGTATCAACCAAAGTAATCGATTCCCACGGCATATCGATTCCCACGGTGCATCGATTCCCATCGCGCATCTACAGTGAGCAATCTCTGTTTTATAGTATTGCCATTGTTCTTTGGTGAGCAAACTCTGATTTCATAAAGTATCACACGAGCTACGGGAGCAATTCCTGGTCTTAATGATAAACATACCATGAAGTCTTCCTAACGGAACAAGAGAAGAAAACCGTTGGCGTGTGATTCTCACACAATATATATATACATACAGATATATACGGTCAACGACCAATGCATGTACGGAAATAATCAGCGAGTAATCTCATCACTACGCAACAGCAGTTGCAACGTATTCATCTCAATAAAAGAGATATCTTGCACTTCAGCAAGATTTCACTTTATCTCATACTTTTAACATTCAACTGATTTATATCCCAAAATTCACACTAGTTGCTACCAACTAGTACCTACATTACTAAGGTCTGTCTTGCTGTATCTGAATAAGTTCACAGTAAGAAGAGATCTGGCGTTTCCATAGTCTCGCCTGTAGTCCGATTATCCGTTGCTGAAAGTATCCAACCACAATTGTCACGCGTAGAGTACAATCGTTCGTCTACTAACACACTAACGCAGCGTTGCTGTTCTTCAGAAGCCTTTGAATCAGACCCTCAACGGAACGGATTCAGAAGGAAAATAATAGTATTCCTGAAGGATCTGGCTACTTGCACATTCCAGCACCAAATCACATAGGGTATCTCAAAGTCTTCTTCTATTATTCTCCCTCCCTTTCAACAACATTGCTGAGTGAGAATGACTTTTGTGGAATGACATCTTGCATGAGACATCAGTTCACTGGACAGTCCATTCAAAGTCTTCACTGACAACCATGACTCATCTGTTCAACAAAATGGAAACCTCACCATTATTTGTCATCACAAACAGAACACTGCCAAAAGCATTGTCCTGCACGGAAGTATCATTGATGGTCAATGTTACACTCACCCAATACTGATCCCAGACATTGATTTTTCATCCCCATATGCCAATTGTGCAACTTCTTCAGCCTATGCTTTAGCGACCGACATGGAATTCAAGAAAGCTTGCAAACTGGCCTCCAAAGAAGCCATTAGCAACTACAGGTATGATACCTACACGAATCTTGTTACACTACAAAAATGCACAGAAGCTGCCAGAACGCAACCTGCTACCAGCAACACTCCTCTGTTTAATGTCAAATTGTTTTTCACCAATATTGTGGACAAGCATATCCCCATTCAAGCCATCAAAGCCAAGACATCGAAACTTCTTTGGCACCAAAGATTAGGACAACCATGTGATGACTTTCTATATCAAGCTCATAAACACATCCTTGGAGTACCAAAGTTCAAGCGTCAAACAAGTATTCTTGACCAATGTCCAACTTGCATTCAATGTAAACAAACAAAGACACCTGCAGGCTCACACTCCACAAGAAAGGCTACACAACCCTTTCAGGGTTTATCTATTGACTTTGCTTTCTCCGGCACCAGATCCTCCAACAGCAAACGAGAGTCCGATTACGAAGGCATACATGGTGAGACAGCTTGGATTCTCATCACAGACCACTATACTGGTATGAAATATGGTGATACCAGAATCTCCAAAGCAGCACCGCTTCATTGGCTCGAGCACTTCTTCTCCCAGCACAACCCAACCTGTGCCAACAAGTATGTCACAGTTGATCAAGGTGGAGAACGCTATCACAACCCTGATATCAGAAACCTCTTCTCTGCGTTTGGATACTCAATTTTCCCAACTGGCGCTTATGCTTCTCACCAGAATGGTACAGTTGAAAGAGCTCACCGGACTCTTGCTAACTCAATGAGGACCATGCTCAGTGGTGCAAATTTGCCCATCAAATTCTGGCCTTTGCTTTCTATCATGCCCTGAGGTTGTCTAATGCCTTCCCTGAAGGCAATCAGCAGCATTCACCCTTAGAATTGGCAACTGGCCATAAGGAAAATCTTGCTGACTTCCGCACCTTTGGCTGCAGAGTATGGGTGCGACCTCCAGGCAAGAAATCGATCAAGCTTAAACCCAATGCAAGAAAAGGCATATTTCTAGGTTTCGTGTCATACACTACCAGAAACATCCTTTGGTATGATACTGAGACCCACCGAGTCAAGATAGCCACTCATGTCAGGTTTGATGAAGGCATGAATGACTTACCCCTTGCAGACCTTCCAACTAATGTCAAGCACCTGCTCAGGACTGATGACAACCTTCCTCTCCCACCAGAGTCAAATGAGGTGTCATCCAGTGATTTTCAATTCTCCATCTCCCCATTTGCAGATCTCACCAATCTCAGGCTCACTGTTTCCAGCTCTTGTGCTGATCAAGCATTTGGTCTCAGATATGCCAATGATTCACTACTTGGCAGAGCCTACGTCACAGATATCCTCCCCCAAAGTCCTGCCTCCAAGCTTTTCTCCTCACATAAGAAATCTCTCTCCAAGCTACGAGGCGCTTATATTGTATCTATCAATCACAACCGTGTGTTTTCTGCTGCTGATGTTACCACAGCTTTGCATCAATCACACGCTCCAGGGGTGAGGGATTCAATAGATACACCTATTACCTTTGCAATTGAAACCAAATTGTCTATGAAAGAAGTCAGGACCAACTTGAATGAATATGCACTATTTGCCCCAAATACTTCGTGGAAGGAACCCACTGATGAAGAAAATCCACCCTTTTTGGACCGGATTTCCTCCATCAAGACTATCAAGAACATTGGCACCAAATACAAGAATATCATCCAATCCAGAATCAACCAGGTCAATAGCACTGAAACACTCCATGCCACCATCCAAAAACACTTGGCCCCAACCGAAGATGATATGGATGTGGTCATTCCCACTATTGACATTGCTTTGCTCAGAGCCATCACCAAGCTTCATAAACCAGGTAATCATGTGTTACCTCTAGATGCAGATTCACTACCAAATGAAGAAATTGAACTCTTAATCAAGGTCATCAATTCCAAAGCAACTACACCTGAAGAACAAGCACTAGGGCACTTCACTCAAAGGAATCTCAAGTCCTTATCCACATGGGCTGAATGGGAAGCTGGAGAGCGCAAACAACTTGATCAGTTTCAAGACTTAGAAATGTTTGGATCACTAATTCCATACCCTAAGGATCCAGAAGCCATTATTCTCAGACCCCATTGGCAATACAATGTCAAAAGGAATGGTGTCAGACAAGCAAGACAGTGCTGTAATGGAAGCAAATATGCAGCGCCAACCCTGCATGCCATTGCAATGTCATACTCATCATGTGTTGAACACCCCATCCAAAGATTGTTCTTTGCCATTGCAGCCAGCCTCAATCTCAAAATCTATGCAGGTGATGCTGGTGACGCCTATGCGCACAGTCCAGGACCAAACATCCCTACATACATGACTATTGATGATGCATATGCAGAATGGTATAAACACAAGCATGGCAAAGACATAGACAGAAGATTGGTGCTTCCTGTCCTTCGAGCACTTCAAGGACATCCGGAATCAGGTAGATTATGGGAAAGCCACATCAACAAGATCTTGAAAGGCCCTGATCTCAACTTCAAGACCACCACACATGACAGAACAATCTACACGGCAGTTTTTGAAGGTGAGACAGTCTACATGCTGAGACAAGTTGACGATTTTGCACTGGCTTGCACATCCGAATACATATCTGACAAGATCTATGGCATCATTGGGGCGAAGCTGAAGCTACCTAAAGAAGACGTGATCCCCTTCACAAAAATGGGGTTGCTTGAAGACTTCAATGGAATTGATGTCAAACAGACGGCTGACTACACTGAACTGTCCTGTGCAAATTACATTGACAGAATCATGACATCCCATGGTTGGGCAACTGATTCTAAGATGAAACCTCACTCCAAGCCGTCAGCGCCACTGTCAACTGAAGTGCTGAGCCAACTACAATCACACACAAATGGACCATTAGAAGGCACCAAGGAACATGCAGAATTACAATCCACATTGGGCTTCTCATACAGGACACTCTTAGGTGAAATGATGTTTGCATATGTGAGCTGCCGGCCAGACATTGGCTGTGCAGTGACTCTGATGTCAAAGTACAGTTCCAATCCCACTGCTTTCCACTATTCCAGCCTGAAGAATATAGCCCGCTATCTCAGAACCACCAGATCTTGGGGTATTAGATTCTACAGACCAAATGCTGAGCCATCTCTACCATCAGGAGAACCATACAAGGATGTAGTCCAAGATGCATCACTCCTAAAATTCCCTGAAGATATCAAACAAGCCAAACTGATGTGTTTTGTTGACGCGGCATATGGAAATGATCCAAAACATTGCAGGTCCACCACAGGATATGTTTTCACTTATGCTGGTGGAGCAGTTGTTTACAGGTCCAAGGCTCAGTCACTTACTGCTCAGAGTTCTACGGAAGCAGAATTCATCGCTGCAGTAACAGCAGCCAAAACAGCCAGATATCTCAGGTCCATACTCAAGGAATTAGGATTTGTTCAAGTTGGTCCAACACTGATCTATGAAGACAATGCATCAGCAATTGAAATCATCAATGCCCAGAAGCCAACTGAAAGAACCAGGCATATCGAAATCAGGTTCTTTGCAATTCAAGCATGGAAAGAAAATGGCGAAATCAAGATGATTCATATTCCTGGAGTTATCAACCCTGCTGATGATCTAACCAAACCATTAGGATGGATCTTGCACGCCCGACACGCAAGATACATTATGGGACACTACCCAGGTTAAATCATTCCATTCGATTGACAACCAGATTAGACCATTCAATGACGCGATCGATTGTGATCTAGAAAAGCGCCGGTAGCAAACGTACAGACGTACGAACATTCGGGAATACACACGAATGAGATAAGACATGTATGACTAACAGGCAAATAAGCAAGCCGACTCGCTGAATCGCTAACAGTAATAGAGCACCGATAGAGGTTCGATCTCAGAAGTCATCTTACATGTAAATGCTCACAAATCTAAATACTAATACTTGAAATCACTGAATACTGTTAGTGAGAATATCTAGCGGACGAAACGTGTAAACGTGTTAGTCACGGGAGAAAAATTAGAGTTTATCAGACCCAAATGGACTCATAGAGTCTGGGTAACAAAATGAAAGCTGATTGCCGACTGATCACCGGTTAATCGCCGTCTGAAGCCAAAAGGCTGGACGTTAAAGACCCTCTCCAACAGAAGAGACTCAGGCGCTTAGAAGATTAACAACACTAGTGCAGCAGAGCACACCAGGCTAATACCCGTGGCTTCTACTGAGGTTTGTAGGGGAGAGAAATGAACACCAAAAGCTTGTTATCCACCAAAATAGACACTTGCAAGAGGTCCCCAACGATGGGAACAGCAAAAGATGTGTCGAAAATACAACGGCAAAATAACGTCCGGAATAAAGCGATGTACGTGTGTTCAGTACTATGAATCGCATAACGGCTACAGAAGAGCCGTTAATAAAGAGCGGCATGCGACCTTGGAAACGTGACCTTGAAAACAAAGCAAATGGGAATCAAATTCAATTCCTACAGAAAAGAGCCCAAGTATACTCACTCGTATACAAATGATATGATAACAAAACCAGCCGAGGTAATATACATACCCAGTATTGGATATACACATACACAAAAAATAGAAATGACGAAAAATGCTGAACCAAATATTTAATAAGAGACGAACGAATATTCGATACCGTTTCGGAAAAAGGGAAACAACTGTTGAGCTTAAGTATAGAGGAACTGAAAAAATTGGGGTTCCGATAGGAATCAATCCTCATACCGTGGATATGAACCTGTTTACTAGCAAAAGCACGTGGAAAGAAAAATACTCCACAAGTTGCTTCAGAACTCAGAAAATCACAATCACAGCTTCCTCATGAAAGCAAAAGCTAACAAACCCCTTATTACAAGCCTAATTCCTACAGCATACTCCGAAACAACACACCATGGCGCCACCAACCAGAGCTCAACTAGCTGCAACCGCGGCAGCAGCAGTAGCAGAAGCAGAAGCAGCGGACGCGGCGGCAACAGAGGCGGCAGGCAACCTGATGGGCTTACTACCTCCATCGGTAACAACAAGGTTGGACCCGGAACAGCTTGAGCAACTCACGGTGACTCTGGTTGCAAGACTATCAAGCAGGGACATATCTCTATCAACAACAGCAAGAGAAGCCAAAGAAAGGGCAGAGGCCAATCATGGCATCCCTGGCTACGAAGGAGAACGGGCGCTGACCTCAGCCGAGGTTTGTTTCAGGAAGATCCTCGAGTCCTTTGGGGTCAACAGGCCTACGGCAAATGAAATATTCAGACATGGATATTCTAACATGAAGGCCATCGCAGATCTCGATTCAGAAGGGATCAAGTCCACCCTAGGGTCGCTAACCAAGGCAAAACACCATCTATGCCCGGATCCACAGGAAGTCTTTATTGGAAGGGCATTTGGAGATCGACTGAAGCTGTTCGTGGCTTGGATCAAATTCCAGCCTATGATAGGCGCAACGGCCACCGAAGTGGACTGGATCAAGGACCCAACGGCCGAGATGGATACAAGGGAACGTTTGAGATCTACAAAGGAGGACGATGAAAATACGGCCGTTAAGGATCTAATACTACCCGACAAACTGACTACGATGTCAAAGTTCAGGGAATTTGATGAGAACTTACGTGAATACCTACGGCATAAGAGGGGTGTCATCAAGACATCCCTACTTTACACAATAAGACAACAATCTGCAGTCGGGGAAACCGACAGGTGCGGAACGGTCGGCTCGGGCCCAGACAACGCGTATCCTGACTGGACTGAGTATGCAATAAGATGCACAATTCACGCCAACTCTCATTGGTCTAAAGACAACAATACTCTCTGGGGGATATTGTTTAAGCTGGTAGGATCCGGACCCGGTTGGTCCTATATACAAAGCTTTGGGACCAAAAATGGGGTAGGGGGTGACGGCCAAAAGGCATACTTCGCCCTCTACTCTCAAGCATATGAAGCAACCAACGTAAAGCTAATTGTCGAAGCAAAAAGGCAGTTTATCCGGGAATCGGTGTACACAGGGGATTCCAAACACTACAATTTTGACAGGCACAAAAGGCTATGGCATGATGCAAAGCAAACCTTGATAAGATACGGCGCATTCCCACCTGAGGATCAGTTTGTGTATGACTTCGTACGATCCCTACAGGATGTACGACTCGAGCAATCCATCCCAAATGTAATAACAGAAGAATCGGACTATTACGCAAATTTTGAGAAAGCCTCGGCGTATCTTACTCGGATGCTCGGAGTAAAGAAACTCCAGAATCAACCACAAAAGAGGGGTAGGAATGTGTCAGCCTTCACTAACAACAAAAAGAGGAAAGGTGACAACAAACGCGGCAACTTCTCTTCCAACAAGTCACAAGGCAACAACAACAACAACAATAGTGGTGGCTCAAAAGCACAACCAGGGACCTATAAAGGGCCTGTTGAATGCAAGTTCTATCCACGAGAAGTATGGTTAAGCATGTTCCAAGAGCAGCAACAAAGAGTCCGAGCGCTAAAACAAGCACGGAATGCAAGCAATAGCGGGGGGGGGCAACCAACAATCGAAAGTCGCAGCAACCACAGCTGCAAACCCTCCCAATAACACCAGTTCAGCTGGAAACCAGTTTGGCTGTCACAGCCACATTGGAAACGGGAATGGAAATTGATTCGCCGGCCGGGGCCTTAAGATAGAACCTCGGGTAGGCCGGCCGATAGTCCATCTCAAAGAGATGACCCAGTCATCCAGTGTTAAGCCAGGACGATGCAAGCTGGATAGCCATGCAGACACGACTGCAGCTGGATCTAACATGGTATTACTCGATTCACTGGATTCTATCATGACATTTGCTGATGTTGCTCCATTTTCAGACGTGTACTCACCAATGAAAGATGTTCCTATTGCCCGTTGTGCAACTGCTTGGACAGACCCAACGGACGGTATCACATACATATTGGTATTCGGACAGGCCCTCTATTTCGGAGAATCACTGCAGCACAGTCTGATATGCCCGAACCAAATCAGAGAATGCAATTTGAATGTGGTCGAAGACATACCACGAAGATACTGCAGCTCTTCCAGTCACAGTCTTATTTTTCGGGCCGTCGGTTTCGAATTGGCAATACCATTGTTAGTTGATGGCGTTCTGTCATACTTTGACACGCGGAAGCCGACACGCCAGGAAATTGATACATGTGATCAGGTCCTTGCAACCGATACTCATACCTGGGACCCATACGCCCCCCATTTCAGAGAAGATGAAGAAGCAGCCAACGCGTCGTTCCCACGAGTAGTGGCCGCCCTCTCCGGAGGAGGACCGACTGGGACAACTGAGTCTTGGATACGATCCACAGACAACCCTATACTCATCAATGTAAAACACAAGGATTACCGTCTCAGGTACCTACAGAAGATCTGTACAACCCGTACTCAACGGCCGGGGTATACTCAACAAGAGATTGGCAACCGGTTACACTCAGCTTTTGTTAAAAGTACCGGGGACAGAGAAAGCTCGGAGATACTCCGAATTTCAGCTACTTCAACCAAAACTTCGATTTCCCTAACAGAGGAAGAGCTTGCCATCCAAAAGGAAGCAAAAGCTCGGACAAAAGAAAGGAAATTACTCCGCCGCCAGCAAGATGTGATAGATAAGGAAACTTCCCTAGAGAAGAGATCATTTATCCGCCGCGGACAATGGGGACCTCCGATAAGGATTCCGGAGAAAGTGGACAGATATGATTCAGAGGCCATTGCAAAGATGTGGAACATCAGTGTTAAGAGGGCCGAAGAAACGATTAAGGTCACTACCCAGGAAGGCATAAGAAACCTTACACAACCAATCACCCAAAGGCTAAAGACCCAAAAGTGGAGAAACAGGAAAGTACTTAAGGGTCGATGGTTTGCTGATACTATGAAGTTCAAAGTACCAAGCATCATTAGAAACGATACTGACGCACAGATCTTTACCAATGGGAAAGGATATGTGGCGTTCTATCCAGTAAGAGGGGAGAAACGATGCCACGACGGACTATCTTGCTTCATAAATGAGGTAGGAATACCGGGACATCTTGTCACCGATGGGGCAAAGGCCCAAGGAAATCATGAGACACACAGCACCGGATGGACTAAACTTTGATCGGAGTATCGCATTTGCCAAACCTACATACAGCCCCACTGTTGGTGGCAGAATACGGCAGAACACAGTGCAGGGGACCTAAGGAGATCAATCCGATTAATGACTTCTAAGAAAGGAAGCCCGAGGAGGTGCTGGGCCTTTTGTGGAATGTTGGCGGCCGGAAGGTTAAGTAACACCGCATCTGGGGACCCATCTGCGATGGGAAGGACGGGGTTTGAGTTAGTCCATGGATATACTCCGGATATAACCCCATACATGATACACAATTGGTACGATTTCATCCGGTGGTACGACCTACAGGATAAGTCGGAGAAATACGGACGATGGCTGGGACCATGTGGAGATACTTATGGAGGTGGCGATTGTCACTATGTATTGTATAAGACCGGAAAGGTACACATAACAAACGGCACACGGCCTATATCTGAAGTGGAATGGAAACACCCAGACACTATCCTGCAGTTAGAGGAACACAACAAGCTACTTAATGAAAGGATCGGCGACGAGGCGAAGCCCTCGGATACTTATCTGGAAAACGAGTTAGGGGAACCACCCTTGGGCCTATTTGATGGCAAATATGAGGGCGAGGATGAGGTACTTATGGCTGAGCCAGAGGCGTCTTCCCCGGACATTGATGATTTAACCGACAATCTTGACGAGTACCTCGGAAGCCAAGTGCTACTGCAGATAGGGGACCAACGGATTCGCGGTACGGTTAATAACCGGTACAGGGACGCAAGCGGAATCCTAGTCGGAGAAAAGAATAACAATCCACTCCTAGATACAAGGTCCTACGAGGTTTCTATGCCGGACGGATCCATTGAGATCTACACAGCCAATGTGCTCGCGGAGAATCTCTATTCCTCCATGGACGATGAGGGGCGCATGTACTGTCTTCTGAACGAGCTACTTGACTATGAAAAGGATAAAGAGGCTCTGACAGTACAGCAGGCAACTATCACTACTAAGTCCGGACAAACTCGGACTAAGCCGACAACCAAAGGGTGGAGAATCCTGGTCAGTTGGAAAGATGGAACTTCCTCTTGGGCAAAGTTAAGTGACATGAAGGAAAGTTTCCCCGTCGAAACGGCTCTGTTTGCCAAGGATCAAGGCATAATAGACGAGCCAGCCTTCAAGTGGTGGGCCTATTGGGTAATTCGGAAGAAAGACCGGATTATCTCCAGCGCCAAGACCAAATATTGGACAAAATCCCATAAGTATGGGGTTAGACTACCGAAAACAATTGCTGAAGCAAGAAGGATAGATGAAGAATCCGGCAGTGACTATTGGGCCCGGGCTATTGCAAAAGAAATGAAGAACAATTTCATAGCTTTTGAGTTCAATGATGAGGACAAAGTACCGGTGGCACATACAAAAATCACTATGCACATGGTATTTGACGTGAAGATAGACTTAACTCGGAAGGCCCGACTTGTTGGGGATGGGCATAAAGTGCCCGAAATATCACGGGAATATACATACTCAAGCGTGCCCAGCAGGGATTCGGTTCGGATGTTCTTCTTAGTTGCTGCACTTAATGACCTTGAGGTCTTAAGTGCTGACATCCAAAATGCATACTTAACCGCACCAATTAAGGAAAAGTACTACACAGTGGCTACACTGGAACAAGGATTTGCACCGGAGTCATGTGGAAGGCCCTGCAAAATTGTAAGAGCTCTGTATGGATTACCAGTAGCGGGCGCATCATTTCGATCTGATCTGTCTGAGCACTTAAGGGGGCTTAGATATAAGTCTTGCAAGGCGGATCCAGATGTATATATGCGGCCGGCTGTAAAGAAAGACGGCTCAGCATATTACGAATATTGCGTGGCATATGTGGATGACATCCTTGTATGTGGGATGGATCCAAAGTTCCAAATGGATGCAATCGAAAGACAGTTCAAACTGAAGGACGGGACTGTTGAGCCACCCACTTTCTATCTAGGGGCGGATATTGGTAACACATCAGTTGATGGGGCTGAGTACTGGTCCATGTCCTCAACAAAGTATACCTCCAAAGCCGTTAAGTCTGTTGAAGAAGAATTGAGTAGGGGGCAATATGCCTTCAAGGTACTCCCAAAATCCGCAAAATCACCATTGGCAACTGGGTATAGGCCCGAAATCGATGCCTCACCAGAACTTGGTCCGGAGAAACAGAACTATTACCAGGGTTTAATAGGTATACTCCGTTGGATATGTGAACTCGGAAGGCTAGATATTGTAATGCCTGTTTCACTTATGTCCCGGTATCTTGCACAGGCCCAAGAAGGACATCTAAACCAATTGTTTCATTTGTTTGCATACTTAAAGAATTACAGCAAATCAAAGTTGGTGTTTGACTGTTCCATCCCAGAACTTGATGAATCAGTTTTCCATGAATGTGACTGGGCCAAATTCTATCCGGAAGCGGGGGAACTAATTCCTCCGGATATGCCCGAGCCACGAGGAAACTCCGTAACTACCACATGTTTCGTGGATGCCGACCATGCTGGTTGCAAGGCTACTAGGAGGTCTCATACGGGAATCATCATCTTTGTTAACAGGGCACCAATCCTATGGTTCTCTAAGAGACAAACAACTGTTGAGACATCCACGTTTGGCTCAGAGATTGTGGCACTCAAGATCGCAATCGAAATGGTAGAAGGCCTACGGTATAAGCTCAGAATGATGGGCATACCTATAGAAGGACCAACCAACATGTATTGTGACAATGACTCGGTTGTTAAGAATGTAACACACCCGGAAAGCCCTTGTAAGAAGAAGCATAACAGCATTGCTTACCATAAGGCATGCGAATGCATTGCAGGAAAGATTATCCGGATTGGAAAGGAGCCCGGTGAAACTAATATTGCAGATCTACTCACTAAGCTTATGGGTGGGGTAAAGCTATTCTCCTTATGTAGGAGATGTATGTGGCGGTGCAAATAAGAAACCGGCCCTTAAGGTATCTTCTACAAGTACTTAACAGTACGAGTACGAAGACACGGGGACTCTAGAAAAGCGCCGGTAGCAAACGTACAGACGTACGAACATTCGGGAATACACACGAATGAGATAACACACGTATGACTAACAGGCAAATAAGCAAGCCGACTCGCTGAATCGCTAACAGTAATAGAGCACCGATAGAGGTTCGATCTCAGAAGTCATCTTACATGTAAATGCTCACAAATCTAAATACTAATACTTGAAATCACTGAATACTGTTAGTGAGAATATCTAGCGGACGAAACGTGTAAACGTGTTAGTCACGGGAGAAAAATTAGAGTGATTCAATCTAAATTGCTCAAGTCGATTCTTCGATTTGACTTGATCCGAATAATACGATCCGAACGTTTGATCTGTCTATCGGTACAATTCAAGAAGATATACTCCGACAGTAATCCAGTACAACACGTGGAGAGTATTGGATCAAGGGGTGTGTTGTCGGCGAAAAATACAGACTTTGTCGGCATCAAATTCGATTGGAAAATGCCGACAAAACAAAACGACGACCGAGGTGCGGAATACGAGAATGATCAAGCACTAGAATCAAACGCACCTCCACTAATTGGAATCCTTAAGTTGTAAAAACTGTTGTAACTCTAAAAATCGACCGGATAGGTATAACGAATTGTTTAAATTTTAAAGAGAAGTGAGCTCAGAGAGACGCTCTTATTTTACTGTGTATTTCACTGTGTTGGGGCTCTCTGTATTTTACATGGTAGAGATCTTCCCCGGTTAGTATTTGTTACTGCCTTTTTTACCGTCGTACCGATTCTTCTGTTGCTGTTGCTGTATTAGCGTCGTGTCGGTCTTACTGTATCGGTCATTCGATGGTATCAGTCATTTACGAGGTTAAGTGTTTTATCCGATGGGGCGTATGCTTGTTTGTTGTATTTAAGGTAGATGAGGAGGCCCATTCGGAATCGGTACTGATTTTCTTGATTGCAATAAGTAATTTCCTCACGGGATATCAAGTGTATTCTTTTGAATGTACTTATGGATTCCAAGTGTTCACTTATTGGTCAGGTCTTTGGATATGTCTTGTTTCTAACCGATTACTGTCTTTTGTTTGTAGTCCTAAGTGGTATTGTTTTACCACTTAGGGATTTCCAAGTAGTGGAGGTGCGTTTGATTCTAAGCTTCGGCCTTTGGCATATTCGTATCTCGTATCGCACCTCGGTCGTCGTTTCGTCGGCTTTTTCGATCGAGTTTGATGCCGACAAAGTCTGTATTTTTCGCCAACAACACACCCCTTGATCCAACACATTCACTCGATGTTGGATTACTGTCGGAGTATATTTTCCTTTTCATGATTGGGTCATTGGTCAAATCGAATTGTAAGTACAATTTATTCAGCGATTCGACTGATCCGGCTGTCGATTGAAGCGCCGTTGTCAACTTTAACCTTGGCCATATTGAGGTTGTGTTCGATGGATCGATCGATCGAATCAAATCAACGTGATTGTAATATGAAATCGTTCTAGCAATTTGGACGCGGCCATAGAGTGATCAAAGCAATCGAATGATTTAACCTGGGAAGTGTCCCATAATGTATCTTGCATGTCGGGCGTGCAAGATCCATCCCAATGGTTTGGTCAGATCATCAGCCGGGTTGATAACTCCAGGAATATGAATCATCTTGATTTCACCGTTTTCCTTCCATGCTTGAATTGCAAAGAACCTGATTTCAATTTGCCTGGTTCTTTCAGTTGGCTTCTGGGCATTGATGATTTCAATTGCCGATGCATTGTCTTCATAGATAGGGGTTGGACCAGCTTGAGCAAATCCTAATTCTTTGAGTACAGATCTGAGGTATCTGGCTGTTTTGACCGCTGTGACTGCAGCAATGAATTCTGCTTCTGTAGAACTCTGTGCGGTAAGGGACTGAGCTTTGGATCTGTAAACAACTGCTCCACCAGCATAAGTGAAGACGTATCCTGTGGTGGACCTTCGGTGTTTTGGATCATTTCCATATGCGGCGTCCACAAAACACATCAGTTTGGCTTGCTTGATGTCTTCCGGGAATTTTGGGAGTGATACATCTTGGACTGCATCATTGTATGGTTCTCCTGGTGGTAGAGATGGCTCAGCATTTGGTCTGTAGAATCTGATACCCCAAGATCTGGTGGTTCTGAGATAGCGGGCTATATTCTTCAGGCTGGAATAGTGGAAAGCAGTGGGATTGGAACTGTACTTTGACATCAGAGTCACTGCATAGCCTATGTCTGGCCGGCAACTAACATATGCAAACATCATTTCACCTAAGAGCGTCCTGTAGGAGAAACCAGATGTGGATTGCAATTCAGCATGTTCCTTGGTGCCTTCTAATGGTCCATCCGTATGTGATTGCAGTTGGCTCAGTACTTCAGTTGATAACGGCGCTGATGGCTTGGAGTGGGGTTTCATCTTAGAATCAGTCTCCCAACCATGGGATGTCATGATCCGGTCGATGTAATTGGCGCAGGACAGTTCAATGTAATCAGCTGTTTGTTTGACGTCAATTCCATTGAAGTCCTCAAGCAATCCCAATTTTGTAAAGGGGATCACGTCTTCCTTTGGTAGCTTGAGCCTTGCACCTATAATGTCATAGATCTTGTTGGATATGGATTCTGAGGTACAAGCTAGTGCAAAATCATCAACTTGTCTCAACATGTAGACCGTTTCACCTTCAAAAACTGTTGTATAGATTGTTTTGTCATGCGTGGTGGTCTTGAAGTTGAGATCGGGACCTTTCAAGATCTTGTTGATGTGGGTCTCCCAAAGTCTGCCAGATTCTGGATGGCCTTGAAGTGCTCGAAGGACTGGGAGCATCATCCTTCTGTCTATGTCTTTGCCATGTTTGTGTCTGTACCAGTCTGCATACGCATCATCTATAGTCATGAAGGTTGGGATTTCAGGTCCAGGACTATGGCCGAACGCGTCTTGGGCATCTGCACCATACACTTTGAGATTGAGACTTGCAGCAATGGCAAAGAACAATCTTTGGATGGGGTGTTCAACACATGATGAGTATGACATGGCAATGGCATGCAGAGTTGGAGCTGCATATTTGCTTCCATTGCAACATTGCCTGGCTCTTCTGACACCATTTCTCTTGACACTGTACTGCCAGTGAGGCCTGAGAATAATCGCGTTTGGGTCCTTAGGGTATTGAATTGGCGAGCCAAACATTTCCAAATCTTCAAACTGATCAAGCTGCTTTCGCTCCCCAGCTTCCCATTCTGCCCATGTAGATAAAGGCTTGAGATTCCTTCGAGTGAAGTGCCCTAGTGCTTGTTCTTCAGGTGTAGTTGCTTTTGAATTGATGGCCTTGATGAAAAGTTCAATTTCTTCAGTGGATAGTGAATCTGCATCTAGCGGTAATGCATGATTTCCTGGTTTATGAAGCTTGGTGATAGCTCTGAGGGATGCAATATCAATAGTAGGAATGACAACCTCCATGTCGTCTTCAATTGGTGCCAAGTGTTTTTGGATGGAGGCATGGAGTGTTTCAGTGCTATCAACCTGGTTGATTCTTGATTGTATCAGCTGCTTGTATTTGGTGCCAATGCGCTGGATAGCTTTGATTGATGAAATCCGGTCCAAGAATGGTGGATCTTCTTCAGCAGTGGGTTCCTTCCAGGAGGTATTGGGAGCAAATAAACCATATTCATTTGAGTGTTTCCTGACCTCCTTCATGGATAATTTTTCTTCAAGTGCAAAGGTAATTGGTGTATCTATTGAAGAATCCCGCACCCCTCGATCGTGGCAGGCCTGTAAGGCTGTAGTAACATCAGCAGCAGTAAAGACACGATTGTGATTGGTAGATACAATATAAGCGCCTCGGAGCTTGGAGAGAGTCTTCTTGTGGGAAGAGAAAAGCTTGGAGGCAGGACTTTTGGGAAGGATGTCAGTGATGTAAGCTCTGCCAAGCAGTGAGTCATTGGCATAGCGAAGGCCAAACTTGGGATCAGCACAAGATGAAGAGACAGTGAGTCGAAGATTGGTGAGGTCTGCAAAGGGGGAAATTGAGAATTGGAAATCACTGGATGAGACCTCACGGGGTTCTGCAGGAAGCGGAGTGTTGTCATCAGTCCGGAGCAGGTGCTTGACATTGGTTGGAAGATCTGCAAGAGGTAAGTCATTCATTCCTTCATCAAACCGGACATGTGTGGCTATTTTGACACGGTGTGTCTCAGTATCATACCAAAGGATGTTTCTGGTAGTGTAGGGGACAAAACCCATGAAGATGCCTTTGCGAGCATTAGATTTGAGCTTGATTGAGCGCTTGCCTGGGGGTCGTACCCAAACTCTGCATCCAAAAGTGCGAAAGTCAGCAAGATTTTCCTTGTGGCCAGTTGCCAATTCTAAGGGTGAGTGTTGTTGATTGCCTTCTGGGAAAGCATTGGACAACCAAAGGGCATGATAAAATGCAGAGGGCCAGAATTTTATGGGCAAATTCGCGCAACTGAGCATGGTCCTTATTGAGTTGGCGAGGGTCCGGTGGGCTCTTTCAACTGTACCATTCTGGTGAGAAGCGTCAGCACCGGTTGGAAAGATTGAATATCCAAACGCAGAGAAGAGGTTTCTGATGTCAGGATTGTGATAGAGTTCTCCACCTTGATCAACTGAAACATACTTGTTGGCACAAGTTGGGTTGTGCTGGGCGAAGAAATGTTCCAACCAGTGTAGTGGCGCTGCTTTAGAGATTCGCGTATCTCCATATTTCATACCAGTGTAGTGATCTGTGATGAGAATCCAAGCTGTTTCTCCATGAATGCCTTCATAATCGCGCTTGCGTTTGCTATTGGAGGATTTGGTACCTGAGAATGCAAAATCAATGGATAAACCTTGAAACGGTTGTGTGGCCTTTCGTGTGGAATGTGAGCCAGCAGGTGTTTTGGTTTGCTTACATTGTATGCAAGTTGGGCATTGGTCAAGAGTACTGGTTTGACGCTTGAACTTTGGTACTCCAACGATGTGCTTATGAGCCTGATACAGAAAGTCATCGCATGGGTGTCCCAATCGTTGATGCCACAGAAGTTTCAATGTCTTGGTTTTGATGGCGTGGATGGGGATATTTTTGTCCACGATCTTGGTGAAGAACAATTTGGCATCAAACTTTGGCACGTCGCTGGTATCAGACTGAGCATGAGCTGCTTCGGTGCACTGTTGCAGTGTGACAAGGTTGGTGTATACATCGAATCTGTAGGTGTTAAGGGTTTCTTTGGAGGCCAGTTCACAAGCTTCCTTGAACTGCATGTCAGTCGCTAAGGCATAGGCGGACGATGTTGCACAATTGGCATATGGAGATGTAAGATCAATGTCTGGGATCAGTACTGGGTGGGTATAGCATTGGCCATCAATGATGCTTCCATGGAGGACAATGCTGTTGGCAGTGTTCTGCTTGTGATGACAAATAATGGTGAGGTTGCCGTTTTGTGGAGCAGATGAGTCAAGGTTGTCAGTGAATGATTTATGGATTGACTGTCCACTGAACTGACATCGCATGCGAGATGTCATTCCACAGAGATCGTTCTCACTCAGTAATGTCGTTGACAGGGAGGGAGAATAGTAGAAGAAGACTTTGATATATCCAATGTGATTCGGTGCTGGGATATGCAAATATCCTGAGCCTTCAGGGATGCAGGTAGCTGCTTTTCCTCCTATTGCTGCTGTAAGCCTGACAGGACATTTCCTTATCCTGGTGTAAGGTTTGTAACCGTGCAGGATGTGTTTGAGATTTGTGCAGGAAACCTTTGCACCGGTGTCAATCTGAGCCCTGACACCCTGTTGGAAGTAGGCTGTAACTGCAATAGGGTCCGGTGGGACTAGGGATTGCACATTGTATGTATCAACTGGTGTAGGGTTGTCCCTATCAAAATTGGGATCCTCATTGGTCGTCAGGTGTGATTCCAATGTAGGGGTCGTAGCCCCGGGTGATTCCATATCACAGTAGACATCAATTGGGATTGATGACTGGAGGCTGTCCTTGGGAAGGAGGTTGACGGCACCAATTATGACAGATTCGTAGGAGCTGACACTGCTGGAGTCCAAGGAGGGGCATAAGCTGTTCACTTGGGGTGCTGTGACGTTGTCAAATCCTTGAGGATCATCTTGAGGTGATGTCATAGTATGGCTCCAAGAAAGACTTTCTATTCTTGGCCATTACAAAAATTTTGGTTTTCTACTGTAGCATCAGGTGAAACCTCATCTTGATCTTCATTGCCAATGTTGATCTGAGAGATTTGTTGGGTGGAATCTAAGAGTTGTTGGGTCTGTTTATTAGATTTGTTCAGAAAAACAGCCGCAGCAATCCTATGTTTCTTCAGGGACTCAATATCTTGCAATGCAGGACAATTATCAAAATTGTGACCGGACATGTGGCAAACAATACATTTTCTGGATGTGTCAAAAAGACTAGGTTGCTTATCGAATGCCGTGATAGCATTGCAGTATGCTTGGTGGAGGAAGGGATCGTCAGATTCTTCGTCCATCTCCGGGTAGCCAAGTGATTCAATCAGGCTGATTGAGTGAGAGGTCAAAGTAGAAGGTGTTCTAACAGTGCTGTTGCTAGCGCGTTTTTGAAATCTATCATTGCGCCGGTGACCTGGTCTGGTACCTGAGACAGGCAATTGCTTGGGCTGGATTGATTTGGAGGTGTTCCTCTTGTACTTTTGTTCAGCCTTGATCTCTTGTTCATAGGTTTGAAGGGTTTGTAGAAGCCTACCTGCCTTGTATTTGTCTCGCTTGAATTGGTCATCAGAGTCGCGTTCATCTTCTGTCTTTTTGAAGAGCTCTTCTGAGAGGGTGGTTCCTGCAATAAGGTTGCTGACTTCTTCTGTTGAACTGATAGTGCTGGGTTGATTTTGGAGGAACACTCTAAGTCTCAGATAATCCTTGTACCGGAAGTAGTATTCTTCAAGGGATTCATTTGCATCTTGGTTGGGAGGGTTTCTGACCATTCTGCTGGCATTGGATGGCCTTTTTGAGTTGGGATGTGTTTGAGCAATAACTGTTTATAGCGCTTCATATCCCTGTCCGCCTTCAAAGCTCTGAATAGTGGCCTTCATACTTGCACATGAATCAGGGATGATTTTATCAGTTCGTAGTGCTGTGTAAATGAGATTTCCCCATTCATTGATAGCCAATTCATATCTTGAAGGTAGGTCGTGTGGAAGGTCATCACCAATTGTGAATCCTCTGAGGTGGTCAGCTTCACGTCTGAATAGATAGTATGGGTGTACATAAATATGATGTTGCTGGGAATGAGCTGTGATTTCTCGGTACCATTTTCTAACCTGGGGGTCCGTTGCGTCCTTTAGTTGTGGGAATCCTGAGAGGAACAGTTTGTCTCTAGCAGCTTCCTTGGACTTGTCGGAGGCTCTGGTCAGATCAAAACAGTCACCACTTCTAGTGATCAGACGTTGGTCGTTTCTCCCGCTGCCTAGGTTGTGTAGGTAGTAGTTTTGCCTGATGACCGTTTCATTTCCGGATGAGTCGGTGTAGGTGATTGGGAAGTCCTTCATATCATCTCTGGTGAGGAATTCATCTCTCTTGTAGTATCGGTCCTTGACAGGTGGTGGTAAGGTTGCTGGATTCCATGGTAAGTCGAGTGACGCTTGGTGGTTGGCGCCGGCACTGTTATTGTTGTTGTTATTGGTGTTGCTGTTGTCGACCAGTTGCTGGAGTAGAGTGGTCAATTGCTGCATGTCAGTGCCTGTTGTCGCTGGTGCTGGTGCTGGGAGTGTAGGCGTTTCATCATTCAGTTCAGGGAAATTGTAGATATTGGCGTCATAAACCTCATCAAAGTGTAATGGATTCCAATCTGGTTTAAAGCCCCAGTGAGTTACTCTGATTTCTATGAGGAACGCGTCCTGTCCATTTGAGATGGCTTGTTCTCCTGCCCTATCCATTGCATTCTTGTTCCTGAGTCGTCTTGCTGATTGAGTCGTATCTACATGCCAGAAGGTGGCATCAGCAAAGAGAGTGGATATGTGTCCCTTGTTAATTTCTGTTTGTTCTCGGGCGGGGATGATATCCATGATTGCATTGACAATGGTTTCCTTCAACATGGTTGCCGGGTCGGGAGCCAATGTCTTGGGTCCTTCGGCATCCTCGTCTGTGATGAATAGGCCATCTGTGTCCTCTAGATAGTGGGAGAATGATTTGTTGAGTTCGACGTGTTTGTCTGCATTCCCCTTGGTATGGAAGGGTCCAAATTGGATTTTAATGTCCCGGATCTGATTCCAGTCAAATGGAGCTGGCGGCATGGTCGTCGTCGTCGTCGTTCAGCGGTTCCAGGAATCGTTCGATTGTAGTAGGTGGTAGGCGAATTAACTCAACCGTCGTTGTCGAAATAACAAATAATCGGCAAGCGTCGTTGTCGATGATAACGTACGATGTCGGTTTTACTCGATTAGTCGGTCTTGGTCGTGGAGTACAATAGAATATTCCTGGTAGAATGTTCGATCGTTCGTATTTGATGTACTTGCGGCGGCGTTGGTGTTGTCGAACGGTTAATCGTAATCGTAATCGTAATCATTTGATCGTCGTCCTTAGATGTGTATTACAGAAGGAGATTCTTGGTAGAATGTTCTGTAGATACGCCCCTTGATACGTACGCTTCTTGGTCGTGTATTACAGAAGAAGATTCTTGGTAGAAGGATCTGTATACACCCCTTGATACGCGAGTAAGGAGGAGGAAGAAAGAAAGAAAAGAAGAGAGGCGGGGGGGAGGTCTATTGATACAGCCCGTCGCCGAGTCCCGTACCAAGTATACTCTGGCTGTAACCGACAGTGGAGGTGCTGTACGGGGCGGAGATAGGTAGCTTAAGGTATCCACTTGTTAGTGGAAGGTATAAGGGCTCTATAACCTGTTGTAACTCTAAAAATCGACCGGATAGGTATAACGAATTGTTTAAATTTTAAAGAGAAGTGAGCTCAGAGAGACGCTCTTATTTTACTGTGTATTTCACTGTGTTGGGGCTCTCTGTATTTTACATGGTAGAGATCTTCCCCGGTTAGTATTTGTTACTGCCTTCTTTACCGTCGTACCGATTCTTCTGTTGCTGTTGCTGTATTAGCGTCGTGTCGGTCTTACTGTATCGGTCATTCGATGGTATCAGTCATTTACGAGGTTAAGTGTTTTATCCGATGGGGCGTATGCTTGTTTGTTGTATTTAAGGTAGATGAGGAGGCCCATTCGGAATCGGTACTGATTTTCTTGATTGCAATAAGTAATTTCCTCACGGGATATCAAGTGTATTCTTTTGAATGTACTTATGGATTCCAAGTGTTCACTTATTGGTCAGGTCTTTGGATATGTCTTGTTTCTAACCGATTACTGTCTTTTGTTTGTAGTCCTAAGTGGTATTGTTTTACCACTTAGGGATTTCCAAGTAGTGGAGGTGCGTTTGATTCTAAGCTTCGGCCTTTGGCATATTCGTATCTCGTATCGCACCTCGGTCGTCGTTTCGTCGGCTTTTTCGATCGAATTTGATGCTGACAAAGTCCGTATTTTTCGCCGACAACAAAATCGATATCACCTAAGGCTACAAACAAAAAGGGATAATCGGTTAGAAACAAGAAATATCCAAAGACCTGAACAGTAAGTAAACACTTGGAACCCATAAGTACATTCAAAAGAATATACTTGATATCCCGTGAGGAAATTACTTATTGCAATCAAGAAAATCAGTACCGATTCCAGATGGGCCTCATATCTAGCATATATACCACGAACAAGCATACGCCCCATCGAACAGAATACTTAACCCCGAAAATGATCGATGCCATCGAATGACCGATACAGTAAGACCAACACAACGCTAATACAGCAACAGCAACAGAAGAATCGGTACGACGGTAAAGAAGACAGTAACAAATAACCGGGGAAGATCTCTACCATATAAAATACAGCAGAGAGCCCCGATACAGTAAAAATAAGAGCCTCTCTCTGAGCTCACATCTCTTTGAATTTCAATTATCCAATACCTTACGGTCGATTTTTAGAGTAACAACATCAAGGCTGGTGCTGAATTTGGACCACTCGAAGGACACCTTCTAGTGATTTACAAGGCGCAATATGGGCTTCGATCATCTGGAAAGTGTTTCGGTGATCTACTTGCTGCCTGCCTCATCGAACAAGGTTTTGAAAGATCCAAGGCAGAGCCTGAAATCTTCATCAAACCTGGCAACAACAAATATGGGGAGCCAGTGTATGAGCTCATATGCACATATGTTGACGACCTCTGCCTATGTATGGCCAACCCTGAAACGTTTCTGGTCATCCTACAGTCCAAGCCTTATAATTTTAAATTGAAGGGTACTGGACCAATGAACTTTCATTTGGGATGTGGTTTTGAAAGGGATGAACATGGTGTACTATGTATGAACCCTATCAAGTTCATCGAGAAAATGGAGGCATCATACGAACAAATGTTTGGCTGCAAACCTACCACCAGATTCCATTCGCCCCTTGCTGAGAATGATCACCCAGAGCTAGACTCATCATCATTCCTAGGAGATACTGATATCCAAAAGTATCAAAGCATGATTGGCTCACTTCAATGGGTCATAGCTATTGGACGTTTTGATGTACAGACTGCTGTTATGACACTATCAAGCTTTCGAGTGCAACCTAGAGAAGGACATCTCAATAGAGCCAAAAGAATCTACGGCTACATTTCCAAGTTCCAGCATTTCAAAATCAGATTCAGAGTGGGCGTACCCGATTTTGTACTCACTGAAGGTACTGTATGGTAGAATACCGTCTATGGGGAGCACTCTGAAGACCTACCAAGCGATGCTCCTAAACCCCTGGGTAAGGTAGTTGTACTGTCTCATTTCTATGATGCAAATTTAATACATGACATCCTAAGTGGTAAAGCTGTCACTGGTATTCTGCATTTTGCCAACAAGACCCCCATCATGTGGTTCTCCAAGAAGCAAGCAACATCTGAAACAGCCACCTTTGGTGCCGAATTTGTCTCTGCTAGAACCTGCATCGAGCAAATTGTTGACATTCGACAGTCATTCAGGTATCTTGGTACTAGAGTACACGACACATCCTACACATGGGGAGACAATGAAAAGATGATCCAAACGTCTACATTTCCATATGCAAGACTCCACAAAAGACACCACATTCTCTCATACCATTATGTCCGGAGCATGATTGCAAGAGGATTTATTCTTATGCAACATCTTGCAGGCAAGGATAACTGTGCCGATATCCTCACCAAGCATTGGGGACACTCAGTAGTGTATCCTTTACTCAAGCCCATCTTTCACTACTGCGGCAATACAGGTGATTTGCTGCAGAACAACCTCAGTGTCTCTTAGCTAAGATGGTCTATTGCTTGGACACATGGGGAGTGTTAAATTCCTTTCGTGTCCGGTGTAGCAGAGGTACGATTCTGGAATAATGAGACCTCAGAAGGATATGTATGATCCATACACATGATACGAGGCTCATCTTCGCAATCGAAATGGCTCATCTGTGAATTGATTGACTCATTCTTACAATCAAGATTCGATACTTAACAAATTATGGAGAATCGATCGTCACTCGTACGATCAAAGTTTTGGTACTTAGCGACCAAAAGAAAGAACATACCAGAGACTAGCATATGCTATCTTCTGTTAAGTGTTCTGTTTTCAAGAAAAGACAGCAGAGGTTCAAAGCACTGCACACGAACTTGTTTCCTGTTGTACAAAATATGTGTTGTATTAGCGGCAACACGATATTTCACCGTATAATCGTAACACACGGTATTTTACTGTATACCCGTAACAAAGTGCTGTATTAGCAGCAGCACGAGCGTTATCTTGCTCTCCAGCAGGATACAATGCTCATACTTTTAGATTATTTGATTATTCAACCTTAAACCTTGCACTGGATGCCCTTTGCGTCCTACTGTAGAACTACAAGCCTAAGATCTAACTGATTGCGTCGTTTGTCGATAGTCAGAATAGATCTGATTGGACTAGCATCCAGTCGTAGTGGATATCAGAGAAATATTGGAACATCACAGACCGGTACCTCAACCGGCCTGCAGCTACAGCTTCTGTTGCTCTTCTTTGCCTTTGGATTGAATCAGCTCAACAGCCGGTTTCAAAAGGAAAATAACAATGGGAGAGGAGTGTCTGACTCCCATTGCTCTTCCAGCCAGCCCCTCACTCGGATCTGGAAGTAGTACACCACAATTGCTGGAGTGATGCACTCTCCCACTTCATCATCAATGGCCCTCCGAAGGGGCATTTGCTGCCATTCGAGTCTGGAGAGACCTTGTTGGTAGCGCTTCACCACATGGCCAAGACAGCCATGTAGCTTTTCAGCTGGGTGGTGGCTTCGGTCCAGTCCAAGGGGATGTAGGCATTGGTCTTTTGCAGTTCCAAGGAGTCTTTTAGAGAGAGAGAGAGAGAGAGATGCCTTGAGTGGAGATCATGGTGCCGTAGGCTGCTACGTTGGCAGCTTCTTCATGTTCCCTTTTAGGGTAGCAGCTGACCCCCCAGGGGGTGTGAATGCTAAGGGGAGGATCCCATCGGCGACGTCAAAGGGGTCTGTTCCATAGAAGTTGCAATCTTGGAACCTCTTGAGTACAGCTGCCGTGATGAGTGGCGCCTGGATGCCTAGGTTGTATGCATCTGTGGCTACTTGACTCTGGAGGATCATGTGGGTCTTCTCGTGTTTGCTCATCTTGGCCCAGGCGGTGTAGATGGGTGGCAGATCTGATTCAGTTGTTTTGCCACAGAGGAGGAGGAGTTGTTCAGTGTAAAGGGGCCCCCAAACCTCCCGGACTGTGTGCAGCTTGGAGGATTCTTGTCTTCTTTGGTCCATGGTTTCACTCAGTCTCAGTTGATGGTCTGTGAGTGTGGTGAAGGCTGCGGTGAGTGTTGGGTCGGCGGGAGCTGAGCTTAGGCTGGGAAGGTCTTGGAGGAGGACATTCTTTTTCATGTAGGCGCGGAGGTGGGCCTCTGCTCGGAAGGATGGGCTGGGTTCCAGGAGTCATATTGAGCCCAGAATGGTGGTGGGCCGGGTCCCCACTGCTCGTAGAGTGTCCAGGAGGGGTCTGCAGACATCAACGAGCCCTTGCTGGAGGATGTGAGGGTGCAGGACCTGGAAGGCTTGCTTGGGTGTGAGGCCGCAACACAACACCAGTGAGACCATCTCAAAGGGGAGGAAGCACACCTTGTGTGCCTGGAGCATCTCAGTGTGGGCAGTCCCTTCAGGAATGGCAGGGATGTAGTCCAGGTCTGGGTTATGGGATAATGCGACCTTGTGATGGGTCATTAGATATACCCGGCTGGCTGCAGCCTTGGAGAGCAGGGCTGCGTCTACCTGCACCAGCTCACACTCTTCCCCCTCTACATCATCGATGTAGCCAAAGGCATGGCCCCGGTTGGCTGATGGCTGAGTGATTGTGCCTGGATAGCGCCGGAGGCCATGAATGACTCAAAGACGGACTGTCCCAGAAGAATCTTTTTGAAATATTCCCAAGCCCCCAATGGCTTGGGTGTCGAAGATATCCAGAAGAAGGGGTAGTAGTGGAACCCCTGCAGACTCGGAGAAGACAGTAAAGATGGCTTGGTAGCTCAGAGAGAGGCTCTTATTTTACTGTGTATTTTGTACTGTATTGGGGCTCTCTGTATTTTACATGGTAGAGATCTTCCCCGGTTAGTCGTTACCATTCTCGTACCGATACTGCTGTTGCTGTTGCTGTATTAGTGTCGTGTATCGGTCTTACTGTATCGGTCATTTGATGGTATTGGTCATTTTGTCATATACGAGGTTAAGTGTTTTATCTGATGGGGCGTATACTTGTTCGTGGTATTTGAGATAGATGAGGCCCATTCGGAATCGGTATTGATTTTCTTGATTGCAATAAGTAATTTCCTCATGGGATATCAAGTATATTCTTTTGAATGTACTTGAGGATTCCAAGTGTTTACTTACTGTTCAGGTCTTTGGATATTTCTTGTTTCTAACCGAATAACCCCTTTTGTTTGTAGTCCTACGTCCGATAACTGTCACGCGACCCCACGCGACCCCTCGCAAGCCCTATTTTCAGAAAATCGACCCTGCGTTTGTTATGCGCAAGGGTATTTTTTTAAATTCACAATTTTTGTGGTAATGATTTTCGACCCCCCTCAGGTTGCAACCAAAATTCTCCCCGAAGACTCAAAATGTCCATTGATCTCTCCATTTTGACTAAATTGATTTAAAAAATCTACTTTTCACTTCCACACTTTCTAACCTTATCCCAAGATATGAAATAAATTTACTTTCAGAAGTGTTAGTTCGCTATTTTTCCGCGTTGTTTTCTACGGTATGTCACGTCTTGTCTTCTTTCATACCATCGTGCCTTTTAATGCTCGCTTCGATAGCATCATGCTCGTCTTAACGAATTTTCGTACAACTCTACAGCACTAACTTCCTCCTACACGACTTCACCACCATTCTTTCTTTTTTAAATTGTTTCCTAAAAACCTTTTGTCTTAGATATGTGTCCGTGTGTATTATGATAGTACTAGTAGTAGTAGTAGTAATGTAGGTATGATAGTATCAATTTCTGTTTGAGTGGTGAAACGATCTTTTGTACAATTCATGTCAACAATCATGGAACGGCGTTTCAGAATTCAGTCACCGGAACGGCATTTCATGCTTTTGTGTTCGAAATCATGTTCAAATTTGAAATCTCGGTGCCAAACAACTTCCTAACCTTAACCCAAGATATGCAATAAAATTATTTTCCGAAGTGTTTGTTTGCTACTTCGTACTAGTACTATGTTTCTGCCTTGTTTCTATGTCACGACGTTTCTTTTTTCATACCATCATGCCTTTTCATGCTCGATCCGATAGCATCATGCTCATTTTCATCATGTTCATTTAACACCCCCATCGAAACCATTTCTCCCCCTCCCTTCTTCCATTAGAAGAACATGTCACAACCTAGTAAAAATTGCCATCACTTCAAGAGTGGTTGTTATACCAAAATTCCCAAATCATTTATATGTCGTAGCTGCCTGACCTGTAAGGGCAAATCGAAGACATTCATCGGAAGCAGACAAGATTCGTCTACACACAAATCATACCGATATGTATCACGAGGCCTTTCACGTCACCTTGATTCAATATCTTTTTGCCGTGATTTCTATTTAAAGCATAACCTAATGGAATTTTCATCATCTGCCAAAGAAGAAACCACTAGTACAGTTCGTCATTCACCTACACAATATGGCCTGACATTGACGGAGAATGGTCCAATCGTTCCTTCCGCTTCTTTTGCTGCCGCTCACACTAACAAGGCATCCTCAAACGAAACGTTCAACTCTGTTCTAAACAGTCAGGTAGTACACAACTTATTTGTTCCACCAATGGATAGAAATGTAATGGAATCACAGTTGTTTCCTTCAGAAGACAACAGCAACAACGATGACATGGTTATTCATGAAGACAATTGCCTTCCTATTCAGAACGATAATGGTATGGATGCTTTGGAACCCACCGCATCCCAACCAAACATCAATGAAAAAGAGGAATTGATCCGATCTCATCTTTCTTTTTCACCTACCAATAGGCTCATTGCTGAAATAAAGCTCATGAATCTAATGACGAAACACAAGTTACCTCTAAACACATTCAAATCTATTTTTCAATGGGCAAACGAATGTCAAACTATTCATGGTGTTGACTTTAGCTCTATCTACCCCCGCCATCGAGAAGCCATATTTAGTGAAATCAAGTCCAATTTGGGTATTTCAGAGACCAAGTTCGAGCCACACATAATTAACTGGTTACCTTGCAATTTACCCACCCAAATATTTGTTCGATCCTTCCCAGACGCACTTCATTCCCTTCTGACCAATAAGGAGTTGATGCAAGAAACCAATTTGTCTTTTCCGAATGTCGAGACTCCTCTTTCATCCGAAAACAACCCACCACTCACCAATGAAACATACATAACAGAACTACACCACGGCTCTTGGTGGACGGAATCGTGGAAGCAGATCTGCAATGAAAATGATGAAATCCTTGTTCCGATCATTTTCTACATGGATGGAATCAGCTTGGATGCACATGGTCGTCTGTCACTCACTCCTCTCAACATGACTCTTGGTATTTTCAATACTGAAGCAAGAAAACGACCTGACGCTTGGACTACAATTTATTTTCATCCCGACACTGAAATTGAGAGCATAAGACACACAAAAAAAACCACGGCGAAAGATAATATTCAAAATCTACACACCGCGCTTGCATCGGCTTTGCAATCTTTCAAGGAAGTATGTGAAATGCAGGGCGGGTTGGAGTGGGATTATCTTCCGTATGCAGGAAAAGTGTTCAAAGTGAAAATGAAATTTGCAATTGCCTATGTTGTTGGGGATACAGAACTTCATGACAAACTATGTGGAAAGTATGGATCCTACACGCAAAAGGTGAAGAAATTGTGCCGACATTGTACATGTCCTACACGTGTCATCCATAAACCAAAAGCCCAAGTGGAGGAACTGACTCGTCTCTGGGTTCCAGAAGATTTTGAATCCCCCCCAAACAATTCTGCACGGGAACACCTGGAGTACTTCAAAAGCATTTCGCACCATCCCATAAAAAATGCTTTTCACAGCCTCAATTTTGGTAGTAATGTCAACAACATTCACTTTGCTACTCCCGGTGAGTGTTTGCATATGCATCAACTGGGTGTAGCACGTCGGGCAGTAGAATCACTCGATTCATTGTTAAAAGGTAGTCCTAAGTGTTGGTATGCCCCTGATTTAAACACGAATGGCACATCAGCTACTATTGGTTCACTTGCGCAGTTATACGGTGCTCTTTTGTCAAGGCAATCGGACAGAGATTTCCCCAGAACCAAGTTTTCCAGTCAGCTTCTCTCCATTACCAAAAAGGAGGGTAATGATTATTCGGGAATGCTCATTTCCATTCTGATCACCCTTTGTTCCGATGTGGCAATAAACATCATCAAGGACGCGACATTTATTCAGAAACAAGTAGAGGTAATTCAACTGATACTGTCCATGGAAGAATTCTTGAAGCATGGGAATATACCCATTTCTGGATTGGAAAATCTCCCCAAGATCATAATCCATTTTATCAATTGTATTAATTCGACCTGCCTCAGAGAGGGAATGGGTACGAAACTGATCAAAAACCACCTATACTTTCACCTTGTTGATTACATCAAACTTTGGGGACTTCCATGCGGATGGGATTCTTCTTATTCCGAATCACACCACAAAACTGAAATCAAAGCACCCTCGAAGAACACTCAACAGAATGCTTCGACATTGATAATGCAAACAGCAAAGCGACAGGAAGAAAAAATGCTGTTACGAGTAGCTACTTCCAAGTTTAATTTAGTGACGGCAGAAGATGTTTCTGGTAATCGAGTCCCTCCCGAAGTTTCTGGTTCAAAATTTTATGTTTTCACTAACGACGATGGGGCAAGTACTATGAGATGGGTTAGGTCATCGAACAAAACAAAACCCTATATTTCTCCCATCATGTTGTCTTTTGTATGTCAGAATGTGCTTCCACTTTTGGAGGACTGTACGTTCGTGAAAGGATTTACTGAACATAACAGGTTTGACGAATGCACACAGCAAAATTACTTGTTTCGGAGCAACCCTTCATATCGTTCCGATGGTGGCCAACTAAACTCTGTCTGGTATGATTGGGCGTTGTTTGATGTCGACGCATGTGAAATACCCTGCCATATTATGTGTTTCCTTGAAAAGAATTCACCGTGTAACGCGTATCGCACGTACGAAGAGTCACAAAGGCAAATAACCTTATTCGTAAGGTTATTTAACCTGAGTGAATAATCGTCGGTGATTAATCCATGTGGATTGTCTCTTAGGGAAATTCTTCCCGTCAGCTCACTCTTCGAAGAATTAACAACTCTAAAACACTATCATGCCCTAAAATCTATGTACAACCTAGTACTAATCCTACACAACAAGGTACAATACAGTGATATTCCAATGAGAATATCACGGTGAATTATACGGTAATACGATACAACGAAAGACCGATCAAAGATGGTTTTACATGTGTTTTGTGTCTCTTTACGTGTGCTTTGTATGCTAAGAATCACGCGGTAATATGCCGTAAATCGACACGACGATACGATGAGTAATTAACCTGTCGACAACGACAAGGCCGAATGAACTGTAACAATGATCTTACTCACTAAATCAATCGATCGTAGGACCGATTGCATTTGCGTTTGTTTGTTACGACACACTTTCTTTAGTTTATCAGACCCACAGCACTCTCTACGAGCTGTGGCCAGCATCCTACAATGCTGAGGACCGCGTTTCCCACCGAGAAACGCAGTTTGAGCTCGAAGACAAAGAATCCGGATTAGCCTGATCAGCTACCGGCATCAACCCTCAAGGATGTAAAAGAGGCAGTTGCCTGTGGAGCCCTGGAACAGACCAACACCAGGGCGGTCTCCCTGAAAGAAGAGACCAAAGAATCGAACCAAGGTGGTGGCTCCACCGGGTTTCGAGATCCAGCAAAACAAGCAAGGGAAAAGACACTGGACGATTCAGCTGAACGAATCGCCCAGGTTGGCATCAGTTGAAAGGAATCAATATCCAAATTCGAGAACACTGATCTTTCACTGAAAACAAGAATGAGTGAGCCAGAAGATTGAGCCTGAAGTATTCTGCGGTGAAACGGATTGCGAAGAACATCTGCTTGCAAGAAGGAACAGATTGCGAAGAGCATCTGCCCGCAAGGAAAACGAAAATCCAAAGATATGAGAACACCAAATCTCGAAGATCGAAAAGATCCAAAAGGAAAAAGAGAACACTAAATTCTCAGGAAACAATCTTTCAATCTTTCACCACAGAAATACAGAATGAGCAAATCCCGAGAAAGGATAGGAAAGCTCACAATCTTAAATTGCGACAAAAGCAAAAGCTCACAAAAAATACAGACGAACCGGAACAAAAATTCGAACCGGATATACAAATACAAAAACAGCAGATAAGCGAAACACACACAACAGTCATACAACATCTACCAACCGTCTCACATTCAATCCTTCGATTAAAATTACGCTCTCTTTATCCACATACCACCTTCAATTGAATATTCGAAACTCACATCGAATACCATCCTCCGAATATTCGAAACTTACATCGAATACCATCCTCCGAATATTTCGAAACAAATACATCGAAACGACCATCCATACTCCAAAACGATCATTTGAAATCTTGCCTTCATCATGGCTACAGCAAGAAAAACAAGGTCAAAAGCAAAGCCAAAGGACGATGACGAATATGACTCCAGCAGTGAGGAGGAAACAAAAATGGAAGTGGATCAAGAACTACCAGGAATCACCATGGATGGTAAGAGTGATGAGGAAAGTATGGATGAAGACAGATTGAATGAGAAAACAATCATGCGTGTAATGGAAAAGGCTATGACTGATCCAGAAATGAACTCAACCTGGAAAAGAGTCATCGACAAGGAGGTAAAGAAAAGGATCAGAGCCATACAGGATGCTGTGAAGCAACACAGAAATCCAGATGACGTTAATCAGAGTGATAGTAATAGCAGCGATGAAGATGAGAACCAACTAGACGTCGACCTAAGGGCTGAACGACTGGAATGAAGGTCATCCCAACCCAGGATAAAAATCAGGGGATTCAACAATGGTAGATTCCTGAACCCAGAACAGCTTGCTTTCAGGAGCAGCCTAATGGATTTTGGTATCAACTATGAATCAGCTGAAGAAATTATGAGGGGAGGGATGTCTAATATTCGTGAAATTACAGACCTCAACAAGGAAAGCATTAAATCGTTCATGCACGGATTGAAAGCTATCAGTCCAGACTGTCCTAATCCAAAAAGTATCCACTATGGTAACAGACTATCATCGCGGCTCCTAACTTGGGCAAATTGGGCCCGGTATCAACCATTGATTGGAGTCAAGCCAATGGCTATCGACTGGAACGCAAACCCAAACAACCTGGAACTGCAGCAATTCAGAATCAAGATGATGGAGGCAAGTGTGAAATCACAGGAAAAAGCAACCCCACCTGAATTGAAGGATCTTACAAAATTCAGGGAATGGGAGGAAGGCTTCCGTCAAAACTTGAGATACAGATTCAACTCTGAGGGATTCCCAATCTTGTATGTCATAAGACCCCAAGAAAAGGAAGAAGTTACTGACGAAGCCAGGGCTGGAACAGTCGGGCAAAGTATGACAGATACCTACCCAACTTGGAGTGACTACAACGAAAGATGCGGTGTTTTGTCAGGTCACCAGTATGATGAGGATAACAGCGTCGTCTGGAGATTGTTATGTGATGCAACAAGAAAAGGACCTGGTTGGGAATATGTTGCACATTTCCAAAACACTGCACTGAATTCTGGTAATGCCAGAAATGCTTTCATTTCTCTCATGCAACACGCTTACACTGATACCAATATCACTATGGTTCTGAATAAGACATATCAGGATATGAAAGATTCACACTACACTGGAGATTCCAAGGGTTATGACTGGAACAAGCACAAGCGAAATTGGACTGCTTTTCATGGAACAATTCTGAGATTCGAAAAGAATCATAACGAAAGAAGATTTGTTTGGGATTTTATCAATTCAATCAGTGATGAACGACTTGATGCTGCAAAAGCAGATGCAATTGATGAGAGCAAAGACTATCGTGACAACTTCAATGAATGTTTGATTCTATTTACCAATCGTCTTGGATTGAAAAAGCTTGCAACAGGGAAGAGTAAAAGAGGTTCCAGAAGTTTGTATTCTATGGGCACAACCAGCAACAAAAAGCAAAAGACAACTGGAACTTTTACAGGAAAAGTTGAGTGCAAGCCTTACCCAACAAGTGTTTATAAAACAATGTCAAAAGAACAGCGCCAGGAGCTTTACCAGATGAGACAGGCTAAAAAGAAAAGAAATCTCAAGGCTGCTGAGACTAAAAAGAAAGAAACTGAAAATGAAGGCGCTGGTGACAGTTTTGGATCAAAATCTAAGAAATGACATAATAACCGGACACTATCACTAGAACACAAATTGTTAAAAATGGTGAGCCGGTCATTATACCAGATGAATGTCCCTGTAGGTTTTGATGATGGGGAAAGTGAAGAAGGATATTGTGAGTTAGACTCACATGCAGATACTACTGCAGCAGGAAGCAATATGGTATTGCTGAATCCTGATCAAATCACAACACACGTTGATGTTGCACCTTTTTCTGAAGAGTACAAGCCCATCAAGAAAATCCCCATTGGAAGCTGTGCGACTGCATGGACAAATCCAACATCAGGCCAGGTATATATCATAGTGTTTCATCAAGCACTGTACTTTGGGGACAAATTGAAAAACAGCTTGATATGCCCAAATCAAGTGAGGGACTGCAATTTCAACTCCGTTGAAGAGACACCTCGCCAATTTGATCCAAGATCCAAGCATGGAATCACAATTCAAACTCCACTGGAGGATGATGATCCGAAGAAAGTTTTTATCAAACTGAGTATGAGGAATGTGATCTCATATTTCCCCACAAGAAAGCCCACAAGAATGGAACTTGATGAATGTCAACATTTGATAGCAACAAATGATACCCCCTGGGATCCACATTCACTGAAGTTCAGGATGGCCGAGCTAGCCATTGACAATGGAGATCCAATTTCAGGGGACCAATTCAGCCTTCAAGCTATGTCAACCGAAGAGGTCCAAGCAATGGAGGAAAGTTCTGTTGTAACAGAACCTGCAAGTAATGTTACAGGTATGCTCCCCAAGACCAGCTTAGACAACAGGCATCCAAGTGTCATGCAGCAATGCAAACTGATGAGAGTACATCAGGTATCAACAAGAAGAATGCTAACTGAATGCCAAATTGCAACAGATGGGAATATAGCTCATCGAATTTCTTCAGTAAGGAATATTTCAAGCGCGCGAAGGGTAGACCAATTTTTGTTTGATGATACAGAATTTGACTTTATGGAAGCTCCTGAAGCAGAATCAAAACAGGCCCCTAGCTTGCAAGAAATTGACAATACACTAGAAAGGAGGTCTCTTGACAGAAGAAATCAATGGGGGCCATCAGTGATAACAATTGAAGGTCCAAACAAGGTTGACTGTGAACGCTTAGCCAAAACTTGGAACATTAGTTTCAAGAAAGCTGAACAGACACTGAAAGTCACAACACAGAAGGCACTCAGGAATTTGCAATCACCATTGATGAAGCGGTTGCCTACTCAGCGCTTCAGGAACAAAAGAGTCGCACAAGGAACCTGGTACACTGATACATGGCATGCAAGAACCACGAGTATCATGAGGCAAGAAAAATGTGCACAGATCTTTACAAATGGAAATGGGTTTGAAGTATTTATACCAATACAGGACAAATCACAAGCCCATCAAGGACTGAAGACATTCATTCATGAAATTGGAATTCCAGAGCATTTGATTTCTGATGGTGCGCCAGAACAAGGATCCCCAAGAACCTACAAAACACACTGGAATTCAATTGTAAAGCGCAACCATATCCATCAGACATTCATCCAGCCACATTGCCCATTCCAAAATCGAGCAGAACAAGCAATTGGTCATCTTGGCGGTGCAATCACAACCAAGTCTGCAAAGAAGAAGTCACCGAGAAGATTATGGTCATTTTGTGGTGAACTATGTGCTAATATCAGGCAGCGAACAGCCTCCAACAACCCTTCTTCAATGGGGAGAACCCCATTTGAATTGGTCCATGGCTATAGACCGGATATTACATTATATACTTCATCAGAATGGTATGATTTTGTGTTTTATTATGAAAAAGGTGATTCTTCCACCCGAGGTGTTGAAAGGCTGGCGCGATGGTTGGGTCCCTGTGGAAATAGGGTAGGTGGGGGGGATTGTTTTTGGCTCCTGACCGAATCAGCAATACCAATATCTACAAATTCAATAAGACCCGTCAAGGAATTTGAATGGCGGGACAGAGATATCCTCAGAAGAATGGAAGCCATCGACAAATCAATTGAATCCAAGATTGGAGATGAAGTCAAGGACAGCGCATCATTCTTCCAGGAACACTACCCAGAGCCCCAAATAGAGCTATTTGAGAATCAACCAGTAAAAACACCGGATATGAAACTTGAAATGGCTGAGCCAGAAGCATCGGTAGAAGATATTGATGAACCAGATGAATATCTGGGAAATGAAGTGATCATTGAAAGAGGTGACGAAAGACTCAGGTGCGTTGTCAAGGACAGGGTTCGCGACTTGCAAAACAGACCAATAGGAATCAGAAATGAGAATCCCATACTAGACACGAGGCTGTATAAATTGCAACTACCTGATGGCACCATGGAGGAATACACGGCAAATATTGTTGCAGAAAGCCTATACAGCTCTGTTGATGATGACGGGAGGATGTTCACTCTACTAGATGAGCTCATTGACCATGAATGCGACAACACTGCACTAACTGATGATGAAGCCACGACCATAGGAAAAAATGGCAGGAAAACCCATAAACCTACAACTAGAGGTTGGAGAATTTTAGCCAGTTGGAAAGATGGCACTGAATCTTGGTGTAAGCTAAGCGATGTGAAAGAGTCATTTCCAGTGCAATTGGCTGAATATGCTATCAACAATAATCTTGAAAAAACACCAGCTTTCAGATGGTGGGTGCACAAAATTTTGAGGAGGAAGGACCGAATCCTTAAAGCGGCCAAAACAGCAAAGTATTGGTTGAAGACTCACAAATATGGAGTTGAATTGCCACATTCAATCAAACAAGCGCTGGCTATTGATAAGAAAACGGGGACCGACCACTGGGAAAGAGCAATTCATAAAGAAATGACAAATAATATGGCAGCGTTTGAATTTTCTGATGATGATGTTATTCCAGTTGGCCATAAACAAATAACAACCCACATGATTTTTGACATCAAGCTTGGGTCCCTAACAAGGAAGGCCAGGTTGGTAGGGGACGGTCACAAAGTCCCTGCAGTGGCCAAAGAAAATACTTATTCATCGGTTCCCAGTCGAGACTCAGTAAGAATATTCTTTCTGCTGGCAGCGCTGAATGATTTGAAGGTTCTCTCAGCTGATATTCAAAATGCATATTTGACAGCCCCGATTAAAGAGAAATATTTTCTGAAAGCAAGAGAAGAAGATGGTTTTCCACCTCACCTTGCAGGAAGACCTTGCAAGATTGTTCGCGCATTATATGGACTGCCGGTTGCTGGTGCATCTTTCAGGTCATACCTCACCCAGCATTTGAGAGATCTTGGATATTCACCTTGTAAGGCAGATCCGGATGTGCACTTAAGGATTGAAACCAGGAAAGATGGATCCAGATACTGGGCAATGCTCATTGCATACGTAGATGATATCCTATGTTCTGGCGAAGATCCAAAGTTCCAGCTTGAAAACATTGAACGAAAGTTCAAATTGAAGGATGATACAATTGAAGAGCCAACTCTATATTTGGGAGCTGATATTGGGAAATTCTACTTTGAAGGTGATTCAAAGCCAAGATGGTCATTATCAAGCACTAAGTACACAGCGAAAGCTGTTGCAGCAGTCGAACAAGAGTTAGGAATTGAAAAATATGGCTACAAGTATCTACCAAAATCAGCATCTAGTCCACTATCACATGATTACCGACCGGAAATTGATATATCAGAAGAATTGAATCCTGAATTGCAAAATTACTATCAAGGTTTAATTGGGGTTCTCAGGTGGATTTGTGAACTAGGAAGACTTGACATAGTAATGCCAGTATCACTGATGTCAAGGTATTTGGCACAGGCAAGGATCGGGCATTTGAATCAGTTGTTTCATATATTTGCATATTTGAAAAAGTACAACAGGTCAAAACTGGTTTTTGATGAAACCGTACCAAGTGTTGATGAAAGTAAATTTCAAAAATGTGACTGGTCTGAATTTTATCCTGGTGCCGCTGAAGTCATACCAACAGATATGCCTGAAGCTTTGGGAAAACATGTGACGATGAGCTGTTTTGTCGATGCTGACCATGCTGGATGCAAGGCAACGAGAAGGTCTCATACTGGTGTTATTATCTTCATTAATAATGCACCGATCATATGGTTTTCCAAAAGACAAACAACAGTTGAGACATCAACTTTTGGATCTGAAATCATTGCTTTGAAGATTGCAATAGAATTGGTTGAAGGTCTAAGGTACAAGTTGAGAATGATGGGTGTTCCAATTGATGGGAGCACAAATGTGTATTGTGATAATGATTCTGTTGTTACAAATGTTACACGACCTGAAAGCCCATGTAAGAAGAAGCACAACAGCATTGCATACCACAAAGCTCGTGAATCTATTGCAGCAGGAATTATCAGAGTTGCAAAGGAACCAGGGTCAACAAATATTGCTGATTTGTTTACAAAGCTAATGAGTGGCGCTGTTTTCAGAGAACATTGTTCTCGTTGCATGTGGTAAGAGATTTGATAAAAATCAATCATTCGATGGAATGTTCGATCGATCGTTCGATTGAAGTAACAAGTTGATTTTCTAAGTTCAATCACGGAAAAATTGAACAAATTCGATCTGCAATGAGCATTTCAAAAATGGATAATTTGATCCATGAATACAATATATCAAACCGGCAAGGGTCAGGGCAAAATGCCATGATACAAGCCAGAATGAAAGGCAAAATGCCGCCCCATTTTCTTTTGATAGGGCCTCTGATGGTAGACTGGATACAATTTGGTATTCAACACGACTCACGATGAATAGGTTAAGTCATAGAATCCAGCCGCTTAACGGTTGGAGGATTTACGACTGAAGGGGACTGAAAAGAATTCACCGTGTAACGCGTATCGCACGTACGAAGAGTCACAAAGGCAAATAACCTTATTCGTAAGGTTATTTAACCTGAGTGAATAATCGTCGGTGATTAATCCATGTGGATTGTCTCTTAGGGAAATTCTTCCCGTCAGCTCACTCTTCGAAGAATTAACAACTCTAAAACACTATCATGCCCTAAAATCTATGTACAACCTAGTACTAATCCTACACAACAAGGTACAATACAGTGATATTCCAATGAGAATATCACGGTGAATTATACGGTAATACGATACAACGAAAGACCGATCAAAGATGGTTTTACATGTGTTTTGTGTCTCTTTACGTGTGCTTTGTATGCTAAGAATCACGCGGTAATATGCCGTAAATCGACACGACGATACGATGAGTAATTAACCTGTCGACAACGACAAGGCCGAATGAACTGTAACAATGATCTTACTCACTAAATCAATCGATCGTAGGACCGATTGCATTTGCGTTTGTTTGTTACGACACACTTTCTTTATCCTTGAACTCTACAATCTGAAGCAGCCTTACTCATTTGTTTCTGAGTACGAAATTGCCGACGAAGGCATTTATGCAGTAGTGACCAAGTTTAAATCCACTCCACTACCAACAGCTTCGTCGTTTGTGACGAGAGGTGAAGTAGACGACAATTCCCTGTTTTTATTTCATGTCGACAGCATACTTTCCGATGTAGCAGTTGTCCCTGAACTTGATGCAATTGGTACGTTGCAATCTAACTCATATCTAGTTGTCTCTAATCGAAGGGCTTGGCTGGATGAATTCCACAAGACAACGTCATCTTTGCCTAATGAAGAGACACTCTACTCCCAATGCACTATTGTTGAAGAGGACAGCGACAATAATGATGATGCTACTAATTCAGGTGATGATTGTTCAATGTCATCGAATGATGATGACTATAGTGAGGTCTCTGATACATCCAATACTTAATTGTTTTCGTACTACAATATCCATAATCACTTAGTATTAGTGAAGAATTGAATGCTCCTCCATATTGATCGTAACATATTTCTCCTACGTTTTGATTGATAGCTACTCCGAAACAATTGCACAATGTTGCAGTAAAACAAACGAAGTGAATGTAACGTCTAACTTTAAATTATTGTTTAATATATTATAGAGGATCAGCTCTTCTCACAGTTTTTGTCGACACATAGGCACTCATAATATAACAGCCTTTGTATTTTGGATTCGAACAGCTATGTAATACTAATGGATTGAACAATAGAGTATCGCCTGACCTCAATGGAACTTTCACTTTATACGTTGGGAACACAAAGTAATAAATCACCTCGTCATCACTTACATGTTTTGGAGCAATAACCGTCAGCCTTGTATAGAACATATCGGCATCGGTATGGCATTTCGAGTGATAATCCTTTCCAATAGAAAAGGCCGTTGTGTGATGGCCGATTGCATTCAGTGTTGTACGACTAACAACCTCATTCATCACAGTTGTTTCAAGGTTGACAAATTTGGACATTTTACGTAAACAAAGCTGCATTTCCTTCACAATGTGTAGGGCTTTTTGTTCAAGTTTGGCTTTTGTTGTTGAGTCCACATTGTTTTTGAAAACGTACACACCATTTCCCGATTTCAATCGATTTGGTCTCATCCCAATAATGCCATATCCACTGTTTACACTGTCACGTTTGGTTCCTCGGCCTATTTTGGGTTTAGATTGAACAATTTCCGCAGCAAATGTTCTTGTAATTTCTATATTTTTGGGAGTACCCAAGCGTTGTTTTGCACATTTTTTGGAACCTTTTGCAAAGATTCTCAATGATGGTTCCGATTCGGCAACTGCTAAAAGCAACTTATCGTCGGTACTATCCAATGTCATGAAACTATCAATAGACACCGCCTCTTCCGATGTGTATTCCCTTTCTCCAATTGTTTTAAAACCCCATCGTGTTTCCATGAATTTACCTCGAAACCCATTCTTGTGAACTGTTTTCAATGCTATTTGCTCGACATGTTGTACAATTTCCTTCATACTTTTATGCTTCTTGTGTTTTATCTCCGACAAGTGTTTGTAAGTCTGGTGGATTGTTGATGATGATGTTTCTCCGTTTTGGAGAAATTTTGATTTCATTCTCTTTCTCTCTGTCTTCCCCCGTTTCCTCTTTGATTTTTGCTTCATTGATTTTGTTGCCAATTGCTTTGTTGTTGTAGTCAATCCCATTGCACCGGGTGCCTTTCTTGTGTGACCGTTGCCGGACTCTTTGCAGATAATATGTTTGAGGAAGACGATGAATCGATTTGCCCATGGAGTGTGTTTCCGTGTCAACTTTGTGGAACGGCGCTTCATATTCAGTTGTCGGTAACCGCATTTGTGACTTTTGTGGCCGCTTCGAATGTTCCCACCTGTTGATATCGCTGCCGCTGTTGGTTAGTTCGTTCCCGGTTCCGTCCGCTTGAAAATCCGCAGAATCTCTGTAGTGGCGTTTCTGGGTCAAGTTTGTGGAACGGCGTTTCAGATTGAGTTGTCTGGAACGGCAATTCTGATTTGAACGTCTGGTGTATTGGCGTTTCTGGGTCAAGATTCTGTAATGGCGTTTCGGACTTACTATTCTGGAACGGTAATTGTGTCTGTATTTTTGTTTCAGGGTAAACTTTCTGGAACGGCGTTTCAGAATGAGTTGTTTGGAACCGCAATTCTTACTTTTGCGGGCGGTTGGATTGTTCCCTATTGCTGCTGTTGCTATTGGTGTTGCCGCTTGCTGCTGTTGCTGGCGCTGTTGTTGCTATCGCTGCCGCTGTTGGTTCGATGGTTCCGGGTTGCGGCCGCTTGGATAGTTCTCGCTTGCTGCTTTTGCTATCGCTGTCGCTAGGTTTCCGGTTGCTGTTGTTGCTCTATGTCGTTGCCGTAGTCTACGATTGTATTCGAGTTTATGATGATATGTGAATTGAACCAAATGGGTAAGTATGTATGGATGCGCTACATTTAGTAAATAATAACAAAAGAATAGTATAATCTACGTGTCACTAACCTACACTGTTGGCCTTCTTTTTGTTGTTGCGTTCAATTCGTCCGATCAAATTGTTACGATCCTGCGTCCGCCTTGTCCGACGTTGTCTCAAATTGATTGTTCTACTACTGATCCGTACCTATGAAAATAAGAAGGAGGGAAACTCAAGTAAGGAGGACATCATGAGCAATGCAGGATGCAGGCATCATTTTCCCTCTATCTTACGTTGTTGTTTTTTCCGCCTTCGACCCAGTGTTGCCTTCCGATCCGTTGTTTCCAATACGGTCCTATGAAAATAGCAAAATAGAAATAGGAGGTAATACATTCTTATCAGCAATGCAGGTGGCATTGTAATCATTGCCTATCTCTCCCATTTGTACCCTTCTTGCTTGTTCTTACAATAGTTGTTCGCCGTACCTCCGTCCGTTGTTCCGATACTTTGTTCCGAATCGTTCTCTCAAACTACAGGGGAAAATTGTCGGTCAAATTGTTGTTGCCGATACGTTGTTCAATTTTACTCCTTTCTCACGAAAAACTGGATCTTTATCCTGTTGATATATCTACGCAATGGATGCAGATTCATTGATTTCAAGACGTATATGTAAGGCTGCAGTCCAAACAATATCTATCCAGCAATTCCTCTACAGTCCAATGCCGTCCAATTCTTTTTCCAGCAAAGGCAGCTTATTCGGATTAAAATATCTCGAGCCTGAATTCCCTGCATAATAGTGACCATTGCTGATCAGTTAAGTGGGATCCCGCGTTCTCGGACGGAGTGCTTTGTCGTACAAGTACGGTAAACCAACTCTGCTCAAGATAAGTTTGGTAAGATGATTATGAAGGGAAACAGTATTTTTTGACTCGAAAAGAAAAAAAATTCACGCTGTAAAATCACACTGTAAAATAACACTGTACAATCACCACACTGTAAAATCACGGTGTTAAATCAGTTCGAAAAAAAATGTTTTCTCTGTGTGTGTGTGTTTGTGTGTGTGTGGCCATGTGTGTTCCAAACAAAGAATCGAGACTTACTAACCTGTCAGATCTACCGCTGTAAATCTAGAACAATGAAGAATAATTCCATTTACTTATTTAAAAATAAGAACATTAAGTAAATAAATATCCACCCGCGCTCTTTTTGAATAGAGAACAAGAAAAAGTAGTGCAATGACTTTTATTCTTAACGTTCTCAACTTGTGATGCACTGAGAACTTTTATGTACCGGTGAGGTTGTACTTCTTAACAACAACACATGTGTGCCGGTGATCTTACTGGTAATGAATTTGCCTAGTTTTGTCCACCAGTATTCTATGACAGTAGTAGCTACGTAGACAGAAACCTTTTTGTATAGGTATAATACGATAGTAGTATACGTAGTAGTACTAATGTACGTATGATAATACTAATGACTTCTGTTTCGGTTGTGAAGGGTGATTTTGTATAATTCATGTCATCAATCATGGAACGGCGTTTCAGAATTCAGTCACCGGAACGGCGTTTCAGGCTTTGTGTTTGGATCATGTTCCAATTTGAAATTTCGAATCATGTTTCAATTTCAAAACTCAAAATGAAGTACTACGTATGGTTCGGTGGTGAAACGGTTTCTTGGACAATTCATGTCAACAGTCATGGAACGGCGTTGCAAAGTTTGAGTTCCATTTGGGTTTCAATTGCAAATCACCAAATTACTGGGTTTGAAACTATTTGTCGGAAAATCTTAGCATACATTACCGTATCTCAAAATGGATGATCGGTGTTTCCTACCGTTGTGGTTCGTTTTGGTAACGTTTTCACTTTTCGTTTGCAACGGCGTTGCAGGCTGTACAATTTGTTTACCGTTAAAGTGGAAATATTTGTACATAGTTGCGTGATGTTTGTTTGTTGTTAGAGTTGCTGAGGTTTGAAGTTGAGTCAACTCTGTTTTCCGTAACCTCATTTACGAATCTCTTGATATGCGACAAAAAAAACACTTGTAGCAACTTAGATTGCTTTTCACACAATTTTATTTCGTTGTTCTCTCAATTAGCAATCAAACAATGCCGAGACTTACAAGAAGTAGCGCTAAACGTAACAAGGCTAATTCACCACCAGATGAAGTCACAGATGCAGCTGCAACTCCAACCAATGTAGCCGGCGCAAATGTGGCGGCACAAGTCAACGGTACTCCATCATCTACTCCACCACGAGATGAAGGGGCAGCCGCAGACCAAGACAGTCCTTCAGGTAATAGTACCCCAACAACGTTGTTTGCAAATGATCCAAAAGCTAATCCGGTCAGTCAAGGGCGTGCAGTTGATAAACGAAGGCAGAGGAGACACCACACATCAAAAAGACCATCACAGAATAAGAAAAGAACTCAAGTGGTACAAATACCAGCAGTCGTTCCCGAAACACCACATCAAGCAGTCACAGGTGCCACTCAACGTTCGTCGTCTACAGGAAATGTAGGCGGTCGAAGTTTGTCATTGGAATTATTTGATGATGACTCCCAATACAAGGATCACACGGATGCAATGAAAAGACGTGTCAAAGCTTGTCTGAAGCAACAGGGTCCTAACGGATTCTCTGAGAATATTTTGACGGACGAACTCATCACTGCCGTCAGTCGTGACATCGAATCTGTCTTCCGCCATCTCATGAACAAGGTTTTCATTGTTACTAAACTTTCTTCTTCCAGAACCCGTCCTGACTTCAGAGAGCAAGAAACGTCAGACAAACCATCCTCGGGTCCTATACCAAGGGTTGTTGACGTGATGGTAAATCTTTTCCTACGTGACTCCGGGTCGCAGTTGACAAAGAAGGTCTGTATCTTGAATGCAAAGGAACTGACAACTCGTTTCAAGGAGTACAAAATGAAAGAAAAATGGAACTCCTTCCAGTCAGCCCTCAACTCCGTTATCAAAGTCGATGAAAATACAACGGAAGGCGAAACACAATTCTCCCGGGTTCAAGGACAAGACGAATTATCGGAAGGCACGTTGCATTCTGTCTGGGCAAAGAATGTGGTTAACTACGACACCATACTGAAGTACATGAAAGTTTATTTAAGCTTACTGCGTTGGTACGTACGTTGTGTCCAATTCCCCCCTGCGCCTTCACCGGAAAAAGAAGGACCGTTTTTCAATAATGGATTTAAAGACGATGTAAAGAAAGGGAAGCTATACGTCCGGGAGATGGTCTCGTTCTTTGAAGGTCTTTCCTTTAACCGCGCATTGAGGCATTTTCTTTCCTCTAGTCACTCCTTTGATGATTTGGTGAAAGAAATCAATTCTATTAGGGGTAACGAAGTTGTTGGTGGACCAATAAGAGATGGTGTCGCAGCAGTCGAGATAGTGCCCTTGACTGATTCCCAAAAATACCTCAAGTTGGAATGGCCCTCCGACGTGTCCAAGATACCCCTTGCGTTTGAAAAGGTCCTCATGTATTTGTGGGTATGCTTCCAAAGACAGAAGGCCAGAATTTTTGAAGCACTCAGCCTTGACCACTTCCCCAATGAGTCATTACTACATGACAATTTGTACAACAAACTATTGCCCAATCTCTATGAGTCTTCGTTTTTGATTGGAAAATACACAATAAAAGGAGTGGACAAAAAGGTGGGGATTATTCGATTCAACCTGTTATCTTCTCTTCACTTTTGCAAGATTATGGAGCACCGGAAAACTCTTAACCAGTTCTACAGAATAGGCGTTGACTTTGCCAAACAATTGGTCACTCTCTCCACTGAAAAGAAATCGGCCGAACGTGACATATTTGTGGACGAGTACAATGAAGAGAAGGAATTTCACGTGAAGACATTGTTGCAACATTACATCCTGAGTTTGTCCTGTGTTGACAATGTTGTTTCGACTTCAGACCAACTTGAAGACGTGAATCTTGTTTGCGACGAATTGCTCGACTATGTTCTAACATCTCGTTTGTCACGTGATGCTGACGGTACACGTGTTTCGGTTAGTAGGGATATGGTTTCAAAGGAAATAATGAATGCTGTACTTGGTTTTGAAGAAGAAATTCCTTTTACCGTTGACCATGCACATGAGTGTCTGGACTATTTGTTGAAAGCAGAGCTAAGTTCTTTGTCGTCGCGCTCTAATCAAGGTGAAACTAACCGCAAAGATCGGTTATTCATTTTCACCAGTGACGGTGCTCGATCCGTTCAATTTGAAGAACCAAGTCCGCCTGAGCTTGTGAGAGGTAAGGAAAGTCGACATACTTACCCTATTGCAAAAGAGGACTACAGCTTATCCGTCACAAGGTTCCTTAATTTTGATGAGAACTGCACGTACACGGTGGACGATCGATTGTTCTGGGAACATACGAGATTCGTATTCAGTGATATTTTCATCACACGACCGGAAATAGTACTCGGAGCTTCTAATTTTTTTGAGAGGTCTTTGCGGTTTCTGACAACTTACAATTATCTACCTGAAGGGGGACAATTGTTCGTCCCCTTGACAAAGGAACTTTTGTGTTCGGTTTTCACTAACAAAAGACACCTGTTGGAAGCAGGCTTGCAAGTAAGTTTTGTTTCACGAGAGGATGAAAAGACTTTACAATCCGATGGCGACTCATTGATCAAACTATTTGAAAAAATCAAGGTACCCAACAGTCAGAGTTACAAAGCTACCGACATTGCAAAGTGGGACTTCATGAAGAAACACTTGAAGAACTTCGAGCAGTTCATCGAGGAGAATGATACGTATTCCGTACGATGGATAGTGTTCACTAACACAGAGATCCATGAACCGGAATCATTCTTTCGATTTCCTTGGGAAGGCAAATTGACCGACAACTCTAGTGAATCCTCAATTAATGAAGGTAACACAAGCAGCAATGATGATGAAGAAGAAGACGACGTAGAAGTAGTAAACGGCAACGTACCTCCCACAGAACCAAACGCAGTTAAAGAGAACGCATCCATGAAGGCAAAGAAGAAGTCGTTCCTCAGGAAACCAAAAAAACGAAACAAGACTGCATCAGACGAATCCAATGGAGAGCGGAAGTACAAGGAGAGGAAGGTCTCTCCAAACCTGGGCCACGTTGAAGATCTTGGATACCTTCTGCAAGTTCCTCGCCCAAAACCAGCCAACGTAATAAGACAGAAGCGCTCCAGAAACGTGAAGGTGTTGTTCGAAGATCCTGACCCGGTGATCTTGTATCCTAAATTTGCAATTGGTAGTGAGGTGACAATCATGGGTTTGCCAGCACCTGGAACTGGTGTTGTGAAAAGTTATGCAGCGAAGAAGAAGGACCAATATCCTCAATACCCTGGATACATGGTGCACAAGAAACTACAAGATGATACAACAGTGAAGCGCGCCACCTGGTTCCCTTACAACAGAGTGGGATTGGATAAACCACAGTTCACCAAGTTGTCGGATGTATTCAAATAATGAAACTATGCTGTATTGGGTATACGTTCATAGCCTTCTCCACGCACCACCATAGAACACAAGAGCAAAGAGGGCATAAACGGGAAAGAATTAATCATATTACGGTGTACAAGAAACTACCGGATGGTACAACACCAGTGAAGCGCGCAACCTGGTTTCCTTACGACCTTGTGGGGTCGGATAAACCACAGTTCACCAAGTTGTCGGATGTATTCAAATAATGGAACTACGCTGTAGAACACAAGAGCAAAGAGTGCCTAAGCGGGAAAGAAGTTATCATATTAGTACAACAACGCCGACACTAATAGTAGTTCTTCTTCTCCAACTTGGATTCAGATTAACCAAAACATTATTGTGTACGTAAGAAATAGTATTCAAAAGTAAAATAGAGTAATCTGACATTTACTGTGATTAGTCCATGAATATTGTTCCTGTTATGGGTGAAATGAATCATGAAGGAAACAGAAGTGAGTTATTATCTGTCATAGTTTGTGTGACACCACCTTGTACTGATAAGTGCATTTGGGTACTGGATTTGTAGGGGGGGGAAAAAATACTCTGCAATTAAAATTGGTGGAGTTGTTAGTTGAACGTTTAACACTAACCCTAGGAGTTGACAACGTAACCTTGTAGACGGAGTTTATGTGGGGGGGGTTTGGGGGGGGGAAAATACGTAGAAATATTAAAAAAATCTGTTTTTAACAAGTAGACTTGGTACAAACGCTACGACTAAAAATCGCTAAAAAGCTTAGCCAAACATTTATTTACGGAAATGAGATGCTTCTTCTAAAAGCAATAGTAATATCTAGTGGCGCGCGCTCATTTTTATGGTAGCAAACTCTCATTTTTTGGTTGCAAGTAACTGTCGGCAGCAAATTCAATCGAAAAAGACGGGTACGAATCGAATTTATTCAATCAATACAATCGAAAAAGACGCGAACGAAAGATACGAACGAATTATATTTCGGTTGGTGACTGGAAATATTTGCACTGTGTTCAAATTCGGTTGGTTTTTGGGTTCACGATTGAAATATATTTTGGTTAATGACTGGAAAGATTTGCACTGTGTTCAAATCTGGTGGGTTTTTGGGTTGATGACTGAGTTATATTTTAGTCGGGAACTGGTGGGATTTGCACTGTGTTCAAATTTGGTTGGTTTTTGGGTTCACGATTGAAATATATTTTGGTTAATGACTGGAAAGATTTGCACTGTGTTCAAATCTGGTGGGTTTTTGGGTTGATGACTGAGTTATATTTTAGTCGGGAACTGGTGGGATTTGCACTGTGTTCAAATTTGGTTGGTTTTTGGGTTCACGATTGAAATATATTTTGGTTAATGACTGGAAAGATTTGCACTGTGTTCAAATCTGGTGGGTTTTTGGGTTGATGACTGAGTTATATTTTAGTTAGGGACTGGAAACTGAGTTATATTTTGGTCGGGATATTGTACGGTACGTACGGTGAGTAGGGACTGGAAAGATTTGCACTGTGTTCAAATCTTGTGAGTTTGTGGGTTGACGATTGAATCATATTTTGGTTAGGGACTGGAAAGATTTGCATTGTGTTCAAATCTGGTGGGTTTTTGGGTTCACGATTTAATTATATTTCGGTTGGTGACTGGAAATATTTGCACTGTGTTCAAATTCGGTTGGTTTTTGGGTTCACGATTGAAATATATTTTGGTTAATGACTGGAAAGATTTGCACTGTGTTCAAATCTGGTGGGTTTTTGGGTTGATGACTGAGTTATTTTTTAGTCGGGAATTGGTGGGATTTGCACTGTGTTCAAATTCGGTTGGTTTTTGGGTTCACGATTGAAATATATTTTGGTTAATGACTGGAAAGATTTGCACTGTGTTCAAATCTGGTGGGTTTTTGGGTTGATGACTGAGTTATATTTTAGTTAGGGACTGGAAACTGAGTTATATTTTGGTCGGGGATGGGCAGGATTTGCACTGTGTTCAAATTCGGTTGGTTTTTGGGTTCACGATTGAAATATATTTTGGTTAATGACTGGAAAGATTTGCACTGTGTTCAAATCTGGTGGGGTTTTGGGTTGATGACTGACTTATATTTTGGTCTGGGACTGGCAGGATTTGCACTGTGTTCAAATCTGGTTGGTTTTTGTGTTGACGATTGAATTATATTTTGGTCAGGGACTGGAAAGATTTGCACTGTGTTCAAATCTGATTGAATTATATTTTGGTTAATGACTGGAATGATTTGCACAGTGTTCAAATCTGGTGGGTTTTTGAGTTGACGATGACTGACTTATATTTTGGTCGAGGATGGGCAAGAATTGCACTGTGTTCATTTCTGGCTAGTTTTGGGGTTGAGTATTGAGTTATATTCTTTAAATCTGGTGTATTTATGGGTTGATGACTGAGTGATATTGTGGTTGTGAACGGGCAGGATTTACTATTGTTAGAAACTATTGGTAACTTTTTCAATCAACACTGATGGTGGTTGTTTTTCTTTCTGGAATTCATCATAGAAATTTTTAATTTCTTTACACATTCCCTTGACTTTGGTATGATCTATCTCATCCCTCAAGTACAATCCGTTCAATGTTTTACACCTTGACAAAACAACATATATCCAATGTTGCATCCTATAGTTCCAACTCGAAACCAAAATATTGTCTATGGAACGCCCTTGTAATTTATGCACAGTTCTAGCATGGGAAATGTTGAGAGGGAATTGTTTGAGTTTGACGCTCAAATTTTGTCTTGATGATTTGTGACTGATGTGCTCACTAAACAGAGAAGGATACTTGCACAAGGCATAAATATCTTTTTCGGGCAATTTGAGGTTGTATATGGGTTGTTCTTCGGGAGTATTGGTATCTGTTAGAATAACTTGTATAGATTCAATTTTATCAGCATCAATGCAATTGACATAATAGCCATTGATCACAACACTCTCAAGGGCTTCAAACCTGTTCATCTCTTGTTTCAAAATCAAACCTTTAAATTCACACATTGAACCATTAGCTATAGCCTCTTCAACAGATATATTGCTTGTTATCATGATGGGACAACCAATATATAACTTTAGAAATGGATCAACATGTGTACTTCCTCTTCTTTCTGTAACATCTGCATCAGAGCAACAACTGTAAAATATATCTCCTTTATCTGGAAAGGCCTTGTAATCTTTTCTGCTTTTGGCATATTTGTATTCAACATTGGATGCTCGTATGCATATGGTGTGCAAGGGAATAGGGTCTTCAATGTTCTTGGAATGGGTTTGTTGTAAATGAAGGGCAAAAATTGCATCATTGATTGCACACCTGTCTTTGTTTGTTGGTACAGCATAAGAAATTGCCATTGGTAAAGAATCACTCTCAATCACTTTCCTTGAGTTGATAAGCTTAGCATCTTCTTCACTAAGCCCAATTTTAAAAATTCTTTCTAACAATTTTCCATATGATGCATCTTCCTGAAACCTGTGGTTTGTTTTTAATTCCAGCATCACATTGACAGCATCCCTGAACATTGTTGTATATTGCTCATCATATATTTTGGTTCCATTTATGGGAGGTAGCTGATTGAAATCTCCAGCAAAGAGTACATTGATACCACCGTACAATGTATTTGTTCTTGGAGCATCTTTCAATTCATTCAATGTTTTATGCAGCCTGTTTAACAATGAATAATTTGCAAAGGATATTTCATCAATAATGATCATTTCTGTGTCAACCCAATCTTCTTTGAATTCACTTAATTTTTCAAGGTATGAATCGTTCTCTTTCACTGGAATGTGGCAAGCACTATGGAGAGTGCTACCATGAATTGACACTGCTGCACATCCAGTTAAAGCTGTAACAACAATTGTTTGCCTTGTAAACTTGATGTTCAAATTTTCACAGAATTCCTTGCAATAAGACAGAATTGCTCTGATCACGCGACTTTTCCCTGTACCACCTGCACCCGATAGAAATGCTATGGATTGTTGTCTATGTTCATGCATTTCTTGCAACATCTGAACTGTTGTACTGAAGTTGATCTTGTCACGCCTTGAAATAGATGAGTCAAAATCATCGTTCTCTTCCTCCTCACCAAATTCATTGAATGGTGCAAGTCTTCCCAATTCACCAGATAATCTTCTCCTTGTGTTTCTTGTTTTTTGCATTCCATTTTTCTTTTGTTTTTCATAAACTCTCAGTACAAATCCAGAGACAATGTATACAAATGCTATCATTTGATGTTTGTCACCATTGAATATCTCTTTACCATATGCAATCATGTTTTCACAAGTACCCGTGGCAGATAAGTTTGTGATCTCTTCATTTGTAACAACAGTATGGTGTGTTACCATCACTTTAATCATGTTTGTGATGTCAAGCTCATGCCAATCCCTGCCCATATCTGTATCTTCACCATCTTCCATTAATGATACCCTAGAAGCTGAACAAAATATTGTTTTTGTTTGGTCAATATTTGGTGCCTTAATCAAATTGTGTCCACAATGATTGCTTCCTGCCTTAGTAATGATTGATGTGTTGAAGGAAAATAGATTATGACTCGTTCTAAAACAGTTGTCATCATCCAATCCTAAAACTGTGTTCCCAAAAAGATCCAATTCATCCAAGATGTTGATATTATTTCTGTTGTTGTCTTCTGCATTTGATTCATCATGTGTCCACCTAGTATCTGGTGGTAAGGTCACTCTCTCTAGTGCATCATTTGCACGTCCACCCATCAAGCTGTTATGTGTCCTTTGAATATTCTTCAAAATATTCTGATGCTCTTGTTTTAGCAAACCATTTGCTAAAAAAGATTGAAAATAGGGAAGATATTTGGAATTCAATTGCAGGTCAGAAAGCTTTCTGAATGGTGAAAATAACACACTTGCTCTTTTAGCATAATCTTCCATTGCTAAAGCAATTTCCTGGTGTTCTTCATTTTCATGCTGTGGGACAAAATCCATAATTTGTTTGTTCCTAAAGTTTGACGTCGATTTCAAATCATAGTGACAGATACCTGGAAGTTTAGGTTTTTTGTATTCATCACAAAATGAATGGTTTTTTGACGGATGGTTATCCGTAAAGTCCAGTGATGTCTTACTTCTTCTCATTTTTGTATAATACTTTGATGCAAAATCATAAAGACACACACCCTCTAGTTCTGTTGGTCTGCAAATATAATTTGCTACTTGTGATATGTAAACTGGCAAGTCTTCCTCATTGTCACTTTCATTGGCTTCTTTCAGTTTTAGAACACCATCAACAACATGATCATTCTCAATATAATTGCTCAACACCAATGTTGAAAACTCTTCTGAGAACCTAAATCTTGTATGGTTTCTTGTCAGGTAGTCAGCCATTGGTGCTGAAGTGATGTTATCTTGTGTCACTTTGAACAATGCATTTAGAATAGCTCTTATTCCAACCTTTTCTCTCATCAGATCATCTTCTTCATTTGTTTCATTTAGTTGTGCTGTAGAGTCATTTCTCTGGTTTACTGTGTTTGGTTCATCATGTTCTTCATCATTCATTGTGACATTTTCATTTTCTTGTCTCTGTTGTTCACCAAGTTGTTTGATTACTTTTTCTGCAACTGCACTGATCTTTTCTTTATCATCCTTTTGTGTACTTTTTGAGGCATAACATGTCAGGTAATAAATCCCTGCACCATCCACCCCCCAAATAACATTGTTGTTGCATTGAAAAATAGAACTTACAATACTATTGTTTGAATTGGCAAAACAATCCTGATGTGTTCTCTCATGTTCCCAGACAAACAATTGTTTCTTGTTGCATTTGCCTGTCCAATCAAATGATGTTAATTCTTCATCTTCAAAATGTATCTTTGTTTCATCACAAGCAGGAAGCGGGAGCTTGAACCTACATTCACCATTTTTGTCCTTTTTGTGACATGAGCTTGCATGCGTTGAGGCATGCAAATTGCGTAACAAATTAACAATGTGAAGGTTTTTTTGGTATTTCATTGATCCAAGGCGCGGGAAAAGACCACTTTTAATTTGGGCAGCAGTTTCTTTATGCAATGCCATTTCCATTGTCACCTGACATTTTGATTGCTTAGTCACACCATTCCAAAACTTGTGATACATGAAATATTGTTCTCCAGTTTCATTTGATGTTGGTATACTTTTGAGGAAATCTAAACTTTCACGCGCCAAATCTTCACTTGTGTAAAGTTTAGAGCAGGCTCTGCATTTAAAAATTGCTTTGTCACCCAGTGATGTGTGACCATGTTTAAGTCTCAATCTCCTTAAATCCTGTTCTGTGCATTTTTCAAAAGATTCTGAAACCAAACTTAAACACTCAGGATTCCTGCACTGAATAGAATCAAAGTTCTGAAACAATTTTGTTGTCAGTATGTTTTGTGCATACTGTTTCATGGTCTCTATTGCCCCATCTTGCTTGTCCTCCGTATGCAAATCTTGTAGCAGGTCATTCCATTTATTTATCCACAAAACAAAATGTGCATGCAGAGTGCCACGTCCTTGTTCTTCAACTGCAACACTATATGCTTCTAAATCTCCAAATAAACCCATATCTTTGATGTTACCTTCCTTGTTATCCCATCCCAATATGAACTTGATGGTTATTTCCAAAATATTTTCAAATTCAATAGCACAAATACCTGGATATGTTGTTCTTATCGATGAGCACTCTGTCACAAACTGAAAAAGATCACAATCATCAATGGGTGGTTGTTCTCGCTTAAAAAGATCTGGGAAATCCTCAGAAGTAACTTCTTCATCCTTGGATTTTGACATCACTCTAATCCTAAAATTGATTGAATCATTTGGAGTGATGGTGAATAGAATGCAAGGCAATCCATAATGTGCCATCAGTTGAAATATTTTCTTTCTAGCAAGATCAGAAGCTGCATTTGTATTTCCCATTGAACTTGTTACTCCCCTTATTTTAGATAGAAAAAAATCTTCATTTGTTTCTGGCACCACATTTCCATCTAGAAAATTGATTGATGCTTGTTTGAGTTGAACTGGGTCAAGCTGTGAAAAGTTGCACCTCAGGTTTTTTGTTGTCTTTAAATAGGAATGTTTCACCATTTTGACTCTTTGTACAAAATTGTACATAACTGCTACAAATTCACCCTGATGAAAGCATGGTGATGATAACTCTGATAAATATTTCAGATAATCAGGACTCATTCTCTCTTCTCCATCCACATCAACAGATCCAATGCCATATGGAAATTGAAGTGGGAAAGAACGCAAGAAATTGTTCCCTTCATAATCTTTCAGTATGTTGTTGGATGTTCTACAGATCATGGTGGCATTCTTGTCAATGAGATCTTCTATACAGTGGTCCTTGAAATGTTTATCTGTGTCAAATCCTCCATTGGTTGTGCTGTGTAGATTCTCATCAGGAAAGATGACATGCATTTCAAATTGTTGTTCAATGTTTGAGTTCGAAGATGGTATTTGATTGGTCTTGTCAACAAAAAGAGGTAAAATGATATGAGTATCATTTATGTTTTCATCCTCAAGGTAACCCATATTTTGTTTCATCCAATGCAAGGCTTTTTTCACTTTTTGTATTCTGAACTCCATTTTCTTTTTTACTGCCAGTTTTTGTTGGTTAGTGAATGATCCTGTTAGGATCACTTGGATTTGATTCTTCCCAATTGATTCCAGATAGTTGATAACGCCACTTGTATATTCCAAATTGTTTCTTCTCAAAAAGTGATACCCTTTAATCATTTGATGCTGTCCAGCATGGAAATGAAATATATGTTGGCTGATTCTCACATCTGAGATAATGGCAAGTTCTGTTGCTGTCAAATCTAATAGTTCGTTAGGAGGATATCCATGCAAGAGTCCATTTGCTATAGCATATTTTGGAAGCTTGGCTTGTTTATTATTGTGCTTTTTCATGCTCTCAATACCATTATAGCATTGGCTGCAGCACCCAAATTGGGAGATAACTTCTCTATCACTAGAAGGCTTGATCGCATATGTCTTTGGTGACAAAATGAAATCATTGAAGGCAATTCTTTCATTGTTGATTCTTCTAGTCCCATTGATACATTTTTGTGTGTATTGTTTCAGAACTTGGTTTCTAGCTGTCACAGAAGCAAATTTAAACGGCATATTGTCCCACTTGATTTTCTTCTTGTGAAAATAATCTCTAACATATGGATGTGCTAGAGAACTAAAGTCAAGTTTTTTTTCATCACCTGTTCTTATGAATCTGTCACAGATACAGCAAACTTTTGCTTTGAAATTTCCCTGAGAAAAAGTAATCAATTTATTTTTTGCTTTAAATGCCTCTTCATAGGCTTTTTGAATGGCATGAGTTGTCACAAGCATTATCAACCTGTTTCAGAATATTGTAGTGAAAATGTTCAATGATATTAGGTAAAAAAATGGATATTCAGAGCCATGTAGATTTGAAATTGTTGAAAACATTTCCAATTTGCTTGCCTAACGTACCTGTGATATAAATTTGGGCCAAATCTGGTGAATACTTTAATAGTCGACTTAGTTAATGTTAGGTGGAGGATTGGCAAAATCTGCACTTGGGTTGATGATTGGCAGGATTTGCACAGTGTTCAAATCTGGTGGGTTTTTGGGTTGATGACTGAGTTATATTATGGTTGGAGATTGGCAAGATTTGCACTGTCTTCCAATCTGGGGAGTTTTTGAATTGATGATTGAGTTATATTTTGGTCGGAGATGGGCAAGATTTGCACTGCGTTCAAATCAGGTGGGTTTTTCGGTTGATGATTGAATTATATTTTGGTTAGGGACTGGAAAGATTTGCACTGTCTTCAAATCTGTTGAGTTTTTGGGTTGATGACTGAGTTATATTTTGGTCGGGGATGGAAATATTTGCACTGTGTTCAAATCTGGTGAGTTTTTGGATTGACGACTGAGTTATATTTTGGTCGTGGATGGGCAGGATTTGCACTGACTTCAAATCAGGTGAATTTTTGAATTGATGACTGAGTTATATTTTGGTCGGGGATGGGCAGGATTTGCACTGTCTTCAAATCTGGTGTGTTTTTGGGTTGATGATTTAGTTAAATTTTGGTCGGGGATTGACAAGATTTGCACAGTGTTCAAATCTGGTGTGGTTTTTCGGTTGATGATTTAATTATATTTTGGTTAGGGACTGAAAAGATTTGCACGGTCTTCAAATCTGGTGAGTTTTTTTATTGACGACTAAGTTATATATTGGTCAGGGGTGGGTAGGATTTGAACTGTCTTCAAATCTGGTGAATTTCTGGGTTGACGATTGAATTCTATTTTGGTCGGGAATCAGCAGGATTTGCACTGTCTTCAAATCAGGTGGGTTTTTGGGTTGATGACTGAGTTTTATTTTGGTCGGGGATGGGCAGAATTTGCACTATCTTCAAATCTAGTGAGTTTTGGGTTGATGATTGAGTTATATTTTGGTCGTGGATTGGAAAGATTTGCACTGTCTTCAAATCTGGTGAGTTTTTTTATTGATGACTGACTTATATTTTGGTCGGGGATGGGCAGGATTTGCACTGTCTTCAAATCTGTTGAGTTTTTTGATTGATGACTGAGTTATATTTTGGTCCGGGATTGACAGGATTTGCACTGTCTTCAAATCTCTATAATTTTGGTACGGGAATAGACTTATTATGTTTTGTTTTTGTACACAAATGTTATTCTTTGCTGATTTAGATTTTTCAATTTATGACAGTTGAGAAAAAGATGATGAATAATATGTTTTTTTTGTATTTGTTATGTAATTGCTTTTGGGATGGTATGCGATTATGTCAATTGTTTTTGATGCGATAATTCTTTTTGGTTAAATCTGATAATCTTCTGATAAGGTGGCATTGACCCTTTGTAATTACCATGATTTCTGTTAATCTGGAGATGATACTTCAATCCTGATAGTTCTGTCCTACAGGAAAGCCAACAAAGCGTGTTGCATAGTAGCTGTATTCACCATTGTTTTTGCGTGTGAAGATGTCCCACAAATCATTCTCACGGATGTATGAATATTTCTCTTCTGGAGTCTTCACCTCTTCTGGACAATGATAGGTTTCAAAGATTGCATGTGTACTATCATCCTTGAATATTTTGTCAATGGAACTATTAGGAGGAGCATTGTTTGGGATTTTGATATGAGTTGGAGAAAATGGAAGAAATGTTTTTTCGGCATTTTTCTGTTCTTCACTACAAAAAATCTTGACGATCAAATCTCTGAATTCTTCCATAGTCTGTGTTTCAATGGTAGGGTATCTGTCAGGATTAGGGAAGGCAACAAAAGCAACATGTCCATATTTGCTGGTGGGTGTGTCTTTTAGAGCTTTGTTAGTGTCATGTGATTCCCTCAGAATAAGAGTTTCCGTGCATCTCACATCAAAATGATCAGGACCTAGCTCAGGATACTTGTTCAAATTACCTTCTCTGATTGCTTTCAACACAGGAAACGCAAAACCAGCTTCACCCATAACATTAAGAAGCTGTGCACCCATCATTCTATCATCCGTGCAAAATTTGAAAACTTCTACCACATTCTGCTGATACTTTCGTGGGCTGCTCAACTTTCTAGGTTTAATGATTTTCTCTTTTTTAACTGGAGATGGAGGTTTTCTGGTGACAGTGGTAGTCTTTTTCTTAGAGTCATCAATGGAGTTTACAGCCTTTCTCGTTGGCGCCATATTGAAAAGAATGATTGATTAGATGCTGCTGTATTTGAAGTGTTTATTTTATCGTGATTAGGATGGGTTTTTCATCGTGAAAAAAGTGTGCAAAAATTGCAGTGGTAATGCACGGACCAAAATACCTTCAAAATCCACACAGTAGTGTGTGAAGTAATTCCAAATTAATTGTTTGCCTGCTAATTGTACGTTATCCTGTCAAACGATTTTGAGAACCTGGGACTTGACACTGTTGTGATAGATTAAAAACAATGAAACAAGATTGCCTTGGAATTTGCAATAGGTCAATTGGATTAATCATAGATAATAAAATAAAGATTTTTTCACAAACCTGGGACTTCATAGTAATGGAATTGATTAAGATGATCGAATTGAAGATACTATGATGTGAAAAGTACTCTAAAAAATATTCAACATGTGTCTTCCAATTATACCATGCGTGGGGCACGTGTCATGTATGTGCATGTGATGTATGTGTGAGCATGTCTCGCGCACAAAATAAATTCAAAGCATAGAGGGAATGAGAAATTAACATCTAACAAACAAATTTTAATTTTTTTAATGTAATCTGTCTTTTGCACGTATTAGACCCCCCAAAAATGGGGTCGTGGGGAAAAGAACTTAATTTTCTTTATAGTTTCTTTTATGTTTTTTTGCTTCACGGTGATATTGAACCTTGAACAAACGTTTAGTATAGGTGGAAAGCAATTCAGTCATTTTTTGATTCTTCTCTGCATCTGATTCACATTCACATATAATGTGAAATTTTGAAACAAGTGTGTGCACTTCAGAAAAATTGCCTTGACTTGCAAACATTCCAGAGGCTGTAGGCTTGTAAGCTTCTGCTGAAACGTAATATGCATAGTAGAGTAGATGAATCATATATTCTTTGTCCAAATCATCAATATGTTTCCAAACAGACTCTGCAATCATAACCATATTCTGCAGAAGTGTAACCTGTAAACCAGCATCATACTGTTTTGTTTTTGTCTTGTTATATGCAGTCCAAAATAGCAAAATACGGATCGTGTTTATGGATGAACCACTACCAGCATGGATTACTCCTCCTGGAATTTCAGAAAAAGACAGCAAAGGACACCGTACGAGTCTGGCTGCTTTGAATTCAAAATTTTCGAGCAGATTGGGTGTAATCGATTCATTTTTGCCGCATTGGACATGACGTTCACCATGAATAATCCTGAATAAATCACCAAATGCTGTTTGAAAATATTCATCCAAGGCTTCTTCCGTTTCTCCCATATTTTTGATTTTCTGAAAAAATGATTCTGGAATATTTATCCAATTCAAAGCCCGAACAGATGATAAACCTTTCTGAATGAGATCAATCGCCGTTCTATAACCAACCTTTTCTTTTTGACTTGGTTCAACCACTTTTGTTGTACTCTGCCCTCCTGTAAGCAGCATTCCAAATTGTTTTTCAAAACGATGTCCCATCAAATCTAAGTGCATGGCCTGATCACCACGTACTTCAGTGATTATTAGGCTTGGTGTAGCAACCTTCCAATATTGAATTTCTTCTTTTGGAATTGTTCGGGGTAAACACATATTCATAGTGGTTTCTTCAATAAATTTTAACAAAGAAACCATATGACGCATTTCAAAACCAGTTTTATCACAAAACTTTTTCCATGCCGGTTTAAGTGCTAGGTGCGTTGGACTGAAAGACAGATGCATTTCATATCTGAATGCTTGTATTGGTTGTGCGGAATGATCTGCTTTCCTTGCCTTAGAAACAACTGACTTGAAAAAATCCCAATGTTTCATAATTTTGGCTTGGATGCTATCAACAATTTGCAACTGTGTAGCAAACAATGGATCTTCAAGTTTTGGCACATAAAACGCAGCTCTTTCAAACGTCATAGTAACAAATGGGTGATCTATCATTTCTTCACATTTCATGCGTTTGTAAGATATTGAATGATTGGGTTGAGAAATTTCAAACAAAACATCATTAGAAAAAGATCCATTTGTCATAGATTTCAATGGTTGAGGAGTAGCATTCCTCAATTCAAATTCCTTGACGCACTCTGCAGCAAATTGACAGGCATTAGCATGAGTGGAAAAAGCTGTTATTCCATGCATCTCACCACAGATACAAGCAAATGTTTTTTGTTTAAGACTCAATTTCAACTGAAGCTTGTTCTGATACCATGCATATCGAGATTCAGCTCTATAATTCATTTCATCTGGTATGCATTTTGGGACAGTGTCTTCCATGGATTGGCAGTTTTGTAAGTGTTTACTTGCTTTTTTTGCATGGCCCATAACTTGCCCACATTTACATATGAAACCCATCACCGAAGTTGGCATCGCATATGGTATTTCCTTGTCATTATCATGAAAGATATAACTGCATAATCCAGACATCATGTCGATTGCTTTTTCTTTAGATAGTTTTCTAATTTCCACTAGATTGGGTTTGTTGTATTTTGATAGAGGATCATTTTTTTTCTTTGAACCGATTGGCTTCCCTTTATTCTTTGTCTCTTGATTATCTGACATCCTTTCAACAATCTGGTGATCGTCCGGTGGGGTTGTCTCATTTGTCGTCACATCTATTTCTGTTGTTGTTGCTGTTGCGTCATTACCAGAAATTGTTGTCGTCTCTGTCCCTGCAACCGTTTTGTAAATCACCGTGTCCTGTCCAATATTTTCTAAATTTGTTTCCTTAACAATGCCGACATTCACATTGGCATTACCATTGTCATCGATTGCTGTTTCTACCATGACAGAAATTGTTTTTGACTCCATTTTTCCTTCAAGTGTCTTCTCTGTACCCACAGTTATATTGGCATTGTCATTACTTTCTTTACACTCTAAATCCATGGGAGTTAGTGTCGTCAAAGCAGGATTGTTGGTGTTCGATAAATTGCTGTTCATGATGGGATTTTTCCTGTCGGGTGCTGTATCGGTTGCTGCGTTGGCGGGTGATAAATTGCTGTTCATGATAGGGTTGTTCCTGTCGGGTGCTGTATCGATTGCTGCTTCTAGCATGACAGAAATTGTTTTTGACTCTGTTTTTCCTTCTAGTGTCTTCTCTGTACCCACAGTTGTATTGGCATTGTCATTGATTTCCTGATCATCCAAATCCATGTGAGGTATATTGCTTTTCATGATGGTTTGTTCCTGTCGGGTACTGTGAACTTATGTGCTTGTTTTCGTCTTTTCCTCTTTGTAGATCAGTATTCTTATGTTTTGTGTCTCCCAACAGCTGAAAAACCCACGAGATTTGAGCACAGTGCAAATTATTTCAATCCCTGACTAAAAAGTAACTCAGTCATCAGTTCAAAAATTGAACAGATTTGAAGCCAGTGCAAATCTTTCCAATCCCCGACCAAAATATAACTCAATCCTCAACCCTAAAACATAACAGATTTGAACACAGTGCAAATCCTGTCAATCCCCGACTAAAATAAAACTCAGTCATCAATCCAAAAACCCACCAGATTTGAACACAGTGCAGATCTTTCCAGTCCCTAACAAAAATAAAACTCAGTCATCAACCCTAAAACCCACAAGATTTGAACATAGTGCAAATCCTGCCAGTCCCCGACCAAAATATAACTCAGTCAGCACATGAACCCAAAAACCCACCAGATTTGAACATAGTGCAAATCTTTCCAGTCCCTAACCAAAATATAAATCAGTCATCAACCCAAAAACCCACCAGATTTGAACACAGTGCAAATCCTGGCAGTACCCGAACAAAATAGAACTCAGTTATCAAACCATAAAACCAACCTGATTTGAACACAGTGCAAATCTTTCCAGTCCCTAACCAAAATATAATTCAGTCATCAACCCTAAAACCCACTAGATTTGAACACAGTGCAAATCTTTCCAGTCCCTAACAAAAATATAATTCAGTCATCAACCCAAAAACCCACATGATTTGAACACAGTGCAAATCTTTCCAGTCCCTAACCAAAATATAATTCAGTCATGAACCCAAAAAACCCACCAGATTTGAACACAGTGCAAATCTTTCCAGTCCCTAACCAAAATATAATTCAGTCATCAACCAAAAAAACTGACGGTATGTACGGTATGTACGTTCGAAAAAGAATCTCGTACGTACGACGTTTGAAAAAGATTCGTACGAGAGATTTGCACTGTGTTCAAATCTGGTGAGTTTTAGGGTTGACGATTTAATTATATTTTGGTTCGGGACTGAAAACATTTGCACTGTGTTCAAATCTGGTTGGTTTTTGGGTTGATGGCTGAGTTATATTTTAGTCGAGGATTGGCAGGATTTGCACTGTGCTAAAATCTTGTGGGTTTTTGGGTTCATGACTGCGTTATATTTTAGTCGGGGACTGGAAAGATTTGCACTGTGTCTAAATCTGGTGGGTTTTAGGGTTGACGATTTAATTATATTTTGGTTCGGGACTGAAAAGATTTGCACTGTGTTCAAATCTGGTTGGTTTTTGGGTCCATCACTGCGTTATATTTTAGTCGGGGACTGGCACTGCGTTAAAATCTTGTGTGTTTTTGGGTTGATGACTGCGTTATATTTTGATCGGGGATCCGCAGGATTTGCACAGTGCTAACATCTGGTTGGTTTTTGGGTTGATGACTGAGTTATATTTTAGTCGGGAATTGGCAGGATTTGCACTGTGCTAAAATCTGGTGGGTTTTTGAATTGATGACTTTTAGTCAGGAATTGGCAGGATTTGCACTGTGCTAAAATCTGGTTGGTTTTTGGGTTGATGTCTGAGTTATATTTTAGTCGGGAATTGGCAGGATTTGCACTGTGCTAAAATCTTGTGTGTTTTTGAATTGATGACTGAGTTATGTTTTGGATAGGGACTGGAAAGATTTGCACTGTGTCTAAATCAAGTAGGTTTTAGGGTTGACAATTTAATAATATTTTGGTTAGGGACTGAAAAGATTTGCACTGTGTTCAAATCGGGTTGGTTTTTGGGTTGATGACTGAGTTATATTTTAGTCGGGGATTGGCAGGATTTGCACTGTGCTAAAATCTGGTGGGTTTTTGGGTTGATGACTAAATTGTATTTTAGTGGGGAATTGGCAGGATTTGCACTGTGTTCAAATCTGGTTGGTTTTTGGGTTGATGACTGTGTTATATTTTAGTCGGGGATTGGAAAGATTTGCACAATGCTAAAATCTGGTGGGTTTTTGGGTTATTGACTGAGTTATATTTTAGTCCGGAATTGGCAGAATTTGCACTGTGCTAAAATCTGGTTGGTTTTTGAATTGATGACTGAGTTATATTTTGGTTAGGGACTGGAAAGATTTGCACTGTGTCTAAATCTGGTGGGTTTTAGGGTTGACGATTTAATTATATTTTGGTTCGGGACTGAAAAGATTTGCACTGTGTTCGAATCTGGTTGGTTTTCGGGTTGATTACTGAGTTATATTTTAGTCGGGGATTGGCAGGATTTGGAATGTGCTAAAATCTGGTTGGTTTTTGGGTTGATGACTGCGTTATATTTTAGTCGGGGATTTGCAGGATTTACACAATGTTAGAATCTGGTGGGTTTTTGAGTTATTGACTGAGTTATATTTTAGTCGGGAATTGGCAGGATTTGCACTGTGCTAAAATCTGGTTGGTTTTTGAATTGATGACTGAATTATATTTTGGTTAGGGACTGAAAAGATTTGCACTGTGTTCAAATCTGGTTGGTTTTTGGGTTGATGACTGAGTTATATTTTAGTCGGGGATTGGCAGGATTTGCACTGTGCTAAAATCTGGTTGGTTTTTAAATTGATGACTGAATTATATTTTGGTTAGGGACTGAAAGATTTGCACTGTGTTCAAATCAGGTTGGTTTTTGGGTTGATGACTGAGTTATATTTTAGTCGGGAATTGGCAGGATTTGCACTGTGCTAAAATCTGGTTGGTTTTTGAATTGATGACTGAATTATATTTTGGTTAGGGACTGAAAAGATTTGCACTGTGTTCAAATCAGGTTGGTTTTTGGGTTGATGACTGAGTTATATTTTAGTCGGGGATTGGCAGGATTTGCACTGTGCTAAAATCTGGTGGGTTTTTGGGTTGATGACTGAGTTGTATTTTAGTGGGGAATTGGCAGGATTTGCACTGTGCTAAAATCTGGTTGGTTTTTGGGTTGATGACTGCGTTATATTTTAGTCGGGGATTGGCAGGATTTGAACAATGCTAAAATCTGGTGGGTTTTTGGGTTATTGACTGAGTTATATTTTGGTTAGGGACTGGAAAGATTTGCACTGTGTCTAAATCAAGTAGGTTTTAGGGTTGACGATTTAATAATATTTTGGTTAGGGACTGAAAAGATTTGCACTGTGTTCAAATCGGGTTGGTTTTTGGGTTGATGACTGAGTTATATTTTAGTCGGGGATTGGCAGGATTTGCACTGTGCTAAAATCTGGTGGGTTTTTGGGTTGATGACTGAGTTATATTTTAGTGGGGAATTGGCAGGATTTGCACTGTGTTCAAATCTGGTTGGTTTTTGGGTTGATGACTGTGTTATATTTTAGTCGGGGATTGGAAAGATTTGCACAATGCTAACATCTGGTTGGTTTTTGGGTTGATGACTGAGTTATATTTTAGTCGGGAATTGGCAGGATTTGCACTGTGCTAAAATCTGGTGGGTTTTTGAATTGATGACTTTTAGTCGGGAATTGGCAGGATTTGCACTGTGCTAAAATCTGGTTGGTTTTTGGGTTGATGTCTGAGTTATATTTTAGTCGGGAATTGGCAGGATTTGCACTGTGCTAAAATCTTGTGTGTTTTTGAATTGATGACTGAGTTATATTTTGGATAGGGACTGGAAAGATTTGCACTGTGTCTAAATCTGGTGGGTTTTATGGTTGAAGATTTAATTATATTTTGGTTAGGGACTGAAAAGATTTGCACTGTGTTCAAATCTGGTTGGTTCTTGGGTTGATGACTGAGTTATATTTTAGTCGGGTATTGGCAGGATTTGCACTGTGCTAAAATCTGGTGGGTTTTTGGGTTGATGACTGAGTTGTATTTTAGTGGGGAATTGGCAGGATTTGCACTGTGCTAAAATCTGGTTGGTTTTTGGGTTGATGACTGCGTTATATTTTAGTTGGGGATTGGCAGGATTTGAACAATGCTAAAATCTGGTGGGTTTTTGGGTTATTGACTGAGTTATATTTTGGTTAGGGACTGGAAAGATTTGCACTGTGTCTAAATCAAGTAGGTTTTAGGGTTGACGATTTAATAATATTTTGGTTAGGGACTGAAAAGATTTGCACTGTGTTCAAATCGGGTTGGTTTTTGGGTTGATGACTGAGTTATATTTTAGTCGGGGATTGGCAGGATTTGCACTGTGTTCAAATCTGGTTGGTTTTTGGGTTGATGACTGAGTTATATTTTAGTCGGGAATTGGCAGGATTTGCACTGTGTTCAAATCTGGTTGGTTTTTGGGTTGATGACTGTGTTATATTTTAGTCGGGGATTGGAAAGATTTGCACAATGCTAACATCTGGTTGGTTTTTGGGTTGATGACTGAGTTATATTTTAGTCGGGAATTGGCAGGATTTGCACTGTGCTAAAATCTGGTGGGTTTTTGAATTGATGACTTTTAGTCGGGAATTGGCAGGATTTGCACTGTGCTAAAATCTGGTTGGTTTTTGGGTTGATGTCTGAGTTATATTTTAGTCGGGAATTGGCAGGATTTGCACTGTGCTAAAATCTTGTGTGTTTTTGAATTGATGATTGAGTTATATTTTGGATAGGGACTGGAAAGATTTGCACTGTGTCTAAATCTGGTGGGTTTTATGGTTGAAGATTTAATTATATTTTGGTTAGGGACTGAAAAGATTTGCACTGTGTTCAAATCTGGTTGGTTCTTGGGTTGATGACTGAGTTATATTTTAGTCGGGTATTGGCAGGATTTGCACTGTGCTAAAATCTGGTGGGTTTTTGGGTTGATGACTGAGTTGTATTTTAGTGGGGAATTGGCAGGATTTGCACTGTGCTAAAATCTGGTTGGTTTTTGGGTTGATGACTGCGTTATATTTTAGTTGGGGATTGGCAGGATTTGAACAATGCTAAAATCTGGTGGGTTTTTGGGTTATTGACTGAGTTATATTTTGGTTAGGGACTGGAAAGATTTGCACTGTGTCTAAATCAAGTAGGTTTTAGGGTTGACGATTTAATAATATTTTAGTTAGGGACTGAAAAGATTTGCACTGTGTTCAAATCGGGTTGGTTTTTGGGTTGATGACTGAGTTATATTTTAGTCGGGGATTGGCAGGATTTGCACTGTGTTCAAATCTGGTGGGTTTTTGGGTTGATGACTGAGTTATATTTTAGTCGGGAATTGGCAGGATTTGCACTGTGTTCAAATCTGGTTGGTTTTTGGGTTGATGACTGTGTTATATTTTAGTGGGGTATTGGAAAGATTTGCACAATGCTAACATCTGGTTGGTTTTTGGGTTGATGACTGAGTTATATTTTAGTCGGGAATTGGCAGGATTTGCACTGTGCTAAAATCTGGTGGGTTTTTGAATTGATGACTTTTAGTCGGGAATTGGCAGGATTTGCACTGTGCTAAAATCTGGTTGGTTTTTGGGTTGATGTCTGAGTTATATTTTAGTCGGGAATTGGCAGGATTTGCACTGTGCTAAAATCTTGTGTGTTTTTGAATTGATGATTGAGTTATATTTTGGATAGGGACTGGAAAGATTTGCACTGTGTCTAAATCTGGTGGGTTTTATGGTTGAAGATTTAATTATATTTTGGTTAGGGACTGAAAAGATTTGGACTGTGTTCAAATCTGGTTGGTTCTTGGGTTGATGACTGAGTTATATTTTAGTCGGGTATTGGCAGGATTTGCACTGTGCTAAAATCTGGTGGGTTTTTGGGTTGATGACTGAGTTGTATTTTAGTGGGGAATTGGCAGGATTTGCACTGTGCTAAAATCTGGTTGGTTTTTGGGTTGATGACTGCGTTATATTTTAGTTGGGGATTGGCAGGATTTGAACAATGCTAAAATCTGGTGGGTTTTTGGGTTATTGACTGAGTTATATTTTGGTTAGGGACTGGAAAGATTTGCAGTGTGTCTAAATCAAGTAGGTTTTAGGGTTGACGATTTAATAATATTTTAGTTAGGGACTGAAAAGATTTGCACTGTGTTCAAATCGGGTTGGTTTTTGGGTTGATGACTGAGTTATATTTTAGTCGGGGATTGGCAGGATTTGCACTGTGTTCAAATCTGGTTGGTTTTTGGGTTGATGACTGAGTTATATTTTAGTCGGGAATTGGCAGGATTTGCACTGTGTTCAAATCTGGTTGGTTTTTGGGTTGATGACTGTGTTATATTTTAGTCGGGGATTGGAAAGATTTGCACAATGCTAACATCTGGTTGGTTTTTGGGTTGATGACTGAGTTATATTTTAGTCGGGAATTGGCAGGATTTGCACTGTGCTAAAATCTGGTGGGTTTTTGAATTGATGACTTTTAGTCGGGAATTGGCAGGATTTGCACTGTGCTAAAATCTGGTTGGTTTTTGGGTTGATGTCTGAGTTATATTTTAGTCGGGAATTGGCAGGATTTGCACTGTGCTAAAATCTTGTGTGTTTTTGAATTGATGATTGAGTTATATTTTGGATAGGGACTGGAAAGATTTGCACTGTGTCTAAATCTGGTGGGTTTTATGGTTGAAGATTTAATTATATTTTGGTTAGGGACTGAAAAGATTTGCACTGTGTTCAAATCGGGTTGGTTCTTGGGTTGATGACTGAGTTATATTTTAGTCGGGTATTGGCAGGATTTGCACTGTGCTAAAATCTGGTGGGTTTTTGGGGTGATGACTAAATTGTATTTTAGTGGGGAATTGGCAGGATTTGCACTGTGCTAAAATCTGGTTGGTTTTTGGGTTGATGACTGCGTTATATTTTAGTTGGGGATTGGCAGGATTTGAACAATGCTAAAAACTGGTGGGTTTTTGGGTTATTGACTGAGTTATATTTTGGTTAGGGACTGGAAAGATTTGCACTGTGTCTAAATCAAGTAGGTTTTAGGGTTGACGATTTAATAATATTTTAGTTAGGGACTGAAAAGATTTGCACTGTGTTCAAATCGGGTTGGTTTTTGGGTTGATGACTGAGTTATATTTTAGTCGGGGATTGGCAGGATTTGCACTGTGTTCAAATCTGGTTGGTTTTTGGGTTGATGACTGAGTTATATTTTAGTCGGGAATTGGCAGGATTTGCACTGTGTTCAAATCTGGTTGGTTTTTGGGTTGATGACTGTGTTATATTTTAGTCGGGGATTGGAAAGATTTGCACAATGCTAACATCTGGTTGGTTTTTGGGTTGATGACTGAGTTATATTTTAGTCGGGAATTGGCAGGATTTGCACTGTGCTAAAATCTGGTGGGTTTTTGAATTGATGACTTTTAGTCGGGAATTGGCAGGATTTGCACTGTGCTAAAATCTGGTTGGTTTTTGGGTTGATGTCTGAGTTATATTTTAGTCGGGAATTGGCAGGATTTGCACTGTGCTAAAATCTTGTGTGTTTTTGAATTGATGACTGAGTTATATTTTGGTTACGGACTGGAAAGATTTGCACTGTGTCTAAATCAGGTGGGTTTTAGGGTTGACGATTTAATTATATTTTGGTTCGGGACTGAAAAGATTTGCACTGTGTTCAAATCTGGTTGGTTTTCGGGTTGATTACTGAGTTATATTTTAGTCGGGGATTGGCAGGATTTGGAATGTGCTAAAATCTGGTTGGTTTTTGGGTTGATGACTGCGTTATATTTTAGTCGGGGATTGGCAGGATTTACACAATGCTAAAATCTGGTGGGTTTTTGAGTTATTGACTGAGTTATATTTTAGTCGGGAATTGGCAGGATTTGCACTGTGCTAAAATCTGGTTGGTTTTTGAATTGATGACTGAATTATATTTTGGTTAGGGACTGAAAAGATTTGCATTGTGTTCAAATCGGGTTGGTTTTTGGGTTGATGACTGAGTTATATTTTAGTCGGGAATTGGCAGGATTTGCACTGTGCTAAAATCTGGTTGGTTTTTGAATTGATGACTAAATTATATTTTGGTTAGGGACTGAAAAGATTTGCACTGTGTTCAAGTCAGGTTGGTTTTTGGGTTGATGACTGAGTTATATTTTAGTCGGGAATTGGCAGGATTTGCACTGTGCTAAAATCTGGTGGGTTTTTGAATTGATGACTGAATTATATTTTGGTTAGGGACTGAAAAGATTTGCACTGTGTTTAAATCAGGTTGGTTTTTGGGTTGATGACTGAGTTATATTTTAGTCGGGAATTGGCAGGATTTGCACTGTGCTAAAATCTGGTTGGTTTTTGTTGAATTGATGACTGAGTTAAATTTTGGTTAGGGACTTGAAAGATTTGCACTGTGTCTAAATCTGGTTGGTTTTAGGGTTGATGATTTAATTATATTTTGGTTAAGGACTGGAAAGATTTGCACTGTGTTCAAATCTGGTTGGTTTTTGGGTTGATGACTGAGTTATATTTTAGTCGGGGATTGGCAGGATTTGGAATGTGCTAAAATATGGTGGGTTTTTGGGTTGATGACTGCGTTATATTTTAGTCGGGGACTGGCAGGATTTGCACAGTGCTAAAATCTGGTAGGTTTTTGGGTTGATGACTGAGTTATATTTTAGTCGGGAATTGGCAGGATTTGCACTGTGCTAAAATCTGGTTGGTTTTTGAATTGATGACTGAGTTATATTTTAGTTAGGGACTGGAAAGATTTGCACTGTGTCTAAATCTTGTGGGTTTTTAGGCTTGACGATTTAATCATGTTGGTTTTTGGGTTTATTACTTAGTTATATTTTGGTCGGGGATTGGCAGGATTTGGACTGTGCTTAATTATGGTGATTTTTGGTTGATGACTGAGTTATATTTTGGTTAGGGACTGGACAGATTTGCACTGTGCGAAAATAGGGTGGGTTTTTGTATTGATGACTGAGTTTTATTTTGGTCGTGGACTTGGAGGATTTGCACAGTGCTCAAACCTAGTGGATTTTTGGGTTCGTGACTGAGTTATATTTTAATTGTAGAATTTCTTACCATAGCTTTACTGACACATACTTAAAATACATACAAACACTATGTACTCAACAACTCCACAGGGCCCCTGCAAAGCACTAATATAGAAAATCGTATATTTACTTGGATTGAACCACGAATATTGTTCCTATTATGGGGGACATGCACGAATCATGAAAGTAACAGAAAGGAAGTTATCTTTCAAAGTTTGTGTGTCACCACGTAATGAGTGCACTTGGGTACTGGATTTGGAGGGAAAAAGCACAGTTATTTGCTATTATAAGATAGAAAATCTGAAATTTATTGTGAATAGCCCATGAATATTGTTCCTGTTATGGGTTAGATGAAACATGAAAGAAACAGAAGTGAGTTATCTGTCATAGTTTATGTGTCATCATGTAATGAATGCATTTGGGTCATGGATTTGGAGGAAAACACACAAATTTGCAACTAGAAAATAGAAAATCTGATATTTTGTGTGATTTGTCCATCAATATAGTTCCTGTTATGGAAAAGTTGAATCATGAAAGAAACAGAAGTGAGTTATCTGTCATAGTTTGTGTGTCACCATGTACTTAGTGCATTTGGGACATGGATTTGGATGAAAAATACACACCAATTTGCAATTACAAAGTAGAAAATCAGATATTTTGTGTGATTAGTCCATGAATATTGTTCCTGTTGTGGGTGAGATGAATCATGAAAGAAACAGAAGTGAGTTATCTGTCATAGTTTATGTGTCATCATGTAATGAATGCATTTGGGTCATGGATTTGGAGGAAAACACACAAATTTGCAACTAGAAAATAGAAAATCTGATATTTTGTGTGATTTGTCCATCAATATAGTTCCTGTTATGGAAAAGTTGAATCATGAAAGAAACAGAAGTGAGTTATCTGTCATAGTTTGTGTGTCACCATGTACTTAGTGCATTTGGGACATGGATTTGGATGAAAAATACACACCAATTTGCAATTACAAAGTAGAAAATCAGATATTTTGTGTGATTAGTCCATGAATATTGTTCCTGTTGTGGGTGAGATGAATCATGAAAGAAACAGAAGTGAGTTATCTTGCATAGTTCTTGTGTCACCACCTAATAAGTGCATTTGGGTCCTAGATTTTGAGTATAAATACACAGTAATTTTCAATTAAAAAATAGAAAATCACATATTACGTGTGATTGAACAATAAATATTGTTCCTGTTGTGGGTGAGATGAATCATGAAAGAAACAGAAGTGAGTTATCTGTCGTGATTTTGGTATCACCACCTAATGATTGCAATTGGTGACTGGATTGGGAAGAAAAATACACACAAATTTGCAATTACAAAATAGAAAATCCCATATTTCGTGTGATTGAAGAATGAATATTGTTCCTGTTATGGGTTAGATGAATCATGAAAGAAACAGAAGTGAGTTATCTGTCATAGTTTATGTGTCATCATCTAATGAGTGCATTTGGGTCATGGATTTGGACGAAAAATACACACAAATTTGCAACTAGAAAATAGAAAATCTGATATTTTGTGTGAGTAGTCCATGAATATTGTTCCTGTTATGGATAAGTTGAATCATGAAAGAAACAGAAGTGAGTTATCTGTCATAGTTTGTGTGTCACAATCTAATTAGTGCATTTGGGTCCTGGATTTGGAGGAAAAATACACACCAATTTGCAATTAGAAAATAGAAAATCAGATATTTTGTGTGATTAGTCCATGAAGGTTGTTCCTGTTATGGGTGAGATGAATAATGAAAGAAACAGAAGTGAGTTATCTGTCATAATTTGTGTGTCACCAACTCATAAGTGCATTTTGTTTGAAGTCGATCGAACGAGCGCGCGCGAATGAACGAATGAGACACGAGTGAATGAATGAGACACGAATGAGACGCGAGTGAATGAATGAGACGCGAATGAGTCTCGGGACCGATCGTACGAGTCATATTGCTTCTGCAGGAATGGACTAACATGATTGGAGATGGGAATGGAAGTGGGAATGAGAATTTACCACTTACCGATTCCGGTTCTCCTTCTTACTAAAAATAGGGCCTTATGTACCGGACCTACAGGGCACAAGGTAAATCTCTACAGCCCATTGGTACAAAGGACAAGTGCATCGCATCGAAGTATTAGCGGGTCGATGCGATTATTAGTGATTTAGTGTGTGCATTGGAGTATTAGCGGGCCGATGCACCAATATGGTGATTTTAGTAAAAGAGCAATTTTCTGCTCACAATTTCAAGTAACAATTTCATGTAATAACCAACAAAGTTAAACTACCAAATACCGACTGTTCACCTCCATTTTCAGAGCCCTCCAAACATTCTTCGAAGAATTACGGAGCGCTCCCGAGGATCGGAACTTGGTCGAAGAAGAAAGAGAATTTTCTTATTTTGCAGCAGGCTGGCCAAACATCGGGGTCAGCGAACTTTCTACGATTTACTTTGCATCCGCACGTCTTCAGCGAACTTTCTACGATTTACTTTTCATCCGCACGGCTTCAGCGGACCTTTCTACAATTCGTTACTTTTCATCCGCACTTCTTCAGCGGACTGCTGGCCACCATTCGGAGCCAGCGACTTTTCTACGGTTACTATTCATCCGCACGTCTTCAGCGGAATACTTTTTTTTTGTCCACCAAGATTGGACCGTCATTTTTAGCAGCAGGATCGGTATCGACACACCAGAATCGATAGGGTCGATCATTATCAACAACAGCAGGATTGGTATCGCCACACCAGAAGCGATTGGGCCAATTACACACACATTTTTTCTGTCGGAATAGGAGTACGACAATTTACGGGCACGCATCGGACACCCAATTTGCAGACTACAGCAATTTACTTACGTTTGAATCTATTTTCGAAATACGTATCAGAAATACGCATCGATTTGCGGAATCAGAAATACGACAATTTACTTACGTCGACCGGAATACGACAATTTACTTTGAGAAATACGACAATTCACTTACGTCGAACGAAACACGACAATTTACTTTGAGCAGCTGAATGGAGGAGGATCAACCAACCCGGCACCAAGAAATAGAGATCGCCTTTTCTGAAGAATCACCATCAGAAGAGAGCAGTGTACTGTCAAGTTCAGAGAGTAGCGGCACAAGCATTGGAAGCGCAAGCAGCAGCGTCCACACAAAGGATCCAAGCACGACAAAGTACAAATACAAGATGGTGGAGTATACGGGTAGTCAAGTGCCCACATTGGCAAAGGGGGATGAGAAGAAGTTCGAGCGTTGGTACATCCAGTTTGAAGCATTTGCAGATAACAAGAAGTACCGCGACATGTTGTCTACCAAGCCACACAAGGACCTACCTCCCGAAGGAGAGCTCACGCCCCGGGAGGACATGAGTACTGCACAGAAGAAGGCCTACCGGTACCACAACAAAGCACTGAATGATCTGTACAGGGCCTTTGCCGACAACAGGACAGCCCTAGCCATCATGGAGAAGTCCAAAATCGATAGGGGGGGTACAGCCGACCAGAATGCAAAGCTCAGGAAACAGTGGCCCCGAGGTAGAGTACACCGAGTGATTGAAGAGCTCATGAGGGAATACAGAATAATGAACCAGTCCCGCGACCAACAACAATTGGACATGGATCTAAGGAGTCTAAAGTTGACCATTGGCGCCTCTCCACAGGATTTGGTTGACGACATCTACGACTTGCAAAGGCAATACCAGTACAAATCTGTTCAACCCACTATGGCACAACTTATTGTGGCCTACAAAGATGCCCTACCGCCCTACCTACTGATGCAGCTTACACCCTTCATTGATTTGCTGCAAGCAAATGGAACCACCGAATTGGAGTTTTGGGAATCACTCAACGTTCAAGCCAAAAGTTTATATGAATCAGCTCGGCGTATCCAAAGCCGGGGAGGTAAAAGCAAGGAAATGAGTTTGTTTGGTGCTGAAATGACCGATTTTGCTGATCCCAGGGACAAGTGGTCCACCAACGCAGTTTGTTACTGGTGCAAAGAACAAGGTCACAAGGCTTACAACTGTCCCAAACGCGCAGCAGGACACCCGCGTGCCGACGACGACGACAATGGCAACAGCACTGGCAACCGCAATGGGAACAACGGCAGCCGCAACAACCACAATCGGAACAACAGCAACGGCAACAATGGTAACCGTGGCAACGGCAATGGCAACGGCAATGGCAACGGCAATGGCAACGGCAATCGCAACAACAACAGGAATGGCCACAGAGGCCGCCGTCGCAAGTGTGGACTTTGTGGTGGCAATCATGGGACATCTGTCTGTTTTGAAGATGAGAAGAATGCTGCCCGACGCCCCAATGGTTGGAAATCCAAGTTGAAGGATGTTCAGGGAGCAACAATTGACTACGACTTCTGTCTCTCGGCTATGCAAACCTCTACCACTTCACTCCAACTACTCAATGCCCAGAAGCGAGCCACCAAAGGCGAGGTTGTGCCCGAAGGATTTGACCTACTGTATGACGACAATGTCTTTGTGTTTGATACAGGCGCAACCAGCCACAGTTCCAACAGTCTCCGATGTGCCACCAATTTGCGAGCTAGTGGTGCCACCATCACCACTCAAAGTGGAGATGAATTGAAGGGCTGCCAGGTTGGGGACATTCCCTGTCAGAAAATTGACAAGGATGGAAACAAGGAGTTCCAGACGCTGTTGCAGGGTGTGAATTTCAACCCAAATTTTGCATTCAACCTGTTCTCGGCCAATTTGGCTTTGCAGAATGGTTGGATCGCCACCGGCAGTGACAAGACTGGATGGTCACTCAAGAAAGGGAATCTCCAAGTGAATTTTGATATTCAGATCCCCACCTACACGAGCTGTGTGTGGGTTGGCTACTTTGATCGGATTGCACACCCCACAGACAACATTGAAATCAATGCAGCGACTGCTACCACCACTACAGATGAAGGGACCAAGATGAACATCAACAAAGCCCATCGGCTCCTGGGACACATGAATGAGATCAAGACACGCCGCACAGCTGAAACACTTGGCTGGACCATCACGCGTGGTCCGATGCTCCCTTGTGAAGATTGCGCCAAAGCTAAAGCCAAACGTAAAGTGATTCCTACCGAAAGTGAACACGTCGCCGCTACCAAGCCTGGAGAAAGACTCTTTGTGGATATGTCCTCAGTCAAGGCACCCAAAGCTGCCAAAACCAACAAGCTGACAGCCCCATTTATTACCAAGCCCCATTTTCGGATGATTGTTGATGAGTATTCCACATGCCGGTTTGTCAATTTCTTTGCCACCAAAGATGGCATGGTTGAACCCACTTGCGCGTTGTTCAACCAATGGAGGTCCAAAGGCCAACAGCTAAAGCAAATTCGTTGTGATAAGGCTGGTGAAAATACAGCCCTTGAAGCTCGCCTGGCCTCAGCAGATTGGAAATTTTCTTGCAAGTTCGAGTATACCTCCGTGGATACTCCCCAGCAGAATAGCGTGGTGGAAACAGCAATATACAGATCAGTCTGTCGCGCCATGGCTCTTTGCTCTCAGGCCAACGTCCCTAGGGAATACCGGTTCAGATTTTTCCCCTTGGCAATGCGATGTGGTGTACAGTTGGACTGGTTGGAGGCTGTGCCTGTGAATGGCAATATTTTGCCCAAAATCCAACATTTCTCTGGCACGGTCCCTGCTTTCAGCGCCCACCTCAGAACCTTCGGTGAGGCTGGAGTCGTCCGGGTCAAACGGTCAACAAGTCCCAAACTCAATTATCGGGGCAACCCAGCTTTCTTTGCTGGATATTGCACTGACCGGCCTGGAGATTGCTACGTGATGTATGATCCTTTGAATAACACGTTTACAGCTACCCGGGACATCTACTGGCTGAAGCGGATGTATTTTCCACCCACTGCTCCCAAAGGTGAAGCTATTAATTTTCATGCTGATTTTCTTGAGGGTGGCCACCTGGATCTGCCCATCAATGCCACCCCTCCACAACCTGTCTCCATTTTGCGTACCACCCGACATTGACGAGTGCAGTTTCAGGATGAAAGTGGGGGAGACACAGCACCAGTAATTCCCTTCCAACCTGAATCTGAACCTGAACCAGAACCAGAGGACCCTGCCTTCGACAGCCATGATGACTACTACTCCGATGATATTGAAGAAACCAAGATGGAATATGAAAGCGAGGAGGAACACGACAGCAATGATGACACTGAAGCAGAGGATCCACATGTTGTAACAACCACAAGGTATGGCCGGGTCGTGAGAAACTCTCATTTCAATCCGGATATTCGCTATGGGGACATGGCAAGCTATGCAGCTCAATTCACCAACGCTGAAATCCAGTTCCACAAGGCAATGACTTCACTGAAAGAATTCAATCTTCTGTCATTCTCTATTCCATCTCAGGAAGGCGCTATGAGTGAACTCAGTCTAGTTGGCGCGGCGGGGAGTGCCTTTGACAACACCAAGGAGCTAAAGACCATGAACTACAAGCAATCTATGGCCAGTCCAATGCGCGACAAGTTTACAGAGGGTGTTGATGCTGAACATGAGAAGATGGTCAAGTATGGAGTCTTTGAAGAGATTGACGAAGCCAATATCCCACCAGGCACCAAAATCATGGATACCACTTGGGCCAACAAGATGAAACCCGATGGCACAGTAAGATGCAGGAATGCCGTCCGAGGATTCAAGCAGCTAGATGGCGAGCACTATGATGGCCAAGACAAGTCTTCACCTGTTGTCAGTGATATCTCAATCCGAATTGCAATGATACTGATGGTCATGGCAAATTTTATGGCCTACATCGTGGATGTGGAAGGCGCTTTTCTGAATGGCAAATTTCAGAATGGAGAGAAGATTTTCACCAAGATTCCAGAGGGCTATCAGAAATTCTATCCATCATATGTACTCCTCCAATTGCAGAAAACACTTTATGGGACAATTCAAGCTGCCATACAATTCTGGAGAGAAGCGCGACGAGCAATGCATACCATGAAGATGGAAAGATGCAAGGCTGACCCCTGTCTGTTCTTCAAGTGGATCAACAACAAACTCCTTTTGATGTTACTATGGGTCGACGATTTTTGCATCATGGGTGAAGCAGCAGAAGTTTTGAAGCACAAGGAGCAACTCAAGTCCCTATTTGAATGCAAGGATGTTGGAGAGATGGATGAGTATGTTGGATGCCACATTGAGCGGGACAAGAAGAACAGGACACTCCGAATGACCCAACCGGTCAAGATCAAGAGATTTGTCGATGAATTCGAGCTTGATGAATGCAGAGGCAATCCCACCACTCCAGCAGAGCCAGGATCAGTGCTGAAGAAAGAAGGTGAAGGACCAACCGATACTGTTCTCACCAAGGAAGCCCAAACCAAGTACAGGTCCGGAACAGCCATCCTTTTGCACATGATGAGATGGTCAAGAATTGAAACGCAGAATGCTGTCCGGGAGCTGTCTAGGTTCATGACTGAAGCAAGGAAGTCCCACATGAAGGCGCTGAAGCGAGTGATGAAGTATTGCGCTGGAACACCTAAGAGAGGTCTCACATTAGCCCCTAATGCAGTGTGGGATGGTACCAAGAATTTTGTTTTTGAGCTGATTGGATTCAGTGACTCGGAGTATGCAAAAGATGAGTCTCGACACAGTGTCAACGGCTGGTCGACTTGGCTCAATGGCGCCAATGTCACAGCAAGGTCCAGAATGATGCCAATCATTGCCCTGTCAGTTATGGAAGCCGAACTGTATGCAGCTGTTCTATGTGTCCAGGACATGCTGTACATTTGGAGAGTCATGATGTGCCTCGGATTGCAAATCAAGCTACCCATGGTGATATATGTGGACAATAAGGGCGCAGTTGATTTCTGCAACAATTGGTCCATAGCAGGTCGCACCAGGCACATTGAAGTGAAACAGTATTTCCTACGAGAGCTAAAGGAAATGGGAATCATCAAGGTGATGTGGAAGACAGGCGATGAAATGACAAGTGACCTCTTTACCAAGAATCTTACTGGAGTCCTATTTGAAAAGCATGGCTCCAAATTCTATGGAAAAGATGAGTACTCCATGAAGGTCAAGATCAACAAGGATACGAGCTTCTCGGCTGTAGACTCCAAGGCAGAAGAAGCACACGAAGCCTACAGCGATTTCTGGAGTAGTATCATCGATTGAGTCCATCTACTATCCTTTGAAGCAGGGGAGTGTGTTTGAAGTCGATCGAACGAGCGCGCGCGAATGAATGAATGAGACACGAGTGAATGAATGAGACACGAATGAGACGCGAGTGAATGAATGAGACGCGAATGAGTCTCGGGACCGATCGTACGAGTCATATTGCTTCTGCAGGAATGGACTAACATGATTGGAGATGGGAATGGAAGTGGGAATGAGAATTTACCACTTACCGATTCCGGTTCTCCTTCTTACTAAAAATAGGGCCTTATGTACCGGACCTACAGGGCACAAGGTAAATCTCTACAGCCCATTGGTACAAAGGACAAGTGCATCGCATCGAAGTATTAGCGGGTCGATGCGATTATTAGTGATTTAGTGTGTGCATTGGAGTATTAGCGGGCCGATGCACCAATATGGTGATTTTAGTAAAAGAGCAATTTTCTGCTCAACAATTTCATGTAATAACCAACAAAGTTAAACTACCAAATACCGACTGTTCACCTCCATTTTCAGAGCCCTCCAAACACATTTGTGTACTGGATTAGGAGCATAAATACACAGTAATTTGCTATTAAAAAATAGAAAATCACATCTTTTGTGTGATTGAACAATAAATATTGTTCCTGTTATGGGTTAGATGAAACATGAAAGAAACAGAAGTGAGTTATCTGTCATAGTTTATGTGTCATCATGTAATGGGTGCGTTTGGGTCATGGATTTGGAGGAAAAATACACACTAATTTGCAATCAAAAAATATAAAATCCCATATTTCGTGTGATTGAACAAGGAATATTGTTCTTGTTATGAGTGAGATGAATCATGAATGAAACTGAAGTGAGTTATCTTTCATAGTTTTTGTGTCACCACCTACTAATAAGTGCATTTGTGTACTGGATTTGTAGGATAAATACACAGTAATTTGCAATTAAACAATAGAAAATCCAATATTTCGTGTGATTGAACAATGAATATTGTTCCTGTTATGGGTGAGATGAATCATGAAAGAAACAGAAGGGAGTTATCTGTCGTGATTTGGGTATAAACACCTAATGATTGCATTTGGTGACTGGATTGGGAAGAAAAATACACACTAATTTGCAATTAAAAGTTCCAAAATCAGATTTTTCGTGTGATTTAACAATGAATAATGATAGTGTAATGGATAAGATGATTAATGAAAGAAACAGAATTGACTTATATGTCAAGGTGGTTTGTGTGTCACAACCTAATTAGTGCATTTGGTTACTGGTTTTGGACAAAAAATTACCAGGGAACAACAGAACTATTAAAACTTTCATAAAGACTAAAGTATCAGCCTTAGAATTGGCAATATACTTTCATACTCTAACCAATCCATAGAATGAACAGTATTCATCCTTAAAACAACAGAAAGTAACAAACTGTTGCACTCAACAAAAACTTAGAAACAATCTTTACTTCTTAGGTTACTACTTGTTCATAGAAAAATAAAGAAATAGAACTAGTAGTAGGAACATAAAGTAAGGAGGGAAGTACTACGTATGGACCGTTCTAAGGAGGAGTCGAACCACGAGACACAGTTACTTGAATATAACCGAATCATTGCGAGATGACGAAATTTACACCACTTAAAGTGCGGTAAGAATTATTCCTTCACAGATTGCAACGAGTAATTGAACGAAAATACCTCGGTATTTGCCAAACGTAAATCATTATTACAACGAAGAGCAAAATGGAGAACATAACAACACAATCAGCGTACAAGAGGAAGCCATTGAAGCCTAGGTATCTTTTGGATTCGGCGGAGTACTGTGCAAGAATGACTGAGCTAAATGACGGTGACAAAAACAACGAGAATAATCCATTCTTATATCATTTTGAAACTGGGTTCGATGCGCTATGTGCCGAAAACGGCAACTTGGTACTCACAATACTTAATGGATGCAACAAGATAGACGACGTTAGAGATAGACTCGACAGCCCAAAAGGGCATTTCGATGAAGAAGAAGCTTTAGAAATTTGGGAACAATGCTTGAAGTACGTAACTGAGGACATATTTCCTTTCTACAAGGAAGGCGACACTGATGCCGTTGACCACGTATGGGCTTTGGGTATCATTGTGGCACACATTTTATGCGGTTATCCGGCATTGAAAGGAACGGAGGACATACAGTGCTACAACAACGTGGGTATTGGACGACCAGTACAATCAGGAGAACGAGTGAGGCTCGAACTCAATGGTCATACAGTTCCACCAAAAAAATGGAGTAACCTTACGCCGGAAGCCAGAAAACACATAAAGCAATGCATACATTTTCACCCGGGTAACCGTCCCTGTCTGACAACCCTTTGGTTAAACGAGTGGCGCACAATGACTGAAGAGGCAATCATTGAAAAAAACAGTATAATGTACATCGAAGAAACCGACGACGGAAAGGAACGAAACAAAGAAACGAAGATAAACAACAACAATAAAAACAATTGGAATTCAATCATGAACAAAGCAAAAAAGCAGTCTAAGAAGAAAAAAGAAACCTCAAACAATTTGCAAACAAAGAGAAAAGGGAGGAAGAGGATAGAAACGAGAGAAACATTGTGCACTGGCTACAACTTTACGAAAAACGTTGGAATTCACCGGAAGATTTAGAGGAATACAATAACTATCCCGTTCCTTGTGGTGCGTGGGGACGTGTGAAATAGTCCTAGTAACAAGAAGCTTTACTATGGAAAAACTTACCCCTACTTACCACGAATACGTGCAAAATCCTGTCGTACTTAAATACGTAAATATAAAAATTAACTACTGTGAAAAACGTTAGTTACAAATGAAAAAGTCAGAATTGCCGTTCCAGGAAGCTAAATCTGAAACGCCGTTCCAGAAATTTAAACATAAAACGCTAATAAAGACGTTCTGTAAATTTTCCAAAACGGTGAATTGTTACCTGCAACACCGTTCCAGACACACAACACGGAAACACCGTGGCAAAAATCGTGCTGATTTTCCATTACAGGCTCATCAATGCAACTGGTTCCTTACAAATGAAGAAGTCAGAATTGAGGTTCCAGACAACTCAATCAGGAACGCCGTTACAGAAACTTAACCTTAAAACGAAAATGCATACGTTGTGCGGATTTCCCAAAAAAGAGAATTGTTGTCTCCAACACCTTTCCATACAATGTGCCTGTTTTTGGTTCTACAGATTTCAATATGAAGTGATGTGATACGGTACTAGTAGTAGGATGGGGAACATCAAAATAAATTGGTATCGTACAATCTAGTACCGTTACTAGTACTAATTGTTGGGAAATAGGAAGCGAATGTACGGAAGAAAAAAAATGGCGCGGCTAGGCAGACAGTTCTTTTTGGTTGGCCTGCGCTCACAAGCCCGCTTAGACAAAGACAAATGTATTGCAAATTGCTGAATTTGTACAATCGATCACAAAACAAGGCAGCATAAAAATTCACAAAATTGCCAAAAACACCAACAATTGAAAAATTTGAAATACAAGATGACGAAACAAAAATGGTCCAACCTACCCAAGGCAAAAATAACACGTCTCCAAGAAAAGAAAATAGCAGAAAAAGCAACCGCAGTCAGGGATGGAGACACTAGAGATAATACCAAAAATACAGGCATTACAACCATGTCCAGTGAGACGAACACAAACATTACAGCAACACAAAAAGGCACCACCACGACGGAAAGAGAAAAACCAATAAAAAGGAAAGCGGAAAACATTAGCATCATGGACAGCAGCGACAGCGACAGTGAAAGTGACACTGACAGTGACACTGATTCGAGTTTGGTTAGTGAAGACAATGATGGGAGCTCCAAAAAGAATAAGGATACTAGAGAAAATACCAAAGAGAAAAAAAGACAAAAAACTACGGAGGGCGGACGACAGAAAAAGAAAAACGAGAAAGAAAAAATATTAACAGAAATAGCGAATGAGGATCCGGATCTAGTACAGGATTGGATGAAAACGTGGAGCAAAGGTAAGAAGGGAGAGAATTCTAAAGAGAATGCTGCAAAAACTACCAACACGGTACCATTGAAAACAGTGCGGGGCGGCGATAGCAGTGATAAAGTGAGTACATTGAGTGGTAGAACTATACATAGTATCGAAACGGAAACTATGAAACTATTGAAAACATATAAAGATACAATTGAAGGACAGGTGAGGGCATATGTGAAGAAGAAATGGTACGGTGGCCTGAAATTTATGACAACAAACACACTCTCCAATAAAATAATCGTGCAATGAATCGATGAGTGTGTAATATCCTATCCAAAAGATATACCCATTAAGAAAATCTGTGAATACTTTCATAATGCAGTACCAAAAGCCCTGGCTAAATTGAGACACAATAATCAAACATTGGCTAGAAAAAATTGGTTTGGTAAGTGACGGCGTAATTGTTGAGTCATCTGGAGATTATGGTACTTTCGACATTCTTCAATATGTGCCTACGACAGACATACAACTAACCCAACCATACTATGATATCATACTGCCATTTGATGACATCACCGCAGTTAATAGTGAAATGGCAAAAGTGCCGGCATCATTCCCTGGTACTGTAGCTCTAAATACGGACTCGATGGAAATTCTGGCGAAAGAGTACCGGCGATACGGAAATGCGGCAAATGAAGAATTTTATTATTTTGTGACAAGAATCCTGTCTGCCATTAATCCGGGAAAGACGAACTTTAGGCTGAGGAAGACAAAGGATCTTATTAGTACCATCTTTAGTGTTACGGATGAGGCTTTTGCCCACATGATAATTGACAACGAGTACAGAAATTGGGAAAAACAAAAGGAAATGAAACTTGATGGAACATACACGACACACAAAAAAACAAAATACATGAAAAAAAAATATTGCGATTCAAAAAGTGGAAGTGCAAATGGATGGGACAAAGAAGGACGGAAAGTGTTCACTAAATTGTGCAAAAAGATACAAACGTTAAGAGAAAATCCCGAAACGGGTATAAATTTGGAGAAAATGATGCTACAAAGATTCGACTCAGAAAGCAATCCTTCCAGTACTGTGTCGAATAATGGTGGCACTGTTGCCAGTAGTCTTGCTGAAGACGAAAGTGAGGATGAAAACTATATTGATCCGGCATGGAGACAATTGCTTGACAAAATGGAGGAAGTTTAGGCCTTGTTTTCAGAATCGATACTGTTCATTTTGTCAGTCCATTCACTAATTTGACGAGGGTTCGTTCTGTGTGACAAATACGATTAAATTGTACAGAAAGAAGTACTCGTACATATCATACATATTTTGCAGTACTATTAGGCAAATTCTTTACACGAATAATTCAACTGTAGTGGTAGGTAGTCGCAAGCGATGATAGTAAATTTCAAGGGTTGTTTGTTGCGAGCACAAATATTAAATTATAAGGGTAGTGGGTAGCGAGCAATGGAGATACATTTTAAGGGTTGCGTGTCGCGAGCACTAATGTTGAATTTTACTGGTTGTGAGTCATGACGTTGCAAAATTCATTTTTGTACATGTGATTCGCGAAGGTACGGGTAGGTGATATTAAAAATTAAAAATCAATATTCAAGACCCAAGGAAAAAAATAATCGCGAACCAGGGGTTGAGAGTTAGAAAAATGAGCATGATACGAAGCGACCGAATCACAGGGGGGATTTGGTTGTGAGTCATGACCTTGCGTATTTAATTCTAGTAAATGTGATTCACGAGCATACGGGTAGGTTTTATTAAAAATTAATAATAATTATTCATGACCCAAGGAAAAAAATAAACGCGACCCACGTATTGAGAGTTAGAAAATTGGGCATGATACTGACCTAGCGAATCACAAGGGGGACTCGTGTTAAAATTACACACAAAAAGGGGTTGCAACAGTACCTCGCGACCAAAAAAAAAAGGGTCGCGTGACAGTTATCGGACGTAAGTGATATCGTTTTTTACCACTTAGAGATTTTCATGTAGTGGAGGTGCGTTTGATTCTAAGCCTAGATAGGCGGAATATTCGTATCTTGTATTCCGCACCTCGGTCGTCGTTTCGTTTTGTTGGCTTTTTCGATCGAATTTGATGCCGACAAAGTCCGTATTTTTTCGCCGACAACACACCCCTTGATCTAATACTCTACTCATGTGGTATTGGATTACTGCCGGAGTATATTTTCTTGAATCGATTCGACCGCATTTAGTCCGATTGGCAATCGAAGTGATCAGTTAAACGCAGTATGTACGTCAATCTCATATTGCAATCGCGCCGGTTTGATCCAGGGTACAACCGAACGTTCGAAGCGAATCGTAACGTGCAATTGATTTAACCTGGGTAGTGTCCCATGATATATCTTGCATGTCGGGCGTGCAAGATCCATCCTAATGGTTTGGTTAGATCATCAGCAGGGTTGATAACTCCAGGAATATGAATCATCTTGATTTCACCATTTTCTTTCCATGCTTGAATTGCAAAGAACCTGATCTCAATATGCCTGGTTCTTTCAGTTGGCTTCTGGGCATTGATGATTTCAATTGCTGATGCATTGTCTTCAAAGATAGGAGTCGGACCAACTTGAACAAATCCTAATTCCTTGAGTATGGACCTGAGATATCTGGCTGTTTTGGCTGCTGTTACTGCAGCGATGAATTCTGCTTCTGTAGAACTCTGAGCAGTAAGTGACTGAGCCTTGGACCTGTAAACAATTGCTCCACCAGCATAAGTGAAAATGTATCCTGTAGTGGACCTGCAATGTTTTGGATCATTTCCATATGCCGCGTCAACAAAACACATCAGTTTGGCTTGTTTGATATCTTCAGGGAATTTTAGGAGTGATGCATCTTGGACTACATCCTTGTATGGTTCTCCTGATGGTAGAGATGGCTCAGCATTTGGTCTGTAGAATCTAATACCCCAAGATCGGGTTGTTCTGAGATAGCGGGCTATGTTCTTCAGACTGGAATAGTGGAATGCTGCGGGATTGGAACTGTATTTTGACATCAGAGTCACTGCATAGCCAATGTCTGGCCGGCAGCTCACATATGCAAACATCATTTCACCTAAGAGTGTCCTGTATGAGAAGCCCAATGTGGATTGTAATTCCGCATGTTCCTTGGTGCCTTCTAATGGTCCATTTGTGTGTGATTGTAGTTGGCTCAGCACTTCAGTTGACAGTGGCGCTGACGGCTTGGAGTGAGGTTTCATCTTAGAATCAGTTGCCCAACCATGGGATGTCATGATTCTGTCAATGTAATTTGTGCAGGACAGTTCAGTGTAGTCAGCCATCTGTTTGACATCAATTCCATTGAAGTCTTCAAGCAACCCCATTTTTGTGAAGGGGATCACGTCTTCTTTAGGTAGCTTCAGCTTCGCCCCAATGATGTCATAGATCTTGTCAGATATGTATTCGGATGTGCAAGCCAGTGCAAAATCGTCAACTTGTCTCAGCATGTAGACTGTCTCACCTTCAAAAACTGCCGTGTAGATCGTTCTGTCATGTGTGGTGGTCTTGAAGTTGAGATCAGGGCCTTTCAAGATCTTGTTGATGTGGCTTTCCCATAATCTACCTGATTCCAGATGTCCTTGAAGTGCTTGAAGGACAGGAAGCACCAATCTTCTGTCTATGTCTTTGCCATGCTTGTGTTTATACCATTCTGCATATGCGTCATCAATAGTCATGTATGTAGGGATGTTTGGTCCTGGACTGTGCGCATAGGCGTCACCAGCATCACCTGCATAGATTTTGAGATTGAGGCTGGCTGCAATGGCAAAGAACAATCTTTGGATGGGGTGTTCAACACATGATGAGTATGACATTGCAATGGCATGCAGGGTTGGCGCTGCATATTTGCTTCCATTACAGCACTGTCTTGCTTGTCTGACACCATTCCTTTTGACATTGTATTGCCAATGGGGTCTGAGAATAATGGCTTCTGGATCCTTAGGGTATGGAATTAGTGATCCAAACATTTCTAAGTCTTGAAACTGATCAAGTTGTTTGCGCTCTCCAGCTTCCCATTCAGCCCATGTGGATAAGGACTTGAGATTCCTTCGAGTGAAGTGCCCTAGTGCTTGTTCTTCAGGTGTAGTTGCTTTGGAATTGATGGCCTTGATTAAGAGTTCAATTTCTTCATTTGGTAGTGAATCTGCATCTAGAGGTAACACATGATTACCTGGTTTATGAAGCTTGGTGATGGCTCTGAGCAAAGCAATGTCAATAGTGGGAATGACCACATCCATATCATCTTCGGTTGGGGCCAAGTGTTTTTGGATGGTGGCATGGAGTGTTTCAGTGCTATTGACCTGGTTGATTCTGGATTGGATGATATTCTTGTATTTGGTGCCAATGTTCTTGATAGTCTTGATGGAGGAAATCCGGTCCAAAAAGGGTGGATTTTCTTCATCAGTGGGTTCCTTCCACGAAGTATTTGGGGCAAATAGTGCATATTCATTCAAGTGGGTCCTGACTTCTTTCATAGACAATTTGGTTTCAATTGCAAAGGTAATAGGTGTATCTATTGAATCCCTCACCCCTGGAGCGTGTGATGCATGCAAGGCCGTGGTATCATCAGCAGCAGAAAACACACGGTTGTGATTGATAGATACAATATAAGCGCCTCGTAGCTTGGAGAGAGATTTCTTATGTGAGGAGAAAAGCTTGGAGGCAGGGCTTTTTGGAATGATGTCTGTGACATATGCTCTGCCAAGTAGTGAATCATTGGTGTATTTGAGACCAAATGTTTGATCAGCACAAGAGCTGGAAACAGTGAGCCTGAGATTGGTGAGATCTGCAAATGGTGAGATGGAGAATTGAAAATCACTGGATGACACCTCATGTGCCTCTGGTGGAAGAGGAATGTTACTGGTTCTGCTGCTGCTGTATTAGCGGCGTGTATTGGTCTTACTGTATCGGTCATTCGATGGTATTGGTCATTTTGTCATGTACGAGGTTAAGTGTTTTATCCGATGGGGCATATGCTTGTTCGTGGTATTTGAGATGGATGAGGCCCATTCGGAATCGGTATTGATTTTCTTGATTGCAATAAGTAATTTCCTCACGGGATATCAAGTAGATTCTTCTGAATTTACTTAAGCGTTCCAAGTGTTTACTTATCAATCAGGTCTTTGGAGATGTCTTGTTTCTAACCGATTAACCCCTTTTGTTTGTAGTCCTAAGTGATATCGTTTTTACCACTTAGGGACTCTCGAGTAGTGGAGGTGCGTTTGATTCTAAGCTTCTTTCTTTGGAGTGTTCGTATCTTGTATCGTGTATCATCTTCCCGCACCTCGGTCGTCATTTTGTTTTGTCGGCTTTTCCGATCGAATTTGATGCCGACAACAGTCCGTATTTTTCGCCGACAACACCAATGGAGTGGTGCTGCTTTGGAGATTCTGGTATCACCATATTTCATACCAGTATAGTGGTCTGTGATGAGAATCCAAGCTGTCTCACCATGTATGCCTTCGTAATTGGATTTTCGTTTGCTGTTGGAGGATCTGGCGCCAGAGAAAGCAAAGTCAATAGATAAACCCTGAAAGGGTTGTGTAGCCTTTCTTGTGGAATGGGATCCAGCAGAATTCTTGGTTTGTTTACATTGAATGCAAGTTGGACATTGATCAAGAATACTTGTTTGACGCTTGAACTTTGGTACCCCAAGAATGTGTTTATGAGCTTGGTATAGGAAGTCATCACATGGGTGTCCTAATCTTTGGTGCCAAAGAAGTTTTGATGTCTTGGCTTTGATGGCTTGAATGGGGACATGTTTGTCCACAATATTGGTGAAAAACAATTTGGCATCAAACACAGGAGTGTTGCTGGTAGCAGGTTGCGTTCTGGCAGCTTCAGTGCATTTTTGTAGTGTAACAAGATTTGTGTATATATCATACCTGTAGTTGCTAATGGCTTCTTTGGAGGCCAGTTCGCAAGCTTTCTTGAATTCCATGTCGGTCGCTAAAGCATAGGCTGAAGAAGTTGCACAATTGGCATATGGGGATGAAAAATCAATGTCTGGGATCAGTATTGGGTGAGTGTAACATTGACCATCAATGATACTTCCGTGCAGGACAATGCTTTTGGCAGTGTTCTGTTTGTGATGACAAATAATGGTGAGGTTGCCATTTTGTTGAACAGATGAGTCATGGTTGTCAGTGAAGGCCTTGTGTATGGACTGTCCAGTGAACTGATGTCTCATTCGTGATGTCGTTCCACAGAGGTCATTCTCACTCAGTAGTGTTGTTGAAAGGGAGGGAGAAAAGTAGAAGAAGACTTTGAGATACCCTATGTGATTTGGTGCTGGAATATGCAAGTAGCCAGATCCTTCAGGAATACAGGTGGCTGCCTTTCCTCCAATCGCTGCTGTGAGCCTGACCGGACATTTTCTCAGCTTGGTGTAAGGTTTGTAACCATGCAGGATATGCTTTAGGTTTGTGCAGGAAACTTTGGCACCTGTGTCAATCTGAGCTCTGATGCCATGTTGGAAATAGGCTGCAGCTGCAATAGGATCTGGTGGGACCAGGATTTGCACACTGTGGGTATCAACTGAGAAAGGATTGTCTCGATCGAAATTGGGATCTCCATTGGTTTCCAGGTGTGATTCCAATACAGGGGCTGTAACCTCAAGTGATTCCATATCACAGTAGACATCAACTGGGATTGAAGGCTGGAGGTTGTCCCTAGGGAGAAGATTGACAGCACCAATTTTGACAGATTCATAGGAGCTGACACTGCTGTGTTCCAAGGAGGGACACAAGCTGTCCACTTGAGGGGCTATGGCATTGTCAAATCCTTGAGGGTCATCTTGAGGTGATGTCATATGGCTGCAAGAAAGACTGTCTATTCTTGGCCTTTGCAAAAAACTTGATCTTCTGGCTCATCATCTGGGGAGGTTTCATCCGGATCCTCATCTTCAATATGGATTCGGGAGATACGTTGGGTAGAATGTAAGAGCTGTTGGGTTTCTCTATTGGATTTGTTCAGAGAAACAGCTGCAGCAATCCTATGTTTCTTGAGGGACTCAACATCTTGCAATGCAGGACAATTATCAAAACTATGACCGGATGTGTGGCAAACGGTGCATTTCCTCGATGTGTCAAAGAGACTAGGTTGCTTATCGAATGCTGTGATGGCATTGCAATATGCTTGATGGAGGAAAGGATCGTCAGATTCTTCATCGATCTCAGGATACCCAAGTGAATCAATCAGGCTGATTGAGTGAGAAGTCAAAGTAGAAGGTGTTCTAACAGTATTGTTGCCAGGTTGCTTTTGAAACCTGTCATTGCGACGGGGACCTGGTCTGGTGCCTGTGACGGGCAATTGCTTGGACAGACTTGGTTTGGAGGTTTTGTCCTTGTACTTCTGTTCAGCCTTGATCTCTTGCTCATATGTTTGCAGGGTTTGTAGGAGCCTCCCTGCTTTGTATTTGTCCCGTTTGAATTGGTCATCTGAGTCGCGTTCATCTTCTGTTTTCTCAAATAGTTCGTGACAGAGAGTGGTTCCTGCAATGAGATTGCTGACTTCTTCTGTTGAACTCATGGTGCCAGGCTGATTCTGGAGGAAGACTCTAAGTCGTAAGTAATCCTTGTACCGGAAGTAGCATTCTTCAAGTGATTCATTCGCATCTTGATTGGGAGGATTCCGGACCATTCTACCTGCATTGGATGGCCTTTTGGAGTTGGGATGTGTCTGAGCAATGACTGTGTACAGCGCTTCATAACCTTGTCCCCCTTCAAAGCTTTGAATGGTGGACTTCATTCTTCCACATGAGTCAGGGATGATCTTATCAGTTCTGAGTGCAGTGTAGATGACATTACCCCATTCTTGAATCGCCAATTCATATCTAGCAGGTAGATCATGTGGGAGACTATCACCTATGGTAAATCCTCTGAGACTGTCAGCTTCTTGCCTGTAGAGGTAGTAAGGGTGGATATAAATGTGATGTTGTTGTGCGTGAGCAGTAATTTCTCTGTACCATTTTCTAACTTGAGGGTGGGTTGCATCCTTTAGTTGCGGAAATCCTGAGAGGAAGAGTTTGTCTCTTGCTGCTTCCTTTGACTTGTCGGAGGCTCTGGTTAGATCAAAGCAGTCACCACTTCTGGTGATCAGGCGCTGGTCGTTTCTACCACTGCCTAGGTTGTGTAGGTAGTAGTTTTGCCTGATAATTGTTTCATTTCCCGATGAATCCGTGTAGGTGATTGGAAAGTCTTTCATATCATCTCTGGTGAGGAATTCATCTCTCCTGTAGTATCGCTCCTTGACTGGTGGTGGTAAGGTTGCTGGATTCCATGGTAAGTCGAGTGTCGCTTGGTGGTTGGCGCCGGCATTGTTGTTGTTGTTGTTGTTGTTGACCAATTGCTGTAGTAGGGTCGTAAGTTGTCCCATCTCGGTAGGGGAGACAGTTTCGGCAGGTGTATCCGCAACGACTACCTCATCATTGGATGGTGGATCTCCGGTGTAGGCTTCCATGAATAGGTCTGGGCGCCAATTTTTCTTGAATCGCCAATGGGTAATTGTGATTTCAATTAGAACAGTTGGCTCATCATCTGTGTTGGTCCGAATGGCATGCTTTGCAGCGGCGTCAAAATCTGTTTTGTATCTCATGCGCTTTGTAGATCCACCATTTCTGACATGCTTGATAACACATTTGTCGAGGAGATTGGCGATGTGGCCTTTTGTTATTTCATCCGGTGGTGGTTCCACTAGGTTGATGGCAATAGCCTTTGCAATGCAATTGAGGATGTGGAGTTGTGGATCCGGAGCTATTTCTAGTGGCCCATCTTCTTCTTCTTCCTCGTCCTCGCGGGTCACAAAGAATTCTGAGAGTTCGTCTTTGCCAATGATTTCAGAGTAGGCTTTGTTGAGGGATGTGGCCGCAGTTGGGTTGCTAGCGCTTGAAAATCGAAAATCGATTCCAAAGATCGGTGTCCAGTCAAATGGAGTTGGCATGGTTTAATCCGTTTGTTGTAAACCGGCGATTAATTGTTGTTACGATGGCAATGGTGATAAATCTTACAGGCCGGGCGGCAATGTAGATGTCAGCAAATCGTCGTCGTTTATGTCGTCGTCGTCGAAATAGTCAAACATTGTGGCAAGTGAGAGAAGATTCTTGTAGGACAATCGTCGGTGGAACAATTGTTGTGGGTAGAAACGAAATAACCGTGGAACGTTTGTGGGAGAAACAATCAATCGTTGGTGGAATTCTTCGGTGTTGTGTGTCAGCGTCAGCGTCGGCGTCGGAGCCGGCGTCGGCGTCCTTGTAGCTTGTTTGTCCAGAGACGGTGATAATTAACCTTGCGGGCCGGTCGCAGATGTCCGGAACGTTCCTTTGGAGCTTGGTCGTGGATTACAAAAGAAGATTCCTGTAGAAGAATCGGTATTACACCCCTTGATCCACGAGCGGGGAGGTGAAGAGAAAGAAAAGAATGAGACAGGGGGGAGGCCGAGAATGTGCCGCACAGGGAGCTAAGCACAGAATTTCCTCTGGATTTAACCAACAGTGGAGGTGCTGAACGGCCGGAGATAGGTAGCTTAAGGTAAACACTGGTGCTCTTGCGGGACACAAGTGTAAGTTAAAAGGGCTCTATAACCTGTTGTAACTCTAAAAATCGACCGAAAGGTATAGGATAATTGAAATTTAAAGAGATGTGAGCTCAGAGAGAGGCTCTTATTTTACTGTGTATTTCGTACTGTATTGGGGCTCTCTGTATTTTACATGGTAGAGATTTTCCCCGGTTAGTCGTTACCATTCTCGTACCGATACTGCTGTTGCTGTTGCTGTATTAGTGTCGTGTATCGGTCTTACTGTATCGGTCATTTGATGGTATTGGTCATTTTGTCATATACGAGGTTAAGTGTTTTATCTGATGGGGCGTATGCTTGTTTGTGGTATTTGAGATAGATGAGGCCCATTTGGAATCGGTATTGATTTTCTTGATTGCAATAAGTAATTTCCTCATGGGATATCAAGTATATTCTTTTGAATGTACTTGAGGATTCCAAGTGTTTACTTACTGTTCAGGTCTTTGGATATTTCTTGTTTCTAACCGAATAACCCCTTTTGTTTGTAGTCCTAAGTGATATCATTTTTTTACCACTTAGAGATTTTCATGTAGTGGAGGTGCGTTTGATTCTAAGCCTAGATAGGCGGAATATTTGTATCTTGTATTCCGCACCTCCGTCGTCGTTTCGTTTTGTTGGCTTTTTCGATCGAATTTGATGCCAACAAAGTCCATATTTTTTCGCCGACAACACAAGTTATTCTGCTACTAATCGTTTTAGGAACAAAAAGAGTGAGCTGTAGGCTTGGTTCTTGTTAGCAGGAGGGAACCTTTACAGGCTTGTTACTGCTTAGCCTGTAATTCGATTGCTGCTTACAGTCGATATTTGCTGCTTGTGAGCAGATTTCGTACTGTCGTACATATGTTGGTGATACAGTGAGATCTTGCATACTCAAGAGTGTTCTCTGGTTTGTACTTCGTACGTTCCACGTGGCACTACCATTCCTTACATTCGGTTCGCTACATCAATTGTAAATTGGTTTTATTTCCGTTGCAAAAATTGTTCTAGGACGTGTTCATGCGGTACCTTGTAGCTATCACTCACTACGTTCCTACGTTTGTGATAGCCTCAGTAGCCTACCTACTTGTAGTACTGGATGTGCAGTGTTTATAGTTCATAGGTGTGTTGGTGGGTTAAGCAATGCTAGAGGGGGATCCGGGAAGTGCCAGCCTGTTGCTAGTTTTTGCAGGCTGGTCCGGTCCCATGTTGCTTTGCCCACACACCGGCGCACAGCTTTGGCTGTTAAGCCCTTTTCTGCGGGCGGGCGTGGTGGGCCGTTATTCTACTACTAATCGTTTTAGGAGCAAAAGAGTGAGCTGTAGGCTTGGTTGTTGCTGGAGGAATCCTTTGCAAGCTTGTTAGCGCTAAGCCTGTGATTTGATTGCTGCTTACAGCCCGATTGGCTGCGTGCAGTGAGTGATCGTAGAGTTCGTACCTATGTTGGTGATACAGTGAGATCTTGTATACTCAAGGGTGTTCTTTGGTTCGTACGTCGTACGTTCCACGTGGCACTACCATTCCTTACATTCGGTTCGCTACATCAACTATCACTCACTACGTTCCTACGTTTGTGATAGCCTCAGTAGCCTACCTACTTGTAGTACTGGATGTGCAGTGTTTATAGTTCATAGGTGTGTTGGTGGGTTAAGCAATGCTAGAGGGGGATCCGGGAAGTACCAGCCTGTTGCTAGTTTTTGCAGGCTGGTCCGGTCCCGTGTTGCTTTGCCCACACACCGGCGCACAGCTTTGGCTGTTAAGCCCTTTTCTGCCAGTAGGCCATAGGCCACAGGGTGGGAGCTGGAGGGAGATGAACCTGGAGGGGACATGGAGGACAGCGAGGGTGGGAGAATCATCATCGAGGATTCAGAGAAGAAGAGTCCCCAAGGGGGATCAGAGAGAGCTGCCAGGGGGAGTGGGGGCGGCAGCCGGCACCCACTCGTCTGGCAGGAAGGAGTATGTTCCATTATTGAACATTACGGAGGCAAGGTTCTTGAAGATGGGGAGGGACTGTTGATGGAGGTACCTCATCATGCAATCACTGTGCCATCTGGCGAGGAGCTTGATGACATTAGAATCACATTTTCCCTGGAGCAGGGCCATAGCCCCTCCCGCTCGAAGGGATCGAGCAGAGATTGCTGCAGGGGAGATGCCCGTGGTATGGTAGAGGGTCTGGGCATAGACTCGCATGGAGGAGGTGACAGTTGCTGCGCGAACAAGGGTGAGAACCCCATTGTCAAAGTAACTGGCAAGCTTGAGGGTTGGGCTGAAGGGGTGTGTGCTAGTGCAGCAGCGCCTGAGATGGAGGATCTGGCGAGCGCATGCTGCCACAGGGCAGCAGAGGGAGTCTCCACTTCTTGCATGAGCCACTACTTCACCCTTCTCTCCATTCTTCTGGGTGGTGAAGGTGAGGGTAACCGAGGTAGCAGCAAGAAGCTCATGTGCAGGGCCATCATGGTGGACACTTTTGGAGCCCAGGTAGAAGGAGACCTCCTTGAGGTGGAAGGCTTGATCATCCCTGGTAGTACCAGTGTACTCACCAGGGCGGAGGCAAAAGAAGAAGGTGATGCAAATCATGTTAGCAACAGCCTGCCGGGAAGGGGAAGGGTAGTCATGGTAGGCAAATCGCAGTGCATGCATGACAAGGGTGATTGGGACTGGTTTGACCCTGCAAGGGGCGGGGTCCAGTTTGGCATAGGCCCTGAACTGGGCAGTTAGCCTGAAGTCAAGACTGCCAGTTGAGTTGGTTCTGGGGTCTTTGGACCCCAAGCAGGCCAGCGTCTGGCCCACTGACCTGAGGGTGTCCGATACTGTGCGAGATCTGATGGGCTTGCGGCTACAGGAGAGCCTGCCGTCATGGAGGCGCTGGGCAAAGACTTGGAGGATTGGGATGGGATCTCGAACAGATGGGAGGGTTGGTTCAAAGCCTTGAGACAAACAGAATTGAACCCATTGATTCCAATGGGCATCCTTTCTGCGGGCATAGAGTTCAGTGACTGAAGCGCGCATGGTCTTCTGGATAGAGCCAAGGTCAGAGCAGAATGCATGGCAGGCTTCAGGGGACATAAGATCCAGGGCAAGTCCTGGGGGTAGGTGGTGTTGAAATGAAGGAGCAAGGCAGCGTCAGAGAGGGAGGAGCGAGAGAGAAAATCAGCCAGGTGATTCAAGGGGCCAGGGATGTAGTCCCGGAGGGGGACATATTGGTGGAGGCGCTGGTGTAGGGCCTGAATCCGAAGGAGGTAAGCCGCCGGTCCAGTAGTGGTAGTGGCGCCGTTTCTTTGCCAATAGACAGCTGCTGTGTTGTCGTAGCAGTTGTGGGTGGTTGTGGATTGGACACAAGCAGTTTGGGCAAGGATGTCATTGTGGGCAATGGAACCAGCAAGCTCCAGGTCACTGTTGGTGATGGTGCCATTGGGGTTGTCAAAGGTGACTAGTTGGGTGGAGACCCACTTGGGGAATGCATGCCTCCACATGATGGGCTGCACCGCGCCCGTTGGAAGGGGGACAAAGTGAATGCCCCCCATGCCCAGGCCAGAGGCATCACAAGCGCCCATGGTGGCAGGGGATTGATCGGGCACGAGTTCTGCAATAGAAGTAGGCCTGTGGGAGAGATCATTGGCCAGCCATTGGAAATCCCGAAGGAAGCTATGGACTCGCTTGGTGAGCCGGATGCGCTGCCGCCCCGGGTCTTGGTGTCGGAAGGCTTCTTGGAGGATGGAGAAGAGGCCAATGGAGCCAGGGATGGCGATTGCCATCGATCGTAGTTCGCCAAGCACTTGGTGCCATTGTTGGAGGGGGGCATGGCGCTGGGTGGGTGTGATGGCGTGGAGGATCTCCTGTATGCGGGCCACTCGATGGGGAGGAAGGCTGATGGTTTTGTGGGTGGAATCGATGAGCCAGCCAAGGATGACTTTGGTGGTGGTCCAAGTGGCGTCGCCCTGGAGCATCTTCTTGAGGGATGCTGGTTCCTGTCGGAAGGGGGTGTCAGAAGCATCCAGCGGCCTGAAGACTTTGTCCATAGATTGGAAGAGCACCCGCGTGATGGCGCGGCGGGTCCATTGGTTGCCTTGCGCCAGGCCACAGAAGTCATCCACATAGACATCCCAATAGCGTACCGGCTTTTTGCTGGTGGTGCTGTGGGTGGCCGCCGGAGCTGCGGGTGCGGTGGGAGCTGGGGCTGCGTCGGGCATGGCCTCAGATGGGATATCCAGTCGGTGTGGCATGCTTCGGGCTGCTGCCAACCCTGTGGAGAGAGTGGCGTTGGCTAGGTCTGCAATGGTTTCAGTGAAGGCACAGAAGTTTGGTGGACTGGATTTCCATCCCATGGGGTTTGTGAGGGGGATGCCAATGAGAGGTGCCTCCCCTGGACGTGGGGGGAAAAGGACTGCAAGCTGCATGGTGTCCTCCGGTTTCAGCTGGACCCGGTAGAAGCCATCCGCAAGGTCAATCTTGGACATGTAGACTGGGCTGAACCTAGGGTGTGCCCGGTGCAACTTGGTAAGGAGCCGGGGAAGGGTTCGTCCAAATTGCATGGAGTCTGCAGGGGCGAGCGGGATGGTGTCTTGGTTAACCTCAGAGTAGGTGTAATCGGAGATCATGCGGGGGCGTTGGCCTCTCTGTGGTACCAACCCCAGAGGGCTAAGACGCAGACCGGGAAGGTCTTGGATGAGGCTGGCTGGGAGGACTGTCCATTGCTGCTTGTCCATCATGTCGGCATACTCCTCGCGAAGGAAGTCGATGCCCTGCCGGGAGGATTGGTGGGGGCCCCTGGCGAGGGCCCTAGCAATCCTGGCAGGGTCCCAAGGGGGGTCGGTCATGGAGGCGGGAGTGCCCTCGGTCCCGAAGTGGGCTAAAAGGAGACTGGCGGGATGGGGGATATTACCCACATCTGGGTGGATATCACCTTGTCCCCGGATTGTCCGGATGAAGTCCCCCCAGCTAGCACTGTGGTGGTACACTGAGATAGCTCGGGTGATGTGCTCGTTGAGCCGGTCCCTGGGGTAGCTATTAGTGGCTGCCAGCTCGGTGCTGGGAGGAGATGGAGGAGGTGCCAGCACGGCGCTGGGAGGAGATGGAGGGCCCAGCGCGTTGTTGGGTGGGGGTGGAGAGGCCAGCGAGTCGCGGGCCGGCGGAAAGGACAGCGAGTCGCGGGCCGGGGTAGAAAGTCCCAGCAAGTCGATGGGTGGAGGGGAGCCCGGCTTGGTGCTGGGTGGATTAGGTGGAGATTCCAGCCGGTGGCTGGGTGGAGGGGCTCCCAGCCCGGCGGGGCTGGGTGGAGGAGCTCCCAGCCCGGCGGGGCTGGGTGGAGGAGGTGGCGATCCCAGCTGGGTGCTGGGTGGAGGAGATCCCAGCCCGGCGCTGGGTGGAGGAGGAACGAGAGTGGGGTCATACAGTCGAGTGAGAACGTGGGTGGGGGGCTTACCTAAATCCGGAGGGATGGGAGGACCGAACTGGTGGGGGATGGGGAGTCGGCTCCGGTGTAGTGGCGCCTGGGGTCGGCTGGGCGCGTGGGGTTGTGGGGAAGGGCTGTGGCTAGGCTTGTGGAGGGGGGTATTGGGTGGGGGCGCTGTCGTGGCCCCCATGACAGATAGAGTGAGGGGCGCAGCGCCGAGTGAATGGCGCTTGCCAGGTCTTCAGGCAGCATAGGCCTCTTGGCACCATTCCCAGAGCAGGAGGTCCTGCTCTGCTGGCGTGATTTCGACATGGTCATGAATGTGGCGGCAGCCGGTGAAGCAGCAGCCTCTGATGTGCCAGGAATGGCAGCGTTCTCTGCCATCGAGGCGTTTGAGAGGTGGTTTGCCCTTGGCTTTCATGGAAGAGATGACCAATCTCATTGCTTTGTTTTTGACTTTGGCAGTGATGGGATTGGATTGGTCAGAGAGTCTGGGATCTCTTGTGGGATTGAGTCTCTGGTCCTCATTGTTGGAGGGACGCTTGTCGCCCCCCCCCTTTCCCCCCCCCCGCTGTTGGGGGGGGGTGTAGGGCTGCCGGAGGGCCCCTTCTGTGGCAGGTTGGGCTGCTGGAGGGCTCTCAAGGCATCGACATTGGACACGTTTGGGAGCCAGTTGAGATTCTGAGTCATTCTGAATCGGTGGATGTCTTCCCCAAAGTCTGGGGAAGGGAGGGTGGTGTCTGATTCCCATTGCTCTTCTAGCCAGCCCCGTACGCGTACCTGGAAGTAGTACACTACGATGGCTGGGGTGATTCTTTCTCCAACCTCATCTGCAATGGCCCTTCGGAGGGGCATTTGTTGCCACTCTAACCGGGAGAGGCCGTGTTGGTACCCTTTCACCACAGCATGTGTGGCGCCGAGGAGGGTGGCTAGGACAGCCAGATAGCTTTTCAGCTGGGTGGTGGCTTCGGTCCAGTCAAGAGGAATGTAGGCCTTGGTCTTTTGCAATTCCAGGGAGTCCTTGAGGGATAGGGAATTGCCTTGGGTGGATATCATGGTGTCGTAGGCGGCCACATTGGCCGCCTCCTCATGTTCCCTTTTCAGGGTGGCTGCTGATCCTCCGGGCGGTGTGAAGGCTAGGGGTAGGATTCCATCCGCCACATCAAAAGGGTCAGTTCCATAGAAATTGCAGTCTTGGAATCTCTTGAGGACTGCTGTGGTGATGAGGGGTGCTTGGATGCCAAGGTTGTAGGCATCTGTGGCTACTTGGCTTTGGAGAATCATGTGGGTTTTTTCGTGTCTGCTCTTCTTGGCCCAGGCTGAGTAGATGGGGGGTAGCTCCGCTTCAGATGTTTTGCCACAGAGAGTAGGAGTCTTTCCGTGTACAGGGGCCCCCAGACTTCCCGGACTGTGTGGAGCTTGGAGGAGTCTTGTTTCCTTTGGTCCAGGTTCTCGGTCAGCCTAAGTTGGTTGTCCGTGAGCGCAGCAAAGGCTGCTGTGAGTGTAGGGTCCGTCGGTGTGGAAACCAGGCCGGGTAGGTCTCGTAGTAGGACATTCTTCTTCATATAGGCACGGAGATGGGCCTCAGCCCTATAGGAAGGGCCCGGTTCTAAGAGCCGGATGGTTCCCAGTAGGGTGGTAGGCTGTGTGCCAACTGCTCGTAGGGTGTCCAGAAGGGGCTTGCAGACCTCAACAAGTCCTTGTTGGAGGATGTGAGGGTGAAGGACTTGGAAAGCCTGTTTGGGTGTGAGGCCGCGACATAACACCAGGGGGACTAGTTCAAACGGGAGGAAGCACACCTTGTGAGCTTGGAGCATTTCGGTGTGGGCCATCCCTGCCGGAATAGGGGGGATGTAATCTTGCTCCGGGTTTTGGGCTATTGCAGCCTCATGATGGGCCATGAGATACACTCTGCTGGCGGCCGCCCTGGACAGCAGGGTGGCATCCACCTGAACCAGCTCACCTTCCTGGCCTACCAAGTCGTCGATGTAGCCGAAGGTGCTCCCCCTGTTGACTGAGGGTTGAGTGATGGTGCCTGGGTACCGGCGGAGGCCATGGATGACCCGGAGCCGGTCTACACCAGCTGCATCTTCTTGGAAGATGCCTAGACCTCCAATAGCTTGTGCATCGAAGATATCCAGAAGAAGTGGGAGGAGTTGCGCCCCTTCCGCTTCCGTGAAGAGGGTGTAGATGGCTTGGTAGATGTCTCTTCTATCCAGGGCTTCCCCAAAGGGGCCCGACCCTTGGAAGAACTCCCTGTAACTCATTCTCGTGTCCTTAGCCGGTAGTCTCAGTGCTAGACGGATCAAACCGCGGTACTGAAGAGGGTCGGTGAGGCGGCGACTGAGCCAGAGCCGATGATCTAGTTGCGTGGGGCCTTGCTTGTAGCCGGACCTGATAGGCTTCTTGTAGGGCACGTTGCTCTAGCGGTAGGTTGGGTTGCAGCGAAAGCGGGGATTAGCGACACAATACAGTCGTCCCAATACTCTCCCCGTAGCGGCGGTTTCGATACTCTCCTAGTAGGCGCGTTGGGCCTTTCAGTGAGGTGTCCTGTAGGCGCGTCGGGCCTTCTGTAATCCTCGCGTTGGGAGGATCCGCGGCTTGTACGGGTACAATAGGGAAGACTATTGGACCTGGACGTATGAGCCGTTATTCTACTACTAATCGTTTTAGGAGCAAAAGAGTGAGCTGTAGGCTTGGTTGTTGCTGGAGGAATCCTTTGCAAGCTTGTTAGCGCTAAGCCTGTGATTTGATTGCTGCTTACAGCCCAATTGGCTGCGTGCAGTGAGTGATCGTAGAGTTCGTACCTATGTTGGTGATACAGTGAGATCTTGTATACTCAAGGGTGTTCTTTGGTTCGTACGTCGTACATTCTACGTGGCACTACCATTCCTTACATTCGGTTCGCTACATCAATTAGTGCTTTGCAGGGGCCCTGTGGAGTTGTTGAATAGGTAGTTACTGTATGTATTGTAAGTATGTGTCAGTAAAGTTATGGTAAGAAGTACTCGTACGATAACGCGTGTGCATCAAGTAAGATCAGATTTACCAAAGGTGTTCTGATCTGTACCACCAATTCTTACCAGAACCAATTCTACAATTAGCCAACCAACCAAATTTATGTGTAAGCTATCAGCAAGGTATCTACATTCATAGGGGTGGGGTTACATTCGAACAAGCAAGTTGTAGGAGCTACCGGTAATTACGAGCTATCAGATCTACAAGCAAGCTGTCTATGTTCTTCTCAATCATACCAATTATTTGAAGACAGTGCAAATCCTGACCATCCCCAACCTAATATTAACTCACTCATCAACCCAAAAACTCACCAGATTTGAAGACAGTGCAAATCCTGCCAATCCCCGACCAAACTATAACTTAGTCATCAACCAAATGACTAACCAGGTTTGAATACAGTGCAAATCCTGCCCATCCCCAACCTAAAATTTACTCAACCATCAACCCAAAAACCCACCAGATTTAAAGACAGTGCAAATCCTGCCAATCCCCAACCAAACTATAACTCAGTCATCAACCCATAAACCCACCAGATTTGAAGACAGTGCAAATCCTGCCCATCCCAAACCTAAAATTAACTCAATCATCAACCCATAAATCAACCAGATTTGAAGACACTACAAATCCTGCAAATCCCCGACCATACTATACCTCAGTCATCAACCCATAAACCCACCAAACTTGAAGACAGTAAAAATCCTGCCCATCCCCAACCTAAAACGAACTCAATCATCAACAAAAAAACCACCAGATTTGAAGACAGTGCAAATCTTGCCAATCCCCAACCAAACTATAACTCAGTCATCAACCCAAAAACTCACCAGATTTGAAGACAGTGCAAATCTTGCCAATCCCCGGCCAAACTATAACTCAGTCATCGACCCAAAAACCCACCAGATTTGAAGACTGTGCAAATTCTGCCAATCCTCGACCAAACTATCTCAGTCATCAACCCAAAAACTCACCAGATTTGAAGACAGTGCAAATCTTGCCAATCCCCCGCCAAACTATAACTCAGTCATCAACCCAAAAACCCACCAGATTTGAAGACTTTGCAAATTCTGCCAATCCTCGACCAAACTATCTCAGTCATCAACCCAAAAACTCACCAGATTTGAAGACAGTGCAAATCCTGCCCATCCCCAAACAAAAATTAACTCAATCATCAACCCAAAAACCCACCAGATTTGAAGACAGTGCAAATCCTGCCAATCCCCGACCAAACTATAACTCAGTCATCAACCCAAAAACTCACCAGATTTGAAGAGAGTGCAAATCATGCCAATCCCCGACCAACATATAACTCAGTCATCAATCCAAAAACCCACCAGATTTGAAGACAGTGAAAATCTTGCAAATCCTTAACCAAACTAATTCGGTCATCAACCCATAAACCCACCAGATTTGAAAACAGTGCAAATCCTGCCCATCCCCAACCTTAAATTAACTCAATCATCAATCAAAAAACCCACCAGATTTGAAGACAGTGCAAATCATGCCAATCCCTTACCAAACTATAACTCAGTCATCAACCCAAAAACCCACCAGATTTGAAGACTTTGCAAATTCTGCCAATCCTTGACCAAACTATCTCAGTCATCAACCCAAAAACTCACCAGATTTGAAGGCAGTGCAAATCCTGCCCATCCCCAACCTAAAATGAACTCAATCATCAACCCAAAAACCCAACAAACTTGAAGACAGTGCAAATCCTGCCAACCCCCAACCAAACTATAACTCAGTCATCAACCCATAAACCCACCAGATTTGAAGACAGTGCAAATCTTGCCAATCCCTGACCAACATATAACTCAGTCATCAATCCAAAAACCCAGCAGATTTGAAGACAGTGAAAATCTTGCCAATCCTCAACCAAACTATAACTCAGTCATCAACCCAAAAACTCACCAGATTTGAAGACAGTGCAAATCTTGCCAATCCCTGACCAATATATAACTCAGTCATCAATCCAAAAACCCAGCAGATTTGAAGACAGTGAAAATCTTGCCAATCCTCAACCAAACTATAACGCGGTCATCAACCCATAAACCCACCAGATTTGAACACAGTGCAAATCCTGCCCATCCCCAACCTTAAATTAACTCAATCATCAACCCAAAGACTCACCAAACTTGAAGACAGTGCAAATCCTGCCCATCCCCAACCTAAAATTAACTCAATCATCAATCAAAAAACCCACCAGATTTGAAGAGATTACAAATCATGCCAATACCCGACCAAACTATAACTCAGTCATCAACCCAAAAACTCACAAGACTTGAAGAGATTACAAATCATGCCAATACCCGACCAAACTCTAACTCAGTCATCAACCCAAAAACTCACAAGACTTGAAGACAGTGCAAATCCTGCCAATCCCTGACCAAACTATAATTCAGTCATCAACCCAAAAACTCACAAGATTTGAAGACAGTGCAAATCTTGCCAATCCCTTACCAAACTATAACTCAGTCATCAACCCAAAAACTCACCAGATTTGAAGACAGTGCAAATCTTGCCAATCCCCGGCCAAACTATAACTCAGTCATCGACCCAAAAACCCACCAGATTTGAAGACTGTGCAAATTCTGCCAATCCTCGACCAAACTATCTCAGTCATCAACCCAAAAACTCACCAGATTTGAAGACAGTGCAAATCTTGCCAATCCCTGACCAACATATAACTCAGTCATCAATCCAAAAACCCAGCAGATTTGAAGACAGTGAAAATCTTGCCAATCCTCAACCAAACTATAACTCAGTCATCAACCCAAAAACTCACCAGATTTGAAGACAGTGCAAATCTTGCCAATCCCTGACCAACATATAACTCAGTCATCAATCCAAAAACCCAGCAGATTTGAAGACAGTGAAAATCTTGCCAATCCTCAACCAAACTATAACGCGGTCATCAACCCATAAACCCACCAGATTTGAAGACAGTGCAAATCCTGCCCATCCCCAACCTTAAATTAACTCAATCATCAACCCAAAGACTCACCAAACTTGAAGACAGTGCAAATCCTGCCCATCCCCAACCTAAAATTAACTCAATCATCAATCAAAAAACCCACCAGATTTGAAGAGATTACAAATCATGCCAATACCCGACCAAACTATAACTCAGTCATCAACCCAAAAACTCACAAGACTTGAAGACAGTGCAAATCCTGCCAATCCCTGACCAAACTATAATTCAGTCATCAACCCAAAAACTCACAAGATTTGAAGACAGTGCAAATCTTGCCAATCCCTTACCAAACTATAACTCAGTCATCAACCAAAAAACTCACAAGATTTGAAGACAGTGTAAATCTTGCCAATCCCTTACAAAACTATAACTCATTCATCAACCAAAAAACTCACCAGATTTGAAGACGGTGCAAAACTTGCCAATCCCAGACCAAACTATTACTCTGTCATCAACTCAAAAACCCACCAGATTTGAAGACAGTGCATATCTTGCCAATCCCCAACATAACAATAACTCAGTCATCAACCCATAAACCCACCAGATTTGAACACAGTGCAAATCCTGCCCATCCCCAACCTTAAATTAACTCAATCATCAACCCAAAGACCCACCAAATTTGAAGACAGTGCAAATCCTGCCCATCCCCAACCTAAAATTAACTCAATCATCAATCCAAAAACTCACCAGATTTGAAGACAGTGCAAATTCTGCCAATCCCCGACCAAACTATAACTCAGTCATCAACCCAAAAACTCACCAGATTTGAAGGCAGTGCAAATCATGCCAATCCCTGACCAAACTATAACTCAGTCATCAACCCAAAAACTCACCAGAATTGAGGACAGTGTAAATTTTGCCAATCCCCAAGCAAATTAAAACTCTGTCATCAACCCAAAAACCCAACAGATTTGAAGACAGTGCAAATCATGCCCATCCCCGACCTTAAATTAACTCAATCATCAATCAAAAAACCCACCAGATTTGAAGACAGTGCAAATCCTGCCCACCCCCAACCTTAAATTTACTCAATCGTCAACCCAAAGACCCACCAAACTTGAAGACAGTGCAAATCCTGCCCATCCCCAACCTTAAATTAACTCAATCATCAATCAAATAACCCACCAGATTTGAAGAGAGTACAAATCATTCCAATCCCCGACCAAACTATAACTCAGTCATCAACCCAAAAACTCACAAGACTTGAAGACAGTGCAAATCCTGCCAATCCCCAACCAAACTATAACTCAGTCATCAACCCAAAAACTCACCAGATTTGAAGACAGTGCAAATCATGCCAATCCCCGACCAACATATAACTCAGTCATCAATCCAAAAACCCAGCAGATTTGAAGACAGTGAAAATCTTGCCAATCCCCAACCAAACTATAACTCGGTCATCAACCCATAAACCCACCAGATTTGAAGACAGTGCAAATCCTGCCCATCCCCAACCTAAAATTTACTCAACCATCAACCCAAAAACCCACCAGATTTGAAGACAGTGCAAATCATGCCAATCCCTGACCAAACTATAACTCAGTCATCAACCCAAAAACTCACCAGAATTGAAGACAGTGCAAATTTTGCCAATCCCCAAGCAAATTGAAACACTGTCATCAACCCATAAACCCACCAGATTTGAAGACGGTGCAAATCCTGCCCATCCCCAACCTTAAATTTACTGAATCATCAATCAAAAAACCCACCAGATTTAAAGACAGTGTAAATCCTGCCAATCCCCAACCTAAAATTAACTCAATCATCAATCAAAAAACCCACCAGATTTGAAGACAGTGCAAATCCTGCCCATCCCCAACCTTAAATTAACTCTGTCATCAACCCAAAAACCCACCAGATTTGAAGACAGTGCAGATCCTGCCCATCCCCAACCTAAAATTTACTCAACCATCAACCCAAAAACCCACCAGATTTGAAGACAGTGCAAATCATGTCAATCCCTGACCAAACTATAACTCAGTCATCAACCCAAAAACCGACCAGAATCGAAGACAGTGCAAATTTTGCCAATCCCCAAGCAAATTGAAACACTGTCATCAACCCATAAACCCACCAGATTTGAAGACGGTGCAAATCCTGCCCATCCCCAACCTTAAATTAACTCAATCATCAATCAAAAAAACCCACCAGATTTGAAGACAGTGCAGATCCTGCCAATCCCCAACCTAAAATTAACTCTGTCATCAATCAAAAAACCCACCAGATTTGAAGACAGTGCAAATCCTGCCAATCCCCAACCTTAAATTAACTCAATCATCAACCCAAAAACCCACCAGATTTGAAGACAGTGCAGATCCTGCCCATCCCCAACCTTAAATTAACTCAATCATCAATCAAAAAACCCTCCAGATTTGAAGACGGTGCAAATCCTGCCCATCCCCAACCTTAAATTAACTCAATCATCAACCCAAAAACACACCAGATTTGAAGACAGTATAAATCCTGCCAATCCCCAACCTAAAATTAACTCAATCATCAATCAAAAAACCCACCAGATTTGAAGACAGTGCAAATCCTGCCCATCCCCAACCTTAAATTAACTCAATCATCAACCCAAAAACCCACCAGATTTGAAGACAGTGTAAATCCTGCCAATCCCCGACTAAACTATAACTCAGTCATCAACCCAAAAACCGACCAGATTTGAAGAAAGCGCAAATCATGCCCATCCCCAACCTTAGTTGAACTCAATCGTCAATCAAAAAACCCACCAGATTTGAACACAGTGCAAATCCTGCCCATCCCCAACCTTAAATTAACTCAATCATCAATCAAATAACCCACCAGATTTGAAGACAGTGTAAATCTTGCCAATCCCCAACCTTAAATTAACTCAATCATCAATCAAAAAACCCACCAGATTTGAAGACAGTGCAAATCCTGCCAATCCCCAACCTTAAATTAACTCTGTCATCAACCCAAAAACCCACCAGATTTGAAGACAGTGCAGATCCTGCCCATCCCCAACCTTAAATTAACTCAATCATCAATAAAAAAACCCACCAGATTTGAAGACGGTGCAAATCCTGCCCATCCCCAACCTTAAATTAACTCAATCGTCAATCAAAAAAACCCACCAGATTTGAAGACAGTATAAATCCTGCCAATCCCCAACCTAAAATTAACTCAATCATCAATCAAAAAACCCACCAGATTTGAAGACAGTGCAAATCCTGCCAATCCCCAACCTTAAATTAACTCAATCATCAACCCAAAAACCCACCAGATTTGAAGACAGTGTAAATCCTGCCAATCCCCAACCTTAAATTAACTCAATCATCAATCAAAAAACCCACCAGATTTGAAGACAGTGCAAATCCTGCCAATCCCCGACTAAACTATAACTCAGTCATCAACCCAAAAACCGACCAGATTTGAAGACAGCGCAAATCATGCCCATCCCCAACCTTAAATTAACTCAATCATCAATCAAAAAACCCACCAGATTTGAAGACAGTGCAAATCCTGCCAATCCCCGACTAAACTATAACTCAGTCATCAACCCAAAAACCGACCAGATTTGAAGACAGCGCAAATCATGCCCATCCCCAACCTTAAATTTACTCAATCATCAATCAAAAAACCCACCAGATTTGAAGACAGTGTAAATCCTGCCAATCCCCAACCTAACATTAACTCAATCATCAATCAAAAAACCCACCAGATTTGAAGACAGTGCAAATCCTGCCAATCCCCAACCTTAAATTAACTCTGTCATCAACCCAAAAACCCACCAGATTTGAAGACAGTGCAGATCCTGCCCATCCCCAACCTTAAATTAACTCAATCATCAATAAAAAAACCCACCAGATTTGAAGACGGTGCAAATCCTGCCCATCCCCAACCTTAAATTTACTGAATCATCAATCAAAAAACCCACCAGATTTGAAGACAGTATAAATCCTGCCAATCCCCAACCTAAAATTAACTCAATCATCAATCAAAAAACCCACCAGATTTGAAGACAGTGCAAATCCTGCCCATCCCCAACCTTAAATTAACTCAATCATCAACCCAAAAACCCACCAGATTTGAAGACAGTGTAAATCCTGCCAATCCCCGACTAAACTATAACTCAGTCATCAACCCAAAAACCGACCAGATTTGAAGACAGCGCAAATCATGCCCATCCCCAACCTTAAAATAACTCAATCATCAATCAAAAAACCCACCAGATTTGAACACAGTGCAAATCCTGCCCATCCCCAACCTTAAATTAACTCAATCATCAATCAAAAAACCCACCAGATTTGAAGACAGTGTAAATCGTGCCAATCCCCAACCTTAAATTAACTCAATCATCAATCAAAAAACCCACCAGATTTGAAGACAGTGCAAATCCTGCCAATCCCCAACCTTAAATTAACTCTGTCATCAACCCAAAAACCCACCAGATTTGAAGACAGTGCAGATCCTGCCCATCCCCAACCTTAAATTAACTCAATCATCAATAAAAAAACCCACCAGATTTGAAGACGGTGCAAATCCTGCCCATCCCCAACCTTAAATTAACTCAATCATCAATCAAAAAAACCCACCAGATTTGAAGACAGTATAAATCCTGCCAATCCCCAATCTAAAATTAACTCAATCATCAATCAAAAAACCCACCAGATTTGAAGACAGTGCAAATCCTGCCCATCCCCAACCTTAAATTAACTCAATCATCAACCCAAAAACCCACCAGATTTGAAGACAGTGTAAATCCTGCCAATCCCCAACCTTAAATTAACTCAATCATCAATCAAAAAACCCACCAGATTTGAAGACAGTGCAAATCCTGCCAATCCCCGACTAAACTATAACTCAGTCATCAACCCAAAAACCGACCAGATTTGAAGACAGCGCAAATCATGCCCATCCCCAACCTTAAATTAACTCAATCATCAATAAAAAAACCCACCAGATTTGAACACAGTGCAAATCCTGCCCATCCCCAACCTTAAATTAACTCAATCATCAATCAAAAAACACACCAGATTTGAAGACAGTGCAAATCCTGCCAATCCCCAACCTAAAATTAACTCAATCATCAATAAAAAAACCCACCAGATTTGAAGACAGTGCAAATCCTGCCAATCCCCGACCAAACTATAACTCAGTCATCAACCCAAAAACTCACCAGAATTGAGGACAGTGCAAATTTCGCCAATTCCCAAGCAAATTAAAACTCAGCCATCAACCCAAAAACCCACCAGATTTGAAGACAGTGCAACTCATGCCCATCCCCAACCTTAAATTAACTCAATCATCAATAAAAAAACCCACCAGATTTGAACACAGTGCAAATCCTGCCCATCCCCAACCTTAAATTAACTCAATCGTCAACCCAAAGACCCACCAAACTTGAAGACAGTGCAAATCCTGCCAATCCCCAACCAAACTATAACTCAGTCATCAACCCAAAAACTCACCAGAGTTGAAGACAGTGCAAATCTTGCCAATCCCCAACCTAAAATTAACTCAATCCTCAATCCAAAAACTCAACAGATGTGAAGACAGTGCAAATCTTGCCAATCTGCGACCAAAATATAAGTCAGTCATCAACCCAAAAACTCACCAGATTCGAAAACAGTGCAAATCTTGTCAATCTGCGACCAAAATATAAGTCAGTCATCAATCCAAAAACTCACCATATTTGAAGACAGTGCAAATCTTGCCCATCCCCAACCTAAAATGAAGTCAATCATCAACCCAAAAACCCACCAGATTCGAAGACAGTGCAAATCCTGCCCATCCCCAACCTAAAATGAACTCAATCATCAACCCAAAAACCCAACAGATTTGAAGACAGTGCAAATCCTGCCCATCCCCAACCTAAAATGAACTCAATCATCAACCAAAAAACCCACCAGATTTGAGGACAGTGCAAATCTTGCCAATCCCCAACCAAACTATAACTCAGTCATCAACCCAAAAACCCACCAGTCTTGAAGACAGTGCAAATCATGCCAATCCCCGACCAAACTATAACTCAGTCATCAACCCAAAAACTCACAAGATTTGAAGACAGTGCAAATCCTGCCCATTCCCAACCTAAAATTAACTCAATCATCAACCAAAAAACCCACCAAACTTGAAGACAGTGCAAATCCTGCCAATCCCCGACCAAACTATAACTCAGTGGTCAACCCAAAACCCCAACAAACTTGGAGACAGTGCAAATCCTGCCCATCCCCAACCAAACTATAACTCAGTCATCAACCCAAAAACCCACCAGATTTGAAGACAGTGCAAATCTTGCCAATCCCCAACCTAAAATTAACTCAATCCTCAACCCAAAAACTCAACAGATGTGAAGACAGTGCAAATCTTGCCAATCCGCGACCAAAATATAAGTCAGTCATCAACCCAAAAACTCACCAGATTCGAATACAGTGCAAATCTTGCCAATCCCCGACCAAACTATAACTCAGCAGTCATCAACCCAAAAACTCACCAGATTTGAAGACAGTGCAAATCCTGTCAATCCCCGACGAAAATATAAGTCAGTCATCAACCCAAAAACTCACCAGATTTGAAGACAGTGCAAGTCTTGCCAATCTGCGACCAAAATATAAGTCAGTCATCAATCAAAAAACTCGCCATATTTGAAGACAGTGCAAATCCTGCCCATCCCCAACCTAAAATGAACTCAATCATCATCCAAAAAACACACCAGATTTGAGGACAGTGCAAATCTTGCCAATCCCCAACCAAACTATAACTCAGTCATCAACCCAAAAAAAACCCACCAGATTTGAAGACAGTGCAAATCCTGCCAGTCCCCGACCAGAATATAACTCAGTCATCTTTCCAAAAACTCACCAGATTTGAAGACACGTCCGAGAACTGTTTCTCTACCCCCCGCGGGCTATCGCGCGGTATTTTTACAATTCTCGACCCTATTTTTTAAATTTCCTACCTTTTTAGGTCGCGTGTCTACTAAAATACCTCGCGCGTCGCACACCTTTACTTTTGAGACAAATATCTCGTCACTCCTCAAATAAAATAACTATTTTAGGGTTAAGGATATCATATTCGTTTCGTGACAAGCACTATTTTGTGTACAACTTGTGCACGAATGACTTATTTCATTTTCTCAACATGTTTCCACCATACCGGTATAATGGGCTCCGACCCAAATCCTCCAACTCCAACTCAAATCCCAGCTCCAACTCCATGTCAACTCCAAGTCGAATTCACCCCAGGCGGGCTATTGCACTCAAGGGTTTTGTTCGTGTTCAACGCCAGGAAGATCCGCTGTATTTTCAGAAGCTACACCGTCGGAATCGCCACTCCAATGTTGATCGCTCCTCTCAAATAACCCGCTTTGTGGATAGATGCTGCTGGTTACATTCGGATCGACTTGATCATTGCTAGTAGGATCGACGCTTTCAATTTTAACGTTTGGATCATTTCTTTTTTCTGCACGAATCTTACGAATCATTTTTTGGTGTCGATTAATCTCTTTCTTGTGATAAACAACCATTTTCCAGTGTTCTTGTTCGAGATTGGCTGGGTGTTCCTGAACCACCTTTTGTAGTTTGTAAATTCCCTCCATGGTTGGTTCGACTGTCGATTGGATGATTAGTATTAGTAGTATCAGTAGAGTAGATTATCTATTCGAAGATTAGGTCGTAGTAACACCTAACACGTTGGTATTTGTTTTCCTCGTCGGAAAGATAATGAAATAATCAATTATAATGATGAAGTACTAGCGAAAATAATGTATTACTAGTATCTACTAGTAATAACTCATGCAAAATAGCGTACTAGTTCGTTTTACGGGTACATGAAAGCCGGAATCAACTCGATCGCAATCAACAAAACAATTGTCCACGATTTCCATTTCGATAATCAACAACGCAATTGTCCACGATTTCCATTTCGATTAAGTACTAGTGAAAATAATGTACTACTAGTATCTACTAGTAATAACTCATGCAAAATAGCGTACTAGTTGGTTTTACGGGTACATGAAAGTCGGAATCAACTCGATCGCAATCAACAAAACAATTGTCCACGATTTCCATTTCGATAATCAACAACGCAATTGTCCACGATTTCCATTTCGATTCACATTTCCGTGCACCTTATGGAAGAACTGACGCGCCTGCCAACGAATGTTTGGAAGAACTGATGGGATTGACCCGTCCGGCGCTGTGTATTAACCCTCTTAAGGAGTTGACTGTACGTACTGTTCACTACTAAACATATTTTACGAGGAATGTTGCAATCATCACTTAGTAGTAATGCATTTACTTTACGGTCCATTTTTGCAATCGAAGTATGGTAGTAAGGAAATCTACCGTACAAGAACTCACATCACACACGAAATAATACGCTTATTTAATTTTTTCCTTTCAACGATTCATCTTTTCGACCTCCATCCTCTCGACCCATTCTACTGATATTTTCCTTCAAGCAATTCCGCAACATCATGCCTCCTGTTATCAAAACCCCTCTTCTATTCTACTGCCGTGGTTGCTGGTATAAGAAAGGAAAACAATCCAAGAGTTTTAAAGGATACAAATCTGGGTCAAAAGAGTGCAATACCTTGAAATATGTCTCGTACGGCCTAAGAAAACATCTCAACTACAATATTCAATGCTACAACTTATACAAAAGTGATGGTCTAATTAAACGCAAGATCTCTAACTTCTCCACCTCTGTCAAAGTGCAGCTTACCTTGCCGTCTGTTCAACATTCCCCGTCAGATTTTGGGATGACTATGACACAAAACGGTCCATCTGTTCCCCCTTCCCATCTCTCCCAGCACCACACCGTCACAAGTCAATCAGCCACGGGTCTTCATTCCGTTCTAAACCAACAGATTGTCCATGATGTCTTTTTACCGCCAATGGATCGGAACGCCATTGAATCTTACATGGCTGTTTCCGCTGTTCAAGATGAAGATGCATTCCCGCTGAATAATGATATTGACAATTCCGATGACGAGGACGACAATGACGGCGACGTAAATGAAAATAACGACATCAATTTTACCAACAACATAGATTGTGGAGACAACGAAGAAGATCCCACTAATCGTTCTGATGTTAACGTCGCTACTGCTCAGCAAGCCCCTCCACCACCATCTCTTCATGAAATCATTAATCTGAACGAAAGAGAGGATGCATTTCAAAGGCACACAAAACTACCGCCGCCCCATCATCTTCTTGCAGAATTGGAACTCATGAATTTAATGGCCCGACATAAATTGCCATTGAACACATTCAAATCAATTTTCCAGTGGGCAAAGAAAAGTCAAATGAGACCTGGTTTTGATTTTTGCGATGCCAAAATTAGATCTCGGAAAACAATTTTTGACAATCTCCAATCCAATCTTGGTCTCTCTGATATGAAATTTCATCCTCATATACTGAATTGGTTACCTGATAATAAGCCCACTCAGGTGTATGTCCGTTCTTTTAAGGATGCCATTTATTCTCTTCTTTCTGACCAGCAGCTAATGATAGAAGAAAACCTCTCCTTTCCCGACTATTCGACCCCTCTCTCTCCCGACAATAATCCTGAGTTGAATCCTCATTCTGTAATCTCAGAATTGCATCACGGCTCGTGGTGGAAATCTTCTTGGAAAGAAATTTGCAATCCCAATTCGCAAGAAATTCTTGTTCCTATTATATTTTACATGGACGGCATATCTTTGGATGCGCACGGACGACTTACGTTAACACCATTGAACATGACACTCGGTATTTTTAATGTGGAGACCCGTTCTCGACCTGAAGCATGGACAACTATTTACTTCCATCCCGACCCTGAATGGGAGTCAACCAGACACTCTCGTCCTGCCACTTCGAAGGAAAAAATTCAGAATCTTCACAATGGTTTGGAAGTAGCGTTTCGTTCCTTCAAAGCCGCGTGTAACGAAGACGGTGGTATCGAATGGAATTATCTTCCGTATGCAAATCAACAGTGGAAGGTAAAAATGAAATTTGCCATTGCCTATGTTATTGGCGACACAGAACTTCACGATAAATTGTGTGGAAAATATGGCTCCTTCAATAAGGGTGTCATGCGGATGTGCCGTCACTGCAACTGTTATTCTCCGAACATAAACATTCCTTCTGTTCAACCTGCAACAAAGAAGTGGTCACCTGTTGATTTTCATTGTTTTCCCGGCACAGATCTAAATGATATCAATAAGAACTTCAAAAACAACTCTCATCACAATATCAGGAATGTATTTCATGATTTATGCTTTGGTACGAATCAGAACAATATTCATTTTGCAACTCCCGGTGAATGTTTGCACATGCACCAGCTTGGTACTGCCAAACGGGCTGTCGAGTCAATTGAATTGTTGCTCCGCGGAAGTGTTCCATGTGTTTATGCCCCCAATTTGAATCACGGCGTGGCTGTTGCTAACAGTATTGGCCATTTAGCACAACGGTACGGTGGTTTGTTATCACGCCAGTCTGATAGAGATTTTCCTCGCACCAAATTTGGGACTCAGCTTTTATCAACCACAAAGAAAGAAGGGCATGATTTCTCTGGAATGCTTATTTCTCTTCTGATCGCTATTGTTTCCAAACATGGATCTGACATTATTGGTGACCATCGTTTTGTAAAGAAACAGATAGAGGTAATTCAGCTCATTCTATCAATGGAAGAATTTCTTAAACACGGTCGGATGAAATACGGTTCCTTAAAGAATCTCCCAAAATCAATTGTTCACTTTATCAATTGTATAAACTCAACTTGTCACAGGAAAGGGATGGGAACAAAACTAATCAAGAATCACCTGTACTTTCACCTACCAGATTATATCTCTTTATGGGGAAGCCCCGCAGGCTGGGATAGTGCTCCCAATGAATCTCACCACAAAACTGAGATTAAAGCTCCTTCCAAGAACACGCAATGTAATGCTGCATCACTAATCAATCAAACTGCCAATAGAAAGTCCGAGAAAATGATGCTAAGCCAGGCAACATATCACTTCAACTTGAATCCACCTGATCCTCCTCCAATTGAACGCCCTGATGGTGGCGGTTCTCATTTTCAAATATTGAGAACCGAAAATGGGGAATCAACAATGAAGTGGCTTCGTTCTACGAACAAAAGCAAACCATTTTTTCCTTCTGACATACTTGACTTTGTTTGTGATTCTGTGCTACCTTTATTGGAGAATCCTTTGCACATTTGTGGAGTTACAGAGCACAATCGTTTCGATGTTGCTTGTGGGTCTAATTTTATATTTCGGTCGCATCCTTCATATAGATCGGATAGTTCTCTGCTGAACTCCGTATGGATGGATTGGTGTTTGATGAAATTGGACTTTGATTTAAATAACAATCCCAAGCTCATACCGTGCCATCTGCTATGCTTTTTAACTGTACAGAATTTGAAGCAGCCATACAGTAGTATTGGTGGCTATCCAATTGATACAAACGGAATGTATGCTGTGGCTCGTCGGTTTCAAGATGTGCCTAAGAAAACAGCTTCTGAATTTGTCAAACGTGGGCGCCTGATGAATTCTCTCTACCTATTTCATGTCGACACTATCCATTCCGAGCTGGCAGTTGTTCCAGAGCAAGGAATTGATGGGTGCATAACCAATTGCGATTGGCTAGTGATATCGAATCGGATCTCATGGCTCGAATTGTTTGAAAGCAAAAATGCTGCTACACCACCGTCTTACGAATGTTTGTACAACGCATGCACACTACAGGACGACATACAGTTGGAACCATTTGAGATAGCATTGAATGATAACGAATCCAGTGATTCGCTATCCAGTTCAGAGAGCGAAAGCTCGGACTGCAGTTCCGATTGAGTAGCAAGGGTTAATGTAACGGCTAACTTTAAAGTATTGTTTAATATTACTATAGAGGGTTAGCTCTAAGCACAGTTTTGCGAGATACGTATGCACTCATAATATAACACCCTTCGAATTTTGGATTCGAACAGCTATGTAATACTAATGGGTTGAACAATAGAGTATCTCCCGACCTCAATGGAACTTTCACTCCATACGTGGGGAAGACAAAATAATAAATCACCTCGTCATCACTTACATGTTTTGGAGCAATAACCGTCAGCCTTGTATAGAACATATCGACATCGGTATGGCTTTTTGAGTGATAATCCTTTCCAATAGAAAAGGCCGTTACGTGATTGCCGATTGCATTCAGCGTTGTACGATTAACAACCTCATTCATCACAGTCGTTTCAAGGTTGACAAGTTTGGACATTGGAGTTAAACAAAGCTGCATTTCCTTCACAATGTGTAGGGCTTTTTGTTCAAGGTTGGCTTTTGTTGTCGAGTCCACATTGTTTTTGAAAACGTACACACCATTTCCCGATTTCAATCGATTTGGTCTCATCCCAATAATAGCATATCCACTGTTTACACTGTCACATTTGGTTCCTCGGCCTATTTTGGGTTTAGATTGAACAATCTGCCCAGCGAATGTTCTTGTGATTTCTATATTTTCGGGGGTACCCAAACGTTGTTTTGCGAATTGTCTGGAAGCTTTAGCAAAGATTCTCAATGATGGTTCTGATTCGGCGAACGCTAGAACAAACTTCTTGTCGGTACTATCCACTGTTTTGAAACTGTCAATAGACACAGCCTGTGCCAAAGAATATTTCTTCTCTCCAACTGTTGTCCGGCCCCAATTTGTAGCCATGAATTTTCCTTGAAACCCATTTTTGTGAACTGTTTTCAATGCTATTTCCTCGACATGTTTGAAAATTGCATTTGGATCTCGGCGCCGATTCCTGTCCCCTTCTGCTGTCTTGTTAGGTTTTATCTCCGACAAGTGTTTGTAAGTCTGGTGGATTGATGATGGTGCTGCGTTTTCGAGAAAATTTGAAGTCATTTTCTTTCTCTCAGTCTTCCCACGTTTCCTCTTTGATTTTTGCTTGATTGCTTTTGCTGGCAATTGCTTTGTTGTTTTGAATCCCATTGTTGTTGCCGGGACGAATTGTCGTTGGATGACGACAACAAGACGATTCAATGTTGGAGTGGAAGACCAATTGCCGTTGCCGTTGCCGGGACGAATTGCCGTTGGAGGAGGAGGACGACGAATCGATTTGCGGATGGAGTGGGAGATCAATTGTTGCTGTAGGAGGTGGAGGAGACGAATCCCTGTTGTTGTTGGATTAGGGGAGCGGATTCGCTGCTTGATGGAGGAGACGAATCGCCGTTGTTGTTGGAGTAGAAGACCAATAGCCGTTGCCGTTTGCTTTGGTGGACTGCCGGTGGTTGAGGAGGAGCGAGGTTGGTGGATCGCCGGTGGAGGAGAAGGAGCGATTCGATGCCTACAATTTGTTGCCGCCGATGAGAATGCCGGTGCGGATGCCGGTGCGGATGGAGTGGAGGACCAATCAATTGCCGTTGCTGATGCCGATACGTTTTGCAGATCGATTCGTTTTGCAGAGGAGCGTTTTCGCTGATTCGTTGCCGCTTGCCGGTGGAGGAGGAGGACGAGCGTTTCGCTGATTCGTTGCCGCTTGCCGTTGGAGGAGGAGGAGGAGCGTTTCGCTGATTCGTTGCCGCTTGCCGGTGGAGGAGGAGCGTTTCGCTGATTCGTTGCCGCTTGCCGGTGGAGGAGGAGGAGCGTTTCGCTGATTCGTTGCCGTGCACCGGTGGAGGAGGATCGATTTGATGCCGGATCGCCGGTGGTGGAGGAGGAGGACCAATTCGATGCCGACGATTCGTTGCCGTTAGCGTTGGTGGAGCGCCGGTGGATGAGGAAGAGCGCCGGTGGGGAGGAGCGATTCGATGCCAACGATTCGTTGCCGAGCACTGGTGGTGGAGGAGGAGGAGCGATTCGATGCCGACGATTCGTTGCCGTTAGCGTTGGTAGAGCGCCGGTGGAAAGGAGCGATTCGATGCCGACGATTCGTTGGTGGATTCCCGGTGGCTTTGCTGACAATCCTATTCAAATAGATAATTGAACAAAATGGGTGAGTATCTATTGATGTACTACATAGAGTAAATAATAACAACAGAATAATATAATGTACATGCCGATCGATTCATAACTATCACCAACAGGGAAAATTCCGCGCACCTACAGGGAAGAATCGACGGTTTGCGGTTTGATGATTCCCGGTGTCGGTTCAACAGTTGCCGGTTGCCGTTGCCGTTGCAGATTGATTGGTGTTGCGGATCGATTGGTGTTGAGGATCGATCTGTCTGTTGTAGCGCCGGTGGATGAGGAGGGATTTGGGTGGAGCGCCGGTGGAGGAGGGATTCGATGCCGGCGATTGGTGTTCCCGGTTGCTGGTTCAATTGGCGATCCGGTCCTATGAAAATAAGAAGATAAACAGAGAGGAAATACATAATCAGTAATGCCGGTGGAGTGGAAGACCAATCAATTGCCATTGCCGGTGCCAGTGCCTATTTCTCTCATTCTTACCTTTGCTTGTTGTTCCGACGTTCCGACAATCGTCCCGATGAAATTGTTGTTGCTGCTGCTGCCGTTGATTTGCAGCCTTCTTACCCTCTGTCACAAAAAACAGTACCAAGAGCCTGTTGATATAGAAGCAATGGATGCAGATTTATTGCTTTCAAGACGTATATGTTTGTGTGCACCCAAACAATATCTATCCAGCAAACCACCTCTTGTCCAATGCGAGCTAATTCTTTTTCCAGTACAAGGCTGTTATTTCAGACTAAAATATTCGAGCACGGATTACCTGCCTAATGCTGATCAACGATCAAGGGATCATTGAACAGGATTAAGTGGAATCCCACGTTCACAGACGGAGTGCCAATTACTAGCAACTCTATTCAAATAAGTCGGGTAAGATTATGGAGAAAAAGTGATTTTTTTTGTCGCGAGGTAGAAAATAAAATTACTGTGTGTTTGTGTGAGAGAGTTTTTTTTTTTTTTTTTCGCGTACGATTTTCTTTTTCCTTGTAGATCATGTAGAATTCTACATGATTTGGTACAAGTGTAGAATCCTACACGTTCTTAGTAGTACTAGTACGTACGAAAAATCTCATACGTACGTACGGTACCAAAAATCTGCTGTATGTGATCCGTTTGAATTTTTTGAACGTTCGAACGTTCGAATTTTTTGAAATGTGATCCGTTTGAATTTTTTGAACGGTCGAACGTTGGAATTTTTTTAACGTTCGAACGTTAGAATTAATTTGGAATTAGTACTGAATCTACATGCTAGCTAGTACTGTGCTGTATGTGATCCGTTTGAATTTTTTGAACGTTCGAACGTTCGAACGTTCGAATTCCAAATGTGATCCATTGGAATTTTCTTCTTAGTACTGAATCTACATGCTAGTACTGAATGTACGTGTTTTCCTACACATTTTCCCACTACAATGCTGGTACATGGTACAGGGGGGTAAACAACTTGCGAGAAGTCCACATATACGAACAAATAATTACTGAATTTGCGAACCGGATGTAACCCTAACCATATTGGGAACAACTTTGCCACACAGAATGCCAAAAATGATGTGGTTTGACTCTCCAAAGGGCAAGCATGAGGGTATTTTTGGTGCAATTGCAGGGCACAAACTAACTTATTGGATAGTAATGACTCCAAAAGTATCCGGTCCAAGCAATGAATACATTCATCATGACTCATCAAATGCATATTGGGAATAACTTTGTCACACAAAATGCCCAAAATGTTGTGGTTTGACTCTACAAATGGCAAACATGGGGGTATTTTTGGTGCAATTCCAGGGCACAAACTAACTTCTTATTGGGTAATGACTCAAAAAGTATCGGGTCCAAGCCATGAATACATTCATCATGACTCATCCAATGCATATTGGAAACAACTTTGTCACATAGAATGCCCAAAATGTTGTGGTTTGACTCTACAAATGGCAATCATGGGGGTATTTTGGGTGCAATTCCAGGGCAAAAACTAACTTATTCAGTAATGACTCAAAAAGTATCTGGTCCAAGCCATGAATACATTCATCATGACTCATCAAATGCATATTGAGAACAACTTTGTCACACAGAATGCCCAAAATGTTGTGGTTTGACTCTACAAATGGCAATCATGGGGGTATTTTTGGTGAAATTCCAGGGCACAAACTAACTTATTGGGTAATGACTCAAAAAGTATCGGGTCCAAGCCATGAATACATTCATCATGACTCATCCAATGCATATTGGAAACAACTTTGTTACATAGAATGCCCAAAATGTTGTGGTTTGACTCTACAAATGGCAAACACGGGGGTATTTTTGGGGCAATTCCAGGGCACAAACTAACTTATTCAGTAATGACTCAAAAAGTATCTTGTCCAAGCCATGAATACATTCATTATGACTCATCCAATACATATTGGGAACAACTTTGTCACATCGAATGCCCAAAATCGTTAGGTTTGACTCTCTAAATGGCAAACATGGGGGTATTTTTGGTGCAATTCCGGGGCACAAACTAACTTATTGGGTAATGACACAAAAAGTATCCGGTCCAAGCAAGGAATACATTCATCATGACTCATTAAATGCATATTGGGAACAACTTTGTCACATAGAATGCCCAAAATCTTAAGGTTCTTGACTCTACAAATGGCAATCATGGGGGTATTTTTGGTGCAATTCTAGGGCACAAACTAACTTATTGGATAATGACTCAAATAGTATCCGGTCCAAGCCATGAATACATTCATCATGACTCATCCAATGCATATTGGAAACAACTTTGTCACATAGAATGCCCAAAATCTTAAGGTTTCACTCTACAAATGGCAAACATGGGGGTATTTTTGGGGCAATTCCAGGGCACAAAGTAACTTATTGGGGAAGGACTCAAAAAGTATCTGGTCTAAGCCATGAATACATTCATCATGACTGATCAAATGCATATTGGGAACAACTTTGTCACACAGAATGCCCAAAATGTTGTGGTTTGACTCTCCAACTGGCAAACATGAGGGTATTTTGGGTGCAATTCCAGGGCACAAACTACCTTATTGGGTAATGACTAAAAAAGTATCTGGTCCAAGCAAAGAATACATTCCTCGTGACTCATCAAATGCATATTGGGAAAAACTTTGTCACACAGAATGCTGGAAATGTTGTGGTTTGACTCTACAAATGGCAATCATGGGGATATTTTGGTGCAAATCTAGGGCACAAACTAACTTATTGGGTAATGAGGACACAAAAAGTATCTGGTCCAAGCCATGAATACATTCATCATGACTCATCCAATGCATATTGGAAACAACTTTGTCACATAGAATGCCCAAAATCTTAAGGTTTCACTCTACAAATGGCAAACATGGGGGTATTTTTGGGGCAATTCCAGGGCACAAAGTAACTTATTGGGGAAGGACTCAAAAAGTATCTGGTCTAAGTCATGAATACATTCATCATGACTCATCAAATGCATATTGGGAACAACTTTGTCACACAGAATGCCCAAAATGTTGTGGTTTGACTCTCTAACTGGCAAACATGAGGGTATTTTTGGTGCAATTCCAGGGCACAAACTAACTTATTGGGTAATGACTCAAAAAGTATCTGGTCCAAGTGATGAATATATTCATCATGACTCATCAAATGCATATTGCAAACAACTTTGTCACACAGAATGGCCAAAATCTTAAGATTTGTCTCTACAAAAGGCAAACATGGGGGTATTTTTGGTGCAATTCTAGGGCACAAACTAACTTATTGGGTAATGACTCAAAAAATATCGGGACAAAGCCATGAATGCATTCATCATGACTCATCAAATGCATATTGGAAACAACTTTTTCACATAGAATGCCCAAAATCTTAAGGTTTGACTCTACAAATGGCAAACATGGGGGTATTTTTGGTGCAATTCCAGGGCACAAAGTAACTTATTGGGGAAGGACTCAAAAAGTATCTGGTCTAAGCCATGAATACATTCATCATGACTCATCAAATGCATATTGGGAACAACTTTGTCACACAGAATGCCCAAAATGTTGTGGTTTGACTCTCCAACTGGCAAACATGAGGGTATTTTGGGTGCAATTCCAGGGCACAAACTACCTTATTGGGTAATGACTAAAAAAGTATCCGGTCCAAGCAAAGAATACATTCCTCGTGACTCATCAAATGCATATTGGGAACAACTATGTCACACAGAATGCTGGAAATGTTGTGGTTTGACTCTAGAAATGGCAAACACGATGAGGGTATTTTTGGTGCAAATCTAGGGCACAAACTGAGTTATTGGGTAATGCCTCCAAAAGTATCCGGTCCAAACTATGAATACATTTATCAGGACTAATCAAATGCATATTGGGAACAACTTTGTCACTCAGAATGCCAGAAATGTTGTGGTTTGACTATCCATATGGCAAACATGAGGGTATTTTTGGTGCAATTCCAGGGCACAAGCAGTCACATTTGGTAATGACTACCAAAGTTATTGTACCAGGCCATGAATGCATAACACATGACTTACGAAATGCATGTTGGGAACAACTTTTAAATGCATATTGGGAACAACTTTGCCACACACAGTACAGACAATGTTGTGGTTTGTAGATACAAATGGCACACAAGACAGTACGGTATGTTAGGTGCAGTCTACGAGATTCTACATGTGACTAGAGGATTGAAATACATAACCTTAGTGTGATCAAAAGTTTCCCTTCTGAAAAAATTATGGCGCGGGAGGGGTGGCTGGCACAGGTACGTGATCTACTTCTACAAATATAACAGCGCGCCCAAAACCAGACAACACACAGAAGAAGTTAGGGAAAACAACATAGTACAGAACCCACGGAAAAACTCTACACACAAAACATCGTACACATACTACACAAAACACCGTACACACACACACACACACGACACACACAACACACACAACACACAACACCGTACACAACCCGACAAAATTATTAGTACACACACATAACCACACAAAAAGAAACACATGATTCTTGATCGGCACCGTATTCAGTAAATAAAATACAAAAAATATGAATGCTATCGGAAAGACACGACGAAGCAAAAAATCCGAGGGGAAGACCCTTCGAAACAACAAAACCATCCGGCCCGGTGATCATCAAAATACAGGGGACAACAACGGTAAGAAAAAAAGAGTGAAAACAAACACCGCAATTACTAACAAAGTGAGTAACAGTAATACCACAACTATGAACGCATCAAAGGGCAACAGTAAAAAAAATGGTACCGACAACACAATTTCTACTACTACAAACACGGAAGAACAAAACACCATCAACCAGAGTAACGAACCAGCGCTGAGCATTACCAACACAACCACCACTACAGTAACGAACCAACAGAAAGAAGGAACAAAAACCAATGTGGTAGAGAAAACATCTAAAGGAGAAAGCTACAATTTAGAGGATGTTGCGGAACTTGTCATGAAAAAAATCCAATATGACAAATTGGCAGAGGAACTGGCAAAACACTTACGGCAACAAGAGAGGGAACCACCTATAGGGATGGGAAAGGTAGTAATGGTACCTAAACAAACGGAGGCAACCATGCAGGGAGAGGGGACTGATAATGCCAGCAACACAAGAGAACGAGCAGTAAGTACAATTACAGACGAATATGGGCTTATAATAGACAACGATATGCTTAAGGCTTTGAGTGATATGACTGAAACAGTGGACAAGCAGCTAAGGGATTACGTCAAAAAACATTGGTACCACAACATGAAGTTCCCTATCAATGAAAAGGTAACGGCGCATGTAATACAAAAAGCTGTTGAAGCAAGTGCGATCATGAAGCCAAAAAATATTCCACTTGCGTCATTCTGTTCCTTTTACAGGAAACGAGTAGGGACAGTACTGACCGCATTGAGGCACAACTCACAAACATTAGCGAGAAAAAACTGGATAGGTAAATACAGGTGGGAGAATTGGTTGTTGAAATTAGGAATTTTGGAATCTATTTTTGGTCCGACAACACTAACATGCTGCCCGTTGATACTGATGATACTTCCGTACAGACGATTACAGAAAAGGTCGAGTCCCTATCACATTCCCTGGTACTGTGGCAGTTATTGAAGGCACAGAATATGAGGACACAGGTATTTTAAACCCTAAATACAGAACATACAAAGACGCGGAAGATGAAGATTTTTATTATTTTGTTACAAGAATCATGTCGGCAATCAATCCGACAAATTCCAATTTCAAACAACGGAAGGAGAGGCACTTGCTGAGTGATATATTTACTATAGCAGATGAAGCATTTGCATTGGTACTGATCTACAATGAGCATCATGTATGGGTGAACCAGCAGCGGCGAAAGGGTGATGCCACAATTCCGCGACAAAAAAAAAAATTCTGCGATTCTGACAGTGGAAGCAGAAATGGATGGATGGATGAAGGACGTGAGTTGTTCAGTGACTTGTGCGACAAAATTGGCGAGATGCGAAAACACCCAGAAACAGGAAGGAAATTGGAAGAAATGATGAGGGACAGATTTAGGAACGAAAGTTCAACAGATTACACCAACAATAAGCATGGCGATGCAAATATTACTAGTAGCAGCTCCACTAATTGTAGTGGACCAAAAAAGAAAAAGAAAAGAAACATCTATATTGATCCGGCAATAACAGCATCGATGAATGAAAGTTTATCTATTGGTGAACTAATGTAGAAAATAACAGTACATACATAATACAAACCTACTAATAATCTTGAGCTTAATTTTGAGAATCATAGAAATAATGGAGGATTCGTAATACGTTGCAATAGGAATAAATAAAGCATAATAGAATCTACATTTTAAAAAGGGAATATTGTAGTCGAGAAATAGAATTCACAATTAGGAGAGCAGAATTGAATTGTTGTTTGGTAGATTAATGTTTTGGAATTAATACTGACTCAAGATTTCTTTTTTATTCATGAATACAAGTAAGTGTTGTTCGTACAGAATAATAAGACTGAAATCAATTTTTTTTATTCGAGAGTAGAGTAATGTGCATCACGCGCACAGAATTGTTTTTTGTATTATTTTAAGGCAATAACTGGGGGTGGGAATTTCAGGGTGTCCAGAAATATTGCCGTGTTAAAATCACGCACAAAATTTGTGCGCGAAAAGTAAATTCGAACCCCGCGAAACAGTTCTCGGACGCAGTGCAAATCTTGCCAATCCCTGATCAAAATATAACTCATACATCAACCCAAAAACTCACCAAATTTGAAGACAGTGCAAATCCTACCAATCCCCGACCAAACTATAACTCAGTCACCAACCCAAAAACCCACCAGATTTGAAGACAGTGCAAATCTTGCCAATCCCCGACCAAACTATAACTCAGTCATCAACACAAAAAAACCCACCAGATTTGAAGACAGTGCAAATCCTGCCAATCCCCAACCAAACTATAACTCAGTCATCAACCCAAAAACCCACCAGTCTTGAAGACAGTGCAAATCATGCCAATCCCCGACCAAACTATAACTCAGTCATCAACCCAAAAACTCACAAGATTTGAAGACAGTGCAAATCCTGCCCATTCCCAACCTAAAATTAACTCAATCATCAACCAAAAAACCCACCAAACTTGAAGACAGTGCAAATCCTGCCAATCCCCGACCAAAATATAACTCAGTTTCAAAAGATTTGTTCTTAGATCCAGTACATACTCATACTACATACCATGCTTGAGTCATACTTCACTTTTGAGGGGGTGAATGTTAAGGAAACTTTTTTTAAAATATTAGTCCCCCCCCCCCCCCCCCCCCCCCGCCCCCCAATCCAGTACACACTCATACTGTAGTTAGCTACCTTCATACTTATTTTACCAATCAATCTATACTACCAATCAAGTGACGTCATTCGCGCGAGATTTTCCTTTAAAATGCGCAGTTGAAAACTAGTACAAGCAAGCAAGCTACATACGTTCATACCGATCTTACCAAGTGATCTATACTACGAATCAAGTGAAGCTTGGTATTCCCAGGCGACATTTTGTTGTTGAAAATGCTTACACAATTTACACGAATTTTGCTAGCGAGAGCCCCCCTGCCAATCGTTTGAATCGATAGATAGCTCAAACGTCGACAACAATGCATGTAGATGGGCGCTGGTACCTGTAGAACCTTCTAACTCCCTCTGGAAGCAAAGTTATGGCAGTAGCAAGATTGGTCTCCCCATGTAACCTTTTTGGTGTTGAAAATTCTTAGTACCCAAATGCACTAATTAGGTGGTGACAGACAAACTATGACAGATAACTCACTTCTGTTTCTTTCATGATTCATCTCATCCATAACAGGAACAATATTCATGGTTCAATCACACAAAATATCTGATTTTCTATTTTTTAATTGCAAATTAGTGTGTATTTTTTCTCCAAATCCAGTACCCCAATGCACTGATTAGGTGGTGACACACAAACTATGACAGATAACTCACTTCTGTTTCTTTCATGATTCATCTCATCCACAACAGGAACAATATTCATGGTTCAATCACACAAAATATCTGAATTTCTACTTTTTAATTGCAAATTAGTGTGTATTTTTTCTCCAAATCCAGTACCCCAATGCACTAATTAGGTGGTGACACACAAACTATGACAGATAACTCACTTCTGTTTCTTTCATGATTCATCTCATCCATAACAGGAACAATATTCATGGTTCAATCACACAAAATATCTGATTTTCTATTTTTTAATTGCAAATTAGTGTGTATTTTTTCTCCAAATCCAGTACTCCAATGCACTAATTAGGTGGTGACAGACAAACTATGACAGATAACTCACTTCTGTTTCTTTCATGATTCATCTCATCCATAACAGGAACAATATTCATGGTTCAATCACACAAAATATCTGAATTTCTATTTTTTAATTGCAAATTAGTGTGTATTTTTCCTCCAAATCCAGTACCCCAATGCACTAATTAGGTGGTGACACACAAACTATGACAGATAATTCACTTCTGTTTCTTTCATGATTCATCTCATCCATAACAGGAACAATATTCATGGTTCAATCACACAAAATATCTGATTTTCTATTTGTTAATTGCAAATTAGTGTGTATTTTTTCTCCAAATCCAGTACCCCAATGCACTAATTAGGTGGTGACACACAAACTATGACAGATAACTCACTTCTGTTTCTTTCATGATTCATCTCATCCATAACAGGAACAATATTCATGGTTCAATCACACAAAATATCTGATTTTCTATTTTTTAATTGCAAATTAGTGTGTATTTTTCCTCCAAATCCAGTTCCTCAATGCACTAATTAGGTGGTGACAGACAAACTATGACAGATAACTCACTTCTGTTTCTTTCATGATTCATCTCATCCATAACAGGAACAATATTCATGGTTCAATCACACAAAATATCTGAATTTCTATTTGTTAATTGCAAATTAGTGTGTACTGTCTATGTGGTACTTGCATTACTACTGGTAGTAGTACCGTACCTGTAGTAGTACTTGTACTGCTTGGCATGTACTTGATGGTCTGTCCTTTTTCCGTTTTTATGGTCTGTGCTTTTTCCGTTTTTATGGTCTGTCCTTTTTCCGTTTTTATGGTCTGTCCTTTTTCCTTTTTTATGGTCTGTCCTTTTTCCGTTTTTTGGTCCGTCCTTTACCCCTATTTTTGTTTTTATTGTCTGTCCCTTATCCGCGGCTGGCATGCGCGCGCGTGCGCGCGCAACAATTTCGATCGAACTCTCTCATTTGTTCGATTGAATTTGTCCGACTCATTCATGTACAAATTGTACCAAATCTAAAAAGTCCGATTGTATTTCTCTCACCAACTTTCTCATCTGACGATGGGCCGATGATGATGACGATGAGAATTGTATGATTTTTATCTGTATTCAGGTTAAATTTTATGGTTACTTGCAACCAAAAAAATGAGAGTTTGCTACCATAAAAATGAGCGCGCGCCACTAGATATTACTATTGCTTTTAGAAGAAGCATCTCATTTCCGTAAATAATTATTTGGGTACTGTTTTTAATGATTTTTAGTCGTAGCGTTTGTACCAAGTCTACTTGTTAAAAACAGATTTTTTTAATATTTCTACGTATTTTCCCCCCCCCAAACCCCCCCCACATAAACTCCGTCTACAAGGTTACGTTGTCAACTCTTAGGATTAGGGTTAGTGTTTAACGTTCAACTAACAACTCCACCAATTTGGATGGGACGATTCTAGAAGAGTGGTAGCGCGTCCAGATATTGCCGAACACGTAAACGAAGAAATGCCACCGTACCAAACAGTCTACTGGTACAAACAGAGAAATAGTTTTAGCGTTTTCCGTATTTCAATAGTTGGTCCACGTGTCCCAGTAAATAGGACTAGATCCAATCATAACTTCGCGAAAAGAACGAGAGGCAGAACTTACACTTCCTGTCCGCGGGATCAACAATACCTACTGGTACGAGCACTACCGTACCGATACTTCCTAATTAGGTAGGTACTGTAAGAGCATTTAATCGATATGTACCGTACAGATACTCGTAAGTGCATACAAGTACCGTACCACCCACAACTCGATGTGAAACGAGTGCACGCCGATCAACGCCACAGAAGTATCCCGAAGTCGCATTGTATTCCGTTCAAGTTCGCAGATTAATTATTATCTCGCGCATCAGAATTGAACAACTAACTCGTATCATACGTCGTCGTTAGAAGGAAGCACTTCACCCACTTTGAAAGCAATGATCAGATCTCTAAGTTCCGGTAGGTTGAAGAAACGGGGCGAAAGTCCCGGAAGGCTGTCGAAACGGGGCGAAAGTCCCGGAAGGCTGTCGAAACGACCCGAGAACTCGAAGGGCAGCAGGCTGACGAGGAAACCCGAGAGCTCGAGCAACGTAACGAACAAGCTCGAAACGTTGACTATCGGACCGAAGACCTCCGCGAGCCAGAGAAGCACGACGCAACGACCCGAGAGCACGTCGAGCGTCGAACCGAAGGCATCCGCGAGCCAGAGAAGCATGACGAAACGACCCGAAAGCCCCGGAAGGCTCAGATCCCGAACCGAGAGATCCGGCAGGGAGGCGAAGCGAACCGAGAATCCCGGCAAGCCAAAGAAACGAGGCGAGAGCCCCGGACGATTGCGAAACGGGAGAATGAGAAAGCGTGGCGAGAGCCCAGGGCGATTGAAGAAGCGAGGTGAGAGTCCCGGGAGGCTTTCGAGGAAAACAAGGCCGGCGCGACGACCAGAATCCGCGGCCGACAACGAAAACGGCTCTGAGGAATTCGATGAAGGGGCAGAGAGGAAGCTCCGATCATCCTGATTGGTTGGAGGCGCAGAAAAATCGAGTGTTTAACGTCCGTCCATGCTCAGGAGGTTCCATAGAGCACGCATCGGAGAAGGCTAATAAACTGAGCCAGTTTGAAGGGCTCTAAATCATCGGTTGCGTTAAAGACATTGAACTGCATAATTTCGCCTGTCCCCGGTGTTGGCACCGTAAAGAAACCGTAGGGTTGTCGTGTTCGCGTGGCTATTCAGCGCACAACGGTCGTGCTTAGACTGTTGGTGGTCCACATCGTCCTTTGCATCAGTAAGGGGTTGTTGCTTTTGTACCAATTTCATGGACAGCAAAAACACAATCCTACTTTTGATCGTCCGGATCAATCTCTTAATTTTCATCCTGGCGACATATTCGGTCCTCCTGGTTCGGATGTTGAACTGCTTCCTGTTGCTGTCGCTGCCAGTGAAGTGCATTAGTGAGCAGAATTTCCTCTCGGATATACCGAATTGCATCATCATCTTGGCAACAAGTTTCATTCCGGCATTGCCGAATCGCTTGCTGATATTCTTGTTCCACCTTAAGATTGATCTCTTCATCAGAATTTGGTGGTAGATAGCGCATTTTTGGGAACGTACAAATAATCCAGTCAGGAATACGTTCGCGGTCGATTCCATGGAGAGAAAGGAGTTGATCCCAGCCAGGATCCGCCGGATTGCCCTTTGAATTAGTTTCACGATCGGGATCTGAATCCGAATCATAAAACAGCCACAAATCGTTACTATCCTCTGCGCTTGGTGTGGCAGATATGTTCGAATCGACTGGATTGGTTGGAGTAATCTTGTTGATACTCAAATTCTATGTACAGGCTAGCACGTGATGATACAGTCGCTTGGACAATACTGTTTCTGAGACTAGATGATCAATCATATAAAATTTCCACTAGATTTAATTTTCAAAGTTATGAGACGATAATATCTATCATCCACTCATGTGTATCACGTTGATGTGTTTCTGACACCTTCCTGACAACTTATTGATATTTTTGTTGTTACTCTAAAAATCGACCAAAGGTATATGATGTTAAAATTTAAAGAGATGTGAGCTCAGAGAGAGGCTCTTATTTTTACTATGTATTTTCACTGTATCGGGGCTCTCTGCTGTATTTTGTTTGGTAGAGATCTTCCCCGGTTATCTGTTACTGTTATCTTCATCGTACCGATACTGCTGTTACTGTTGCTGTATGAGCGTCGTGTCGGTCTTTTACGAGGTTAAGTATTTCTTATCCGGTGGGGCGTATGCTTGTTCGTAGAGTGGGTAGATAAATGAGGCCCATCCGGAATCGGTATTGATTTTCTTGATTGCAATAAGTAATTTCCTCACGGGATGTCAAGTATATTCTTCTGAATCTACTTATGGATTCCAAATGTTTACTTACTGTTCAGGTCTTTGGATATTTCTTGTTTCTAACCGATTATCCTCTTTTGTTTGTAGCCTTAGGTGATATCGTTTTTACCACTTAAGGATTCCAAGTAGTGGAGGTGCGTTTGATTCTAGTGCTTGATCATCGTAGTATTCGTATCTCGTATTCCGCACCTGGGTCGTCGTTTTATTTGTTTTGTCGGCTTTTCCAATCGAATTTGATGCCGACAAAGTCTGTATTTTTCGCCGGCAACACACCCCTTGATCCAACATGTTCACCTGATGTTGGATTACTGTCGGGGTATAGTTAACCTTGGTCGAATTGTTTGATGGCTTCTATCAATAGCCGGATTACATCATTCTATCGCTTTGAATGACTGCTGGATCTCATTTTTCAATCGCGTCTGAATGGAATCATATCGACGCTTGACCGATTGATAGATCGAACGTTCGGATCGAATCGTAACGTGCAAGCGATTTAACTTGGGTAGTGTCCCATGATAAATCTTGCGTGTCGGGCGTGCAAGATCCATCCCAATGGTTTGGTTAGATCATCAGCAGGGTTGATGACTCCAGGAATATGAATCATCTTGATTTCACCATTTTCTTTCCAAGCTTGAATTGCGAAGAACCTGATCTCAATATGCCTGGTTCTTTCAGTTGGCTTCTGGGCATTGATGATTTCAATTGCTGATGCATTGTCTTCATAGATAGGGGTTGGACCAACTTGAACAAATCCTAATTCCTTGAGTATGGACCTGAGGTACCTGGCTGTTTTGGCTGCTGTTACTGCAGCGATGAATTCTGCTTCTGTAGAACTCTGAGCAGTAAGTGACTGAGCTTTGGATCTGTAAACAATTGCTCCACCAGCATAAGTGAAAACATATCCTGTGGTGGACCTGCAATGTTTTGGATCATTCCATATGCCGCATCAACAAAACATATCAGTTTGGCTTGCTTGATGTCTTCAGGGAATTTTAGGAGTGATGCGTCTTGGACTACATCGTCGTATGGTTTTCCTGGTGGTAGAGATGGATCGGCATTTGGTCTGTAGAATCTAATACCCCAAGATATGTTGTTCTGAGATAGCAGGCTATATTCTTCAAACTGGAATAGTGGAAAGCAGTGGGGTTGGAACTGTATTTTGACATCAGGGTCACTGCATAGCCAATGTCTGGCCGGCAGCTCACATATGCAAACATCATTTCACCTAAGAGTGTCCTATATGAGAAGCCCGATGTGGATTGTAATTCCGCATGTTCCTTGGTGCATTCTAATGGTCCATCAGTATGTGATTGAAGCTGACTCAGCACTTCAGTTGATAAAGGTGCTGATGGCTTAGAATGAGGTTTCATCTTGGAATCAGCTTCCCAACCATGGGACGTCATAATCCTGTCAATGTAATTTGCACAGGACAGTTCAATGTAGTCAGCTGTCTGTTTGACATCAATTCCATTGAAGTCCTCAAGCAATCCCAATTTTGTCAAGGGGATCACGTCTTCCTTAGGTAGCTTGAGCTTTGCACCTATGATGTCATAGATCTTGTCGGATATGGGTTCTGATGTGCAAGCTAGTGCAAAATCATCAACTTGTCTTAACATGTAGACTGTTTCACCTTCAAAGACTGTCGTGTAGATTGTTCTGTCATGAGTGGTAGTCTTGAAGTTGAGATCAGGACCTTTCAAGATCTTGTTGATGTGCGTCTCCCATAGTCTACCTGATTCTGGGTGGCCCTGAAGTGCTCAAAGAACCGGGAGCACCATCCTTCTGTCGATGTCTTTGCCGTGTTTGTGTCTGTACCAGTCTGCATATGCATCATCTACAGTCATGAAGGTTGGAATTTCAGGTCCAGGACTGTGTCCGAAAGCATCTTGGGCATCTGCTCCGTAGACTTTGAGATTGAGGCTTGCTGCGATGGCAAAGAACTATCTTTGGATAGGATGTTCAACACATGAAGAGTTTGACATGGCAACAGCATGCAGGGTTGGAGCTGCATATTTGCTTCCATTACAGCACTGTCTTGCTCGTCTGACACCATTCCTCTTGACACTGTATTGCCAATGGGGTCTGAGAATAATGGCTTCTGGATCCTTAGGATATGGAATTGGTGATCCAAACATTTCTAAGTCTTCAAACTGATCAAGTTGTTTTCGTTCCCCAGCTTCCCATTCAGCCCATGTGGATAAGGACTTGAGATTCCTTCGAGTAAAGTGTTCGAGTGCTTGTTCTTCAGGTGTAGTTGCTTTGGAATTGATAGCCTTGATTAAGAGTTCAATTTCTTCATTTGGTAGTGAATCTGCGTCTAGGGGTAATGCATGATTTCCTGGTTTATGAAGCTTGGTGATGGCTCTGAGCAAAGCAATGTCAATAGTGGGAATGACAACCTCCATGTCATCTTCGGTTGGTGCTAGGTGTTTTTGGATGGTGGCATGGAGTGTTTCAGTGCTATTGACCTGGTTGATCCTGGATTGGATGATATTCTTGTATTTGTTGCCAATTTGCTTGATAGTCTTGATGGAGGAAATCTGGTCCAAAAAAGGTGGATCTTCTTCGTCAGTGGGTTCCTTCCAAGACATATTTGGAGCAAATAGTCCATATTCATTCGAGTGGGTCCTGGCTTCTTTCATAGACAATTTGGCTTCAAGTGCAAAGGTAATGGGTGTATCTATTGAATCCCTCACCCCTCGAGCGTGGGATTTATGCAAGGCTGTGGTAACATCAGCAGCAGAAAACACACGGTTGTGATTGATAGATACAATATAAGCGCCTCTTAACTTGTAGAGGGATTTCTTATGGGAGGAGAAAAGCTTGGAGGCAGGACTTTTGGGAAGGCTATCGTTGACGTAGGCTCTGCCAAGTAGTGAATCATTGGCATATCTGAGACCAAATGCTTGATCAGCACAAGAGCTGGAAACAGTGGGTCAGAGGTTGGTGAGATCTGCAAAGGGTGAGATGGAGAATTGAAAATCACGGGACGACACCTCATTTGGCTCCGGTGGGAGAGGAATGTTGTCATTGGTCCTGAGCAGGTGCTTGACATTAGTAGGGAGGTCTGCAAGGGGTAAGTCATTCATGCCTTCATCAACCCTAACATGAGTGGCTATCTTGACTCTGTGCGTTTCAGTATCATACCACAGGATGTTTCGAGTAGTGTAGGGTACAAAACCTAGAAATATGCCTTTTCTTGCGTTGGGTTTGAGCTTGATTGATCTCTTGCCTGGAGGCCGAACCCAAACTCTGCAACCAAAAGTTCGGAAATCAGCAAGATTTTCCTTATGGTCAGTTGCCAATTCCAATGGTGAATGTGGCTGGTTGCCTTCAGGGAAGGCATTTGACAACCTCAGGGCATGATAGAAAGCAAAAGGCCAGAACTTGATGGGCAAATTTGCACCACTGAGCATGGTTCGCATTGAATTAGCCAAAGTTTGATGTGCTCTTTCAACTGTACCATTCTGGTGAGAAGCATCAGCCCCAGTTGGAAAAATGGAGTATCCAAAAGCAGAGAAGAGGTTTCTGATGTCAGGGTTGTGATAGAGTTCTCCACCTTGATCAACTGAAACATACTTGTTTTGCACAAGTTGGGTTGTGCTGGGAGAAGAAATGTTCCAGCCGATGAAGTGGTGCTGCTTTGGAGATTCGGGTATCACCATATTTCATACCGGTGTAGTGGTCTGTGATGAGAATCAAAGCTGTCTCACCATGTATGCCTTCATAATCAGACTTTCGTTTGCTGTTGGAGGATCTGGCGCCGGCCAAGGCAAAGTCAATAGACAAACCCTGAAAGGGTTGTGTAGCTTTTCTTGTGGAATGTGAGCCTGCAGGTGTCTTCGTTTGTTTACATTGAATGCAAGTTGGACATTGATCGAGAATACTTGTTTGCCGCTTGAACTTTGGTACTCCAAGGATGTGTTTATGAGCTTGATATACGAAGTCATCGCATGGGTGTCCTAATCTTTGGTGCCAAAGAAGTTTCGAAGTCTTGGCTTTGATGGCTTGAATGGGGATATGCTTGTCCACAATCTTGGTGAAAAACAATTTTGCATCAAACTTTGGCATGTCACTGGTATCAGACTGAGCTTGAGCCGCTTCTGTGCATTTTTGCAGTGTGACAAGATTCGTGTATACATCATACCTGTAGTTGCTAATGGCTTCTGTGGAGGCCAGTTCACAAGCTTCCTTGAACTGCATGTCAGTCGCTAAGGCATAGGCTGAGGATGTTGCACAATTGGCGTATGGGGACGCAAGATCAATGTCTGGAATCAGTATTGGATATGTGTAGCATTGACCATCAATGATACTTCCATGTAGGACAATACTTTTGGCAGTGTTCTGCTTGTGATGACAAATAATGGTGAGGATTCCATTTTGTTGAACAGATGAGTCATGTTTGTCATTGAAGACTTTGTGAATAGACTGTCCACTGAACTGATGTCTCACGCGAGATGTCATTCCACAAAGATCATTCTCACTCAGCAATGTTGTTGACAGTGAGGGAGAAAAGAAGAAGAAGACTCTAATATATCCTACGTGATTGGGGGCTGGTATGTGCACATAGCCTGATCCTTCAGGAATACAGGTGGCTGCCTTTCCTCCAATCGCTGCGGTGACCCTGACCGGACATTTTCTCAGCTTGGTGTAAGGTCTGTATATTAAATTCCTTTCGTGTCTAGGTTGGTAGAGGTACGAGATCGAAAATAATGAGACCTCAAACTTACCGGGCTCATTCTTACGATCGAGTTCAATACTTAAACTGGAAGAGAAGAATCAATCGTCACTCTGATTTGATACTTAGTACTCAAAGAAAGTATGCACACTAGAGGTTCGCACATGCAATCTCTTGTTAAGTGTGCTGTTTTCAAGAAAAGACAGCAGAGGTTCGAAGCGCTGCTCACGAACTTGTTTATCTGCTGAAATACGTGTTGTATTAGCGGCAACACGATATTTTTCCCCGTAACACGGTACTTTACCGTATATTTGTAACAAAGTGCTGTATTAGCGGCAGCACGAGCGCTATCTTGCTCTCCAGCAAGCTGAAGCGCATACTTTTAGATTATTTGATTATTCAACCTTAAACCTTGCACCGGACGTTCTTGCGTCCTACTGTAGAACTACAAGCCCAAGATCTAACTGATTGCGTCGGTTGCCGATAATCAGAATAGATCTGGTTGGATTAGCATTCAACCGTAGTGGATATCAGAGAAATATTAGACCACAACAGACCGGCACCTCAACCGGCCTGCAGCTACAGCTCCTGTTGTTCTTCTTTGCCTTTGGATTGAATCAGCTCAACAGCCAGTTTCAAAAGGAAATTAACAGATTAACAGTCGCAAGCTTGTTGAAGCTTGCAAAAGAAGAAGACGACGACAGTAGAAGAACTCGACGCCGACGACGACAGTAGAAGAACTCAACGCCGACGACAACCCGACAGAAGATCATCAATTGACTCGACTACGGACGACGATTGATAGTTCTCTGATCCGATTACACCATAAACCACCGACTGCAATTACCAATTGATAATTGCCTTACCCCATACACAACAACGTCATTTACGTTCGAGAGGCGAAACAATTGAGAGCCAACACCAACCAACGACGATACGAATTAATCGATTTTTTTTCGTAATCGAATCTTCGTTGTTTTCCAACACATCTCTATTGCCAACACAGCGATACAAGAAACAATCCATCTGCGGATCATCGAACGATCAACTACGGACGACGATTGATAGTTCTCTGATTTGCAACAACGTACATGTCTAACGTCCCCATTGCCGGTCGAACCCGTAGCAGGTCCACAGGATTCCAAACACTCCAACCCGGAAGTGCTGCAACCACGTCCCTCCTGCCCACAACTGACATGGCACCCGATCAACAGAATAATCCAACCCAAGATGATGAGGAGGACACGTCTATCACAGACCTTTTCCCATCATTTGATCAAGCGCTAGCCACTTTCTTGCACGACTCCTTGGACGTCCCAAAGGAGTCCCGCAGCACCTTGTGTGAGGCGCTCATTGATAGTCAGTACAAAACATGGTTGGATTTCCTATACATCGAGAACATTGGTGATCTAGCATACCTTGAGAGGGGAACAAGAACACCACTCTCCCGACATGTACAGCTGAACCTACAACGAGTCATCGATTTTGGACAACATCTTACCTCACAAGGATTAGACTGGGAAGATCGAACCCACTACTCCAAAGACGCCTTCAAGGGTTACTGCAGAGGAATTGTCAAGGCCAGAAGAGAATCTGCGGCTGATGTTGGAACAGTGGCCCACGTCGGCACATCCCAACGACAACAAGAAAGATCCTCCAAACCCATCGAACAGCTGAGATATGAATCATGGACTAAGAAAGCAAGGGATGAAACCACATTTCCAACCCTTCAAAATGATGCAACGTTCGAGCGGTGGCTTGTCAAATTCAAGGCCAAGCTGGAAACATCTGACATAGACACTCGCACCTTCCTTGATCCTAGTTGGCCTGATGTACCACTCATCGGGTATGAGAAGGCCCTCCATGACAAGCAGTGTGCATTCTTCTGGACTCTTGTTCTACATGCTCTCCAGAGTGACCTCTCCTACTCCTGTGTGCTCAGCCATACCACCTCGAGAGACGGCAGACAAGCTTTCTTTGACTTCGTTGCACTGCATGACAGGTCCAAATCCAAAGTATATGATACCTCCATTGTGATGCAGCATCTATTGGACATTGACTTAAGGGTATGGAAGGACACCAAAGTCAAGTTTATCACCCAGTGGTTTGCCCAGCTAGAACACCTCAACACGCTACGAGATCCGCAACGGCCACTTGACTTTGACACTGTCAAAACACATCTCTGCAAGGCCTGTAGTAGCAGCTTCCAGCTCAGCGAACAATTCTGCAAAGTTGAGGATCCCCCTGCAGCCCAGGATATGATTAAGTTCAGACAGCATGAAGCTGTCGCCATCAGCGAATTGAAAAATATCCTCCTCCTTGAAGCCACCAGACTGGATTCCCAAGCTTCCCTGTCCCAACCTCGAAGTCGGATGTCTGTCAAAGCCAACACCCATGATTTCTCTTCTGTGACGCAGTCCACATATTCTGGCATAACTGATGACTCGGCATCATATTTACCTCCTATTGATTTTGATGGCGACTATCAGGACTACGCTGTTTACAAGGCTGGCAGGACCCCAGACCCAACCACAAGACTACCATCTGCAGTTTGGAAAACTCTCTCAAAACAAGGTATGAAGCATTGGCTTGGTTTTACCGCTGATGACAAGAAGCGACTAGTTGCTTGCCTCCGGCCTGAGCTCCTTGATGCTGCATTACCACCGGACCCCAATTCCAGCAAGCCTATCACACGTCGGGCTTATGAGCATCATACTGATGAGCAGGTCCCCTCACCCACTACTGAGCAAGTCCTATCGCCTGCTGACGAGAGCTCCGCCAGATCTGCATTCCATGCATCACTTGGTGTATACAAATCATCTTCCCAATCAGACACCAGGCCTCTCAGGTCTTCTGTTTCTCCTGCACACCCAGCCCGATTCCTTGCAGACAACCCTAATATACTTTACAAGAAAGAAGGCAATGTCTATATCCCTGTTGAACAAACCTCTAGATCAGTGAACTTTCACTATTGGGCACCGATGGAATGTGAATCTCCTGTTTCATCAACAAACCCCATCGCTACTTATCACTCAAGCAAAACTGCTGTATCCACACCTGGTTCTGCTATGGTTGACAGAGGTGCAAATGGATGTATCATCGGAAATGACGCATGTCTCATCTCTAAAGATATTCCCCCAAGATATGTCAACGTAACCGGTATAAACAATCACCAAATCCAAAACATCCCTATTGCAACATGCGGCGCCTACTCTGTCTCCAACAGAGGTCCTGTCATTATCATCTTTCATGAGAGTGCATACACCGGACACCACCCATCTATCCTGTCTTCCCCCCAGATGGAAGCATACCACTCAATCGTGGATGATTCCTCTATCAAGACAGGCGGCTCCCAAGTCATTACCACTACTGATGGTCATGTCTTTCCACTCAGTATATGCCATGGCTTACCTTATCTTGCTATGCGCAAGTATACCAGTGCAGAATTCGATAGTCTTCCCCACGTCATAATGACAAGTGATCAGCATTGGAACCCATCTGTACTGGATAACGCGTATACCCCACAGGATGATACATTCATTCAGAAATACCCGCCTGTTTCCACATCACTTCCATATCAAGCTTATGATGAATTTGGCGCACTTAGGGATATCAACATTGGCACCTCCTCCACCGTCACCTCATTCTTGTCCAACAGCACTACCTCCTCCCTACAGGCCTTGGATGTTTCTGATACTTCATTTTGGCTTAGCCCCACTGATTACATTCATCAAGACATCCTTAGTAGGTGCTCTAATCAATCTCCTTCCACCTTTATCACTGCTGCAGCCCATGTTCAATCGCCCACCGATATTGATTACCTGTCCCTGAAACCCTTCTTTGGATGGATCTCCCTTGACCGTATCAAGGCCACTTTCAACAATTCCACACAGTATGGCTCATTGTCTCTGAGTCCCGATGGTAACATCTTCAAAAGGTTCCAATCACCACAGCCTGCCATGAATGTCAGGCCTTTCAATGATGATGTCCTCTCTGATGTCATCTATTCAGACACCCCTGCTATCAATGGTGGTTCCAAGATTGCTCAAGTTTTCTTTGGTCGCAAATCTCATATCATCCATGTTGAAGAAATGAGGACTACTGCTGATTTTCTTCCTTGTCTCCAAAGTTTTGTTCGACAATGGGGTAGACCACTCAGATTGCTCTGTGATCATGGATCTTATCAGTCCAGCAAATCTGTTCTTGAATACCTCAAGATGATGTGGATTGGCTTATGGCAAAGTGAACCATACCATCAACACCAAAATCTTTTTGAACGGCGATACCAGACCTTCAAACGCATTGTCAATAGAATCATGGATCGCACGGGCACTCCACCACACCTCTGGCTTCTTTGCATGCGATATGTTGGCCGCCTCATGAATCATTTGTCTGATCCCACTCTCTCTGACAAACAGCCTTTCTTTATTGCTACTGGTACCATTGGTGATATCAGTCCCTACCTTAGTTTCTTCTGGTTTGAGCCCGTATACTACAAGACTCCAGATACACAGTTTGGCTCTCAGACCACTGAATGC